>CM067086.1:53894506-54494506 GCA_034008185.1 Gorsachius magnificus
AATTTTGTCAGAAGTTCTTTAATGATACTTTATGATTTCAGGCCGGCGGGATGGGGAAGAAGAGGCCAAGGGAATAAAGTAACAACATGGAAAAAAGACCAAAAACTGAAATCACCTGACAAGGTTTTGGTTTTTTTTTAGATTAACAGAAACTCAGATTTGGTAGAGTTGTTTATTCTTTTGCACAGCAAAATCCTCTTTGGGCCTCATGAAACATGACGGACCTCTGCCAAGTTAAGTCGGAGCACCCTGCCTTGCTCCAGAGATGACCACCCCATCCATACCCAGGCTTTTTTTCACTCAGCTTTCCCATTAATTCAGCATTAACCCGATTGACTCAATGCTAACAAACACAGTTTTTACCTGTGCATAAGCACTTGATATTCAGTCTGCATTAGGAAAGAAAACAAGGAAGGTGGGTAAGCAGAATTCAGGCTGATTTCGGAATGCACAGTGGCAGGGGGGAATTGACTCTCGTTGGGATTGTCAGTCTTCACCCGGGGCAGTGCACATGTGCAAACCTGGAGGTTTCCACGGCAGACTCGGCAAGCAAGGACCACATGCAATTAATAGACGGACCACGCTCTTCTATAAACACCACAGGGGAAAAAAAAGGAAAGGAGTTTGCGCCGGCAAAATGCAATAAAAATGACTAGCCAAGCTGCCCAAACAAGGCGGCATTTATGTTGGCCGGGGGGGTGCCCAGCTGAGAACACTCTGCTCTTTTATTTGCTCTGGTACTGCGTGCGGCGCATCGACGTGGGCTGACGTGACCCAGGGCTCCCCGCGAGCGAGGGGGCAGCTTCCCTTCAGCAGGGGGGGATTAGGGTTTGCTGACTCTGTCAAAGGGAAATCGGGGCAACCTCCACCTCCCCCCCTGTCACTCCTGCCATCTCGGCAGCAGCAGGGCTTATGCTGTAGTTTGCAGTGTTTACATTGCTGGCCCCAAATCTTTTTCTGTGTCTGCAGAGTTATTACAGCGGAGGCAGAAATTGAGCCTAATTCTCTCGCAGCAAATGAGAGTCCTTTCCTCTTCCCAGCATTTAGCACTTCACATTCTCACGTACTGCAAACAACCATCAAAGACAGGGAAAAAATCACAGCACCAGAGGAAGCCTGCACAACTAGGGGTCCCTTCCAACCCAAAACATTCTATGATTCTATGATTAGCTGAGGGGATCCAAGGATTCCAGACAGCTAGGGCTTAAGAAAGAGAAGTGCCACCCATTAAGCCAAAACTGTAAAGAGACTCCAGGGGGTCTTATGAGAGAGGACAGCTAGGTTCAGGAATGGCATCCAGGCACTGCCGAGGGCCGCGACTCAAGGCGTTTGCCATTCCGAGTCGCAGCCATGAGAAACGCACAGCTTTACTGAGGACTAACCAGCACAAGGCACCTTCCAGGCATGTAATACCAGCAGTGACAGTGACTGCAGATAGGAATAGACTGTATTTTCATCAAGGAAGCATTTGCCAAAATAGTTTTGAAGCTAGCAGTCCAAACAACCTCCCTACTGTTTACACTGATGCTCTCCCAAATGGGACTCTTTCACGGCTAAATCATATCTTGCTTTAGCAAATTAAAGCACATTTTCACTTTGCTCTCCTAGACATCACAAGAACAGAAAAGGTGAATTCAATGCTGTGGCTGCCCCCGGGAAGGTCCAGTCCTGGAACAACGTCGACAACCCGTCAAGGGCTTGGGAAACACTCGGGCATCTCCCCGCCTTTGCTCGTACCCCCTCCCTGGAGCACTCCTCAAGTGCTTTCCATGCATAAATAGACTAAGGTAGGATGAACTTCAAATAGGCCTCACCCTACACAGTCAAATAAGCTAGGGAATATATATGTATGATCTGTAATATTTACATTTCAAGCAATGAAACTTCTTGTTTTGATACATTATACATGCTGGAATTACTAACAAGACTGCAAACTGGGGAGGTGCATTTCAGGCATTGCTTTTTACCATGGAACACTGCTGGGTGACTTTGTTCAGGGACCAGGTAGACCCCGGAAAACCCAGGTTATGGCGGCATAGCTAAACAATGTTCTCCCACCTACCATTTTAGTTTAGTCCATTCATTTGCTATCTATCAAGGCCCAAATTTCATGTTTTGCACCTGCAGTCCGGCTAGGCCCTGGCTGTGCTTTTTGGTTCCTTGTCATTCTCAGCCAGTCACTGCTGTAATCGTATTTATTTGTAGTCATGCTACTGAAGCAATGATGCATTTTCAAGAGAGTACTCTGTATAAATGAAAGAACATTTTTTTTCTCAATGGTCATAAATTAGAGGACAAAAGCGACATATGCAAGGCAATAAATAATGTGGATCCATACAAATTAACCTTGAATTTGTTTGTCTCATAGTTTGCAGTCTGGAAACATGACCGCTTGCACCAGGCTAACTTCATTGATTTCTATTACTCAGATAAGCATGCCACAAAAAAAAAAGTCAGAGGTGAGGTAGTAGCTTTTATTAGGCCAACAAACAGGAGCTGGCCAAACAACAAAGCAATGTCTCAGCCAGCCTATTAAAAGACATTACCTCTCCCTACAAACCCTGCCTTGCTTATAGTGCGGCAGCAACTTCACTACCCAAATATTTCTCATCCTAACAATTAAATTTTACAATTGCTGGAAGTCAGAGACTTCCAGCCTCAGTTTATAATTGACTTTTGTAACTAAACAAGATTTTCGGTGCAGATGGGCAAAGAAAGCTCGGGAACGCCAGTACTGGAAACGAAGCTTGTATAATTTTGCCAGCGTGGGCATTGGATCTGCAAGTTCCTCCACCCCCACATGCTGCGAGCCTGGCATCCGCGGAGAATCTCCAGCAGCACAACGATGGGCCTTGGGACCAAATTACCTCCCAGATGACACTGCCCGGAATTACCATTGCTAGTGTGGGTGGGTCCGTATCCCAAAGAACTGATCTGAGAGGCGAGCCAGCTCCCTTGCAGGCACGCAGGATTCCTCGGGGACTCCTGGGAGGCGGCAGCAGCAAGTTCCCAAAGTGGCTGAAAGCCATTTTTCATTCCACATCCACTGTCACAGCACTGAAGTAGGAGAGCATTTTCCGCCAGGTTGGAGGAATAATTGTATCCCATGGATCACCAGACGAACAGGTAACACATAGCCATGGGGCAGTGTAGGGAAACCCAGGACAATTTAGGGAAGCAGAAGTTTCCCTGGAGCATCCCGAAGTCTGGAGAGGACTAATACACTGCTTCGAGGAAAGGAGCACAGTAAGGTATATAACTCTGCTTTGTCAACTGCACAGTAAACCTACCCCCACACAGAGACATCTGGCCCTGTCGAAGCATCCTTGTTATTAAGAAGAGCTCAGGCATCCCCAGTGAGCCTCTTGTTGAGACAGAAACGCAGGGAAGTACCCATTAATTTCTTTTCAAGCCTATTTTTGTTTAGAGTAGCCACACAACTCCTCCTCACTGCCTCAAGGCGACAATAAAAGCCAAAGCCAGAATTACACACAAATTAGCCCCAGCCCCACCGCTCCGGCAGGACAGGGCTCAGCCTTTCCAGCTAAACTGCTCCTCTGCCTGCCCCTCCCGGCACAGCCTCCAACGCCGGCGGCTGTGACTGAGCCCAGCTCCACATGGATTGATCCTGGTACAATGCACACGCTTGGCCCGATGGTCCAAACTCAGAGGTCAGGGTCCTCTCCTCTGCCACCCCCACTCCTTTTTCTGCGTCCGCCTCCACAGCCAGGACTCTGGTCGACTTCAAAGAGGCAGCGATGGACCCGAACCACCAGCACCTGGGACCTCATCTCGAGGAAAACGCTAGCAGAGGTAATCCACCTCTGGAAAGAAAGCATCCTTAATTCAGTTTAACCATAAACAGCTGAAGTATAGCCACTGTCATTCTGCAGAGGAACCATCACGCCGGCAACCAGAGTGGTTTAAGTTAACTGACTTTCAGAAAAGTTAATTTGGATTAACCTTTGAGTGTACTCGTGTAGATGCGCTTTACATTATTCCTTAGCTATACCGTATCAGAGTGGCAGCGGCCAGGTTCACTGCTCCACGGTACTGTAAATAAATGTTAAATCTGTGTTTTAATAGTGTCATGCAGGCAGCTGCTGCTGCTGAATTCCCAGCAGATTGCTATTGCTCTCAGGACCCTCGTCAGGGGAGGTACTGAATAGCCTTACAGTATTCTTGTCTGGCGGCAAGCATTTTCTTTCATAAACACCACCTGAAAAAAACCAAAAGCAGTTGTATGTTGCAAAGAGATGATGAAAAATCTTTCCTGTGCCCCTGCTCTGCTCTGCGCACCAGGCTGTCCAATTTTCATATGAGGGAAAAATAAGACACTGCACGATCTTCTGAAAGGGCGGGTTAGGGAAATAGAAGGCAGGATACAGAATTAAATGTATAATTCATGGCCTGTGAGAGCCTTGAGGCAAGACCTTTCGGACTTGCTAATTGCTTTGCCGAGAAGTAGGCCAGAAGCCATAATGATGCCTCCTACACCTACAACATGCATAAAGCTGTTGTAACACCCACCGAGGGGCTTCCACATCACCCCCCATGCACAGACGTGCTGCTGGCCCACCTGACAACACGCCAACCACGGACAACCGCATGGGGTATCAGGCTGATCCGAGCATCTGGATCTAATTCTGGTGTGTATTTCTGTATATTCAGGCTTTTGGGCTGCAGGCGGATATATTTATATAAACTGCCTGCAGCCACACTAGCCCTTGGAGGACCCTTGCCGTGGGCCCAGGGCCTGAGCACGCGTCCCCATGCACGTGAGACCGGCAGCAGCCTGATTTAGCCCCACTGAGCTCAACGGCAAAAAATTCAGTGGGTGCAAAATCAGATCCCAGTTGCAGGCAAAAATATCAGTATGACAAGTTAGGGAGGGTGAAGGCAAGCGTAACAGCTTATAGTTACAGACATTTGCACAATTTGGTGGATCTAAGTCATGAACAAAGCATCAAGATATCTTTTAGCTCCCTATGCCATAACCACTACCTCCTTCATGTCCCCAGCAAACACCCTTGGATTTTCTCATCCCAGCAGGCAAAAATCATAGGCTTTTATCTACCTACATGTTCAAGGCTCTCCGATTCACATTCTCTAGTTTCAGAAAACGCTATTCCAGCCAATTCCCTGATAATACCCTGCAAAGTGTCGCCAGCCACTGCTGCTTCTACTTTGTTAGACGCAACCAGAAGTTCGCCTCAAGGAGCTAAGAAAGGCTTCACTATTGCTGTTTCCAATTTGCTACTGAATCCAGCTACAGTCATCCACTGTGTCTGAAGAGAGCTGGACTCGCCTCTACAGCACGGGGATCCGTCGCCGCCCTGCCCCACCAGCTTCTCTGGCTCCAGCCCCTCCGGAGCGGTCCCCCTCTCGCTGTCCTGTTGTAACCATCCTCCCCTGCAGCATCCTTAGAGAAGCCTAACCTCTCGACAGATCTCTGCATCCCTTTCACAGCACATCAGAAAGAATCTCTTTTAAAGCCCTTTCTTTGCCCTTGGTATTATTTACTGGTCTATCAAAATTACCGTAAAAACTCATTAATAAAATGCAGATCGGTATCTTCCTTAAAGCAGCTTATCTCCATGAAGCTGCAGAAGTAAAACTACTGGAAGTGCAAGAAAACAGAATCTGTCTTTTAATTGTACTTTGCGGTCATACTACGTTCATGAATTTACTGAAGCAGGTTTTAGATTTTTACTGTTAATATACTTATTTACTTAGTTAAAGATGTTCCATCTATTTCTCATGGTCAAGACTCTGAAAAAGCAGAAGGACTTGAGAGAGATTAAGAAAAAATAAGATGGTTGAAGATCCCTGGGTTTGACTGGTTTCATCTGGAAACCATCAGTACTGGCTTATGAAACTCAGTAGTACAAATGAAGCTACCGATTACCTGATAGTGGAAAAAAATTTCAGAGCAAGTAAAACATCCTTTTTGCGATATTTCAAATCACCTGATGGCAAAGAGACCGACTGCTTTGCAACACCTTCTATGTAAGAATCTTAACTATTAATCTGTAAATATAAAAGGCTTCACAATGAGGGCAGAAGAATTTAAAGAGCAGTTCAAACATCAGTGAAGAAGCACAATGAAGCTGGGGATCCCCAGGCTTAGGCCAGACCCAAAATGCCAAAGCCTAGCTTGGAAGGTAAATAACCTCTAAGCTACTTTATAACTGAGGAGCAACACGACTCAAACCAGGCTGCAACCCCGTTCAGTGGGCAACTCTCACCTATACCATTTTAAATCTACCTATACCATTGTAACTCTAGCAACGTTACGGTCCTTTACATACTCTCTGTTTTAGGTTTTGACACCTACAAGGAGCATACAAGGAATTCACAGTTTCTCTAAGACCAGGGGTTTACAGCCCAAATAAGCAAATTAAAGCCAAAGCATGGGAAAGGGAAAGCGAGAACAACAAAAAAAGTCACTTGATCTTGTGAGTTCGACCTTTAATAAATTTTGAAAGCTCCCACATTGGAAGTAAGGTAAATAAGGATTAGCAGTAAGTACTGTTTGTTGTCGTTTTATTTTGTTCTGTGACCTACTCATTTGGTCCGAGAGGGAGAAGTCATTAAAAGCAGAATGGGTCCATTGCAACTGCAACACAAAGGGCAGTATTCCACTTCGTACAAAGAATACCAGCACAGATGGTGAATCAACATTTTGCAGGGAAATCCATGTGCTTCCACACTAATGAGACATGGGTTGGAAGAACACGGTATTATACACTGTCGTCATTATGTCAGAAGTGATTTGCTGTCCAAGCTTAGGTATCCAGATGGTACCAAAAATACTCCAAACTTTCTATAAGCACAAAGCTTTCACTATAATTAAAAAATGATTTCAGAAAATATACTGGTTTCTCTGAGTATTCCCAGTTCACATTTCACCGCTGAAGATGCCCAGCCTTTTGCTTGCGGCAGCTTAACAAGGAGGATGTACCTGCACGAGGAAACCTCAAAAGGCAGAGCTGGGGAGTGACAGCACCAGAGAGGGGAGCTGTACGGGACCATCGCATTCCCAAAGTGCGAAGAAGGAGGAACCGGGAAGCCAAGAGCTGCACGGTGCTTCCCTGCTGGCTACACCAGCAAGGTCTTTGGAAAAGACCCGCTCTCTGGAAGGCATGCCCACAGACCTGCATGCAGGTTGGCACCAAAGCAAAACCAGGGAACTACATGAGCCATGTTCATAGCATTAAAAATAGCTCGAACTAAGAGCAGTGGCTCTTCTGATTCAGATCAGGTTTAACCCCCTCCCTCCGTGACGGGGTTTATCCATAGCGGAGCCAAAGCAATTGGACTTTATAATTAAGTCCCATTATTAACACACCTTCATTTCTTATAGGAGCCTCAAAAATCTTCATAAAAAGCTCACAGTGAAATAATTGCTTTCTTTTCACTTCACCCTAGCAGACTCCCACAGGTTTGACTGTATTTCTTCTCTTCGAAGTAAATTGCACAGCCTCTCTTAAAAGGCTCACCTTTAAAAAGCAGCCTAGAAAATACCAGGCTAAGTTTGACATGTTTTTCCCTATGTTTCAAAGCCAGGGAAGGGTTCTTCTGGAAGCAGATGACACCTTTTCTACTCAAGTAGATTGAAAATCTGCTGCAGAAAAAGATGGGGGAGAAAAAGAGAGAAAAAAGAAAGGAATAAACTGCTGGGAGATGTACTGGGAGATATGTGGGTGGCAGGATTCAGTCTTTAATCTGACAGGTGTATGTCAGCACTTCCCCACAAACATACCTATTAAGGGATCTAATTGTTTTTCTCTTTGCATTGCTATAGGTTTGTACTGTTTCCCTAATGACGCCCCTTAGTTTTAGGTTAGCTTCCTGCCAGTCTCTTTGCCTGATGTCCAGAAAGCTAACAGGTTAACAAAGCAGGAAAAGTCAACACCTTTCTTCAAGCATCTCAAGCAAATTCGCCTTGAAATTAAAAATCATATTGGCAATGAAGCAACAGCCAGCGTGGTCCAAAGAGAGTTTTACAGGCTGGTAACTAGGGAGCAGGCAGAGGAGGCGGCTGCTCAGCTGATGGATATAAATAGTAAAATCCCAGTCAACAGGATATTATTGTTCTTTGGGGTTCCCAAAGAAGCCTTAAGCAATGGATCAGCTCCTACGCACATGCTGAGCGCAAGTCAGTGCCTGTGTGCTGTGGGGAGCCCCTGCCCAGGGAAGACTTGGGGCTATTTCAGGAGTTACCAGGTCTCAGCGCTTCCCATGCTCCAGTGGGAGGAAAGACTGAGAAAGTGGAGGGAAAGGGCTCAGCAAAGCACCTGTCATCTATTCATTCCTCTACGTATTAATAACTCATCTCTAAGAATCATGAGACTAAATTGCAATGCTTTCCTCTGCTCGTGCCATGAAGCCAAGCCCAGATGGAGATAACCAGACAAATACCAAAGAGCTTAAGAAACTGGGAAAAGAAAACAAAGAAGACAAGATGTCTTCCAGGAGCAGGTCTGAATGGCTTATTTATCAAGCTGTAACTCCACAAGACACCAGCTGCAACTGGCTTCAAGTCAAGGCAGCTTACACTCTCAGGTATCGCCGAGCTTCCATTATAAACCGCGTTTCAAGGTGAGGCAACTGATTGCCTCATTCCTCTGTGACCTTTGCAGAAAGGAAAAACAGAATCTGATTGCTCTCCTATTTCTCATTTTGTTTCTATTAACTCTCTGACTTCCTTCTCTTGCAGAAGATATCCTTCTCATCATCCAGGGCAGACAGACACCTTTAGGTAGGTGTCTCTCTATATTCATGCAGGATTAATGGGTCTCATCCTTGCCCTAAGCCCTTGGTCTTTCTCTCTACCCCACCGAGCTCTTTCAGACCCATGCACAAGGGAGACAGGGTTTCAGGACAGTGGATATAGCACTGCTCTCTGTTAAAATAACATTTGGATGACTCTGAGAACTGAACTGAAGAGTATGATTTGACAGCAAGTTCAGCCTGGGATAAAATTTAATCTGATTCATTTATGCATGCAAATGGAAAGCTTTTACTAGCATACATTCCTCAAAGAAAACAAATTATAGTTCCTGGAGATGTTCACCATGAATTACCCTCTTCCAGCTTCTAGTAGCAAGTTTTCTTCCTTCCCCAGCTGCACTTTATCTCCTTTCTAGCAACACATACTCAAACCAAAGCAAACAAAACTCCTGGAACAAACTCAGTGAACTGAGAGCAGAGTAAGAAGAGGCAGAGGGAGCACAGCTGATTGGGATCTTGACTGACATAATTCCAAAGCACCTGGAGAAAAAAAGGTTTTACCTGAAGATGATAAAATAGTAACTCATAAAGATGATCTATACAAGACTTCAAAAATACTTCTTCACAAAAAGGGAGACGTAGAAGAAAGCAGGTTGAATCCATTACATTCTTTTCCTCTTACATTATAAAAAATCCTAAGCCAAGCCAAGATGAAATCTGATTGCACTCAGCCTTCACACCAACTGGGGCAAGCTGGAGAGAACACCAACGAGCACGAGCAAAACCAGAAGGAAACTGCCTGCCGCCAAACATGGGAACGCCACGTGCTGGGACAGAAGATTGGTTGGTAGCCTCATGTGAATTATCAAATTGTAAAAGTTTATGATAGACAAGGCAGTATATATGCGTTACAGTTCACATGATTTGTTAGATGACATTGTTAGCTTCTGCTGTCAGATGGTGAAAGAGAGGAAAAGGTGTGATGAGAGGAATTTGATCAGGTAGTTACAATGGTCACCTTGGAAAGAGAAGACCAAGGTTCAAGGCCTGCTCCACCAAAACTTTCCATGTTCACACGAAGATAAGTATGTCATTAGGCTGTCTGCATAACTTTGAAATAAATCCTCTGGTTTTCATGAGCCAGATCCCCAACCCTAACATAGGGGTGCCATCTAGAGAAACACATCAAAACCACAAGACGCTCAAATACTAAAGAAATAGAAATAAATCACTGCTAGAATGTATTAAGAACACATTTCAGTTTTAGTCAAGACAAACACAGAGCAGTGGGATAGAAAGCCTACATGCATCAATATTATCTGAGTACCAGAACTCAAGCTTGAGCCCTCTCTGTAAAACCACAGTTACTAAATGCTACTTCCACATTCAGAGCAGCCCCATCCTTCCGTAAGGATGCAGCATGCAAGAACATACACATGTAGCAGGACCGGCAAGCCAAAATGAAGTGGGCAGCCCACGTCAATCTTTGTGTCACGTGGACATCACGTTAGCACATTAAGCTGTGTTCTTCATGCAGGCTCCTGAGAGGCAGCCTGTGTTTAGGCTCCAAAACTGATCGTTAGTGTGATAAATGAAATAAGCGGAAACTTTGGCTCGTAGAGCCCGAACTGCAGCAGCTCTGTGGCCAGTCACTCGTCATAAGTATTGGTTCATTAGTGAAATGAGAATATATGAGGTCAAGTGAACATTTGATTCATAATTAGGTGCCTGAACGACAAAGCTGTCTACTGGCTTGAGGGACGCAGCACAGGGGTCTCATCTGAGCTTGCTGTAGGCATCCAGGCCACCGCTGCAACTGGTGTTGATCATCAGACTCAGCATAAAAGTGAAAGACTCAACATGCATGAAAAAAATTGGCTCCAGAGATGGCTGTGGGATAGATAATGAGAAAATGCTTTGATCCCCCCAAAAATTACATGAAGTCAAGGATTTGAAAGGTACCCAAGATCTGACCAGCCGAAACAGAAACTGAATATAACTGGCTGTGTAAATTAGTTTCAAAATAGTCTTGAGAGACAGACGGGTATCCGCTTTCCAGACCTCAGCGACTACATCTGGATCTCTCCGCAGCTGGGGACAGCCCCTCTCAGGGCGGGAGGGGACGGGAAGCACGGGCTGCCCATCTCCCGCAGACACAGGCCACCACCCACCAGGGTCACAGCCGCCTCCCAACTTCAGAGTAGTCACACTGGTGCGACCTCCAAGTTCTTACATGAAAATAAACTCATGATGAGTGATACTGTCAACTGCAGCACTACAGATGAAGGACTTTACAGCATCCTTTAGCTGTATTAGCAACCCAAACATGGTGCTTACTCTTGACACACACATTTTTTTAAGACAATCGAATCTCCTATCTTCTTTGACCCTTCTGATAAACACACAACATTTTGAAATTTTGAAAGGCCAACACTGAATACATCAAAAAGACTGTCTACCTTCAAAAGAAGAAATGCAGCTTAACCAGCAAAAATTCATACTCTGTCTTCTTTCAGCCAAGGTCAGTAATCGTATTAATTTCTGGAAGAAGGCTGAGCACAAGTTCTTTTTAACCGTCAGGTCCCTTAAAAACTTTTCTGTATAATGGGCAGAAATGGAAAAATGCACGAGTCCCTGTAATTTCAAATCACTCCTTGTTCTGTATCCAGGGAGACCTTTAACAACAACAACAAAAAAAAAGACAAAAAAACCCTGAGAGTAACAGGAACTACATGTTGTTCAGTGGCATTAGTCACTACCCGGTGTGGAACCTGAGAGCAAGGACAGGGACCGAATGCTTCCCAGCTCTTCTGAACAGTAACTGCTGGAACCGCTCAGGATTTGTACCAGAAAAAGGTGTACTGAGTAGCTTGTCAAAAAGGGAGAGTCAGTGGGAATTTTGCCTCTGAAAGCACATCTTCTCATTTGGGCAGGATTTTTACAATTCACCAATTTTACATACCACGTGAAGGTGCTGGCCGCAGTCCCTCCAGCACCATCACCAGGTTTCTGAGGACTACACTCTTCCCCATTTGCCTACTTCTGTTTGCCTTGTTACTCCTTGTTACTCTCCCTGGGCAAACAGCCCAGAGGGATTTACGTTTCTTTCACATATATATATCTCAGACAGTAAGTCTGAAGTGGACATTTCATACTGTTATTTATAAATACTATATCTTTATTAAGTTATAACTGCAGGTCATGTTTGTCTTGAACCAGAAAGCTTTAATCACGTGTCCAGGCACAGTCATATGAAGGGTCAGTTTTTAACAGAGTTATCTTCGTTGGCATTGCTCTCGTTTGTCATGGTGCCAAGACTCTCTTGCTCTTCCCATTTTTCACTGAGCCAAAAGAAGCATAATCAGCCTTTAGTTGTGAACTGCTCTGCCTGCACACGCGAAACACCTATTGCTATACGATAGAGGGTTGTTTGCAGAGGCTAAAACAAAACGGCAAAGTACTTCTGACCGCTAGTGCAGAACCAAGGGACGGCCCATGCACGCAACCAGTCCCTGCACTTTGGCAGCAACTCGGAGCTTCAGCTGGAGTCCCATGAAATGGACAGTTCAGGCTCTCACGACATAGGAATAATGCACGGACGCCTGATCATTGAGGGGTTTGTTCTACTGTTATTTGGATTTCTTTAAGAAAAGATAGGAAAAACAAGCTGGAAGAATAAAAATGTAGCTTACCATAAGCAGTTGAGAGTTACGAGGCACTAGCAAGATCAATGCACATCAGAGACCTTTCACAGGTTTCAGAAGTACTAACAAATGAATTGTCTGGAGGGACAAGTCCGAAACAGTAAGACCTGCCATGTCACCATTGCCAGTGATGGTAAGCTGGGTGGTGAAAGAAAAAAAATGCACATAGCTTATTTGAAGTTCATTTTGTCCCCTGTAAATGCCTTCTTCATGGTGCAAGATACAAAATGCTTTCTTTTAAAGGCTCTTTGTTAACCCAGAGACTGCAACTGCTGTGCCACCGCAGACAACCACTGCTTGAGAGAGTTTCAGTCCCTCTGAGGGACAATCCCAGGTGCAAGACCTAAATCTGAGCTTCCACGTAAGTCTGGCTAAAATGAGGAGCACCTGCCCTGGGGGTACCAGTTTAAGAATGGGAGCACTATGGCATCCACTGTGATGAACGTTAATTAGACACTCGAGGCTTGTTTCACAACCAGGTAACTACAAGAGTCTCCAACCCAACCTAAACATGAAGCATAAAACGGAGAAGTCTGGTTGCCGAAAAAGCCGTAAACCCACCAGTACAGACAAGTAGAATATGATTTACTGCCTTTGGACAAGATTTGGTCATCATCTTAAAACCCCTGTGCACATGAAAGCACTGGTGCCACAACCTGATCTAGCTGGGCCATTTGGTGGGTATGGGTAGAGCATCCCTGACTTCAGCAGGGCTCTGGGTGGACTCAGACATATGGAGCACCACCGGCATGAGCAAGGCAGTGCTACAGCCGCGGGATCTTCCTGGCAGGATGGGGGTCCAACTGGTGTGTAAATCCAAACACACCGCTGAATAGCCGTGTTTGCTGGCAATGGACACGGCGCGAGAGGAGAGGCTTCTTTGCCCAGCCTGGGACACTACAAAACACACTCATCCCCAACCTAAAGTAGGATAGGATGAAAATCCGAAGGCATACGTGCATTAAAGACAACAAGGAGTGCAATATAAATGTTTCTACTTGAAATTGTTACGTGTGTTATCCTGTGGCATGTATTTAGTGAGCATTTATTTTGTAAACAACTAGAAGTATACTGCCAGAAGTGAAAAACATTGAAGTTTCCCTAATGAAGCAATCAGCAACACTGGTCTAGAGAGGTCTAATTTCTGACTAGAAACAGCAAAAGATGCTCACATAAAAATTATAAATAATAGGGTAACTCATCGTTCATAGATTTACTGAATCTGAATTATGCTTGTATATATCAGAAGTAACTTCCAAGATGCTACAGCATAAGATATGTTTTTATATATGTCTGAATTTGTGGAAAATAACAGAATCCCTCAAAGTATTGCACTATTTTGACAAATATGTCTTGAAGCATGCCACTGAATTAAGTAATGAGCACAGAGACGAGTGTTCTCTTTTAAGTGTTTTTGATAACATCTTTTCAGATTCAGTGGGATTTCTGGTTTTAGAAAGAAATCCTCCCTGCTTGCAGGTTACGTGTCCACAGGCATTCACCCTGTAGACATCCAGACTGTGGCTATTACGAGCCTTCTTCAAAGGGGCGGGATTTAAACTTGTGTTTGTGGCTATAAAGCCTCGAACTACACCTAAAGCACAGCCCAGCTGCTTGCACAGAAATATACAGCAATTACAATGAAGTACAATCCATCCTGCAATTCTCCACCTACAGCCCCTCTATTTAACTGGTTGGGGAGAGATAAAAATAGAATAGCAGGTAGAGAGGCAGGTAGGAAAAGACACTAAAAGGTGCTGCGATGCCCTTCACCACCCCAGCACTGACACAGATGTGACTGCTTATCTGGTAATTTCTTCTCCTGAATACGTAATTTTGAGAATCTTTTTGACTTCTTCATGACAAGACATAACATTTAGCTCTTCCCCTCTAGATAGATACATGCCCTTAGCAATCATTCTGCGATAACAGTAAGTTTAAACAGCACAGGACATAAACAAATAATGTTAAAATGGACACTGACAAGCCAAAATGCCCAAGGTTGCTGCTTCTAGTCCAACAGAAGGCTGTCTTTCAAACAGAAAAAGGAAGCAAAGTCATTCCTTTGTAATATTTCCAAAGTAGATGCTGCAAATACTTCTGGTTGCAAGTGACATAACCTTGAAATTGTCTTTAGGAGAATGAAAATTGTTTGAATTTCTGTCCAAGCTGAGTGCACAAAACAAAAAACAAGCAGGGGAAACCATGGGAAGTACATTGTATTTTTAAATCTGCATTAGTTTTAACACAGCGTTTTGAAGACTGTCATTTCTAAACTAATGCCATTCAATGTCAGGCAAGCAATTCGGTCTGAGATGTCACCAGCTTTCCTAATGCCCAGGCTGGTCGGTGCTTGAACTTCTCGCCAAGGAACAGCAGAGGTGATGCTGGCCAGGGACAGCAGATCAAGCCCACGCCTCGAGTCAGGTCCATGCCCGGGCGCCCAACACAGACAGTCTCTTATGATGTAGTGTTAATACGTGGGTGTACGACTTCATTTGACTGCAGAGCTACCGGGCATGATTTGAATTTGGTGTAATTTCATCTGTGCAATGGGACAGAGAGCCCAGACTTCTAATTTGTTAGAGAAATTAGACATTGACCTTGTTAAAACTGCATGCTGAAACATGCAATCTGTACTCTGTCCTACCTCTTGGTTTCACTGCCAGGGTTTCCTACATCTGGAGCAAGTAAGCCTTCCACTGCTGGCAAATACTGTCAGTGCCCTTATGGAGACCATCTCCACCATAAGACTTACGTTCTCAGCATTACCTTTGGTTTCCTACACTTGGATCTGAATCTTTATTTTGGGGGTTCACATTTATAACTCTCAGGCCTATTTAACTCCACTTTTACATAGAATAGGATCACTTGGTGGTTCTACAGGGCTTCATCTAAGGTTCTCCAGGTAATTTAATCTTTTCAAATGTCATCTCAATCTACAAGGAGCTCCACTGAAGTGAACATGTCTACAGGCAGAATTTAAATCCTGCTCAATATGGGGACAGGTTACGGAGGAGTTAAAGTAATGAACAGTTATGGCACCTTACTTTTGTCAGAATGAATGGATACATTAAAAAAGGTTCCCTTCCATTTACAAAATTTCCATGTGTTTGAAAGGCATGTCAAACTACAGCAAACAGGCTGAATGCTGCTGTAACTTGTAATTAAAAAAAAAAAAAAAAAGACTCTGTAGTTCAGTGCAACAGTCATAAGAATTACGCTTCATACATAAATGGAAACACAAAAATACAGAGAGAAAAATTTTCAAGAGTTTCTGACTGACTATGAGCACCTGCCTTTGGACGTCCATCAGAGATGCATAAGCCCCCCAAAGTAAAGATATGTAGATACTCTCACTGACAGAGTTAACTAGTATTAGTTACGGACCTGTATTGCCTCTTAAGACATAGACTTTGTGACCTGTTATCTCAGAGGAAGCTGAGGTTCATACCAGTAGCAACTACAGTTACCACTGTCTAAAGCTGACAGAAATCTAGACCTTAAGCGTCCAAACAGGAAGATAAGCAAAATCAGAGTGCGCCGGGAGTTTATGATTCACCCAAAGGTACAAACTAGGGCAAGGACGGGGAGCCAGTGGGGCTATTGCTCAGTTTACTTCTTTCAGCCTGTCCTCACTGGTTTTTGCATTACTTCTAACAACACTACAGTATACTCCTGTGTAGCCCTCCAAATACGTTTGAAGGCCATGCAACCCTCAGCAGAGCAAGCCTGAGACTCAGGGAAGTATTTAAATCTACTGAAATCAAGGAATAAACATCTATGGATTTCTGTGGGTTCTGGATCAAACCCTGAGTGCATAGCGAATCACAATTAGCAGGACTTTGGGCTCCCTGTCTACTCCTCTGATAGGAGAACGGGAGACTTCTACCATCCCAACCCATGCATTCTATTTTATACATGTATGTACAAAGTGAACATTGGAACATTCAAACCATAATTATTTTAAAATGGTGGTAACAGCACTCGTTTGCCAGAGATGGACAAAACATCTGACTGCACAAGTATTCAACTCCACATATTTCATTCCAAGGAATGCAAAGAAGGATACATACTACTAAATATACATGCAGAGCATTGCAAAGCACAGGACCAAAATATCATCCAAAAGAGAATAATTCCTGCTGAGGAGGTTGCCTCTTTCTAGCAAGTGCAATTCACCGCATAAGGGAGTATATTTTTGATGATCCTAAATCAAGCTTTCAGTAGGGAAGATTTTAAAATATTCTTGTGTTGTAATAAAATGTTCCTGCTGGTGTCGTAACAAAAGAAAGAAGGAGGAAAAAAAACCCATCTCCCGGCAGGAAATTAATTATTGAGCATTCCTTGGCTTGATGATGCTCTCCTACATTCTGCGCAGGCTTTCCATTTTTCTCTTTCAGTATGTGGAGAAATTCACTATGGAGAATATACAATATACAAACATAACAAAGAGCACGAGAATATCAGTTTATTAAATGCATTTAGAAGCCAAACAGACCTGGAGTGAGTAACTCGGTCTGTGCATCACCACACCTGGAGTTTATTCACTCTTCACGTTCCCCTCTCCTCTTCCCCTCTCACTTCCCTTGTCACCTTTGCTTCTGTTCTCTGAAATTACCTCTGTCGAGAACAGAAGCAGTGGGCCTGGCTTTTGGCATCACTTACCTGTGATGGCTTTGAACTAGCGCTTCCTTCACTGAAAAAATAAAATGGAAAATCTCAGATCTTGATGGAGAGGGAAAATAAAAGCCCATCATCATATGCCTATGTCTAAATATCGAGACATAATTCCATTTTTAAAACCATCCCTTTTTTTCCCTACGTCCAGTCAGTTTAGCAAATTTGACTCCTGGCTGTCAGTTTTAGTCTGCCTGTGAAAAAGCTGAAAACCCTACGCATGCCATAATTTCACCCATCAGTTCCATGACAGAATATACAGTTCCTGAGGCTGCTTCTGCACACGCACCTAGAACAACTCCTGAATTCGATGGGATCGTACCACTGCAAAAGCACCCCTGTGAGAGCAGACACTGCCCTGTAACCGGCATCCCAGATCCTTCCGGGATGTAGAACTACCAATCTAGAGAGGAAAGACACAACAGACTGCAAGAGCATATGCCATCTTCAAATAGTATTTTACGTCAATGGTGCTCTATAACTTAGCCAAGAGATAACAAGGAACTTTTCAAGAGAAATTAATAATTTCAGCTTTTGAAAAAGGAGGCAGAGAGGGTATGGAAAGCTGCTACAGCAGATGGCTCTATGATGCCCGCAGAAACTGTAACACCAGGTAGGCTGCTCCAGTGCTAGTGGTCCCCTTTCTCATGGCCATCACCACTTGGGCTCATCTCCCTGGGCTCTTCCATCAGCTGCTGGGCAGGATGGCTCACACACAGCACGACAGTAATCTGCCTTCCAGGCCTGAAAGACCTCGTATTTGGGTGGCTCTCTGCATCAAGCAGAAGAAGGTGGCCAGTCTCCATCTCTGCACACAGACATGCCAGTGTTTTCACGTGTTGTTCATATCTGCAAACATTTAGCTGCTGCCTCCCATCCTCTCCTTACAACATACTCCCTCTTGGGTCTATATAGATTCATGTCACGGGGTCCTCAGGTACCGGGAAGCACCTTCACATATGTAAAATGTCCCACTGAAAGGAAGCATTCTGGAATAAGGCAAACCACCAGCTTCATGGCACCTACCCTAAAAACAGCTGGTCTTGCAAGAGAGTGCTGCAGGAGCAGAAGAGACAGCAGCAGGCGGGGACCCTCACCACCCGAGGTCCTTCCTTCACGAGCAGCAGGGCTCTGCAGGAGCTCTGCTGGTGCTGCTGGAAACCCTGCATCCTCCTCGGCTAGTTCTTCATCCTCAACTCACCACCTCCTAGCACATCAAAACTGTTACTGATTCTGCAACTGATAGACAACGATGCTAGCGGTGACTCAGATCGCATTGTTTTGAGGGGAGAAAATGACTTCTGAATTATAAAGCGGGAGCAAGTTTAATTACTACGTATGAACATCGAGCATATGCTGCCATTTTACAAGAAAGTATCCTAAGGAGAAGCGACACGCTTTGTCACTGAGCTCCTGAGTGACAAAAATCGCACTCTCCCGAGTAGCAGACTCACCATCTGTAAAATGTTTTTCAGCTCCAGAAGATAATGTGAGAACTATGTGTTACAAATCACGCATACTGTAAAAGCGATAGATATTACCACTCGCTTTGGAGCAGCACCTTAGAACAAATGCCTCTTCTCCCCTATAATAGCCCACACCAGGCATAAAACTTCCTAAACCCCTGTTTAGTAGTGCAAGCAAGGTGACAACTAATATAGCTCTCAAAATTCCTCTTGTATAGTAAGAAGGGAGCAGGCGGGTTTTTTCACGAACATAATGTTATTCGAAGGAATTTGCCCTGTAGGATGACATTCTCCTACAGGGCTATAGGAATTTTAGAGAAGGCTGTGTGCATCCGTATAAATGCATTTTAAGTTCCAGAAAGGGAAATGAGTTTAACTCCTTCTTACGACTGAAAGACAAAATGAAAAGCATGTTATTCTTTTTAAGAACAGAATAATTTTCTATTCCTTCTCAAAAAATGCCCATGAATTCATGATTAAACCTCGTTTAATTGCTGCAGTTTGGAGCAACAAGAGATCATATGCCAGCCACCCATGCTAACACACAGAATTGAGAGAGACAGAGCCAGGAGTCAGAAATGTAGAATTACACGGTAATGAGAGACTGTCAAAACCCAAGGGGAGTTCAACCTGGAATCAACAGCCCTGGCTGTACTTGAAATCTGAATTTCAGAGGTTATGATGATGCATGTCAAAATGTTGTGGAGTGACCCCATCAGCAGTTAACTGCACTAACACAGCATCGGAGCTGAAAGAATGGCTAACTTGGGTCTCTTTTCTGATAAATTATACATCTTCTATAATCAAGCCAAACCAAAACTAATTTCCAGCAACTGCACTGCCTCTGCCAGTAGACAGTGCTTTAATATCATTATGCATAAACAGGAAGAGATAATGACCTATAATTGAAGCCTATTATTTTTATGGAACATGAAGATACATGGCAGCGTAATGCGAGCTGTTGATTAAGATTGGTACGTTACACGAAAAGGAACTGCTCTCCCATAAACCACTGCTGCTTTTTCTTCTTTCATCGGTTCTCGCTGTCCTTGCCAGTCACGAAGAGTTAGCCGGCGAGGAGCAAACGTAACTCTGGAGGAACTACTACATTGATACCGAACTACATTCAAACCCAGCTATTTGCATCCTTCCTGCCAGCACAGCCTGTGGCAGATCAGGAGAGCATCTCGCAGATGATTTATCCAAAAGCTCTGCCGTGTTTATTCAGCAGGAGCTTATGAGAAGGCACATTACATCGAGTACTCGGATGGCCACCGGCTTCCCTTCAGACTGCGCTGACACCGAGCCCCTCCAAGTCCCCAGGTGGCAGCGGGAGGGCGGGCTCTGCCCCCCAGCTCCCGGGGCGCCTTCGCCGGGGGCGGGGGCAGCCGGTAAAGCCCCCCCGGGGCGGGGACACCGGCTGCGCCGCCCCCGCCGCAGCATCCCCCGCGCCCGCGGAGCCCCCGCGCCCCGTCCCTCCCCTCGCCCCAGCGCCGGGGCTCTCCGCGGGCAGGGCGGGCTCGGCGCCGCGCTCGGGGGAAGCTCCGGCCCCGCCGCCCGCCCCCTCGGCTGCCCCGGCACCGCACCGCCCCCGCCCCAGGGGAGCCCGCGGCCCGGGGGGGCGGCCCGGGGAGCCCGCGGTAGGGCACGGGGAGCGGCGGCGGAGGAAGGACCGGCACCGGGGGCGGCGGGAGGGGTTGTCCCGGGGGGGTGGGCTTACCTTGGAGGTTCTGCACTCGGATGTCGCTGATGTGCCCGATCAGCTCCTCGCGCTGGAACCAGTCCCACTCCTGCCCGGCCATGGGGGCGCGGGGGGGGGGGCGCCCGCGCCGGGGCCGGAGCCGGAGCGGGGGGAGCTGGCGGCGCCGCCACCGCCGCCTTCACCGGCACCGACGGCGGGCGCGGAGCGGAGCGGGCGGGGGGGCGGCCCCTCTCCGCGCCGCGCTGCGCCCCGCCCCGCGGTCCGGCCCTCCCTTCCCCTCCCCTCCCGCCCGCCTCCCTCCCCCCGCCCGGCCGGGGGCGGTGGAGCGCGGGCGCGGAGCGGGGCGGAGCGGGGCGCCGGTCGGACAGCGCCCCCACCGCGGGCAGCTCCGCGTCCGCCGCCCCCGTCCTCCCCTCACCGGCGGCGGCGGGGCTCCTGCACCGCCGCCCGCAGAGCGGCGTGGGCAGCAGCGCGGCTCCGCACCGGCTGCCCCACGGGCGCGGGCGGGTCCGGCCCCGGCGCTGCGCAGCCCCCCGCGGCCCCTCGCCCCATCCCGCTCGGGAGCGGCCTGCTGGCACTCCCCGTAAATTGGTTCTTCCTGCTGAGGCGGCGGGGGGGCTGCGAACAATACCGAGCTCTTCCCCGCTGCCTCTGCCGAGCCCGCGCCGGGAGCAGTGCCCTCCCCTGGAGCAAATGTCACGCGTCCCCGGCAGAAATGGAAGGGAAAAGTGGGAACGGCAGAGGGGTCTTCCTCGTGGAGACGAAGCAAGCGCCACTATAAGTTAAAACGCTAATGTGCCATTTGCATACTCATTTCGCCTGCCCTTGCTAGTCGATGCAGGCTGCCAGATTTCCTATGTGGTGAATTTTGCCATCGAATATCTTAATTTACACCATTTTTCATCAAAATCGGACAGTAATTGTTATCAAGGCTCTTCAGTATCACTTAAGAGCTGCGCTCTACAAATGTGAACAGCATGAGCGTTTCCTTTACATACAAGGCATTTCATTAAACCACTATTTGGACTTTGGTGCCTGTTTGCTTTTCAAACCATGAAGACCGTATAATGTAAACAGCAAATTTTGACACAATCCAGTCAGACTCGTATAGCCTCATTAGTTAGACTAGCAAAACACACAAGCCGAGATCTACAAAGTCAAACATAAACAAACTGGGATCTAGAGATGGTGGCTCTTTCAAGTTGGAAGTGCTTATGTGATCCCAAGTAAACGCTTACTCCACACAACCAGTTGTTCCACCCAGCCTGGGAATGCAGCGTTCTTCCCACAGCCCCCTCCGGTGATTTCTCTATTACGACTCAAAATCAGATGGAGATGGCGAGAAGGCAAAGTCATCCATAAAGCATAAATAGGTGAACTATTTGTCATTGCTATAACAGTAAACTGTCCCAAAATCTGGCGTCCAAGAGTCTGGGGTGGTCTTCAGCTGTTTACACATCAAGGCTCGAAAGTTTAGCGCAAATGTAAGGACAGATGAATGCCATGCCCAAGAGTTTATAAACCTGAATGCAAGGAGCAGAAGAAACAGCCTGTGAAAAGGAAAACACATCTGAACACAGCCAGATTTGCACAAATGGCAATACCGGGATTTGACTTCATTTTGCCCTGGGAAGACCTCTTTTTTCCAGGAGTTATCCAAGTGGGCTGAATGCATCAGCACCATGTTTAGAGGTGGAGCTGGAAACGGAGCCGGTGCAGCTGTGAGAAAAGCAGGTGAGTGACTGCACAGCATCGGTGAAATACTGCCCGCGAAGGACGGCTGCTGGTCTCTAGTGCCCGCTGCCGCTCGAAGCAGGACGGCCGCCAGCGCCGGGTGGGGACAGCTGGGGCCTTGTCTCATCATGTGGGGGACCCTCCAGGAGCTGGGGTTTCCTGAGCTCCCTAGAGACCCAGTCCCCATCTGCACTGGCCTGCTCGTGAGACCTCCCGGTGGCCACTTGCTGTGGTCAGTATGCCAGCTGGAGAAAGGGAGTTGGTGTGAGATGCAGGTAAATGAACAAGGAGAAAAGGAACAGTCTGCAGCCTTCACCAGCTGAATCATAGGTTGGAAAAGACCTTTAAGATCATCAAGTCCAACCATTAACCTAACATCACCAAGTCCATCCCTAAACCATGTCCTCAAGCACATCTACACATCTTTTAAATACCTCCAAGGATGGGGACTCAACCACTAACCTGGGCAGCCCATTCCAATGCTTAACAACCCTTTCAGTGAATATATTTTTCCTAATATCCAATCTAAACCTCCCTTGGCACAACTTCAGGCCGTTTCCCCTTGTCCTATCACTTGTTACTTGGGAGAAGAGACCAACACCCACCTCAGTACAGCCTCCTTTCAGGTAGCTGTAGGGAATGATAAGGTCTCCCCTCAGCCTCCTCTTCTCCAGGCTAAACAATCCCAGTTCCCTCAGCCGCTCCCCATCAGACTTGTGCTCCAGACCCCTCACCAGCTTCATTGCCCTTCTCTGGACATATTCCAGTGCTTCAATGTCCTTCTTGTAGTGAGGGGCCCAAAACTGAACACAGTATTCAAGGTGCGGCCTCACCAGTACAGGGGGTCAATCACTTCCCTGCTCCTGCTGGCCACACTATTCCTAATACAGGTGGACACTGAGGCGCAGCAGAAGGAGCAAAGGGCAGAGGAAGCAATCCAGTAACTCCTCACTGCCAGCCCCACCTGACACGTGACGTTACAGCTGTGATTCATTGCCCTCTGTGCATCTTTCTGGGGCCAATTATTGCCTTCACCCTGCCCCTGCACCAGAGCTCCCCAGCTCCACTATCAGGGCGGCTGAGGGTGCAGCCCCAGTGCCTCTGGCACCTCCAGGCCTGCTGGGTAGCTGCATTTAACCTGCACAGTCTGGATCTCAGGGTCAGGCTGGGTTTAAGATGTCGTCAATGATTAACACTGTGGGCATGGGGAAGTTAGAACTTCCACTTAGGGAGAGGAGAAAGGCATTAAACCTTTAAGTTAAGCTTACGGTGAGGAGAAAGGCATTAAACCTTTCTTACCTAGGAGAGCATCTGCTCTGTGCAGCCCCATCCTCCGAAGGCAAAATGGCACTGGCTGGTGTGGTCCAGCAGGCAGCACAGACTGGGACTGCCCTCTCCTCCCATGCCGACGAGAGGGGAGAGCATCAGCATGGCAGGCTGCCCTTCTGCTGCTGGTGAGTCAGGTGGGACCCCAACCTTGGCCTGGGGTCCAGGCCCATCTGCCAGGTTTGGCCAATCCAGTTTCTAGCCCAGCACATCAACATAAGCTGCATTAACCTCCTCTTACCTTAATACACCGGGCCGTGAGCTACAGTGAATGAAAACTCAGGTCCAGTTTCGCTTAGCAGGTGTGCAGCTCCATCCGGGGAGGCAGCAGCCGTGTCGCCTGTGTTTGTCCATCTGAGACTTTCAGTCGGATCTTCAGCACCTTCCACAAACCAACCCTGCGGTTAGCAGAAGCCCTCATAGGTGGAACCTCCTCTGGGACGGTTGTAAGAAAATTGCAATATATGCAGAACTAAGTGCTCCAAAATGAAAAGCTAAGACCCTAAAATTGTAACGACACTAACAAATTGCGAGATCAAGAGAGGCATCCTTTATAAACATTTTTCTTTAAGTTTTTACGTTCTTCCCTGCAACCATGTGGTCTTTGAATCAGCTCAAGAAGAAAGTATGAAATCTGAGATTCTCACATAAAACCAGAACTCCAAACGTTATGTTGCTTGTCATAAAATCTGTAAATGCTTGTGAGAAATTATCTGTGAAAATACTATAGGCCTTCTAAGAAGTAACTGATGATATGCAGTGAGGAGTAAAGAACTTCTCTTAAACAAAAAGTGATTTCAGATTTTATTATTAAAGTTCACTTGCCTTTTGATGTTTAAGGACAGTTCTACAACTGAAAAAGCAGGTTACATTTAATTAAGTCCCTTGGCTCAGACATGTTACTTAGGGCAACACTGTAAACACTTGGCAGAGACTCTGAACTATAATAATAGGCTTATTAAAAAAAGATTTTGGTCACATATGAGAAGTCAGGGAGTCTAATAGGAAGTTCGTGGGGAACTTACCACTGTTGTACATCACCTTCATTTTTTTTCTTTTTAGTGTATGCAGAATAAGGATGTTAAGCTTTTAGTTTACCACCTTTTGCATACCTTACCTGTGAGTGATTTAATGAGTTGACGTCTCAGTTTGAGAAGAAAATTTATGCTTGAAGATTCTCTGATAGTAGCAAGAAACCCCTCAAATCTTACAGCTAAGCTTTGTGCCTGTCCACATGGAGGGCACCTTGTGGCTTCCGCTAAAACAGCAAGGGAAGGTGTCTGACAGAAAGGAAACTATTTATGGAATTACAGAAGATATTTATGCCATTGTAGCTAAATTGCTTTGGCTTTATAAGCAGAATTGCCCATATGAGCAGTCATTCCAGGAATGGATTATTTTCTGGCTTTGTTTAAACCAGTTCCAGGCCAATGGTAACCAGAAAAAGATGTTTATCTTGCAATAGGTACATCCATGTGAGGACATCATGTATATTCCATCCAAACCTCAGGGAAGTGTGATTTCCTATCCAGGCATGCCTTAGCCATCCTGGGCTGTGCTGGTCAAAGAGCTACAAAAATAACTCCACACTGATCCATGCTAGACCTCCCTCTGCTCACATCCCCAAAACAGCCTTGTCGAACACCACAGGCCTGCCAGGTGCTCCTCTGTCTATGACAAATAGTGTTTCTGGAAAGGTGGTGGGCATTTGGGTCCTGCCCCCCCCACTACTGGCGTAGCCCTCGAGCCTTTGCATGCACTTCTGTCTCGTTAAAGGGGCTCCAGAGAAGGTGAGAACCTTGCTTGATTTTTAATGTTTAGTTTTTCTGAAGTCTTCCTGGAAGAGGACTGAAAACAGAGGCTTTCTTGCCCTATAGCTGAATGAGGAAAAGGGAGGAAAGTTGAAATCTGTAACACAGGAAAATAATCCAAATTCTTATTTAACTCTCATATTGTACAGATACAGTACAACCTGACCTGAATGGTGACTCTATTTCAAGGCAATAATCATGCTACCGTAGGTCTCATCAACACTTCATTTTCCCTGTTTAGCCCGTATCTGAAACACCAAGGAGTGCCAACCACGAGAAAAGACTCATTAGCTGTGCCAGATGAATAGCTAAGCGAAGATTTTGTTTCTATTACCCTGTCCAACAGCAGCCACCCCTTCGTCTGGCTCCTCTGCCCACAGACATGTAAACAATGGGAGGGGTACCATGTAAAATAGACTTTCAAAGCAAAATACAGGAAAAGTCAGGAGAGAAAAGAGAGTCTAATTCAACCAAGTAAAGAGGAGACACTCAGGAAAAGGTGCAAAAGGAATGAGAGATATTGTAATAAGATAATTAGGCAACTGGAAGAAGTGAGATCCTGTGCAAAAAAATAAATAAGCTGTAAAATGTAAGTGCTTTATGATTTTTCTTTAAAGGCAAGGGATAGTACATTAAAATGTGTGTTCTACTTCTCCAATCAAAGTTCAATAACAAGCAATGAAATAATTGATAAAATTGATATAATCAATAAAACAAATACCAGCTTAGAAGCAGGAGTGCAGTGCCCCACTAAACCAGTCCTCATCCTGGTCCCTTTCAGATGCTGACAGAGGAAGAGGTGTGGTGACTCTTGGCCCTGCCCCAAGGTACTGCTGAGCATCTGTTCAAACTCTGGATGTTGACAAGCCTCGCTTCTACTCTGTTGTGTCTCCTCCTTCACCGACTCCCAGAAGTCCGCCGCTTAGGCCATTCTTACGAGCCACATGGATGCATGACAACTGTTGCCACATAATGGCAATAAGTAAACTACAGGACTTGCTAGAAGGTCTCTATGTGCTGTAAATAAGTCTGACCACACAGTCTCCAAAAAATGCCAGGAGTTATAGTGGCTTCTAACCTGGATATGTTCAGCTGCATTTGTTTTATGTGCTTGCTACCAAGGTGAAGTTCGTACCACCAGTAGCAAGATGAACTTTCCTGTGAGGAGTGGTATTTTCAAGACGGGGTCTTTGGGGTGATGGTGTCACATCAGGGGCAGCTTCTGCGTGCGAGAGCTGTGCAGGTGAGGTCCTTGGGATTCTTCACCAGGGCGGCCAGTGAGGTGGCAGCAGGGTTGTGTGGGTCACTCCCAGTCCTTCCTCTGTTGTTTTTTTCATTTGCTTTGGAGAGTGTGGTTTATTTTAAGGTGTGATTTATCAAGAACATGCACGCTTTATATGACAGAGGCAATGGGAAAGGTCCTTCCCTGCCCTGCAGGCTGTTTTTCTTACATTCAGTTTGGTTTTCTGCCATTCTTTCATGCAGTCTGAGGGTTAGAAGAAAAGGAGGTAGTTATGTAAAACTCATTTGAATATTATGTACTTGTGGAGCTGATTTGTTTCTGTTGCCATGGGCCTTTCGTTCAAAATCTCCCCCTTTACTAGGACAAAACCATTCCTTGATTCAGAGAAGGCCCAGTAAAAAGTCATCTAGTTTTTGGAAACTTGTTTGTTATTTTTCCCTTTTTTCCCCTTCCTATTTTCCTTCTGTTTCTAATGGATGCAGGATGCAGTGGGTCTCATCCATGTGACAGTATTGTGTAATTCTTCCCCTTTGAGCCTGACTTGCTCTCAGTCGTGTGTGACCAACTGCATTCAGGACCTCCAGATTCCCTTCTGTACACTCCAGCACGCTATGAAGATTTGTTGCCCCAGTAGATACTGAACAAAGGTTGCAATGTGTAGCAGTAAGGGGACCATTTTTCCAGGTATAGATGTTGTGTAGCACCCTAAAGGCCAGGGAAAAGACCCACAAAGTAAGACTTCCATCTTGAGAGTATCTGAGTGTCTCCTAGGATTTTCCAACTCTTCCAAAACCTGCTCCTATAATGTGAGTTTCGCTGTTTCATCCTGGCTGATCTCAGTGCAAAAGTAGAGAGGCCAGCCTGGTGCAAGCAGCAGCTTAATGACCGAAGAAACAGAAGAGCCTATGCTGTGTAGGGGCTTACTTCATGGAAGGAGAGAGGTACAACGGAGCAGTGGTTTGGTATGGTGGGCATTTCTGTGGATGGTGATGCCTGACGGTAAGATCCTATAGAGCTGTATGAGCTGGTGGAGTTGTGCAGGAAGAAGCAATCCAGCCACAGCTGAATGTTGCTCAGGGCAGGCCAACTCACTCTGCTGCACAACGTCCACTTTCAGGTGACCCTAGCTAGCCAGGTTACCTTCTTCTGCCTGAATTACCTTGGTTAGAGAAAC
The DNA here is from genome assembly GCA_034008185.1 of Gorsachius magnificus. Lineage (NCBI taxonomy): Eukaryota > Metazoa > Chordata > Aves > Pelecaniformes > Ardeidae > Gorsachius > Gorsachius magnificus. Next base: position 53,922,083 of record CM067086.1, read on the forward strand.
TTGGGGTGCTTTCACTGCATGCACAACAGATACGAGTCAAGGCTTCTGCAATAATATTGGGTGGGAAAGACTATTTCTGGACATAACTACAAACATTTAACACAGTGCAAATTATACATCAACTGTCGCCAACACCACCCAGAAGTGAATGCGTCAAGTAGAAAATGGAGATTGCCTCGTCTATTTTTTACCCTGTGAATGCTAGGACTGGAAGGGGGGCAGCAGGTAGTTATTACAGTGTTTAAGCACTGCAGTTGCAGATGCCATAAAAATAATGATAACGTTGCTGGCTTTTATATGCAGCTTCCCATCTGCAGATCTCAAATCCATTGTATATTGCAATTTTCTGTAATTTCCTGGCTTAGCCTGCCTGAAACAAAATCTACAAGCCCTGAAATAATATTTTATATTATGGAAAATAACCTGCATATTTTTTCAATAAAATGTTTGTGGAAGAATGAATTATGTGTGATCTATGCTGTGTACTTCATCATGAAATGAATTAGTTTCTTGGAAGCAAGCAAGCAAGAAGGCTCCTTTTGAACTGCCTGACCTCTTTCACAGCACTGGAGATGTCAAATATTCTCCAAATGCAACATTCAGCTGCACCGCCCGTCGATGCAGCTCCCTTCAGAAGTAATTCAACCTTTCTCCTATTTTTTTTGTTTCTGTTTGAAGAAGTGGTTTCAGTTTTACATCCAATGTCAAGTCAGCTCGATTGTGAAAGAGATGTGAAAAAGAGATTCCCTCCCTGGCCTTCCCAAACAACATTGGCTTTGCAAGTAACAGAAATACATAAACGTTTCAAATGGAGGGGCAGTTCCCATGGCTGATAAATAAGCTGATCATTTCTGAGGTAAAAGGTGGACGATTCTGATGCATAACCTGCCAGGCGGAGGCTCTTGCAGTATGAGATGCACTAATGGTTCCAAGCTTGTTCGGAGCAGGCATTTTCAAACCTTACTTGTATTTCACTGAATATTTAATGTCACAGTTCTGCCAGAAGCCTCTGAAAACAGGGAGAACTAAAATCCGGCAGTGATTCCTTAGCTGAAGGAAGTTGATGATTTTGAACATTTCTCTTTACCGTGTTTCAAAGTGTGACCTTGAGGAGTGCTACCAGTGTCAGACATGACCTTGTGGCTGCTGTAGACAGCAGTTTAGAAGTCATGGTTGGTGGTACTTCACCTGACCGCAGTTAACTGCAAGCACCTATCAGGGTTTATCAACCTCTAACCAATATGACACTAAAGGCGTTCAAAGTCACAGGCAGTGGAGCCTTTGCTTAAGCAAATTTTGACGTCCCTGCTTTGCTGGGGTCAGCAGGGCCCTCGGAATTGGGTTGGAGAGCAGCACCCCAGTAAGAACATGTTTCTAGTGAGAGGTGGCTGCCTGCTTCCTATCACCGTGCATTTGGTTAAGGGGGATGAGAATAGATGAGTATCAAGCTCTGGCTTTCAAACACATCCTTTAAACAGAAAACTCCTGAAAGAAAACAAACAGTGGCATTTGTGGGGTGTGAGGCACCAAAAAAAACCTTCTAGTGCTCAGTTTGTAGGTAGTTGTGTGTGCATGAGCAGAGAAATGCAGGCCGAAGTGATAACTTGCCAATGGTGCAGCATGGGGATGTCCTTAAAGTTGCCTCTCGCCATGTCCAACCTTCCCCTCCATTGCCCAGTCACACCTGGATTGCAGAGATGAGTGTTGCAGGGCTAAGAATCTGATGGATCTGTGTCTAATTATGCATTGCTTTCCCTGGTTTAATAACTTTTTTGCAAAAATGAACAGCAGTTAAGGAGGAAGACGAGAGTATGAGGCATCATCACTTGGCAAATATTCTGAAGTCAGCTTTGATGGAAATGTTTGTACTTTGCTTCTGAGAAAGGCTCAGGAATACATCCATTTATGTTATAACTCCCTTGACTTGAATTGGCAGATGATATCGTAGTAAAAAATTCAACTGGTGTAATTTGAAAAGCAAGTTTGGGGATGGAAAACATTCTGTAATTCTCCCTTAGAAGAACTGTTTAAAAAAAAAAAAAAAAAAAAAAGACCTGGTGCAATCTCCTACCTGCCCAAACCAACACAGTAGTGAGTGATGGGTTTGAATGGAAGTCCCAACAGCAATAACTGTTTCCAAGACTGTAGAGCTGCCAGTGTACAAATCTGCTGAATCTCCAAGCTTTGGTAAGATCTGGTAAGGCTGCCCATTGCCCACAGCTTGAACAATCAAGGATTTTCTCTGTTCTCTCATGTGTTTTTATACAAGTCAATGGCTTATCCCATTTGATTCAAACAAACTTTTGTGGGAGCTCTTCCAGATTCCAGGATGAGGTGAAAGCGTGACCTGCCATGCCATCATTGCTGGAGAATTTTGCCTTTTGTATTCAGTGATTTTTACCTGCTTTTACACATCTTGTTGCATTTTATGGCACAATTGATTAAAATAATATGTATCTCTTGCTTATAAGATTGGTGAAATACAATTGAAGTCTTTCATAAGGAGGCAAAAGTGTTCAGGGCTTTTCACACACACAGTTAATTTTCTTCTTGAGAAGAAAACACTGGGCATCAAGGGATTTTTAAATGCACTGGGGACAAGAAAGAAAAAACCAATGGCCAGAAGCTGAAGCCAAGATGAATCCAAATGAGGAGATTTTATTAGTGAGTCATGCAGAGAAATGATGATTTGCCAACTCTTACTGTCTTCAGAGGAGGAACATGCCTTTCTAGAAGATGTGCCATACTCAAACACAAAACAGTTTATTCAAAAGTGGGTTAATTGTGCGAAGTCTAATGGCCTGTAATATAAAAGCCAGATCAGAGGATCTGTCTAATGGCTGTTAGTTTTGTGAGGTCTATCTTAAAATGGTATTCTTTTTCTTTTCATTTTTTTTCCAGCTCTTCAACAGACTAGGTCAAAGAGATTTAATTCCATTCCTTAACAGATTTCTACCTTGGAAAATGAAGCCATTGAGTAAAGCAAAAGTAGTAACAGCAACTGCGAAGTGATAGCAGCTTGCAGTTAGTGCTCAGCCACTGGGAACTAATTCGCTCATTCACAAAGCTACAAAGCTGCCGTCAGACGGCATTTTTTTTTGTCACTATCAAACGGATTGTGATTAGATCCATTGACAAAGGTGAATGGTTTGATAGTCATAATTTAATCCTCTGCTATCAATTCGGCAAGACAGTCACTGAAACACACAAGCCATTTTTTTTGCAAGGTTATCCTGCATTTAGAGACAAAAGCATTGCCACAACATTTGAAATCACATGTTGCTATATATTCATTACAGCATAGTTCATACCTGTGTATGTATGTAGCCTGTATGTCCTCTCTGCCATGGGTGTATGGGTGTATAAAATCATATATGTACGTACATATACATACACATATATGTGGAATTAATCAATGTGGGAGTAAAGAGAAGAGTGTTGGTGGTGAAACATTGTTGTGGTTTAACCCCAGCTGGCAACTGAGCCCCACCCAGCCACTCGCTCAATTTCTCCCGCTGAGATGGGGGAGAGAATCAGAAGAGTAAAAGTGAAGAAGCGCGTGGGTTGAGATAAAGACAGTTTAACAGGTAAAGCAAGAGCTGTGCATGCAAGCAAAGCAAACCAAGGAATTCACTCACTGCTGCCCATGGGCAGGCAGGTGCTCAGCCATCCCCAGGACAGCAGGGCTCCATCATGCGTAACGGTGACTTGGGAAGACAAATGCCATCACTCTGAATGCCCCCCCTTCCCTCTTCTTGCCCCTGATTTATATGCTGAGCATGACATCATATGGTCTGGAATAGCCCTTGGTCAGTTGGGGTCAGCTGTCTTGGCTGTGCCCCCTCCCCCAACTTCTTGAGTCCCCCCTCAGCCTCCTCACTGGTGGGGTGGGGTGAGGAGCAGAAAAGGCCTTGGCTCTGTGTCAGCCCTGCTCAGCAGTAACGAAAACATCCCTGTGTTATCAACACTTTTTCCAACACAAATCCAAACCATATCCCCATAGCAGCTACTGTGAAGAAAATTAACTCTATCCCAGCCAAAACCAGCACAAACATGAACATGTGAGCATGTTTGCATTCATTCAGCAGCATGTCTACCAGTCATACACATCTGGCCACAAGGAGCCACTGCCTCATGCTCCTCCTATGCAACTTCACGAAGACTCACAACATTCAAACGATACCTGCAGAGAGAGGCTCAGACAGTCAGGGGGTGCCCTGCTCCTGGGTGACACTTTTCAAGAGCTCCTTTTCCCCCACTTAGGTATGTTTTGAGAGTTAAAACACAAACAGTATGCACCTACAGGAAGTTATCATCATCCTTCACTCAATTCAGAGCACCTGAATTTGGAGAATCTGGTCATTAGTTTGGCTTTGGCTCTGGCTTAGGGCATACTAAGTCAGTTAACTTCTCTGAATTAATATTTCCTTATTTATAGGACTGGATGCTGTTTGCTTACCATGCTCTACTTCTCCCAGCTCTTGTGAGCTGCTACACTTAACATCTCTTCATGTGGAAGAAGTTTCAGGAAAGCCATGGCTGCATTTTTACTGGTAAAAGTGAAGCAACAGTGATCACAGTTTTTAGTCATGCCCATTTTAAGGTAGGGTATCAGATATACCTGTGTTCAACTCTTTTCTATATCCTTTTTTAGAGCAACCCAGTTGGTACTGTATGTGCTTAACCCCTCTACCCTCACCAGGAATGGTTCAAAAGGTCCCAGCCAGTGCAGGGAAATGGTGTAATCTCCCCAGATTATGGAAGGGGTGGCAAACCCAGTAACAGAAATCCTCACTGTTTTCTTCTCACTGCTGTTGCAAATGACACTGGATTAAAAGTCCATTTTCCTGCCAGGAAGAGAATTGGGGTGGGAGGAATGGGGGATGTATGGTTTTGGCTTCAGCAGTAGTGGAAGAAACCTAAGAAAAGGTCCATCAGTGGTATCCGAAAGGTGAAAGGGTCAACATGGGAAAAGGGGAAAAAATTTTAAAAAAAAAAAGAAAAAGAAAAAAGTAGGTAGTGCTTATTGTATTGAGAAATCTCATGATTTCTGAGTTGATTTCAACCATCTTTGAGCAGCTGCAAGCACAGGTATGCTCTGCCTTTCCTGCACAGCTGAACAGACGATATATCAATTTTAAATCAGTTCTCAGCTGATGGGGAAAGGATTACAATCTGTTTAACAGCGCCTTTACCGCAGACAAGTAGACATCATTTCTGCAGGAAAAATACTGGGTACGCAGCTAATTTCCTGAGACCGAAGGAGACGGGCCTGCAGCCATCAGTTATATTCAGGAGCACCGTGTCGTGTGTGCACATTACGCCCCACAGGGCGGCCTTAAGCGCACAACCACAGCTAGTGTCAGGTCTCACCTAATGCATTTTATGTACTGTAAAAGCCACAGCTTTATTCCCACCCCTGTCCCCAACTTCTAACCGCCCCGTCCTTCTCAGAGCGCTGGCGTAGTGGCACGCAATGCATGATATTTCGCCTCTCTCGCCATTTGGTTTCTTCCCACAAACCAGCCATTGAGCACTGGTCAGGAGCCATTAGCACCCAGTTCAAACACAATGTAAATTCTATGAGAACTCATTGTTTTTATAAAGATCACATGCAATTTGTTGCCAAGCAGCCTACACAAATATTTAAAGCCTGCCCCTTCCTCGACACAGTTTTTAAAAAAACAAAACAAAAATAACAGGAGCTTTTACTTTGTGCCATAAAGGCTGAGAGGGAATTAACCTCTTCCTGCACGGGTCCCAGACACCGGGGTGATGGAATTATTGCTGTGTGCATGGGTTTCATGGGGATGATGCTGGAGACAACTTGACTCGGAGGCTGGCTGTGTATTTACTGGCTTGGGTTTAGATTGTCAAACATTTTGCCAAAGCTGTGGTGGGTCTTCCCGATTCCCTCTCCTCTCGAGAGGTAATCTTTTCTGGCTAACCCTGATGTAATTACCTGATTTCTAACGACCACCTCCTCATCCCAAGATACCTCCAGGGTCCAGGCCCACCTGGGAAGAAATGCTACATTTGATCATGTTTTCCTCCCTCCCTCCGTCCCTGCCATCGTTCATATCTAGAGCACATGCTTAGCTGCTTTGCTGAATCATCAAACAGGAACAATGTCCCGTCTGTTAAAATGAGATAAGAGTGCCAGCTCGAGGTTTCTCTGTAGAAACTTGGAAGTAGACACATTTTAAAAGCTACTTGCAATTTTTACATCAATATGAGTTATCAGGCTAGGTTTTTCTGTCTGTGGAAACAGTCTCCAGGCACAGGGCTGTCTAGTCACCCAAGAATTATCATCGGTATCACACACTTTTATGAAAAACAGACCAAGTATAAATATAGGCAATGGCTCAAATCCCAGCTGCATTTTTCCATAGGAACAGGCCTTCGTACAGTGTGGACCTTTGTGTGTGCAACTGCAATACTCAGGAGTCATTTCTCAGCCAAATGAAGCCTTCAAGCCCTGGATCAGTGACCCCAGGGCCTGATTGCAAGGAGACATCTATGATCTGTGGGGAGTGAGGGTTACGAAAGTGATGAGGATGGCCCTAAGAACTGCTTCGAAAGTTCACCATTTGTTTCCCATGCATACCGGCAGTATAAGAGAAACACTGTTTTCAGGACATCTTCTGACCACCTCTCTCTCTCTGATTTAAGTTCAAGTATTATTCTGCTTTTTGAAACCCAAGTTTCATGCTCAGAGCAGAATCACGTAAGTGCAGAGTTCCCCAAGGCTGTAAGTTATGTGATACATCTCACATTCAGTTTTAAATCAGTTCCTCCAAACTGATTTCAGAATTGCCTGGAACCATACTGCAAATGCCATTTAGGGTGGCCTGACCTATTTTTCACCAGACAAATTTTAAAACTGGTTGCAAAATATCCCCATTTTAGCAATGACCTTGTTATTTATAATCAGCTCTCGATCCTATAATATCTATTAATTATAACAATTTCCCTCAAAATGTCATTTATCCACATGTTCATCGGGACATAATATCCTGCAACTTGCATAACTGAGGTAGAACTGAAAGACCTTATCGTGGCTTCTGGTTCTATAAAAATGCAAATACCCACAGCAAACGTGCTGTGATGGGATTATCATGGTGGTAAAATTAGTGATGTGCATAACTGTTTCCTGCATCAAGACATTAGTGTGTAAAAGCATAAACAATTTTGGAGACCTGTCTTACTTTTAACTATATTTACTGGCTGTGATTTTCCTTATTTCCTTCGGTGAGTGTGGGAAGCACAGAATAATAGGCAGGTTTTTCTTTTGTTTCCAGTTTGCTTCCCCTGTGATTCTCATGCATTGCCAATGAGATCTGCAGTACACCCAAATGAAAAAGGATCATTTAAATTCACAAGAAGCAACTGAAAGTAGCCAATAAACACTATTTAAAGAAAACATACATGGCAGCTCTTCTTTACTGTGGAAAAATGGGAGCATAGGGTTGGTCAGCCAGGAGGGGCATCTTGTCCAGTGTCCTCTCCTGGAACCATGACTAGCACTGGGAGAATCAAAAGACGTAAGGACCTCTTGGTAAGGCAGCATGAATTGGTCTGTCCCCTGGGTTGGAAGCCTTCCTGGTTCCTTAAACAGAGGTTGGCATAAAAGAAGACACATGATGTTTACTGTTGCTTCTGGTTTCTTTGGTCAATGCTACTTAATGCAATTCTGGATATCAGTGTTACCTATGCACACGTCTGATAAGAGGTTAAATTGGGCAGTGGAGAACTTCTGAATTTGTCCTAGGAGTGGCTTTTGTGCTGCCTGGTTGTATGAAGAGGAATGAATGATTTGATTTCCCCACCTTCGCTTTTCAGGCAAGGTCCTCTTTTCTGATGTTACAAGACGGGGAAAATCAAAGCACCGGCAACAGTCCTGATCTGTAGGTATCTTTGTTACATTCGCCCCAAAACCCTTTGGCTGTCAGCCGGGGAGCTTTTCTGGGAGGGTGGTCTCCATGCTTTTCTTCTCCTTCCCTCCTCTGGTGCTCCTTTCTTGGCTCTACGCATGCATGTACAGCCCCATTTCTGGGTAGGAAGGGCCTGGCCAAGCCAGTGGGAGCCCTACGGGGGCTAGAGGAGAGGCTGGCGGAGGAGGACCCCCCTTCCCCACCGCACATCCAGCACGCCCCACGCTACAAACGCACAGGAGAGGCCTCCACGGGGATCTGTGCCCCTTGCAGGCATCGCCACGCCAGGCCCATTTCAGACGAGAGATTGGGCTGCCTCACGCTAAGGGTCCCTTCTGGCGCTAAAACCTCCAACGCTTAAGAAATACCCGGCACCACCGCGGGGCGATCGCAAGGCGGGTGTCCGTAGGTCTGGTGGTCAGTGCCCCACCTGACCGTCAAAGGGGGCGAGGAACCTCAGCCGGGAAGCGCATCCATCCGTAGCCCCCTGTGGGTGCAGGCAAGCCCCCGGTTGGGGGGGGCCGGGGGGCCGGGGGGGGGGGGCAGCGCCGCCCGCAGGGGGCGCCGGGCGCGGTGAAAAACAAACATACCAAACCAAGCCAAGCCAAACCAAACCAAACCAAACCAAAACAAAACAAAAAAAAAGAAAAAAAGAAAAAAGAGAGAGAGGTTCCCTGGTTATAACCCAACTTACTCATTTACAGATCGCTAAAGAGGAGGGAGGGTTAAAGGTTAATAGGCAAAGAATGTGGTAATGCTCAGAAAGAAACTTTTCAGTGTTTCCCTGCATTAAGGGGACCCGGCCCACCCGTGCTACCCCTCCCGCCCCCCCCATCTTCCCGCCTTCCTCACCGGGGCAGCCGGGGTGGGACGGGAACTGGGGCCCGGCGCCTGCTGTCCCACACCAAGGGGGGCAGCTAATGGGAGAGCTTTTTCATTAGTCGGAACCCCTAATTTGGGGATTGTGTAAACCATTTTCCCATTCCTGTAGTTAACCCAAAAACTCTAATGCATGCACTGCCAGTCTCAGTGAAAAACAAATCATAGGTTGAGTGTTGCAGTGCTCCACTGGGACCTTGGGGAGAATTTGACAGTCCAGGACCATAGAGATACCCAGGTTCTTTTCCTTATTTCGACCTTAAGCAGTCATTTGTGACACTGTCAAGAGACCCTGAAGCTCTGCCTGCCCCATTTTCCAGCCACTTTGCATGGGCAGTTTGCAGGGAACCCATGGGCAGAGCAGGGCTGCAGATCGGTCCCCTCCGCTCATCCTCTGAGGAGCAGGGCTTTGACTTTAACCACGTCTCCCTTTTCTCATCAGTCTCCGTTTCTGGGCAACTCCTGAGAGTGCAAGAACACTGCACACCTGCAAAACACTCAGCAACCCCTTCTCTCCAGCCAAGCCCATCTTCAGGGCTCTTGCCCTGCCCGCCTGGGGCACCTTTCCCTTGCAATACAGGGAATTAAAAAAGAGAGAGGAAAGTCCTTCACACCCCTGGCCTGGGGTGGGACCACAGGAACAAGAGCAGTCCCCAGTGCAGATGACAAAGATCAGAGGAGAGGGGGAAAAAAGCCCCGAGCGTGGTGGTACACTGCTCCTTGAGAGCATCTCACCACCTGAACCTGCTGAGTGGTAAAAGAAATGTTCTCCATTCCCTCTATTTTTATTTTCCTTCTCAAGGAACTTCACATAGCTGGAGGAGGAAAAGAAAAATAACCTTCTTAGATATTATTTCAGTACTTTAATTTCTGTTTCAAAAAATCCAATTTATTAAGCAGCAGTACCTGAGATTACACTCACCAAGCAAATTCTCAAAGGAAGCCTCACCATCTAGGTGTATTTTTCATTACACAATAAACTCTGAACTCCACCAAAGGTGTTTTCTCGTAATGTTAAACACAGTGCCTGACAATTATTGTCCAGCTCCATTTGGTGCCAGAAGTGCATTCAGTGGAGAAGTAATAAATCCTTTCATGCTGTTTAATAAAACAAGAAAATGTGTTGCTCACACTTGGATGCTAGACTTTATTACACAAACACAGCTAAAAAAATAAATGGAGTATTTCCTGTTTAGAAGTGCCTACAAGTCACATGATGTTGATTTTCTCCAGGTGTTGCAATTCTAAATGAAATTTTCACTTAAGTGATTCTTAAAGAAGTGAGTTATTTCAAAATGCAATAGTCAACATGTTGTTAAAGGTGCAAAAACCATTGTAAAAAAAAAAAACAAAACATTCAATGTGAGGTAATGAAATTAGATGTGGAACATGGTGGTTGCCAAATTATACAAGATATTTGTGAGACACTTTGCCATCCACTTGAGTGCTTTTCTGAGTTTCCACTCAGGGAAAAAAAAAGCAAAGAAAAATCCTATGAGGTCTGAGAAACCCTTTCAACTCGTCAGTTTATTTCATCTCTTTGTGGGGAGCTGGGGTTATTCTCTACTCTGGTGGCCTGGCCTTAGTTAGAGGTGCCACCGCTGTTGTAAAATAAATGCCTGATAAAAATAGATGTCTTCAGCGAGGTGCTCAGCACTAAGTAGAAACAGGTCCTTAAGCAGGATTGTCTGTTCCTTCATTCTCACTAGCTTAAATGAAGGGAAAAGTCAGCCATGTGTTGTCTTTTAATAGATAAATCCTATGGCTTTGGACATGTTCTGCACTGCTCGTCCTCACACGGCCCGTGTGAACCTCATCCGGTGATGCCACGAGGGACATGATGAATATCTGTCGTATGTGCTTCCTTCTTCCCCTCGCCTGCTCTCTGCTTTTGTGGGCTGGTCTCTCCCGTATGGGGACTGGGTGGGGGCCATTTTGAGATGCCCAACTTCTGTGGGAGACAACAAGGTTAAAAAGCGCTCCTCACATTTGGAGCAAGAAGCACTGAGGGTTAGGATGGGCCTTACGTCTTTCTGGTGTTTCTCCCACAGCTTCTGAACAACCACCACAGTGAAGACTTCTGTCCAGAGCAGCTCTGCCTGCACCATAAAGCCTGCGTACACCTGAGAAGAATGGATCTCACCCCAAAACTTTGGAGACACCTAGACAAATTCTGGGCCCCAGCCACCTGTTATCTCCATCCATCATAATTTTTAGATATGCCATCACAAGAATTTACGCCACTGGGGTTAATGACTCCTCTTGATGTTTCTTTTCGAAAAAAAAATTAGATTTCTACCATTGGGTGACTCACACTTTTTCTGCAGAAAACTCACTGTAGCCCACATAGCCATAGGAGGCACTGGTGCTGCACCTCTGTGAATCTCAAAGAACATTATCTCCTTAAATATACTCCAAAAAGCTCCTCTACGTGGAAGCATGACTCAAAGAACCACGATTTCACATGCAATAGAATAGATCAGAAGTGACTGCAAAGACTTTCCAAATGACACAAACTTTGTAACAGGCCCTCAGAGCACATGAGGTTTCCCTATCAGGTTTCCCTGTCAGCTTGACCAGCTGAAGGCTCTGCAGCCACGAGAGGTGGGGTCACCCCTGCCCCCTCACCCCTCTGTCTCACAGGCCAACGCCTGCAGTTGCGTGGCCATGCAGTTAGAGCGATCAGAGGATGCACCAATCTGAAAAGGATTGGCTTTTTTATAGGATTGCCTTTTTGTCCGGATCAATTTGCCAACTCAGTTGGCCAAAGAACCTGGGCGATTGCTGCACTGGGGAAGCATGGCAGGGGGAAGAGGTGGGACATGCCTTTTCAATAACAGTGCGCTCATCAGATGGCTGAAAGTGCCTGTGAAACCACCTCTGAGGGCTTTGCAAGCCTAGCGCTGTGTGCATCTCCCTGGGTCCTTTTCTCCCAGAGACCCCAGTTCAACATTGCATTTAAATGACTGAATTTCAAGCTCATGAGTAATTCCCAAGGCATTTCATATTTAATTTCAATTTAATTATATTCTTAACTTAAATTTAATGATAAGCGTAGATTTACTCGCATGTGCAGAGTTAGGTATGTGTTCATGTTCTTCGCTGAACGGAGAGTATTTCTCAGGAGGAATATCACGGTTGCGTGTATAGAAAGGAATTGATTTTTCCTAACGGGTGAGTTGGTAAGAAAGCAGCTTCCAGTTATGAATTTATTTGTCTCATTAGTGGAGAGCTGATTTATTCACTCTTTCACTTTACTGACGGTAGAAGGCTTCCTTCCACCTGGGTGTAACTCCAGGACTCAGAACTTTCCAGTTAACCCCATCTGCAGATGTAGTCAAACCCTCCCTTATCAGAGTTGGCCTTACAAGAGGGTTATTGTTGCTTAAAATTTTCCAAATTCAGTGGGTGCAAATTTAGGCTTTTAAATCGGTGTTTGAGCTCCTCAGTACACTCCAGGGGTTGTGAGCTTCCCAAGACCTTTCCAATGAGAGAGGAAAAAGAAAAGCTGTGCCTTCCTCCCCATCGGGCAGCGGGGCCATAGCACAGCGCAGAGAACACCTCCATACCCAGATGAGCACAGGAGAGGTGGGGAGTGGTGATAATAATAGAAAAAGAAAGGTGAAAATACTCAGGATTTAAGAGGGATTTCAAAGACACTCCAGGAATACTAAATACTGGGTATTACGCAATTAAGTGAAACCTTCTGCTGGTATAAAATATATTGAAAAAAAAAAAATTGGTCTGTCTGAGTTGAAGTGTGATGCCATGCTGCTTACATTATATATGAATTGTAATTGGAAACAGGACATCTGCAGAAATTAACCATTAACTCTTGAGCACTAAAATCTTTAATTGAGTCTGTAAGCCCTTAATGGCACAGTTAACCTTAAACATAGCTCAGTCCACGCACTACCTGGTTAACACTGTTTAATAACTCTAACAGCTGATAATATTTCACACCCATGAGAGCACCAGATTAGCAAGAAACTTGGTGGAATGAGCTCAGCTCACCACTCTTTTGGACAACAGACATCACGGCTTAACCTTTTTGCTGTAACTGATCTTTTCAGGCTTTCTTCCTTCCAGACCTGCGTGTGATGAGAGCACCCCTGCACGTATAGATTTGCAAACTGCAGACACCGCTGTGTCCTCGGAGCGCTTCATGGCATAGCAGCGGACGAGAACTGCTTGGGTAGTGGTGGATAAATCCACGTCAGGTGGCCTGACGACTGGAAGAAGTGGCCATAGCTTGAAGACTCCTTGGCAGGGAGTGACACTGTGAATGATGAGGAGGGCAAAATCCACCCCAAGGTATCAATGGGAGCTGGAGAGATCTGGGCTGTGAGGAAAAGCCTGCTGCCTGCTAAGCAGAAAAGTTATTCAGAAATCTTAAAAATACCATCCTCTACCATTAAGCCATGTGCCCAGCAAACCCTAGGACCATTGCAGCCCAGGAAGCCCAGCTCAGGACGAATAATTTCAGGAGCGCAGGCAGTTTAGAGGGGTTGGTGCAAGGAACAGAGCTGGCAAACAGGTGGAAAGAGAGTTGTTGAAAAAGCACGTATTTCTTTGCCCACAATATGAAGTAAAACTTGACAAGTGGATTCACAGGTCTAATTTAGCACCATCAGCATTAGGTTTTCTAGTTCAGAGGCTTGTAAACAAAAAAAATTGTTACTGCCAACTTCTAATGCATTTCTAAGCAAATTAACTGTGCGGTTCTTCCAGAACTAGATATGTTTTCAAAAAAAAAAAAAAAAAGCAAAACCTCTGGGCATGGGTTGGATGAATTTTTGAAGAGACTCTGAGATGCCAGCTGCAGAGCTGTGTTATTCATAGCAAAAGTGTGTGCCACAGCTCCTCCAAGGCTGGCACTTATCTGGGGAAAACCAGGTGACATCTGCACCTTGGGTTGTCCTGAGGGCATCCTTGCCCAAAGCCGAGCAGAACGCTGTCATACACTGCCCTCGCTGGCTGATTGTAAAACCAGGGGCAGCGACGAGAAACGTCTATGGCAGCCCTACCTATACTGAAACAGGTCTCTGCGGCAGGGCTGGCCGAATTGCCATCAACCAGGAGGACGTGCTGCTGAGGTGCCAGCCTAGCCCTGCCCTGCCCGGGCAGGCTTTGCTGCTAGCAGGGCAGGGGGCCAGGCAGTGGCGCAGCCCGGGAATGCAGCTCCTTGCCCGGCGGCGGGCAGCCGCTCTTTTATGGCCGTGACCTGCAGCATGCGACTGAAGCCAGGAAATGAAAATCACCTTCTTTCTCAATTTACTCATTTGCCTTAATGAGAACTCTTGCTTATTCCTATGAACTGTTACGTTATGTCGTTTTCATTAGCAGTACTTAACATGACAATGACTTTGACGATAAATAACTGCCCATTTTTCTGGCTGCTTTTACGGTACGTGCAAATTCACAGTAAGCAGGTACAGATTGAACCCTCTGAGCCAAGAGATGCCTCTGAAACCAGTTTCTCTTGTGCCCTTGTAATAGAAAGTCTCCGGCATCTTTTTGTACCTACTGAAAAGTTTTGCTGACCAAGATAAATAAAACAAAAATTGCCGCCCTGTGCAATGTGGGGGTTTGCATTTAATGTAAATCTGTCTCCAGTGCAGAGATTTAGTCCCTCCGAGGCCGCTGTTTTGTCACCTTTTACAGGTTTGTCTCCTAGGCACCCTCAAGAGTTTACTGCAGCTGACATGGCTTCCTGTGGGCTCTCGCCTGTGCGCTGCCTTTGGGTACCTGCAGGAGTCGATCACTTTGCAGCCATTATTCTTTCCCTATTTTCCCATGTGTTTTTACGGCAACTTGTGCTGATTTTCTAGACTAGCTGGGGTATCTGGGGCTTCTTTGTGTCTTTGTTAGATGTTTTGTTTTTCTTTCTTTTTCCCCAATGGCAGTCATTTTATTACATCCCAGCCTGTGTCTCCAGGCCTCGTGCTCTGGGATTCTTGTTTGGTTTTCTCATGGAGCAGCCCTTTTCCCTTACCATTTCCCTGATGCCTTGTATTGCATTTTTATTACAGCAGAGGCTGTGTCTACAGGTCCTTCAGGCTATTTGTTCTGAGACTTTTATTGGATTCTCAATAAATATGTTTGCCATTGGGGGTCCTTAGCTGGTTTCCTTACCTATTTTATTGAAGCTGTGCTTCCAGACAAAATGTTAACCAGCTATTTCAACAGCAATCTGGTTTCTCTTCTGAGTCCTTGCACAGTTTCTTACATGTTTGCATTGGCTGAGCTACATCTCCTGCTTTTTTTCTTGATGTTTCCCTCACGTTTAGGGCCTTTTGTCAAGGCAGTCTGGGTGCTTTTCTGCAGCCGTCTCCGTTTTGTGTGGCAGCACAACTACACCTTTGTGGCAGGCAGCAGGTGGAATGGAAATGGTTCCCTGCAAAACCAAGAAATCCTAGGCTTTGGGTAGACAAAGAAAAGCTACTCATTGATAAACTGACCCGATGGTTTTTGCTTGGGTAGGCCATGCTCCACTGGGGTACATCAGAGTACATCATCTTCATTAAGAGAGGTGGATTTGGTGTCTTACAGGCTGGTGGGTTTGTTGGCCTGGGGAAGGTCCTGTGGGGAAGCAGTGGCAGACCCTCGCGGGCACGGCAGCAAGGTACCAATGCTGGAGGCTCCTGGTCGCCCCAGGGCCCCGCCGTGAGGATTTTGATCCAAATTTCAACAGAAATTCCCATCTGAGTCCTGGCTTAATCCCGTTTCCATGGTTATTTTTGATATAAAATATGTAAGTTAGGGGGCAGTGGCGTTCTCTGGAGAGGCTGGTGTAGAAAGGATGATTTGGCACCCCAGCTATGCAGGGTAAGACTGGCAGCTTTTCCTCCCCAAAGGTGACAGTTGCACCCATGTGCTGGTTCTTCAGGCAGCGAGGTCGTGGTACAACCACCTGGTGTTCACATCACCAAAAACCACTGCCCAGGCCAGTGGGTTACCCCACACCCCATAGGCATGCTGAGGCCAGACAGCCAAATACCAATGGTTAATACTGGAGGTGAAAAAAGAGTGTCTCCAGCTCAAGCTTCATCTTTTAAATTCATTTTGGGGTATTTCATTGGTTTTCTATTTTTGGCTTGGATAAAAAGGCTTATGTGATCACACTCCATGTGTGTTTGTGCATCTCTATCTGACCTGGGGCGACGTTGGCTCAAGAGGGATGCTGAGCTCAGGAAAAGCTCTCCCACCCCCAAAACTGTATTTGTTGTGAAGCACCCATCATACTAGCCTTGTCGTCCTGAGGCCCTCACCAGGGAACCCCGTGCAAGGCAGCCCGCAGCCCCTCCTTGTCCCTCTGTAACTGGGGACAACCACACAAACCTTGCAGGGGATCTTTATTCATTATTATTTCCAGGAATGTAATGAGCTAGGTGTGGGTCACTCCAGATCCTGCAAAAGAACTTTTTGGCCCCATCTGCTGTCAAAAGTTAAGAGTAGCTGTAACCATGCCACAGACAAAGTATTTGCTGTTGAAGTGGACTATTCATCCACATCAAGCTTCATTTGTTTATCCTGTTGAGCAACGGCTTGGACATGTACTAAAGCATTCTCAGGTGTTGCCCTATTTCCATGTGTCAAGAGGATGGGTGGGAGGTGAGGCTGGAATTGGGGAGAGCTGTGAACCTCAGGCTGGTGATGACACTGTACTTCTTATGCTGAGAAAGGCTGAAATATTTAACATGTGCAGATGCAGACCAGAGCAAGTCCACCCTGCTTCATGCCAGGATTCAGAGAAACCACAAAATGACAGAGATAACGCGCCTGCCTCTGGGTGCACGGAGTGTGTGGGACAGCTCTTAATGACCCTAGTGTGAATGTAGGATGCTGCATATTTCAGCATGGCTGGGAAGGCTATCGTAGCTGTCAGGTCCTAACAAGAAACTTCTTTAAAAAAAATCAGAATCATTTTCTGCATTTCTGGGAATCTTTTATTGCAACCCTTTTTTTCCCCTTGTGTTGCAAACCTGCAGCTAGAAGATACATCACATGTGGACGGTTGGTGTTTCATCCCCCTGTGGGACTGAAATACCCGAATGCTTTACAATAACAATAAAAACCCAAGTACCGTTATGGTTGACTAAAATGTGGGGCACAGTAACAATAGCGATTTTAATTTTTCTTAAATGAAAGCGAGTAGCTATATTCTTAAGGGCACAACTCCCATTTATGAGTTCTTTTGAGCAAACAAAAGGCTCACTTTCTAAGCCAAAAATAGTGGCTTACTAGTGGCTATAATCTTTTACTATTGTGGCACTTAATGTATCACGAAGCAAAGCACTCAAATCCAGGCTTTGGCATCAGAGGCCAATGTGCTTACCCGAACTTGGGACCCTGAACTGCATGTATAGCACTACTTTTCGTAGTGACCATTCGTACTGCATGGTCACCTCTGTGGTTAACCTGTTGGCATGGTCCGCGGTCGGCTTGCAGCCGATGCCGACAAGTGCGGTCCTGAGCTGCTGCTGGGGACAGCACAGGAGGGAGGGCTGGCCACGGCTGGCCCCTGAAGGCACTGAGTGGCAGCTGCCCCGTTTCAGATGGCTTCTAACGCCTGGATTTTTTTTGTTTATCAATAATCATTGTTGTCTAACTTCAGTCTAAAGTTATCAGAGACCCAGGTTTCATGATATGCAAGTTGTGTAGCAATACAGCTGGTCGGGATGATTTGAACTATGCTGCATTTTAAAATTCTGCAGACCCCACTTCCATAGTCATTCCTAACTTTCTGAAGTGCCTGTCCCAAAAGCTGGGGGTTTTTTTGCTGCTGATTTCTTGCAAAAGACACTTCAGATGGTGTGAATTAGAACAGCTCCAAAGCGACTTGCTCTCAAGAAGTATTGTTTTGTGCCTTCACGGCCTCCATGAAATCAGTGGCAAACCTCAAACGTATTTTAGTGAGAGAAGGAGCAAGCCCAACACCTCCCTCACTGGGGAACAGGAAAGCAACTCTCAAAGAACTCTTAAGTTTTGCTTACTGAGGTAAATTTGACATGAACTACTGAATAAGCAGGGTCGCATGACTAAAGGCATCCTGAAATGCGATAAGGGAGTCAGAAGAGAACTTACTGCTTTTCCAAAGAGCACACTGGAGCTACACAAGCAGAAAAATGTATTACTTGATAATGGATACGCTTTTTGGCAGGGATATCCAGTGTGTCTACAAGGCCATTTACGTTCAGCAATAGTTGCTTTATAATGAAGGGGAGGGAAAAAGAGTAATTAGATCCCCATGCTTCAGGAAGGCAACAGATCCCTCTTTACTGGCAGATTTCAGATTCTTTTATCCTCCTGTGAGTCTCTGAAATCCTCACATTTCTTTTATATTAAGATTCTTCTCCTCATCCCTTCCTCCTTTTATTTCTTTCAGGAAAACACACAGAGAACTTTTATCTGCTTTTGTCTGAGCTGAGCAACTTGATTTCATTTTTCTATACTACCGACAGCTGTGCGTGACACTCAGTGGTTTTGGAGTGCATGGAAAATGAGGATTCCATCCCACAGATTATCTGTGACACTCTTAAGAATTAAAGTAAACACTGTTTCGGTTCGCTATTTCAAACAAAAGAAGACATAGCAGCTGGTTTTGGCCAGTTGAAACAGAAGAGGTTTTGCATGATGTGATGGAATTTAAACACAAACGTTTCAGGCCGTAGTATGAAAGGGACAGAGGAAATGGAGCCTGCCCCCTTCCCTGGAGAAGCGTGCACGGCCTCGTGTGTGCGTGCACACACATGCGCCCTCCAAGGAGCTTCCCATAGCAGCAGCGCAAACAGGAGGTACAAACTAGGAACATGATTGCATCCAAAGTCAGCACATGGGCTCTGCAAGGAGGCACCTATCAGCCAAGTCCTCAAAAAATAAATATAACATAAATAAATCAATCAATCATATAAATCCCTCATTCTGCAGATCACAGTTCAGTCCCAGCCGCTCTCATCTGGCACCTTCCTGAGGAGAGAGTGTCCAGCACCGTGAGGGTCCTGGGCTCCCGGATGGGTGGCCCTGGCCTGCAGACCTCAGGGAGTTCTCTGCTGCCCAGCTTTGCCTGCCACTGCCTGGGCATGCAGGCTCCTCGCCGGTAAGATGCTAACACGAGTGGGCTTAAAAATAGGAGCGATCCTTTTTCTGCCAGCGGCTGGCATGTCTGCCTGCACTCATCTGAGCAGAGTGAGCTTAGTGTGGTTTTTAGCAGATGTTAGGTACTTGATAGGTGCCAGTGAAAATGTTCTGGTTTTCTCCTCTCTCCAATACCAATGGATTTGCACAAATGCAAGCAAAAGCTGCCTGTGCCCTAACACAGCGAGTTTCAGTTTTTATTCAACCCAAGTTTTTCCCCCAGATTAGGCAAAGGCAGCCAGAGCAATGTGACATTTGGCTTCAGATATTGATAGTGTGAAACCTGTATTCACAGTCATGCCTGCTGCCTTGGGTCACCAGCTTAATCCAACACAGCTCTCCAGGATGTTGACTTCCATTTTCAGAGGCTGGGAAGAAAGCGGCACCAAAGGAAATGCTTCCAATTCTCTTCCTCCTGCTTCACATGAGTCTTCTTCTCTTGACCCTGCTTCCTGTCACAAGAAATTAAACACCTTTTTGCTGTCCTGGAGGAACCTCCCAGCAATGCAGGTACTGGCCATTCCCATCTGCATCACCCCTGCCATCTCACCGCTGTGCTGCACCAGGCGGGTAGGGGACAGGACTGCGAAACACACCACAAAACGGTGTGGCACTGTGCCCGTTCATTCTAATTGCTGCGTGTAGCTCTTCCCACAGCAAAACCAGGGTGAAGGGCTAGTAGTTAAAATACCATAAAAATATCTTGGGCAAGGCAAGGCTTGTATCAAGGACAAATATGAACCACACATCTGCATTAGAAAGGGCACTGTGTACAAGAGCAGGAACAGATCTTCTCCAAATTTGGCCCCAGGAAGACAAGAGCAGCCAAGCTTGCTCATCCTGGGATGAAACCTCACCTTTTGGGGCTGCTCCAAAATGAAAGGAGATACCCAGACTCACCGGCTGCCCTTCCAGCATGGCAAGGAGGCACTAGCAGAGACTGACTGCGTTCATGCAGAAATTTAACCTTACTCTCCAACAAACCTTTCCCTCTAGGTTTTCTCAAGCTTTGCCAGCTGCCCTCTGGAGAGGACTGTGCTTCTGGTGGGCAGCCGTGCTGCCCCTCGCCAGCACCCTGCAGCCGGGCTGCGGGAAGGGCTGGGACCTTCCAAGGTGGCTGGAGGCGGCCCAGGAGGCAAAGATGCGGCTTGTGGGTGCCGTGCGGCAACGGGCACGGTCAGAAGCCGATTCCCGTTGGCCTCAGCTTTGCGGTACAACACTGCCGGGACGGCTGCGGAGGGAAAATGCAGCCATTAGAAAACAGCTGGTTGTAAGGATCCTGTGGGTATGGGTTAGTTCTGCCAAATGTCTGATGGAGACCGGCAAGCGGGGCCAGGGCTGGCTGCTGTTGTGCAGCCTCCGGCTCCTCTGCGGGGGATCGGGCACCCCCCTGCACCGGGAGCACTCTTCCACCCAGCTAGCTGCTGAAAGAGGGCTGGAGAGCCCAACACAGCAAGACAGCCACGACGTGGAAGAAGATCAGTTTGGAACTTTTTACCATGAGCAATATGACTCCTGATTGGAAATGTTATTAAAAACTGTCTCTAGGCATGATTTTTAGCAGAAGGCATTTTGCTTTTCTGCTTGGCTCCGAGGAGCAGGCTGAAGTGTGGGCAGCAGATCCCCGGTGTGGCCGAGCCGTTCCAGGCTATCGGCTGCGCTGGAGCCTGATGGCCCGGGATGCTGCCCTGCTGTCTCCTCTCCCCTTTGGAAACCCAGTGTGGCTTTCAGGGCATGTCACTGGGGCCTGAATTTCGTCAGACCCATAGGAAGCACTTCGGAGCTCTGTTTATCTCCTTTTTCCAGATCGGCTCCTGGAGGTCTCACTGCACCTCAGCTGCCTGGGGTAGATGGGCGATGGCACCGGCATCCCCTGGGAGCAGCAGGATGTGTCTCCCATGCCTGGTGGGGCACGTGGTTGTTCCTGAGACTGTGCCTTATCTCCAACCCAGAGTCCAGCCTCTCGTGGGCTTCCTGCAAGTCAGGTACCCATAGCTGGTCATGGAAAACATCGAGCCTCCCCCAATTCCTCTCCACTTTTGTGAGCCAGATTCCCAAAGTGCGAAATCACCATCGCACTGTGAAATCAATGAAAGCCACGGGGAGCTTTGGCAGCGATTCCCCGGGGACAGCAGGATTTCATCCCAGTTCCCCCAGTGACCAGAGGACACCGGTGACCCAGCCAGAGGCAGAACAGAGATCTCAGCCTCGTCCGGTGTGTCCGCAAAAGGCCCGTTGTGGCATTGAGCTGTTACCTCTGCGCCGCCCTCCCGTGGGGCCAGCCCCCTCCTTCCCACCCGCTCCCACTCCCGCTCCTGCTCCCACTCCCGCTCCCTGCTGCATCCTACCTTTTACCCCCCCCCACAGCATTTCCGTCTGCAGCTCGCCTCGCTTTCCTCTTCCCTGTGTTAGAAGCTGTCACTTCATTTGTCATTTACCCTTTTTATTTTCCATACGTAAATGCTATTATTCTTCCTTTTTTAACCGTGCTGCCCCATCTTTATTTCCATTTCCTCGGTTCTGCCTTGGACGCTTTGGGTTTTGCATGATTTTTGCTTTTCTGTGAATTTGATTGTAGTTTTCTAGAACTAAATTGCCACCCTGTGTCAATTAAGCGACAATGCCAAAGCAGTCACGTTTCTCATCATCTTCCCCAGGTTTTTGAAGAGTAACGAGCAGAGCTGAGACAGAGAGGAGCCTAACCTATGTTTACTCACTAATCTTTTGCCTAGTGTCTGCATTCGCTAAGACAAGCTGGCGACTACAAATGTTGCTGATTATGAGTATCACGGCATATATATATACACACACAAACACACACACACATAAAAAAAAGCCTGTTGCATAGATATAGTTGTACCAGCAAAAACATATTCCTGCCAATATGTCTTAGTTCTCCACTGGAAAAATAAATAATGTTGTTAAAAAAATGCAGTTTTGCTGGTGTAAACCATGCCCTACCACTGAATGTTTTGCCAGTATTGTATAATTCCAGTCAAAAAGCTACACTCAGTGTTGTGGGCACGAAGTATTTTATCTGCTATAGATGTGAAGGCATGAGCAAAAAAGAAATACAATCTGCAGCTCCTTCATCCTTAATGGGCTGTGATGGTCATGTTGAAAGCAGTAATGTAGCAGTATTAGGCTGCACTCGGCCCCCAAGCAAGTGCACTTGGCTTGCTTTGCACGGCTGAAGAGCTGCGAATCCTCCTCCAGAGGCTGGAAGCTGGGCTGCTACTGCACAGCTGGACCTGCTACTCCCCAGCCCCTCCTTGGTTTCTGCCCCAGAGCACCCCTGTGAGTTAGGTGAGATGACAGCGTTTGCAATCCTTTGAAGAGGAGGGAAAAGAAAGCGGTGGCGTGTGTCATCTTCACTTCTGCACTGGCTCAGAAGGAAGATATCTCAGGTTCTGATGCCTTAGGAGGAAAAAGTTGATGCTGGTGCTTACAAGTGCCAGGGGCTGCGGGCGAAAGGCTGGGTGCAGCGCCTCTCATGGATTTCAGACTGACAGCAAGCTAAGTTGTTCCTCCTGGTTGTCGCTCCTTCTCTTGCCTTCCTTTCCACCCCTCCCTGCTCAGACACAGCCCCCTAATTACTGTGTGGAAGCGAACATTTTCCTCTTTCAGCCGTAACTCTTCACCAGGTGTCTACAGAAAACAGTTTTTAGAAGTTGGCACTGTTTCCCTCTTCTGCACAGTATCACTTTATGAAGAAACACAGGACCTGGTGCAGAATATAAAACCCTTCAGTGGGTACCAACACAACACGCGGCATAAACGCTAACCATGCCAGCCACCCTGGGCTGAATTCACCCCTGCTGTAACTTCAGTGGCATCCTTGGAGTTACTCAGGGGGGAAATCTGATGCTTCACAGCCACATAACCAATTGGCTGTTCTGGAGGATGTGTTACTAATTACAATTACTGAATGTTAACAGCACTACTGAAATATCGAGAGCGCCCTATATATAAAAATATTTTTGTAGCAGCTAAGGCCATAAATGAATGGCTATTTTCAGTGTAAAAGCAGAAGCCAAGGGGCTGTAAGTTTGCCGAGGGGCCTCGTGTGGTCTAATGCAAATCAGGTAGGGGCTGCTGGCACTTGGAAAATAACAGATGAAGAAGGAAGGTAATTGCTAGTCCTGACCTGTCAGAGCTGCTCCTTTGCACACCAAGTCCAACTTCCCCTTGCACTTCCAAGTTATCTACAGCAAAATTTCTTCCAAGCTAAACAAAATCAGAGGCTTTTAGGAACTTAGAAATGTCTGCTTAATTTCAGTGTCGATAAGCCCCTGCTCCAACTCATTCTTAATGTATCAAAATCAAATGTTTTAAACATATTTATCTAGTTGCTATGGCTTCGCCTGGTGCGTCAGACACTTTATCCATCAAATATGGCAATTGAATAATATATTTATTTTTAGATATGGATCACAGATCCTTCTCATCATACTATTCCCTCCCCCCCTTTCCCGAGTTTTGAACTCACTGGAAAATCTGTTCCGTGATATGGTGGGTAAATGAATTACAGTCACAGATGGCCTCTGGGGAGGCTGCAATTCATTTGTTCAGGAATGAAAAACAAAAAAAGTGACCCATGTCTTGTGAGGGTATTATCAGAGACAGCAGATCAGACGCTGTAATGCTGCCTTGCACTCTGGATTCGACCCATTTCCTAAGCTTTTATGACTCGGCATTTACTATTCCTGGATTTGAAAATTTTAAGTAAGTGGAATGTCAAAAATCCACTATGAAAATGATTGAATGCAAGGAACTGTGGCGGTTACAAGTTACAATTTATTTTTACAATCCTGAGTGAAACTGTTGTGTGCTATTGTAAGAGAGATGCTCCAGAACGGCAATCTTCCGCTCTGGCAATAGTATTTCAGCTGCAATTAGCAAAAAGAACTTAATTCACAGGTGACTGTTGAGAATTAGTTAAACTTTGTCATGGGCCTTGAGATCCTCGGGAGGAAAATGCTAGGAAAATAAGAAAAATAATATAGAAAGCAGTATATAATTTTACTGCTTGGGTGCCTTGTTCAGCGTAAGTCACAAAGCCAGCATTAGGGCCAGTCCCCGAGACTCACTATTGCCTCTGAATTCAGGCCAGCGGTTACAGGAGGAAGGGATGGGATGGTTGAAGGGAAAAAATTCATCCTGCAGTACCTGTAGAAAATTCATCTCAAGAGTGAATTGGACAAACCCCTTTCAGTTTGTACAATGATATAAAAAATATTACTACAGAGTGGAACTTGGTCTGGTGATTTAACTATCCGCACTGACACACCGTCACCCTGTTGCAGGGCCAAGCTGCAACAGGCTGAGAGAGTGAACATTTACCTTTTCTCAATATTTAGCCCTTTCTGAATGACATTTCATACCTTTCATCCCACCCTGTGATTACGTCTCACAGCTAACACAGCCCAATGGGTGCCCTAGTGAAGGTGTTCGTCCAAATGCCAGATAAACCAGCCGATGCAGCCGTTTGAGCAGGGAAGTATCGGCCGAGAGGCCATGCTCTGTGCTGGGACTTGCTTTGGGTCAGAAGGAAACCGCCAAAACCTTCGGCATTGCCACAGGTGGGCGCCTCCAGGGAGGCTGCACATCCCAGGGGGAGCTCCTGGCCCCCCCGCAACCTCTGCCCTGCGGATGAGGGTCCCTGCATGGAGGGGGGTCGCTGCTGGAGATGCTGAGTGCCCACGGGAACGCCTTTGCTCATCCACCTCCGCAGGAGTTTAGGGAACTGGGAGGTTAAAATGCTGGCTGAATCCTCCCAGGGCATCCGTGCCCCTCCCTGTAAAGTCGGGGTGATTAAACAGACTCGTTGCTCCGCGGTTTAATGGATGGCTCCTGCTGCAGTGCTTGGGGACCCCCTGACAGGGCGCTGTGAAAGGGCAAAGGGGTACTAATAGCTGCTGTGCTTTCCAGCAGGCCCAGCCAGAGATAGCTCTGTACATAGCTGACAAGCAGTCAACGTCTGCTCCCTGTCTCTGTTTGCACTTCATCGAGTTATCTCCTCGCAAGCGAAGAAATCCCAGCTGATTGAACAGCACATTCATCATCTGGATTTCCCCTGTATCTTTTCCTGTATCAATGGTGCCATAAAAAGCCCACCAGAAAAGTCGGCGGCGATCTGTTCTATCTTCCATTAAAAGCTTTTGCAGAGCCACGTTAAGATCTGAGGGGAAAAAAAAAACCTAAACAAACCCCAAACTTTTTTTTCCCCACTCAAACGTCAATCAAGGAACATTAAACAAAAAGATTAGTTCTGCTCTTATTTATTTGTAAAACAAAAAGCATGAAATATTTAGCAGTATTGTAATGCAAACCAGATGGGAATAACGCCGGCTTTCAAGGACGCTGGTAACCACCTCCCTTTCATGCTGCTGGAGCAGCGGGATGAGGCAGGCAGCCCATTAGGACAATTTATGAACTGGACTTCCACAGAGGGAGTTCTAGCAAGAGGTCCACGGCTCGTACAGAGCAACCCTGATAACATCTGTTAGGGTTATTCATTGAAGAGGATTATATTACAATCCCTCTTAATACCACGAGTGCTACGGTAAAACCGGATGAGCCTTCAGTTTCATTTGCTCCAGCAGTATGTGTTTATCGGAGCATTTTTCTGCAGTTGGAAACCAAGGCTGCATTCATGGTATGTCGCAAAATGAAATTTAGAAAGCTTGAAATATTAACCTAGAAAACAGCCTCAGTCCCTGCTTTTAACCTCTCATGGCTGTAGTGCCCCGCTTCTACGTGCAGCATCAACGCACCATCAGCCCTTCTCCAAGGAACGCAGATCCCCATTAACTCTCCAGGGCTGAGATTGATTTTATTTAAATAGTTCTCACTCGGTAACCTTGCTCCATCCTTTTTTATTTAAGACTTTGCTAATGACGTACTTTTTCCCCCTTACTTTACCTAAGCATATAATGAATGCTCACATCCAAAATGACCTCATTATACCGGCAAGGACTTTTGTGCAGATACAATTTAGTGCACAGGCGTAAGGCGGAGGAGAACTCTCTAAATGGAGAGGTTTTAAGCATTCTGTAAAATCCCTGTTGACTATGAGCCAGATTCTTACTGCTGTAAATTGACTTAGTTCCAACAGCTTCCATGAAGCTACACTGATTTACTCCACTTGAGGGTCTTACCCTATTATTTTTATTTATTGAACTTGCCACCTTCAGCTGCTACAACCTGAACAGATACTTCCATCCTCCAGCAGCAGGGTTGCTATCTAAAACAGGTGTTTCTCTACTAATATATGACTTAAGAGATTTATAACTGCCCAGAGTATTTCATTGTCCTCTAAAGGTGTTTATAATAATTCTCGTTGACTGTCTCGACTCCCCCCGATCAGCTATAGAGTTGTTTGCAGCCTGAGCCTGGTCAATAAAATATTCATTCACCATACAAGTGTGAGCTGTTTTATCTGTTCTTAGGCACTTTTCTCTCCTCCCTGCTGGATGACAGTTTTTCCTGGTCTATGTACAGTGTCTGGGACAAAATCGAGTCCCAGATTTCTTTGCTGGTTCCAGAAGAAGAGGCCTGATATACACAAGGAAGCCTACTTTCTGGTTCCACAAAAAATAAACTGCAAGATGAAAAAACGCATTACAAAGGAAAAAAAAGAAAAAATAATTTCTTTTGTGCACTGATTGTAGCTCTTATGGGAATGTAACTGTCCCGCCATCATAGTCTGTTCTTCCTATAGCCCTGGACTTATTTTACCCCATTCTCTTCTGGATTTGAGCTGCTGCTCTGATCTTGACACAGCTATGATCAGCTGAACTGTTTGCATTCGTATTTTGGGGTGCTTAGTGGGAACAGCTCATAGGAAGGCTTAGGACCACATGGTCCAAATACCTGAGACAAGTCAAAGACCTGGATAAAGCTCAGTGTGTTCATAAAGGCAACCGGGAACCTATCCTACAGGTTCACCAAAAAATTGTAGTGGTTTTCAACTCCACCAAAAGTAACTGCCTGCAGAGTCCTTTGATGTCAGAGATCCTGGCAGACTTTATCGCATCAAGATTCAGGAAAGAAAGCAGCAATTACTTGGATACTAATGAGAGTTGTGCATCCGCACATACATGCTGCAGTGATTACTCTTCAGAGAAATCAGTGGTGGTTAAACTAACACACTGCTCGCTCACTACATGTGATTTGTGTTAGCTTCAAATGTGAAGTTCTCAAAAAATCCCCCTTTGTCTTAGCAGGTTTGGGATTGAGGGGAACCCCACAGAGACTGTCAGAGGACAACGCCGTAAGAAATCATACCGAATCATAATATGATTTAGCAAATTCACATTTTCTTTGGGTCTGGTAGAATTCTATTCAAACAACTGCACAGTCTTATAGAAAAGATGACATCTTCTGTTAAATCCTACAAGGCTAGAGTGAAGTAGGTACATTCAGCACAACCTTTTTCCAGCGGTATGTGAGCAGAGAGGCAGGCAGCAGCAAATTTTATCCTTGCTTCACTTGCTCTGGGAGTTTCTAAGTCAGCCCAAATACTCTGATGGTAAGAAATAAGCACAGCAAAAATGTGAAACCACCCCCCAGAATAATTCAGAAGTCCTTAAAAAGAAATATGTATGTGTTTATTTACTGCATTATAACTGCAACATCAAATACAACTATGTTTTCATTACAAAAAAAAGGAGACATGCTATAAAGTATTCTGATTTTATAATCCAATTCAGCATAATTCATTGGTAACAGTGGAGCATCACAGAACAGTCACAGGGCTAGGGCTTGGGGTGATAAATTTCCAGTCTTTTTATCCTACTTGCAAACAGCAAAGCCACATCATATTTTATATCTCATTGAGGGATAAACTTTTGTAATAATGTGGCCTGATAGCAGAAGGTCCCAGCTGTCCCTTAACTCCCCTATGAGTCTTGCAGAATCAGATTTTTTTTACTTGAGAAAATATTATGCTTGTGACAAGGTTGAAGAATAGACAGTATTTTCCAGGCAGAGAGCAGAAATCCTTCCATGTTACACCACAGCCAAGGTACAAAGCAAGGGCCTCTGCTGCACAGGTGCACAGAAGCCAAGGCTGGGAGTTACTTTAACTTTGCTCTGAAGAATGAAATCAGGCCATTTGCTGCAATATTTCACTGCAGCTTTCCATTATGTTCATCTGCGCGCAGGGCTTCAATTGATTTAATCTGGTATTTCAGCTATGGAATAAATCCAGAATACACAGGAGGAGTCCACAGCACAGAAAAGAACGCAAAAAGTTGTCCCGAAATACTCAAAATATTGCCTCCTAACTAGTTAACAGGCCCCGTTCTTCATTAGAAAAGAGCCTTATTCTATCACTGCTATTCACACATCGTAGGCTCTTATTTTTAATATTTCCCATGAAATTTCATGGGAGTACTTGTGAAATAAGGTCCTACACAGTATGAATAAACTATAGAATCAGGCCCTGAAATGGCATCATTTCTAGGGTAAATTCTCCTGACTTTCAGTCGAGACTTTTTAGGAAGTGTCACGTAACGCTCTCCAGCCTTTTGGAACAATGACCTGATTTCTTTCCGTACATCTTGCGTGGTGTAACACTGAGGATGTCTTAGCTCTAACAATTTAAATAAAAAATAAAGTCAGCCTTTTTATGTAGCTGCATTTTTATACAATTTCCTAGAGTCAGTATACAGGTGCTTACAGCTTTTTGAGATATGTCTAGCAAATAGGATGACATATATGAAAACAAAGAGTTTCAAAACTACGTGGAAATCTGTAGAATAAAATATATATCTATATATCATTTCCCAACACAAGCAATTGGCAGTTTAGAAAAATATGATTGTTACAGTCTTTCTGAATCAATAATTGTAAAAAGAAAGGATTTTAAAAATAAGTTCAGCTTTTCAAAAAGCCATATTTTTAATACGAAAATAGACCGGTCTGCATTTCCCTGAATGAGCCAGAAAGGTTAAGGAAAGGTCCAAGCAAGACAAGGAGTCTGACTTGGACTTGATATCAGCTGTGATAACATGCACATGTACAGAGACAGCTGCTTGGCTCCAGTATTGTTTACCTTAGGAATGAGCCTAATTTATCACAAACATATTTAAAAATCATAAATAACATGAAAAAAGTGAAACTGGTCCCTGCAAGGCAAATAACTATATTCATACAAGCACAAAGTGACATCAGTCCAGTTATTTTCTTGTGACAGTTAAAAGGTATTTTGTACCCAACTGTTCCACTGCACAGCACATGTATAAACACAGATTATTATTACAGGCTCTGCTATCAGCTACTATACATAAACAAGAAGAGATGTTCATGCTGTAATTGCCTCTAACGTTTTTGTTCTACTTGAATATTAACATTTACAAGAAGCTGAGGTGGAGACCTGAATTCAAGCCAGGATTTCAATATGCAAAATGCACAGGGTTCACAGGAAGGTTTCTGATCCTCCCCATTACAGACATTTGGAAGTGGGCTCTGAAGAATTCTAAAACCATTCACAATATGAGTTTCTGTTGTGAACAGCCTTAGGCTTCCCCTCTGCCCAGAGGTGGGTGATCTAACATGGGACATACTGGTGAAGTTTATATCTGCATCAATGAACCTCCCATTTGAGAGGACTCGATTTTAGTTCCAGGTCACTTCTAAAAGAAGGTGGCAAAATGTACTGCAATATTCGCTGATTTTTAAATTAAAAGCAGAGAATGGTTTGCCTGCAGAATCTCCAAGCTGTTCTTAATACCTTTTTAATACATCAATTAGAACTTATTATTAATTCTGTTCAATGTGGGAGTAAATCCCTTCATTTTGTTGCATTTTTTTGTGAAATATATGAGATATTTACTCACCCTATAGGGGAGTCTTAGCACATTTCTTTAAAATTTCTTCTAGCTTGAAACTAAACAAAAGCACAAAAACTGATGGAAGCAAGATTGATGGAGTGTTGGCGAAGGGATCCAAGATTGTTTATAATCCAGCCTTGTTAATTAAATTGGGCCTGAGACAGCCAGCTGCTTTGAGAAGTGAAGACAGGTCCCCTGTAGAAGCACTGTACATCGGTTATATTGCTAGTAAACAACAGCGCGGCTTCTGGGTCTCCTACCACTTTTCAATGTCAACAGGGTGTTACATGTTACAAAAGGCAATGACAGAAAAATGCAACACCCGGGTTATTGCTTGTGTAATTGCTTCACAGTGGTCCCGTACACCCAAGTAAACATTGGGAAGCAGGTATGTTGCTGGAAGGGAAGCTCTGAGGCTGGGCAGGTGGAGTATGCCCTCTGGGAATCACCTGATAAACTGAGTAAGTACAAATTAAAAGGAAAAAAAAATAAATTGAGAGAGTGGCATTGATCAAAAGCAATACATCCGCTGAGACAAAACCAAGAGTCAGGGCTGGGAGCAAGACGAAAGTCTGTCTTTGGCCTTCCAGTCACGCACGTGTACAAAATGAGAGGTTGGCGTTTGAGAACAGACAACACGTGGAATACATGCAATGTCCCAATACCTTCAGGAAGAGCCACTGCTCAAGCAGTGACTCCCAGGTTAAACCATTACAGGGTCTGATCTGTGAAGGTGATGGGAAAATCATCTTGGGTGCTTTTTGCCTTAGAGACTGAAGCCCTAACTCAAAGCTTATTAAAGCTCATTAAAGCTCGTTAAAACACATACCTCTAAACTCTTCCAGCTTCCCTTTAAGACACGGTTTCTCTTAAAAGCTGCACTTGAAAGTTACATTGAAGTGCAATGTCACCTTTCTTTAAGTAGAACAATAATTACACTCCCCATTACATATATATACATATATATATTTCATGGCAATGGAAAGTGCCGTACAGAGGCGTTCATTCATATCTGTAGTGAAACCAAGTCGGTGGTGTTAAATGCTTATTTGACTTGACAAAAGAAATAATTTGATTTTGAAGGTGGGAGTCACTTCAGGAAAAATAACAGCTCCTACCCCTGAATTCTAGCTGGAGGCCTCCCGGCAAAACTCTGGTGAGGGGGGTGGCACTGCAGCCTGCCTTCAGTTCCCAGCCTCTCCAAATTCACCTCTCCCTTTTAACATACAGCTTTTGATGGAGTAAAAAGGAGCTAAAATAAATGGTTTGCTAGAGGGCTTGATAAATGAGTTGTGAAATCAGTTTGTGAAAAGCAACCATTTTCTTATTCTTTCTGGTTTTTTTTTTCCCCAGCTCAAAAAAAAAAAGGGTCCTGGCTTATTAGGGTGTATAACAGCAGCGACATTCAAAGACTGCCGGCAGCTCACGGGCACAGCCTGGGGCACCCAGCCCCGCGCCCCGCAGCACAGGGCAGTGCTTGCACAGGGCGGTGGCAACACGAGGATAATTGTGCGGAAACTGAAACACCGGCCCTCCTCGCTGATTAAGGGGCAATTTTCTGCAAGCGGTAATTGGATTGCCCATCAAAACCTGCTTAGAGAGAAGGAGGGAAAAGGGTCCAGGCAGGCTATGAACAATGCTAACGGCAAGGCTTTCATTACTAGTAAGTGTTTGTTAAGTGACACCCTCGCTCTCCCATCTGCAGATGTGAGTATGAAGTCCCTGAGCCAACAGAAGGCAGATGAGAGTAGGACATGGCCAGGAGACTTTGAAGAGATGGCTGGCAAGGACCAGAGTCCCCTCAGATAGTCATGAAGGCTGTTTTGACACAGGGGGCAGCAGAAAGAGGCAGAGCATCTGCAGGATGCTGCAATGGGGGAAAAATTTATTGAATTTCAATTGATTGAAACAGGACCAGATTTTTTGCTGTACATATGAAAGAAGTGGCACTGGAAACAGTTAAGAGAAAGGTGATGGTAATGATCAAAGGCGTGGAAGGTCTGTAACATGAAAAGAAACAGAAAAGATTGGGGTAATTTACTTTAGGAAGGAGACAAAGCCAAATCTCCTCTGCTCTGGTAAAAGAAGGAAAGACAAAGCATGGTCTGGAAAGGGTAGTGCTGGTCTTTCTGATTCCTTGGATTCAATACACAGGGGCCAAAGAAGGAAAATCAAACAAACCCCCAAACAAAAGGTTTCTGATTCAAAACCAATTCCGAGGAATACCTTTTTCACACAACTCCTAGGAAGGATGTGGAACTCACTGCCGTGAGTGGCTCTGAAGCCAGAAAACCACCAGCATTCAGCAGGGCACTGAACAGGCTCCCCCACAAAATCCAGAAGACTAAAGGCAACAGCTGGCACTTACTTGCAGAGGAACAGAAAGCCTCCTACTTCAGTTCTATAACGAAACTCTAATTCCTAAGGATTGAACAGACACCTTCATGACTACCTTTCCATCTACAATAGCACTTCCTGCATCTTTTCCTGGAGCATCAGCGCCTACCACCTACCATTAATCTGTCACTCAGGGGGTTGATTTAGCAGTTTCTTTGTGTACCTGGCAGAGGTATCTTTATTGGGGTATTTATACCAGCATTTCTTGAAAGGCAAAACTATTTCTCCAGTTTAATTTGCATTTGTAATCTTCAGTTACTCCAAAAGGTTTTGTTTGCTCTGGGAATCTCTGCCATACAGGGGTTTTATTTTTTCTTGAGAAAAGAAGACATGTATTCTCTTGTCGATGCAATTTAAAAGAATTCTTGTATATGAACTCACTCTTCAAATCTCTTTAGTGCTAATGAGATGTATAGGCACACACATCAAAGTAAAACATTTCCTATTTAATACTGAAAAAGAGATCAGATGGAGGAAACCCCTGAGCTCCTAGTGCAGCTAAAGAGAACATACTATTTCTTCTGACGTGCAGAGATTACCATCTGCCTATCTAGTCATGGCCATTTTTTGGAGACATTTCTTCTCTCTGAGGTCTTCAACTAGCCCACCAAAAAGGATTATGGAGAGGTGGAAAGCCATTCTAAAAGTTCCCCAAATTATTCAGTGATCATCAGATGCTTTTATGAGTCAGGCTAGTAGCTTTCTTTTCAGCCCCAAATGTTTGAGTTTAGTAAATCTCTCCGTCAGGGCAAATAAGCTAGTACGTGGCAGAAATCACGGTTGCTCTGGGGATTCTGTGCTAACAGGGGAAGACAATGTTTCTAATCTGTGCGCATTGAACTGAACATGTTTTTCATACAGAGATTTCTGGAGAGGGCATATATAAATAATATTTAATACAATCTAAATTGCTAGCTGGAATCAGAGAATGGGCTATTAATAGACATGTGGCACAATAGCAATTTTCTACCTCACTGTACTGCAGTCATGGAAAATTCTGTTGAAAGCATCTAGCTATAAAATCAATTACAATTTATAAATTGGGCTTGCTTTCACTCTAAAGGCTGGGTTTGAAGTGTGCCTTTGGGGTGTGCAGGATTCTTACTTTAATGCATGGGCACTGGAGTGCAGGATTTTGCCTTCAATGCTGACGGGTCATTAATGTGGTCAATCAAATATGGGGTCCAATAGCACAGGCAAAAGAGCTTGGAGAGATGCACAAGAGCTCTGCCCCGTGCACAGGCTGGGTATGCGCTTGCACTAGAGGCTATGTGGCCTGAGTCAGACGCGCAAACAATTTACAAGCTCAAACATATTCCATCTATTTTAGAGGGTTTCATACCCTCTGACAGTGGTTGGATCTGGATTAAAGTAGTGCAAGTCCTCAGTTGTGGATGCTTATCTGTTTTGAGCATCCTAGGTTTTTGGCAAGGGATGTCTTAAGGCAGCAGCCCCAATCCAAAGCAGAGGTGTAACACATCTTGGTTACATATGATTGTCAGAGATCTATGAGCTGGGGATTTTATAGGCACAAAAGTGAGGGTGCAACCCCTAAATCACGTGTGAGCAAAGATTCAGGCATGAAGAACAGTGCTCAAATTTTAAGGACTGATTTGGAAACAGTATGATTTAGTTTGTGTTTTGAGGAATCTGAGCTTTGTTCAGTTTCCTGGAAGTTGAACTGGGCAGTTTGTTTTCATTATTCCAATTACCGACTTGATTAATATTTACACACACTCCAGGAATCAGTACCACAAACTTTTCAGAAGAAAAACAAGATAATAACTTCTGGATTTACATTTCAAGATTATTTCTGTGATTTTTTAGAAATTCTTTCTTCCTTAGAAAAATCTCACACCTGCATTGGACAGGTGAGGTCCGTGACATTATGGAAGAGTGAGATTGTTCTGAGTGAGATGAACAACAAAGTCCTGTGCTTTGGACAGCTTCCACTGCAAAGAAGTAGAAAGATTCATCTCTTATGTGAGATACTTAGATTACTTAAATTAATGAGAATGGATTTGCTGAGATTTAAAGCAAAAAAATTCCAAGATTACAGACAGGGGACTTACAGAATAAATTGAATGCAAACCCAGCAGCAAAAGTGTGTTTCTAATTTAGTGGGTTTTTCAAACCTGCCACAACACTGAAAAATCAAGGTGGCGATGCAATTGTTCTGTTATGGTCCTCTGTGTAGAAATTTTTTACCCCAGCTGTGTACTCTTGTGGTGTCAAATGCATTTGCGAGCCCATAAAAATCATCCAGATCAGAAAGGCTGGGCAGAAAGAAATCTGATGTGAGATTTTGTGCTTTTGTAGAAAAAAACTTGTCTATGTCCCTGATGATTTTCTCTTGTGACTACATTTTTCCTCATTACTTTTACTTTCTCACTGGCATTTTACTTTCATCACCTGGAATGGCTCAGCAAAACTCAGAAAAGTGCAATGTAGCTACGCTGCAGAGAAGGGCATGCACATGTATACGTATACACAACCACACACAGCAGGTTTGGTTACTGCCCCTCTTCCCCCCCACCTCCTTTCTACTGCAGCATTTAATTTGAAATGGAGCTGTGTAGCCACAAGGGTTTCTTCCCTCAGGGCTAGCAGCAATTTTTAGAGGAGTATTGCAAGTGTGTCCTCCATCACCAGAAAGAACCGTTGCAAAGAAGGGATTAATTTGCCCCATTCTCTCATGAATTATAGCTCCTCTCCATCTGACTCCTTCATGAAAGAAATCATAGGCCTTACCTTCCTTCGTTTCCTATTCAGATGTGAACGTCTTATCGCCCAGCGTACATCCTCTCTCCTCACCTTTCGGCTTTCTGCCCCCCTCTGCCTGCTCGCTAGAGCTCTTTGCTGCCTCCTGACAGTCAGGTTTTAATCTGCATCAGTTCAGATCCTCCTCACACTCCCCTTGCACTCTACCTGAATACCTTCACCATCCCGGCCCTCTTTCCTCTAATTCCCAATTTCCTTTTCAATTTTAGCAGAGTTTTGACATTTTTATCCAACTCTAGCAAACCCAGCATAGTCAGAAGCATTATTAGGAGCACAGTGACAGTCCTGGCAGTGGAAGGCTCTCCTCAGAACACCAGTAGACTCCCTGTTACTTGCCCCATTTTAAACCTTACTGAAGAAAAGCTGCTTATATGCAATAGTACCTATACCGTGGCAGGGAAAGGGAACCAAAAAGATTCAGAGATTTTTTCACCATAAAGCCTGTATTCATTCTTGTCCTGTGTGTTCATCATGACTCCTTTTCTTAGGCTTTATAAATTGTTGGACACCTCTCTTCTCTATCTTCAGCTAGTCCTCTTTCACATCTGCCTGTTCTCTCTCATTCCGTGCCTATAATAAGCTCCTTGCTGCTACGCCTCCCTATTCTACCAAAGTTTGCAAGAACAGGGTTTTGTTAAAGAAGTATGACTTCCTCCTTCAGTCCCTCAGCTACTAAATAATTTACCTGCCCAACAGATTCGATATTATTTTGGAACTTATTTGGAAAACAACACTGAATACACCCTCCTGGTACCCAGAAGACAAGTTCCTCCCACAACATAGCCAGGATAGGAAAAGTGACTACTTCTTCGGTTAAGGGTTTTTTTTCATGATTACTACTGTGACTAAAAAGATGAGACAGTAAGAGATAGCTCTCAGAAATGGCACAAGATTTTAGAAATTACCTTCTCTCTTAGGAGTCAATTAGGTAAAACACCACTAACAATGGTTTCATCACAGTAAAGTGAGAATTGTTTTTACATTAAAAGGCAATGCTAAAACATACATTCAAAAATTTGATAAATCAGGCATAAGGTTAGGTAAATAAACGACAAGTTGTCATCACCTTAGAGTTTAGACAATACAGAAATTCAGGCTTGGCTGTCTTTGATGCAGTTTACATCAGTTTAACAAACTACTAATATAAAAACATCCCTGTTTCCAGGGTGCTATTATTAAAGTACTTCTGACTTTTGCTTTGCTGACACTGAGCCAGGCTGCATCCCACTGTTTGGGCTTTATGATCCATTACCAAATGCCTCTTTATAAAGTAAAAAAAAAAACCAAACCAAAACAACACAAAAAACCACAAACAAAAAAAACCTCACTGCTTTTTAAAGACAAGACCACCGATACAAGCTTTTGTTCAGTGCTCACAAATTAATTCAGAAAATTATGACCTGATTTTAAAAGTTCTCCTGCTATAGAGAATTTAAAAAAAATATATATATTCTCTTTTCCTAGATTTCTTCCTACTGTGTTCTACCTCTCCTGATTCAGGTGGGCTGGAGAATGCAGTAACTGGAAAAGAAATCTGGTAAAAAATGAGAACAGAGGAGGCCCACCCCCACTCCTACTGAAGTCAGTGGAAACATTTCCATTACCTTCTGCAATCCCTGCATCCAGATACTGAAAAAACCAGCTCAAGATTTCAAAGAGAATAGTCTCAATTTTCCTTGGGCTGAATGTCAACCACTGTATTCAAAGATGATTCTATTCTACCTGCTCTCCAATTTGCACTCTGCTGCACGTCCACATCTTCTCATACTTGCTCTGACTTTGGTTGTAAAAAAGAATCTGGTTTTAAAAATCACCCCAAAACCCCACAACCAAACCATCATTCAGTATTCCTTGCTGAAAGATGGTAGAAACAGAAATGTTGCAGGATTATCTCCAAACGGTGGATGAGCAGATGGCGGATTTTAGTGTGACCACAGATATGCATTTTTTATATATATATGTACATACATACACATACACAATCTCTATATACACATTATAAATATTATAATAAAATATTGTAAAAATATTAAATTTTCTCAAATACCTGATTAAAGCGGACTAATCTTATGTTGCATTTATGTGACCTATCCAATTGGTATGATGGCCTTGTTAGAAGCCCTAAAATCTACAATATTTGCAGTTAAGGAAAAAAAAAAGTCTTTATTTCTGCGTCACCTTGTGCCATGCCAAGGAGTTAGGTTGGAGGTGGGCCCTCATATCTCAGCATCAGGTTGAAGGACCGAGCAAAGTTGTTGGCCAGCGTGCAGCTGTGGGTCTCCTCTGCCAGGGGCAGGAGGAAGGCCAGGAGCAGGAGGAGCAAGAGAAGCAGTTGCAATGGTAGTGCTGCCCAGCACACTCGGTGCAGGAACGAGCAAACGCCTCCAGAGCACTTCTGAAAGACAAACCAAAAAGCAACTCAGAAAAATAAAGACCTGGGGAGGTGCATTTCAGATACATCAAACTGCCAGGTTTGGGCAGAACAACCCAACTTTACCAGAGAACAATGTGCCCTGGGATCCAGCCTGGGTGCTTGGTATGCTGCAGCTGACTGAAGCTGGTGCTTAGACCATTTCTTTTAGGAGAATATTTCACTCTTAAAGAATGCCCTGCTGCAAGCTGTTGTCTTCTAGCAGGAAAACACTGCTGGCTTTCTAGCAGAAGAAAACAATTGCCTCTGAGTCCATTTTCCAATTACAAAGTGCTGGTTACAAATGGTCACGCCAAAGCTGCCAACTAGTCTCCTCAAGTCAGCATGTGGCACAGAAGGTCTGCCTTAGTAACCCTCCTGTTGGTAAAATGAGAGTGGTGATGCCTGGAAGAGAGGAGCCAGCCTTCTGCCCTCCGTCAGCAGAAAGGAGCTTCGTTTGCAGCTCATCGAGCTCACGGTCATCTCCCCAGTGGCAACATGCTCTTTGGATCCCGACTTTGGGGTCCATGAGGTTGGAGGTCAGAAAAAAGGCCCTGCAGTGCAGCCTGCCTCAATACCTCTTATACCTTACCAGGCCCATCCTAAAGTTTTATGTGATGCAAGAGAATGATAGAAAACACAGCACTGACAGCGAAGAAGACATTAAAGTCACATTTATTGCTGAGCAGCCACAGGAGGGACACACAGAGAAGTCCCATTACACTTTTCTTTATGCTGGTGCAAATGTAGAGTACCTCAGTTAACCTCATGAAGTTAATCTGGATTAGCATGACCAAGAGAGAACATATTTGGGGCTACAGAATTCAGAAAAGATTAATTATGAAGTGAGATTTCCACTGGCAAGTTTCCTGGGTTTCTCCTGCCAATGAGCTGAACTATGTGTGTTTCAAAAAAAAAAAAAAAAAAAAAGCCCAAGTCAACTACCTGTAAGGGAGTCCTGAAAAAGAGGGCTCAATAATCCATTCATTTCATCAAACATGGATTTACACTCAGAACATAGAAATAATGCTTAATGCAGCTACAGTAGGTACCAACCTACATTACAAATATCAACACAGAACTGAAGTGGGACCCACATTTTCCACAAGAGGAGTTGATTTGTGGTGTTCAAGCCACAGGTGATGTCAGTGCTGCAGCAAAATCAGGGCTTCTGGCCTCTACTGGATGCTTGACTTAACAAGAGTTAAGGCAATGCCTTTGTCCCACTACAGCCCTGCCATGAATAGTCCCTGGGAAACATTAGCAGAGAAGAGAAGGAGCAGAATGATGGTAGAGGAAAGTAATTACACCCTTTGCTGTTTTTTTAAGGATTTTTTCCACTATTTTCTAAATTTCTCAGTCTCTTATAGCTCTGTATAAACGCTTACAGAATTAATTATGAAGGCAAATATGTAGCTGCAGTTACAGACCATAAGACAGTTGTGCTGTGAAATCCTTCTTCTGTTATAGTCGGTTTGCTTCCATTATATCGAATGGCTTATGAGATTTAATTATTGTGCCAGGCAGATGTAGAGGCAGCAGAGCATCAGCTGCTTGCTCTACCATTTCTGGCCCACAGTATCTAAGTTGTAATTTGCTTGCTGAGGGCAATGAAAACTCAGGTCCCTGGACACTGGGACTGTCAGTAGTGAGTGGGCAATGAGTAGATGTCAGGGTGTAAGTGAGACTCTTGACTTTAAGCACCATTGGGCAACTTCCCTGGGTACAGCTAGCAATTACCCACAAAATCAAAGTTTCACCAACCTGGCTGCATCACAGGAATCATCTGCTCCTACTGTGACCTGTTCTCAAACACTAGCCAAAGAACCAGGCATAAGTAGCAGTACTAATGGGGTTTTCCCTTCTCTTGTCCTAGAGTCCAGATCTGAAATCCTTCATCTCCCCTGGATTTCAT
Organism: Gorsachius magnificus; assembly: GCA_034008185.1. Classification (NCBI taxonomy): domain Eukaryota; kingdom Metazoa; phylum Chordata; class Aves; order Pelecaniformes; family Ardeidae; genus Gorsachius; species Gorsachius magnificus. The sequence continues at coordinate 53,961,374 of CM067086.1, forward strand.
CAGCCTATGGGCTGAACAAAGCCTGCAGGGCTTCTGTGTTTATAGTCAATGCTAAACCTGTTATGCATAAGGGCAGCGGCCACAACCCTTGGTCAGAGCGTTCTAGCCTTGTCTCTGTAATGCCACAGAACAGCCACTCCTCGGTGTAATCAGCATAAACCAATGGACTGCCACTGACAGCTTCTGTTCTCATTGACCATTTCTCATTCTTAATTCTCAATTGCATCTGTAATATGCAGCAATATGGCAAATACATTTATTACAGTGTCCCATCAATAAGGAAAAAAGGCCCTTTCCAGGTTCCAGAAGCTATGGACAAGTTTGTTTGTATGTATTAACAGGTGCTGGTAGAAGATCAGAATTACCTCTGCCTTGGGACAATTCAAACCATGCTCTTTCTTCTACCACTAAGGTGTAATAACACTTAATGCAGATGTTGTTGAAGGGTAGGATCCTATGACTGACTGTTCAATAGTTCATTACAGCTGTAAGTCTCAAAAATGTTCTCACAAACTCAAACTGGGAATTAGAAGTCCACCTCTCACTGACACAGTTGTGAGAAGGACTGCCAGTCTTCCTAGCAGCACCTAAAACTATTGCTTTACAGCTGTCAATCCTTCAGCATTGGTTTTGAAAGCTACTTCAGTCTGAAACTATTCCTTCATTGCCAGACCAGCTCCAACACCTGTCTTCCCAGTTATCTCCTTCTGCCTATGAACCGGTGAGAAGTAGTGGGCTTTTCCAGTTGTGCCTCATCGGGGTTCCTGCCGCAGCCAGGCAGCAGGTGTCTCATGGTCGCCCAGGTTTGTCGTTGGCTTCCTGTGACGACCACGCTGCCAGTCAGCCACTCCTGTTGTTCCTACCCCAAATCTTTTAGTGATCCAGAATTTGACTCAGAGCAGGTCACTGACTCTGCCTTGATCTCTAAAGCAAAGGCTATTAATGCAAGTCTAAGAAATGGGATGAAACTGAAATGTTATTTATTAAGCACCTTGTTTTTAGATCTACTGGAAGGAGCTGTAAAATAGTATTGCTTTTCAAAGCTCATCCTCCAAAAACAATTAATATGAAACAGCTTTATTAACAAGCTATCATTTGCTTTCCTTGGAGCTTTCTGCAGGGTAAGCTACTCGGGCCAACCATAGCAGATCCTAGCATTAGAAAAATCTGTGGAGGGACATTTGCCTGGGGGCAGAACTTCAGAGAAGGAGAAATATTTTGTCTTTATCTGCTGCTTCTCTCCCACCTGCTTGCTGGGTTTATGGGCATCTGCGTTTGATGAACTTTTGTCTTTGCTGCCCAGCTTCTCTGTTTTGTTCGAGCACACAGCAAGGTCAGAATCTTGTATTTATGAGTCCATTTGTTGCCATGGGAATGACTCTGCTATCACAAACATGGTATTATGATGTCTCTGCAGGACTGAAGATGAGACACACAGGAGCTGTGAGGGTTTGGTGCTTTCAGCAAATTTGCAATGATAAGCCCTTAATATATGAGGCCCCCAACCTGCACACACTGAAATCCATGGGAGATTTACCCTTAACTTCAGTGTCTGCAGCAGGATTATGCATAGAGACAACTAAATAAAGTCAGGATTGGGAACTACTTATTCATGGAGTTCAGCAGATACCCTTACAAATGGATTCATTACTTAGATGCTCAGGTTCTTGCGCACATGAAACCTGCATTAGCTCTGCTGCTTTGTACTAACTGGAACAATTGGTGATATGATTTATATCATAGTAGTATTACTAGAGGTGTTATAGTCAAATGATAGAAAGTTTTGAAGGAGACACAGTAACTTTTAATAGGAGAGATGATACAGCTGGAAAAAGCAGGGAAGGTTTTGGGCACTGACTCCCTCTCTGAGCGCGAGAAAAGCAGCACTTCAATTATGCTAAGACTAAGTCAAGGTATTTTTTTTTAGGTCTGTGCTATGAGAGAGAGATGCTTTCAGGCTGTGGTGACCTGAGACTATGGCACCAACAGGGAATTCACAAGGCCCAGGTTCAAACGTCTGCTCTGCTGGGCTCAGAGTGATCAGGGCTGTACGAGTCTATCTGGGGTCAGGACCACACTCCCAACCCTTTAGCACATCATGCTGGGTTAGAAAAGGACAGTCTGACACAGTTCCACCTTTGCAAAAGACAGTTTGAACATTTAATTTCCATGTGAGATCAAAGGTGGGAACCACAGCCCTTGCTACGCAGTGGAATTCCCCTTCCCTAATCACTCCAGCTACTGGCATCAGTACAGCTACTACCCAGCACCCACAGCGTCTGCAGTGCATGTGTCAGATCTAGGTTCCACAGAATATTCTGAAACCAAATGTTCCTCTGAGGAAAAATGGCAAAGCTCCAGTGAAGTCAACAGAGCTTTAATTTCCACCATCTTAGAATAACAGCTGGAATACCTGGGTATTGAGCCAAAGTGTCAGAGACATTTTTGAAACACACATGGAATAGGTTGACATTTAAAAAGAAAATACACTTTTCAAGATCACCACCAAGCATAAATGTCCTCCCTCTTCTCTCTCAAAATATCAGGACAAGCAAGGACTGTCAAGGGGTAGACGTCTGTGTTTTGTGTAATCCTAAATGCATGCATGTTACCAAATGAACTGCACTGGCTGTGAACATTCACATTTGTACTTGATTCATGTTGGGGCGTTTGAATGACAAGCATCGGTTTAGATCTAGGGAGTCCTCAGCACTTAAATCTGTTTGCAGTTAATAACTCCTTACCAAATGCACCGTGAAAAATCACTTGGATGGGAAACAGCAGAAAAGCACTTTAGAACTTGCTACATAATATTCCTGTGTAAGTTGCTGAAGTGTTTTGCTAAAAATCAGTGCACTCCCTGGTTTGCTATTGACCACATTCCAGGATATCTGAAAACACACAGTTAATCTAGCTATTTGAGGGAGCAGAGGAATATAGCGTCTTATACCATGCTCATTAGTGGGTTTTTGCTGCTGCTTGTATGTCACCAGCATGCCTGACAAAAATCATACTTGCACCACTGAATCACTGGTCCAGCAGAGAAAAAAGATCTCGTCTGGGTACATTCCTCTTACCTTAGAACATTTCACTGAGAGGCTATCCTGGGAAAAGCACTGCTGTCTGAAAACTCTTGCTCTCCCCATGGATAAAGGGACCAATGCTCTAGTGTCCTACAGACACTATACAAAGACACCAACATGCTGCTTCATGCCAGTGCTGTACCCAGCTTAAGCATCCTATATTCTACAACAATCAGTGCAGATGCGTAGGTACTAAGACAAGCATAAATAATTTCTCCTTAATATTCTCAGTCTCCAACCGCTTTCAGTTCAAGCAGTTTCCCGAGCCTGATGTAGCTCGTCCACCTAATTAACACTCAAGTGAGACTTTTTTCCAGATTCCAGTTTTCCCTTCAACCTATACAAACTTCAAAAGTCTTCAATATCCTTTGGCAAGGAGTTCCACAGGTCAACCAACTGGCATGAAGAACAAATCCCTTATGTTACCTTTGAACCTGGCTCCTAGTTCTTTCTTGTGGAAGAGATGGAGAGCCAACCCCCACCTACACTCTCTGCACCATGCATGATTTTGTAAACCCGTGAGTTAAATACTTAGACAGGATTAATCCAGACCTACCTCCACAGTGGGCAGATCACAATGTAATGGGCTTAAACTGTAGCAATAGGTACAGAGGAAGTACATCTTAATAGGCAGAACAGACAGGTCTTGGAAAAGATTCACACATAGGTATGAGTTCTATCACTTCATTATTCTTCTGAGAATGCCAGGAAGGCTGTTAACAGCAGCTTACCAAACATCCCTTTCATTCTAAATAGGAGCATGCCATTATCAAGCACCATCCCTTTTTTTGGTAAAGCGGTTACCTTACCGGTGATATTTTGCCTCTGAGAGGCCCTGAGTTTCTGGCACTTGAGATCCCACTGGGGACTAATTCAGTTGCCACTCACAGAAGCAGGTTATTGCCAACAAGAAGAGATCAGTTCAAGGGGAAGCACAAGCTGCTCCTTCAAACCAAAGCAAATTGGGTTTTTACCTCAGTGTGAGATATTTGGAACTGGGCTCCTCATCAGTTCCTAACTCAGAGCCATGAGCATCCCTCTCTAAGATAAGCAACATATTGCAAATCACAGCTGGTCTTTTCAAGACGGAAATAATTTGGGGGAGTTGGATACTACTGTCGCCATAGAATTGAGTGGCCAATATGCAGAGCTGTGGCTCACTGCCATATACCACCGCAGGAACTAAGAGTTGGATACTGTCAGTCAGAGGTTATGTGGCCTCTGCCCAAGGACAGTGAGCCACTGGGTTCAGAACTATACTTTCCTAAATGCCTAACCTGGGCAGTGTTTGCAATCAGTGGTGAGGAATGAGTAAGGATGGCTGGGACCCCTTTGAGTCCTGTGCTTATCATTCCCCATCTCATAAAGAGGTACCAGAATGAATGTGCTGAGGGGAAGTTAACTGAGGTCACACAAGCAATTTTAGCTCTGACATTTTCTATCTTCGGATTGCTTGACTTTGCAACCTTAACGTTCTTTTCAATTCTGAAAAGCATAAGTGTATGTACCTAAATAAGTAAGTATACAGGCAAATTACAGGCTTTGTTTTCTCCCTTAGGGGAGATTCTGGAGTACCTCAACATGGCTGGATGATAAGATAGAATCTGTGATGAAGGCTTCATTTAAAAGAAACAGAAAATAAGGAAAAGCCAGCAGTTTGTATCTGAGATTTCAGCAGTCACATATGGCAGATATTTCAGAATTTCTGCTGCAAAGCCACTTAGAACTAAGTACTGTGCCATATGCTACTGTGACACAAATGGATTTATAAAGGTTAGCTTCTGTGTGCTTATACAATGTGACGTGCTTTTAGGGGAAGAATGCCACAGGACAAGGGCTATAGCCTGATCTGTTAAAGTAACACCGATTTCTACAATTCTCCAGGCCTAAGGAAGCAGAAGTTGTCCCTGGTTTGGTCCCATCTTCAGCACATAAGCAGTAGAGACTACTTTCTTTTTATCTGGAAAGTGTTTGACATGTGATAAAAGTTAGGAAGCGCTGTGGAAGATCAATAAAGTGGTAGGTAGGATGGGTTGCTAAAAATACCTTAGTTCTATGTTCTAAGAATACGGAAGGTCAAACTTTCAGTGAGGTAATTTTGAAACACATTTTCATATCTAACAGCAGACAGTGAGTTACACTTAGTTTCTTAAGTATCACAAGTGAAGTATTTGCAAAAGGTTCAGAACAGGGTAAGAGGTTTTAAAACCAGTTGTACTAGTTTTGTCTGGGGTAGAGTTAATTTTCTTCACAGTAGCTGCTATGGGGCTATGGTTTGGATTTGTGCTGGAAACAGTGCTGATAACACAGGGATGTTTTCGTTACTGCTGAGCAGTGCTGACACAGAGCCAAGGCCTTTTCTGCTCCTCACCCTACCGCACCAGTGAGGAGGCTGTGGGGAGCTCAAAAAGTTGGGAGGGGACAGAGCTGGGACAGCTGACCTCAACTGACCAAGGGATATTTCCTGCCATATGATGTTATTCTCAGCAATAAAAAACTGGGGAGGGGGTTTTGCCAGGGCTCCCATTGCTCAGGGACTGGCTGGGCATCAGTTGGCTGGCGATGGGCCCTTGAGGTTTTTTGCATGACTTGTTTTTCTTGGTTTTGTTTTTATGTTTCCTTCTTTTACTGCTTAAACTGCCTTTAACTCAACCCATGAGTTTTCTCAGTTTTACCCTTACCCTTCCAATTCCACTGTGGGTGGGGGGGGAGGGAGTGAACAGCTGTGAGAGGCTGAGCTACTTATTGAATTTAACTTAATTCAATTAAAAATACAGGAATACCCCACCAGTTTTAAAAAAAAACTCATAAGCAATACAATTTACCCCAATAAATATATTTTGTTCTTAATAGCAATGCTGTACTACTTTTAGAAGGAGAGTTATCAGCAGCTAGTAGCTGAATGACTTTTCAGTCAGTGTATCTGAAATTTAGTAGGAGACCTCAGTGTTCTACATTTATTCAGGAAGGCAGAGAAGTAAATCAACTTCTCCCAATTTCCAACTTCCACTCAGCCTTGCAATTTGAAATAAACTAATTAAATTTGGCATAGAAAGAATAAAAACTGAAATAAAGACAACATGTTCTGGAACCTCTAGAAGAAGCAAAAGCTGGTTTATCATGTCAACAATGTATGCTTCCAGATGTTTTACAAGTGACTTCTCTCAAGTCAAGATTAAACTTTGCTTAAACTTCAGCAGTCACCATACATAATTTGAATATTATTTGCATTTTATTTAAATAATTTTAAAATTAGATGGCTTTGAGGTATTGATTACAAGAATTTTTCCTACCATGCTCTATACAGTAGTGTTAAAGACATTTTTCAAGTATACACTGGAAATTGGTTTCATTCTGCTATTGGTCAACAAATCTCTTACCTCTCAGTTAGGAGATAAAGTTGTACTTAGAATGATTTTCTTAGCAGATATCTCCTTGGTGAAAATCTGCAAATACTTCACAACATGGTAGGCTACTAAAGGACGTGTCTTTTCAACAAAGCAAGGGCCACCAACCACATACCTGGCTAATACCATGTTAACATTAACAGAAAGCAAGAACCAGGTATCTGGGAAGCAAGAGGTCTTCTCCATCTTGCACCAGCACTGCTTTAGAGGGAGAGCATTGGCAAGGCACAGAAGTGGCAGAACCAGATAAAAGACAGAGTCCCTGTTTCCTAGCAGTTGGGAAAGCTGTAATGTAGATCAGTAAACAAGATGAGACCTACAGAAATAAGAGCAGACAGGCAGGCAGTCTCACAGGTGCAGTAACGTGAAGGGAAGCTCGTGGGCCAGCTGAAGAAGGAAGAGGATGCTGCTGTCTGGCACAGTCTATGTAACAGTGGGTTGGAGTTAGGAAGAGACAGTCCGGATTTTTCAGCTTTTAACTTTTTTGCCTAAGTTTCCTTTCTGAGCAAACGTCGCTGCTGAGGGAAAATAAGTCTATCTGCTAATTTTTAATGGTAAAATGCCCTTCTTCCTTTGTTTGGGCCATAGTATAATTCCTAAAGCAGGCAGGCACAGGCTTATAGGGAAATATGGAGAGATATTCTCTCTATCTATACAAGAGATATTGAAAACTGAGGGAAAGATACCTTTTAATGAGTCTTTTCCATTTTACTAAGAATGCAGTTGTACAGAAGTTTTCAAGTGGCTAACACCCAGCAGGACTTCAGCAAAACAAATGGGCCCCATACGTTCAATAGAAAGGCACCACTAACACACGCATGTACATATGATGCTGTGCACTTCTGTAAGGTGACTTTCTGCCGTGAAGAATTCCTGTCCTATCTGCGCTTGGGCAGAGCAGAGCATGTTACTGTTTTCTTCCTGGCAAGCTGTGGCAGCTCTTGCTTTGTACAGTTTACTGAATGACTGTATTAATTTGATTGACTCCAGATCAATGGTGTCTCTAAATAAGATTAAATTACACGTTCCTTCTGTCTGTGTGTTACAGGACATTAGTCTTAGAAGAATCTCAAAGGAAGCAATTAGCTGATGACTGATGTAATGAATCCTAATTATTTTGTTTGTACAAACAATAAAGCCAGAATCATTTGTTTAGCAAGGAAATGTAATTACTCTGAGCGCTCAAGAAAATAAATCAAACAGCACTACCTAGACCTGCAAATAATGAGCCTTTGACTTCCTATTTATGCTAAGAATGCTCACGGAATATTTTCAGGTAGCTGGGAGACAACCTTTGAAAGTAGTATTTATCATAGTTATTATTGAGCCTTTGCTTGATTATGTCCTTGGGTGTGCTAGGTGCCCTGCAGAAATATCCATCTACATTGCCCTGTCACTGGCACCTGCTAAAAATTCACTGCAGCCAGTGCAATTTCCTGCAACTGTTTTTTGTTAATCAACAAGAAGTCACTCACATCGCAATCATTAGCCCGTACTGTTCCTAAGGGCACCAGTGGCTAGGGGCATGTCCTCAGCAAAGGATGAATGATGAGGAAAAAAAAAAAGCACATTAATATACATGGAACAGGCTCTGTTCTGCCCAACATTTGGCCATATAGGCTAGAAATGGAATAAAAACAGAAGGCAATGGAAAGAGACTGGCCACAGCTGGGGCTCCCCTTCTCCAGGTTGATCTGCTGCTGCTGCAAAATAGTCACAGTTCAAACAGGAGAGACAAGCAGAGTCACTGGGGACCTTATGCTGCAGAAAGCAGAGATCAGTCCAAAAATACCTGAAATTGTGTCACCTCTGCTGATTTTGTGTGACCCAAAAGCATGAAGGAGCTGACAAATTAGAGATAACTCGATCCCATTGGACACAAACTCACTGGATGTTGCAAGTACAGTGATGCAGCCCCGAACCATGTGTACTTTCTGCAGATTTAACCCCTGCAATCAGCCATTCTCTCAGGGCAGTTGGTTTCCTTTACCATGGTTTTGAAAGGATATTCAAAGCATACAAAAATACTTTGCCTAATCTTTCTTTCACTTTTAGCCACACTTTAGGTGTTAAATCTGAATTTAAAATCAACTGCAAAGCTGCAAAAAAGCAGCTTTTCCTCTTTTCTCAGCCTGAACAGCAATGCACCCAAATGGGATCAACATTATTTTCTGGTTCTCTTAAGCAATGCTCAACAGCCTTATGGCAACACAGGCTCACATCCTGACAAAAGCCTTAGCCTGAATGAAAAAGACACCTCTGCCTACAGTACTTGGATCCTTACTGTAGTGACACTGTTTAAATCCAGGATGAATGCCCTGAAGTCAGCAAAATCACACTGAAGTGAGCAAGGTGTAAGTTGTTACCGCAACATTTGTACTGGCTGGAGGGAAACTGCAAATCCGTTGTTGGTGCAATGGGAGCCATTTCCTTCATGCTTAAGAGGTATTTTAGTTCCTTGTTCCTTCCCGCCCTGAGCTGTTTCTCTTTGTTTGTGTTCAGTAGCTATTAAAAACTTACAGAATGCTTTTTTTGTGCTCTTTTGGCCTAATTGACAAATGTTTGCCACCTGCCATTATGTTATTCCAGTATCCTTCAAAATTAGCTGAAGACTTTCGTCTCCTTCAGAGAAGTTAAGGAAGAATAAATGCCACCTACCCCGATGCAGGTGGGACAGATGGATTAAAAAATCATATCTAATTGCACAGTAGAGATGTGCTTATGACTAAATCTTTTGTTTTGTTTTGTTTCCCCCCACAAACAACTTGACCCAACAAAATCATATGAAAGCAGAAAATTCCTTGGTCAGTCTTACGGACTATCTCTTTAGGCCTCTTCTAGGGGAAAAAACGTTTGGCTGCCTCTACACCAAGCATTACAATGTCACACTTTTTCCAGCCTGAAAAATTCTGGTCGCCTTATGGTATGAGCAACAGTACCAAACAATTAATGCTGAGCCAGATGGGCAAGAACAGAAACTCTTTGGGGGGGTTTCAGGAAGGCTGAACAGTGGCAAAAACTATTTGGGGGATGTGTGAAAACTGCCTTAAATTGGCCAGTATTTCACCGGGGAAAAATATCAGAGATGCTACTCCACATTTGAGTACCAGAGGGATCTCTCATTTGAATGAGGAAGTCTTGATTTCTGGCCATACTGGAAGTGCACTGTACTGCACCCTTTAAATATTGGTCTCTTCCAAAGAAATTTTGCAACAGGAGCAATCAAGTGTTTGATTTAGCTTAAGATTATTATGTGATTATGTACCTACAACACATTATTCATCCAACCTACCTTGTGTTGGGCAAATAAAGACTTACTCTATTCCTTCTGAAAACAAAAGGAAGATGAGATGACAAAAGTAGAAGCTAACAGTGTCTATAAACAAAGCAAATTGTGACAGAGGAAAGACTCAGTTCAACACTGCTCAGGCCAACAGAAAAACCCGCTGACTTCATGAAAATGGGATCAGAAATGCTTCTTGGGTTTAATAAGAAATTGGCAGCATTTTGTTTTCTTTAACCTTCTCCTTATCGTCTCCTGTACTGCTTCTGTTTCTTCTGTCATCACTTCCAAAAGAAAATCCTTCACAGGAGGAATTCTGCTGCTTTAAATACGGATTTAGTCTAATAACATTAGACAAATCTCTTGACTTTCTCTGGTTTTCGGCATTAGAAAAAAGGTGAACTGAATGATCCAAAGCAATTTTTTCAGAAGTATCTAAAGAATCAGAAGTCCCATTTTCAAAATTATTTTAGGCACTTGGCCCCTAAATCCATTGGAGAGAGATATGGGCTCTTCCTCAGTATCTTTTGAAAAATGAATTAAGTTCATATAGCATGTAGATGTTTAAAAACTGAGTTCCCCTACTCTCCCAGGAGATGACTATCTAGCTTCTAGAAATACAGTAAGCATAGCTCAAGAGTACAAGGTCTGTAATATTTTTCCTGTTAAAATCTGGAGAAAATAAGCTTCTTTTTTAAGAGAGGCTCTTTAATAACCAAATTAGTCTCAAGGATCTTTAGAAAAGTTCAATTTAAAATAATTATCTTCAAAATGTCTGATCAAACACTTTTTAACTTAATGAGAGTAAACTGTCATACCTTTCTGAATCTATCCATTTCTTCCAAAGATCCAGGACTCTGCTTAGAAGAAAAAAAAAAAAGAAAAAGAAAAAGAAAAAAAAATCATGAGCTTAAGATCCCAGTGGAGCTTATAAATGAGTATTCACCTGATAGGGGATGATTCTTTTAAATTCATGATCACCTGGATAGAGTGAACCTTCACAAGATTTTTTTTTTTTTTTTTATGAGCTTTTTAACACACATTAGGCATAAAGCTGAAATGTTTTCAGGTTCTTGACCATTTGAATCAGAGAAGCAGTTCCTCCAGCAATAGCTTTGACTTTACTGACACCTATTGACTATATTTATGCTTACACAAGGTTTTGGTCAGCAAAGCATAACTCGTTACAATCAATGGCAAACAATTCTTAGAAATATGCTCTTTATTAATAGAGATCATGCTCTTTATTAATAGAATATTCTAAGTAAGCTTTGAATTTGAAGACAAGGTTTCCCAAATCAGAAAATTTTCAGGTGCCTCAAGTTTTAGGTGTTCAAGTTCAGATACCTTCCAAAGCACTTGCATACAGGAAGTACCAAATGCACATCTCTAAAGTCTAATCCTCCAATTAAGGTATCTTGAAGTTGTACACAATGTAAGTAGCTAAGCTAGAAAAATCTTATTTAATAATTATGTACATTTACACTAAGAACATCTTTAGCATGCCCTGCAATGTCTTATATATGGGGATGAATTCTGCCTGTTGTGGTTTAACCCCAGCTGGCAACTAAGCACCACGCAGCCATTTGCTCACTCCGCCCACAATGGGATGGGGGAGAGAATCAGAGGAGTAAAAGTGAGAAAACTCATAGGTTGAGACAAAGACAGCTTAACAGGGAAAGCAAGAGCCACACATGCAAGCAAAGCAAAACAAGGAATTCATTCACTACTTCCCATGGGCAGGCAGGTGCTCAGCCATCCCCAGGAAAGCAGGGCTCCATCACACGTAACCGTTACTTGGGAAGACAAATGCCATCACTCCAAATGTCCCCCCCTTCCTTCTTCTTCCCTCAGCTTATATATGCTGAGCATGACATCATATGGTATGGTATAGTCCTTTGGTCAGTTTGGGTCAGCTGTCCTGGCTGTGTCCCCTCCCAGTTTCTTGTGCACCTGGCAGAGCTGAGAGCTGAGAAGTCCTTGGCCAGTCTAAGCACTACCCAGCAACAACTAAAACATCAGTGTGCTATCAACATTCTTCTAGTACTAAATCCAAAACACAGCACTATCCAGCTACTAGAAGAAAATCAACTCTGTCCCAGCCAAAACCAGGACACTGCCATTCTTAGCATGTCTTGTATGTAACAACTCGGTAACTTCTTTAACCATTTGGTTCTTGCATTAAAACACCTCCTCTTTATTTCATTCCAAATCTTTAGCCCGTAAAGATGGTTTCAAAAAGGACTTGGTCCTTCTGTGCACAAGTTACTTTGAGTCAGTTCAGTCAGTGGCTATTCTGATCACTGCCTCACAGCTGGAGACACAAATAACGAACAGTGAATATATTCTTACTGCAATAACTGTTAAAAAAATAATTCAAAGGAGAATGTTGTGTGGAGAAAGGGGAGAAAGCCAGAAATCCATGTGCCCAGAACTAGGTGTGTATCTAAAATATTCACACACATAAACATCCCTCAGTCTCCAACTGCATGTATCTTTGACAACAGCCAACTGTCGTTCTGTTTTGAACCTTCTATTTTGAGAAACAGTCTGAGCATTGCTTACAAAGGGAAAGAGATAGCACACAACTTTCATTTTCATACAAGAATATTTGTGCTTATATTTATAAATACATGACTGTTCGTTTTGTCTTTGATGGCATTTACTAAGGGAGCTTTTAATTAAGTAGACACACACATGTACTGTTGAATTATGACTAGCAATGTGAAGCAACCTAAAAGAGCAATGGCAGAGATCTGCAACTGTGAATTGAGTGCTGTCACCTACCGGTGAATTCATGGACTCTTTCAGTTTAGATTTGTAAAGCATCCATCGGTAACGCAGGTCTTCCAGATCTTCAGAGTTTCCAATGACAGGATGAAGATGAAGAAGGTCCTCAAACTGACGCTGACCATCGGGCACACGAGACTGCAGCTCCTGCAGGCAAAGACAAGGTCAGCAGCAACTCAGAATTCAAGAAGGCCCCACTTTTTAAATCTAGCATTCAAAAGAACAGTGGTACTAAATCAAACTACTGGGTACTCTGGAATAGCGCGTTTATCTTTGTTACTGCTTTTTTGTCCTGAAATGATATAAAAGGGTCTGCTCATCTGCAGGACTCCTGTAGCCTTGAGTATTTGTTTGTTTAATTTCTTACAGCATCCATTATCATTGCATCTGGTTATATTCAACAGAAAGAGAAAGAGTGAGGTCAAATACCAGACACTGATTTTAATCAGCTGCTTTTAATGAACACCTTTGCCATACCACACTGGAAATGTCCAGTCCAACAGCTAGATGCCAGGCTGCTCCCTTCCCTTCTACCACTCTGGCTCTGGCAGACTTTTCTTAGTAGAAGGGGTGAAATCCTTGTCCTAAATTCCTGAGCTTCATCTACTCTAGAGTCTCCTAAAGCAGAGAGCATAGTGTTTGAGGGTTATTTTTTTACGGTTTTGGGGTTTTTGTTTGTTTGTTTGGGGGGGGTTGTTGGGTTTTTTGGTTGGGGGGGGGGTGGTGGTTTGGGGATTTTTTTGTTGCTTTCTTTTTTTTTTAATTCTGAAAGGACTTGCACTTACTGCAATCTTTGCCTCCATCTTCATCCCCTGAAAACTAACCTCCAGTTTGCTCTGGTGTGCCTTAATTTCCTCTGTGGAAGATGAAGTCACAGCAAGAATTTTGGTCAGTTTGGTGTTTTCTTCTTCTAACCACTCTTCAAAGTCGTGTAGGAGCTTCAAGTGGCTGCTTGTATTTTGCCCTTCTCCTATCCCCTCCTAGATTACAGAACAAGAACAAAAACGCCCTTACTGTTATGTCAGATATTTCCTCTGAAGGCCTGATTGCAAGATCTTAAGCTCCAACTTTGTAACCCATAATATCAGATGAAGCCAGTAAAATTGTTCTTGTGAAGCTAATATGAAGGCAGATACAGAGTCCCCCTCTCACCTGCTTATGGTTGGGATCTACATCTAAAAGATGCAGGGCAGGTCCAGACATCCATCTGCTGTCCAGAAATGCTACTTTCTTCTTCTTATCAGCCACTGGTCTATTTAAATGCCACTTTTTGAGAAGTCTTGAAAACACAAAACCAGAGATATCAGTGCAGTGAAACATCTAGTGATGAGACATCAACATTTTGATCAGGGCTATGGGAGACAGCTCTGGTGAAATAGCACTATTATTATTACACTATTATTACTATTAATAGCACTGTCTCAGAGCAGCACCAGTCCTCTAGTTCTAACATTTCCAAGTGTTTTGTTTTCTTTTATGCAGGGGAGTGAGGGACCAAAAAAAAGTACTACCTTGACAATACACCTTCCAGTCTGGTAACAGCAGGCAGTACAATCAAGCCTTCCTCAATTTAGTCATTCCATTTTTATGCCTATTCTGACACTATGTATGAATATATTCACACATGTAGCACAGTATTAAATTTTAATACAGACTAGCAAATATGAGCAGCAGTTTGACACTGCACAGCAAGGGCAAAATAAATTAAGTTCACATTCGCCAGCTAAGAGTGGATTCTAGCTCTGCTTATACACTTGTGGGTTTGCAAAAGGCACAAATCCCAGGGCAGATATAGCCTCCTTGGAGATATCTCCAGGTCAGACAGCAAGGAGAACAGGAAGGTGAGACGGAACAGCAGAAGTCACCCAGCCTATGTCCTATTTCCTCTGATACGGACTGGCAGTACAAGGGTGAGCCAGGCCCTAAGGAGACACTGCCTGCTCCAAGCATGAGATAAAAGCAGCTTCATAGACTGCTCTGGTACCCAGATTCTCTAAAATGGCTTTCTAATGATTTCCAGGTTACAAATGATTAAATAAAATCTCATCTTGCTCCTAGCATTGAAACATAGCTGTTCGCTTTCACAGCACAGAGCACAAAGCATCAAGTGTGTCTGGTCACATAGCAGCAAAGAGCATCCCCTTGAAGGGACATGACGAAGATGTACAAGAACACTTACCCAGTTGCCATCTCCTTCAGTGATCTCCACGACTCCTTCAGCTGATCCAGCTCTGCCTGGACATAGGCAGTGTCCTCTGAAGAAGAATTCTCCATGACCAGCTGGCCATGAGCTTCCACAAGGTGCAGCTGGATCTCCTTATCTGGAAACTCAGCTAGCCATCTCTGAAACGTACAGCCCTTACAGTTACTTCTAGGTATCCTGGGTAAAGCAGAGGTTATGTCAGACTGAAGGCCATGTTCAGTCCAGGACTATGCTGGTTCTATTGGCACTAGCTAGAACATACCTAGCAGGAGAAAAAAATACGCTGTGGATTCTTACAAAGAGCCAATGTAAATCAAAGAGCTGATGGCAAAACTTAAAGTGCACAAGCTGTCAATGCACCCCTTCTGTAGCCTTCCCGTGAGGTATCTTGGTTTCCCATATGAAGGCAAAATCTGCCAGCTAAAGTAGCCTGCCAGAGTGAATCTAGCATGCAAAATACTGCTACACAGGGGAAGGCTAGCAGCTGTGAAACAGCTCAGTTCAAGACAGTATAAAGTTCGCTAACAGGGTAATAACGTTCAATGTATTGATCAGTACATACAAGCAAAGACAGGTATTGTCCAGAGAGATCACCCTGGCAGGAAGAGCTCTTTTGAAAATCACCTATCCTTTGATAATACTTTATCCATCTCAACAGTTCTTAGCCATTTCTTACTGTTCTTTTCTGCTACCTAGCTCCACATCCCACAGCACAGAGCAAAACGGAGGCAGCAGCAACCAACAGTTATCGCAGGAGAAACAATACCATTACTCTCCCCAACCAGGAAACTCTCACTAGAAAACCCCTGCCCTTCATGTCTGAATGCTGCAAAGTGAATAATTAACATCTTACACTAAGATGCTTTTCTCACCTCAAGGTCTGCCACCCTGCCCTCAGTGTTCTGCTCTCCATCAGCACTCTGGCAGGACCCAATCTTCTCTGTGGTTACTGTGATCCACTGCTGGAGGTCAGAGAGTTTGTCATTATATGTCCAATGCTTCTGAACATGCTCCTCACTCTGCTGTATCATCATCTACAAATGATAAAAATATGTCAGCAACTAAACACAGACAAAAAGCAGTTTCATTACTGGAACTAACACTGCAACTGCTGGCACAGAGTCTCATGGGCAAAAAGGAAAAACAAAGCTGTTAATGAGACACAAAAAACTTTATCCTTTAGCATCAGTGCCATAGAAAACACCTACAAGGTCCTGCAGGTCTGAATTCAACCACATTGGGGGGTATTAAGCACTAGAATAGCTCCCTTCCATTTCAGCTGAAACAGAATAAAGAATATGGGGGGTGGTGGTGTTTATACCCCAGTGAATATTAGATATATCTTATTCTCCCTGAATCAGAAATGACTGTACACACTTTTTTGGAAAAAGTCCAGTTCAGCGATAAAAGGGATTATTGAGATTGAACCTAGAATTCTACAGTGCATATTAGGGTAACACTTTATCATACATATTTTTATGGTGACCTGCATAACTAAGGTAACTTTTTAAGCTCTTCTTCTGAGACAGCTTAGAAACGTCCTTTTATAGCTGTGTTTACAAGCTACAAAATGCCTCGGGTCAAAACAAGTAATTATGCAACTGCAACACTTTTCTCTCATTAACTTTTAGGTCACAAAACTATAAAAAACCCCAAATAGTTTGATAAAAAAAAACTATCCAGGAATCTGTGAAGACATCCAAACACCTCCATGATAATATATCTGTGAGGTCTTTTGGTCAGAAATCTCAGGCCCACTCCCAAAATAATTTAGATATAAAATCTGTGCAGATGGTATCCTATCCCAAAGGGAAATCACATTATAGATACTCAGAGAATCCTGGAAGAGTTATCAAAGTCATATGAATTCAGTGCCTTCTTCCCCTAAAATGAAAATATCTGCCACTCAAAGCATATAGTCTTATATGCTCAAAGATTATTTTTTATTTTTAATATCTTTAAATAGAGGCAACTGACAATTCCTCAGGCAACTAAAAACTCTTCCTAATGTTACCTCTAATGATCTCTTCAGGGCCTGCAAGTCAGATGTAAGTTGGTTCATTTCATGCCTGTGTGTGGTATTTGACTGAACAAGCTTTGCTACCTCATCCATTTGAATCGCAAGCTCTGCCAAGTCATCTTGGATCATCTGCAGAGGAAAAGACAGATTCCATATGGGTAACGTGCTAGATGTGACATGGACCTCCACAAAACATACACTGAAAGTAGTTTCATTTGACAGTGTGAAGGGGGAAAAAACGCCAACAAACAACAATCACTGTCATTAAGAATTTTTTTTATTTTTTTTTAATATCTAGATGTAAATGTTTCCAAAAGAAATGGATGGACATTCTTACATGTTACCAGTTGATAACACAGAAGAAAACCTGCTGAGAACTTGCCAGGGGAGACACAGTTAATTAGCCAAGTATTGCAAACACCTATGGTGATAACACCCCTGTGGTGAGCAAGGGTGAAGTGGCAGCATATAGCTGAATCGCTATAGCTCACCATGGCGAAAAGGAAGAGTCACATCCCCTCTCTCTTCCTCTCCTGCTCTTCTCTCACCTTTCCTAGCTATGCAGTCCCACTGCATGCCTTGAGCAGGCTCTACTGCATGTTGGACACTTTGCTGAACCAGTTCAAAACACTAACCAAGTGGAAAATTACCATCTTTTTGTTGATTGTTTTTTTCTTATCTTGGCCAGCTGAATTGGCCCATGGAGTAAATCTAGGACGTGTAAAAGCTGTGACAAGGTAAAGAGCAGGAAGCCGGGAGTGCAGAAGGAGGTAGGACAATGGGAACTCCCTGCTTCTGGAAGGAGTTAGATTGGTTTAGGTTATCTTGTGCAGTTTCACTCCTAGTGGGAAGTATCAGGACACATTTTCTTTAGTAATAAAACTAGCCCAAGAAGGTGTGGCACCAAGAGCTTCCAGCTGCTTGTTCCTCCCTCAAGCCCTGTCTGGCAGTTCTTCAGCTGCACTGCTTCAATTTCATCTGCTCCATGCTATAGACTGGACCAGATGAAATTATCTAACACACAATTGAGGGGACAAGGTACTGAATTCCTAATGCTAATAAAATACGAACAAAGAGGACCACAATTAACTGAGGAAATCATGGACAAACATTACTATAACGTACCTGGAGTCTCTGGAGTTGTGTCTTTTTACCCAAGAGGTCAGGCCGTGGTTCCTTCTCTAGATCTAATTTGGCTTTGATGGCAAATAATTTCTTCTGCAAAGGTGCGAAACCAGCATCAAAGTCTTCATGTTGCGATATCAAACTCTAGATGGAGAAAGAAGAAGAAAAAAAAAAAAAAATCAGCATTCAACATATATCCCTTGGCATTATTTTTTGTCAATGTCCATTTCATGCTCAGAACAAACACCAAGCTACACTATGCAACAGACTACAAATTTATTTGAATATTTGACCATCCTAGAAAAAGGGATTGGGCACAGCTGGTTACTACTAAATTTGTGTCTATAAAACTGGCTTAGTAAAAGATTTATCATTGTCTTTGTCACAGGCAAAGACCATATATGGGCTTCAGAGCTCACCTGGAGTTTGCTCTTGCTTTGCAGAAGACTTTTGTGTAGAATTTCTCTCTCTTTTGAAGCTTCAGCTACTTCTTGCAGGAAAGACTTTGCTTTTTCCTCATCAAGGATATTGTTTAGCAAATCCTTCTTCAGCTGTAATGTCATCAACTTCTCTTTGAACTGGGAGCTTTCAGCTAGAGCAGCCTAAAGGAGAAAAATTCTTCCAGTAAAGTCATACCAAAAAAATAAAAACGATATAACCATATTATTCTCACACAAGTCACACAACCAAAGCAGTATGACAAAGTCAGGTAAAAACAGCATGCTGGGCCGACAAGGGGTAACAGAAGGTACCTGGACAGTGCCCAGTTAAAGGAAAAGTCTTCCCGATAATGTTAGAAGCACTAGGGCTGCATCCATTTTGTGAACAGAAATAGAGGAAAGCTGTACTATGGAAAGAGTTGTCTGTGCAGAGGAGAGGCCTAAACAACCAACAGAAAGGACAGCTTGAATGCTCATGCCAAGGATAAACTCCATCCCTGTTCACAGACACGTTTATTCTGGAGATCACAGGGATGACAAAGTGACAAACACACCTTCCTGGGCACATGCAGAAATCATGCATTATCATCCCACGGCTATATTACTACACACTTCTCAGCACAGTCCACAGACTTCCCGTCCAGGGAGATCTGGGCTAAGGCTAAGCAATTTTATCATCTTGTTAAAGATATCTAGCACTTGAATTCAGCCTATTCACTTGACAGCTCCAGTTAACCAAATGGAGGGCAGAAATTAAGACATTCTGCTACAGCTAAAGCTAAGTATTGACCTCTGTACTGGGGGGTTTCCTGCCGTACTGGAAAGGCTCTCCCAGCTGCTGCTGTCCGGCAGCTGTGTGCAGGCAGCTGCTGGCATAGCTTCGGCAAACAGAAGCCAAGTATCAGTTTCTGAACTTACTAACAGGTTTGCTACCTCAATGTGAGCCAGCGCTGGCTCTGGAGTCTCCAGGAGCATCTGGACTGATGGCTTCCACTGTTCAAAATCGTGCAGGGGATTTTGGAAGAGTCTTCTCAGTTGGGTTTCTGTATCAGTGCTCATTTTAGATATCTTGCCTCTAACACTGCAAGGATAAAGTGACAGCCGAGAGAAGGATTACGAAGAAATCCAAGTCCAAACACCCTATTCATCAAGGCATGAATTAACACAATACTCGTGTGTAAACTGTATCCAACACAAAAGCCACAGTCTAAGAAAGATTGTCTGAGCCTGGTGCTGCAGGCTGACAGCTGCTCTGTCAGAGACATCCAACAAAACTATTTAGGTGCTGTAAGACACATTTGTCTCTGTGCAACTGTGAATCAGGAATTACTTTGCCTTTCTAGCAGCTAGCAGTCTTCTCATGTATGTGATCTTTCTTGGTTGCTATCATCAGAATGATTTAACAAATCGTATTATTGGAGCAGCCTCACTAACTGAAGGGAGGAACAAGCCAAGAGTGTCTAGAATTTAACCACAGTTGCCTGTATTGTTTTACATATTACCAAGTTTTTTTTCCTTTAAAAAAGTACATTAAGAAGCCTTTGATTGCCCTATGTTACCTACAAAAAGAGGAAAATGGGTATTTTTTTCAGATACAGATTTTTAAAATTTTGCATAACCACTTCTGTTTATGTTTATATTTATATATAGGTAATTCTGATAAAATCTTTGTATTTATATATATGTATACACATACATGCACAGCTATATGTATATATGTGTGCATATATATTGAAAAAACCAAATCTGCACACATTCATTAAATATCCAAGTTTTCTTATAAAGGCTTATCCAAAATACACCTGAGTAACAAGGCCTAGCAGTGACACACCCCATGCAGCTGCCTTCTGTTTTTCTCAGCTCTCCTGACCTCTCTCAGTTTGCAGAATCCTGTTTGATATGGCACAATGCAGCCCAAACTGTATGTTCGTATGAGAACAGTATCCTGCAAATTCACAAGACAGGCAGGCAAGAGCAATGCCAATCAAAATTAATACTGCCTTTCTATAAAAACAGAAACAACAATCTTACCTGTGTCCCTGGGACGTTATGGAGCTAAACAAAGGCAAGCTTGTAGGGGCCAAAAGCTCCGCAAATAGAAAGCTCTGACATTACGTGTCCTTTGCCATTTGCTCTGCTGCTCCTGCCAGGCTCAGTGTGAAGCTGCCAGACTTCGCAAAGAAGCTTTGGAGAGAAGCTGGCAAAAGAGCAGCTGCCATTTTATACTCAGAGGCAAGTTCTCCTGCCTTCTCTGCTCCTCTTTCGACATTGTTTACTTGTTAGTTTTTAAAACTGAAATTCTTTCCCATAATAATCTATAAACCTTCTGGCAGGACAGCATACTGTGCACTGGACAGAGGATAATAAGCTTGGATACAGTAAAAACAACTGACCTTCCTTTTTCCTTAAAAAAATGTTCTTTTCTTCTAGTTTGCAAAATTTGCTGCAGCTTCCTTACTTCCTGATTCCAGGCAGCCTGGAAACGGAAACACTGAAGTCTGGGGAGAGGCTAAACTTTCAGAGTTTCCAACCCAAGGCAAGTTGAAAACAGGAATCATGCATATATGCCGTCAGGAGAAAGGGAATAAACTCTGCCAAATAATTGCTAAGGCTGATGAGTCATCACAACAAACCCAACAAGAGAGGGCCATTAATTCTTCTGAACCATTTACTACTACAGCTCCCGTCCTGATTTTCTAGTTGCTGTCATGAAAGGCAAGCAAAATACATAAATTATTATTATTAAATGCTAAGAAGATCAAATTAGCTGCCAACAATCTAATTTTCTTCAAAACATACACAACATTAATGATGCAAGAAAATTGCTTGAAAATGGCCAGCAGCCTACAGCTCCTAGCAATTGGCTAAAATTACAGGTTTACTAAAACGTGGAGGCGGATGTGATTAGCAAAAGACTTTTTCTACACGTCACCTACAATCAGATGGCATATCACTTTTTTCTTAGGCCCTTGTCAATCCCTTCAGTGTCTGAGAGAAGATCCCCCCCACCCCCCCAGCATAATCATAATCCCACTACCTTTGATACTGTTGTATTGCAGAGACAACGCTCTCAGCATGTGGCTGCACATCTTGGGAAAACCGTAGAAGTTCCTTAAGCTGAGCCTTCAGCCTCTCAACCTTGGACTCTTCCGCAGCCAGAGCTGCTCTCGTTGCCTTAATCATAAAAATAATGAACAGATCACACCTCACATAGTGTCTGGCACATGAAATGAAGAGATAAGGCTGTCTCTCAAGGTATTCACAAGTCCCCTTTCTGCTGCCTTTTTTCATGTTGCAATGAATACGGACTTTACTAAGGCACAGAACATTCGCAGGAACAGTTTCGTTCCTGCAGGCTCTCTCTTTCCCCCCCTCACACTGCCTAGCCTCTGCATCTCATCTGCAGGGTTCACTGTTTGAACGGAGAATCACAAACAGGCCTGGTTTCAGTTCACTGATTGCAGTATGAAACATGAGATGCATTTTTGGAGCAGTCTTAATGACGTCTGTTTGCATGAACAGATCTTTCTCAAGTACTCAAACATACAGAATGTTAGTTCTAGGGTGATGTAGGGAAACAAAAACAAAAAAAACCCCATGCAAATGTAGCTGGATTGAACCAGTCTGTATTTTGTGGACCCTTTTTGCATATACTTTTCCCAGCTAGTCCTGCAGAGTTCTAGACATACAAATAGCAATGAAAGGTATTTTGCAAAGAGATAATAAATGCAAAACCAGCCCTCAAGAGGAAATGAGTGGTAAAGATTCTTATCTACTTTAGGGTGACAAACTTTTTGCACTCATTTTTGCAACAGATTGATTTTGCTGTATATCCGGGATTGCTACAAACTTGGGACTTCCTAGGAATGAAGGTATGTCAGACGGTAAAGGAATACAGCTACCCACCTTACACAGATGAATGATATAATATAGAAATGGTCTTACCAAATACTCCAGAAACATGTGTATTTGTATGTGTATATGTATATACAGCAAGGCATTATTTTTCCTGCTTCTTTTTAAGTAGAGCAAATCATATTGTTTGTTCTGTATTATGCTCTTTTTGCATATGGTCCCTTTGAACTCAAGACACAAACTCCCAACACATCCTCCAACCCTGCTCCCTCTGTGCAGAGTGAGATAAAGGTTAAAATAGTTGATTCCATTGTTGCTATTCACATTTTCTTCAGTCTGTTTTATACATGCTCATGCTCTTTCCTTGCCACCTTTAACCAACTATGCCTATTCAATCTATGACTGCTGGTTTTAGGCATACAAAGGGTAACAACTCACATTGCATTTTCTCCAAAGAGTTACAAACTCGCCTTCAGTCTTTTCCCCTTCCCCAGGGTCCAGGTCATTTTCCAGTCTCTGAAGATCTTTTTTCAGCCCCTGGACATCTGCTTCTAATTGTCTGGCTTGGGATTCGAAGGCACTTTCTGACTGTTGGATCTTGAGCAATCTCTCCTCCTCCCCCCTACTCAGCAGTTTCAACTTCTCCAAGCCTTTTCTTAGCTCTTCCAGTTCATCCTTCATTCTCTCAGCTCCGAGTGGGGAGGTATTCTGAATCACCTCTGCACACTGATTTTCAAGGTGCTTCCATTTCCTTCCACCGCTCCTAATGGATTTGGCAATTTCCTACAGAAAGAAGTTAAATAAACATTAGCTGCAGGAATGGGAAGCTGGGGAAAAAGGTGAAAGCAGGACAATAAGGCTACCTCTCCTGGTTGTGCATACTTCTTCACTTCTTATTTCAAAATATGTGTTTTTTCAAGTGACCAGAAGCCAGGGTTGGTAATTTGACTGCCTTCTGAGTAATACTAACTGCCACAATTCTGAAAATACTGGCTTGATTTTCAGAAATGCTTGTCACCTGAGGTCCCTAATAAAGAAAACAGGAGCTGCAGGCAGTAAGAAATACTACTAATCAGATCTCAGAGATTTAAGGCTGAAAAGTTTAAGGAGTGGCACCAAAATACTGGATGCTATCCTCAAAACTGGCATTTTTATCACCAGCTCTAAACTCTCAAAACCTGTGAGGCTCTATTTGGATCATGTTTACCAAATATCATTCATTTAAACAATTTTAAAGGGTGAGATTCTCAAAGAATCACATAACCATAGGAGATCAGGCTTTAAGAAAAACAAAGCAGACCAGCCTGTGACTCATGCCATAGCTGGGAGAACAATATGTACTAACAGTTTCAGGACCTGACACAACTCTTGTCCCCTAGCCCATGTTACAATCACCACCTTATTTTGTTTGTGTAATTCTTTTCTCAAGTACACCCTTGTGTAGTTTAAGAAACACATAGGCATGGAAAACACATAATCCTGGCCCCTTGTCAGAATTATATTGCTTAATGACCTTCAGTGCCTTTAACTTGTCCTCTACCGAAGACTTGGTTTTATCTCCAACGCAGCAGTTGAAGCTTTCTGTCACACCGTTCAGCCAGGATCGAAACTGGTTGACGTTAGCACTGTACCGCTCATGTTCCTTGGTTATCTTTTCAAGCAGTTTCACTCTGCTCTGTAACAAGAGACATCAGAAGCTGTGAGGACAGTGCTTATTTGGCTCTTTTTCCTTTGCACTAACCCAAAATTTATAGAAATTTATGGAATTATATAAATATATAGAATTTATAGAAACCCCTTTCTGCAAGCCCTGATAGCAGTTGGCCTCCACAGGAATTCACAGTTCGCCTCAAGAAACTGGACACAAAAGGGCATGAAGGCTTGTCCCTGTCTCAGTCGTGCTGCAGCCTCTCAGTGGCTAATCTCCAAGGAGAAGACACAAACTGCAAGGTCCTCTCAGGTAAATTTCTAGCCTCCCCTTTCCAAAACTTTCTATTCTCTCATTAGAAAAAGCAAAAAGAGACAGAAGACTTTCTGGTTTTGAATTTGGGAGACAAGCAATTATGCTCCTCACCCTGGTTAAAAATAAAGGTGAGCACACAACAGATTGACTTTGCCAAAACTCTGTCAAAATGAGAGTAAGAGAGACTGTGCTAGGGGCATGCAACTTGTTTTAAGGTGTTCATTATTTAAGCAGGCTGTACTGAAAGTGACCATTAACTTGAATCATGTAGCCCAGGAACTTTCATAATTATTCAATTAGCAGATCACAAACCATCCTATGCAGACCTTAGGAGAAAATTTAAGCCTATGGGAAGCAGGCTTCATTTTCTGAGTTTCTGTGTGTGCACCCTATAACTGACAATCCCTGAACTTCCAGGGGCCTGCACATCACGAGTTGCTCCCCACTGACCCAGTCTGGCACCCCTCAAAACAAGGCAGACTCGCATTTGCTCCGACTATCCTTGTTTCTCAGGAGAAGTCTAGGCCTTGCTGAAGGGAATTTTACACAGATCACGAGGAATCCTGCTCTGCTGTTTCCCTAGCATAATATCCAACCTAAATATTATTTCCTACAAAATCAGACTGATTTTTTCTTGCCCGTCACCAGTTGGCATGGAAAGCAATTGAGGTACATTATGGTTACATTAGAAAAAAATATTCCTAGTGCTTGCAGCACCCTTGAAAGGCTTTGCTGTCACAGACAACAGGCCGAGTTTCATTTTGCGTAACATGGGGGACACCCCATGCCTCTGAGCAGAGCTTCATCCCAGCTGCCCTCCACAGAGAGTAGGGCGATAGCTGCTATGGTGGGCAGAATTTCCAAGTCCCCTGTGCATTTCCCTTGTCTCTGTGAGGCTCTGGGCATGTCCCCACACCAGTCAACCTGCCTGGGGTGGCAGCGGGCCATCGCTGTCCTGTCAGCCTTTCTCCAGCCAGGCCAGGGTGGCATGAGCATCAGTTACCAGGGGATCTCCTGTGTGCTGTGGGGTGGTGGCCCCTCCAGGACTTTGCCCTTCACCTTTGGGAGAGGTTATGCCCATGGTGCAGTACAAAGCTACCACGCACCAGGTGACATCACACCAGTCTGCGTTTTCCACACTGCCACTGCAAACTCTGCTGATTTGTGCAAATCAAGAGTGACTCCCCTAAAGTTAGTTAATTTGCTTTGGAACAAAAGAGGCACAGCTAAGGGACAACTGTTTCCCATGGAGGATAAAATGCTGCCCACTTATTAGAGCAGGACCGTTAATAGCACCATCTATGCAAACATGGGTTTGGATAAGCACAAAAAGCAGAATTATGACTGCAGACTTCTGTGGCCAAAATGTATCCAGCAGAACCACTCGGTTGTTTGCTAAATCCCCTTGTCTTGATTCTCAAATCTGCAGAGGTGCACACAGGTTAAACAATTCTCACCTTGACCTCAAGTTAGGGACTTGAAGAACGCAATCCTATAGCAGTGTAAATGGGCCAAACTTCAAAATGAAACAAGTCAGCCCAAGCATATTGAGTCCAGGGAATTAGGCTAATTTGTTGCACTGACAGAAGCTCCAAAGGGAGCAAGTCAGAATAACAAAGCGGAGCTGTTAAACTCAGAAGTCTAATGCTACTATATAGAGGGTTAAAAAGGAAGTTGAAACGCCCTGCCCCTGTCCAGGCTATTCAGCTGAAACAAAGGAGTGCACAGTTCGGATACTCCTGCTGGTCCATGAAGTCAAGGAAGAGATGCCATGGATCTGCACAGACTGTGCTAGCTGTCAAACAAAAGGCTTACAAAGAGCTGGCTGAGCACCCTCACCCAAGAGGTTAGGCAGGGAAACTTTCTAATTATGGAAAATATGTTATCACTTGCTTCTGTTAGGTTAGCTGTTTGGGAAGCAGGACATTATTAAACTCCATCTCCACATGCACTTGGTTAATGTGAGGAGACACTAAGCAAGGACATGGCTCTGGAAAGAGTGAGAGCACCAACAGGAAAAGAATGGGTTTGCCGCGGGCTGCAGAGGAAGAGATGTGTCTGGGCAGGATACGCCCAGCCCTGGATACTCAAGGAGAGCGGACGAAGGCATAGGAAACTCTCCCCTCTAAGCTCCCCTTACAGTCAGCAAAGGCAAATAAGCCTCCTCTGGAAGGCAATCTAGAGCACATAAAAGAAGTTTCTGCTTTAAATCCCTCTGTGGCACCTCAAGTAGAGTACAGAAAGCTCCTGTAGCCTTTCCCGGTGCTTTTAGTCTTAGCTCTAGGGTATGTGAGGGTTGGCATTATAAATATCTAGGTTTCAGTTAACAGAGACAGCGTGGACTGAAATTCATTTGATGTTCTCAGGCATATTTGACATATTTGACTAAGTATCAACATACTGTATATCATAACTTTTCTTACCATGTTCAGTCATCATTTATGCTAAAACCCAGAATCATCTACCTCTGCACATTGTTATTTTACTAGGCAAGGGAAAGCAAGTAGGAAATGGCTGCCACATCTAAAAATACCCCATCAATGTAATTAAAAGAAAGTTACGTGCTTTTAAAATTTGGGAATGATAAGGACACACGTTAGCACTAAGAAAGAAAAAAATCCCACCATTTGTTCATACCAGAGAAGCAATGTCACAGGAAAACCATTTAAGAAATACTGTCCAAGAGCTTGCCTTCTGATAGAGCTGGACAACTGCACAGGATCTAAAAATGCTCTTCAAACACAAGTGTAGTCTACACACACCAGTGAGCCTCCTCTGGGAGGCAGCTCAGGCATTCAGCTGGCAAGTCACATTTAGCCTGGCCTCCCATCGTGCAAGGGGCCAGAGCAATCCCCTTACAACTCCTGCATCTCTTTCATTCATTCCTCCCTCCTGGTGGAAGAGGTGGCAGAGTTTCTCTAACTAGCGTTATACTTTCCAACACGATTCCCAAGGTGCCTGTAAACTTGGCATTAGCTAACGGACCCTGCATTTACTTTAGCTGCAAAATCCAAGGCTTCCCAACTCTCTTCTTTGTTCCATACCTCCTGAAAGAAGGATTTCTTAGCTGGATTCTCTCACTCCATCCTTCTTTGAAATGTGGTATTTGTAACCAATGCCAAAGAAAAGCTTTTTCTAGCATCTCAGTTGGCTGCAGCTATAAAGACATATTTTGTCTAAGTACTATGAGCCACTTCCTGATCTCATTTACACCAGCATGTATCCAAGTCAGTTAGAAAAATTACACTATGTAAAACCAGTCTCAGAGAGGTCACATTCTGGCTTTGAGTATTCAAATGACTTGCTTGAAAGAACTGCCTTATTAAGATAGCTAATGACTGTCTCCTGATTCAAAACCAAAGACAAATCTTGGTTAGAATAGAGTGAATGAGAATTTTAAATGGCAATCAAGATAGACAACACCTGAATTCCCAGGAACCTTCTTATTTGTAAATACGGTTGCCTTGTAATGAAGAGATTTACCTTTAAAAATAAATCAAGGTTGAGGCACAAGTCTGTTCGCAGCTTTACAGCCTCTCTGTGGAGCTGCAGTTACAGAATTTCCAAATATGTTCTGTTTTTTGAGAAACTTATTAGCAACAATTTTATCTTTATAGCTAAAAAAAAAAATCTGAATTTCACGCTCATGAAAGGTGCCAGCTCGAGGGTTTTTTTATATTGTTTTGGGGTTTGTGGAGGTTTTTTTAAAACAGAGAAAGTATCTGTAGAGCAAGAAGAGCAGGAGCATGAGCATCCCAGTGTTGGTGGTGTTCTAGTGTGATCTGAAGTTAACTTTGTATGACAGCACCTGGGGTGGGAGAGCATACATCACTGCCAGGCTCCGGTTCTGGGCTGAGACATAGGTGTGGGAAGAAACAGAAGGCAACTTTATGACAGAGGCAGAGAGCAGAGCCAATGCAGTGAGAATTATTTGTATTTGCACCAGGTAAGTCCAGCCTATGGAATTCCTGGAAGCCACTGTGAGACAAAGACTAGATTTTAATGTCTATATGCTTGTGATAGATGTGTCTATATATATTCCAAATATCCCTTTGAGTATTTCTATTCATATAGGCTAGTAAGAAACTCAAATTTTCCACCCATCTGCAGATGTCTGCCATGCCACATGGTCCAATCCTGTCTCTACCTGATTTTTAGAAGTGAAAAGTGTGAGCCTTATCTGAAATCTTTATGCAGGAATAGGGTTAAAGGAAATCACTGGCACTGAAAGATGAACTAGGTTGTCTTACACCAGCCTATCTGACAACTGTTCAAGCTGGAAGATTACCATCAGGCAAGGATTAGTATCTGTGTGCAGTGAAAATCTTTCAGACACTGGAACTGGCTAGCTGAGTTCAGCACTGGGACGCAGCTGACTCCCACCTCCATGTTCCCCAGTTGTGCAGGCAGGGAGTGTAGCTCTGAATCTGGACCAACACTATATCCTCCAACAAGGGTGCATGCATGTAAAATTCCCTGGCTCTGTGAATAGGTACTTTATGTCTCGTTAGACATGGATCACTAATGCAGTGAAAGATGAGGAACAATTTAAACTTTATGCAGAGATGACCTAAACCAATATTCACTAGATCACAGAAAGCAGCTTGCAGTTACTTTACAACAACACACTATAAAGTACAGTGCGAGAGCATCCCAATTAACAGCTTGTCTTGGGACATAATGACTGTTGCAAATGGTCCACTGACTGAAAGAACAGGGGTCCTCAGCTCTGTTTCTTTCTGCAGCCCTATCAGGTAAGCCCCATCACTCAAGAAGCATGTAGCAAACAATGCTGTATAATGGTAAAAGCTGAACACCTCCCATTCTTCATAGTTGTACCTGAGCTTCTTCCCTGATTCCTTCATATTCCACCCTCATTTTCTTCTGAACATTCTCATCAACGCTGGGGTCACCTATCCTGTTGAACAAGGAAGCAGCTTCCTCTAGCAGCCTTTCCAGCAGGACTGACTGATTTAAGACATCATTCAGCAGAACCTGAGCATGGCTCAGCTGCCACTGCTTCTCCTTTAAGCCAAGCTGCAACTCAATGTCAGGCTCCAAGGTCACCCTCATGTTGTGAATCCATGCGTAAAACTCATCTTGGGCTTTCAGGTACTCACTCCAGTGCAGCCAGACCCACTCAATACGGCTGTTGGGGAGAGCAAGAGAGATGAGTTAGATGAAATTATGATGGGATGGTGGAGACTGGCAAGCTCAAAAGGCCTTCAAAGCAAAGGACAAGGTTCTCAGCAAGTTTAAGCTGCTCTGACTTCAGAAGGTCAGGATTCACAGGTACTCCCTGCTCGGGGAGGAAATATTCTGTACAAGGTCCCTGGGCCTGGCAGAACTCATCATTCAAGACTGTGAGATGGGCTGACTGTGAAGGGAGAGAGCACTGAGGTCCCACTGACCCTTTCTCCCCGCTCAGTCCCTCACATGCCCATGGGACTGGGATTAGCAGCGATTGCCATCTACAGTCCAGATAGCAGAGAAACGCAGGAAGCACTTCATGAAAGCACTGGATGAGGCACCTGCCTCAACACACCAAACAGCAGTCTTGTGCAAAGAGTACGTTTGTCTTACCTGTGACAGTGAGTAATGTATATGGCTGTCTCTTCCCACAAGGCTTTAATGGCTTTCAGTTTAGATAGTACCTCGTGCTTCTTATCCTCACCGATGCTGCGAAGAGCAGTCTCTGCCTTCGCAAGAATCAAGTCCATTTTCAAGCTGCCTTCTGGTTCCAGTGCAAGTATTTTCTATGAGAAAAACAAATGAGACTGAAAGCATGAAAAGAAAGCAAGTGTAATCATTGCCATTTAAACTTTTACCCAGGATTCCCTGCTGCAAAGCTTCTCCTGAAAAAGAAACCATGAACTTCTCTTCAGATTTATTTATTCTTAAACATCCTAAAGGACTGAACTGCACTGAAAACCATGTAGCAATTGAAAAAAAATTTAAGTTAGCTACAAAAACCAGATCATCTCCTGTCAAGTATCTGCAGCTGTGTTTCCACTGCATTATAGAGTTATAGGACTATGTTGCCACATGCCAGTTGTTCTCCCCCACCTGCCAAAGAGTGCAGAGGCAATCTCCACAGGGTACGCTGCAACGTCTTAATTTTAAGCTCTACTATAAGAAATCATGAAGCACATTAAAAAGGCTTCCTACTGCAAATAAAGGTTGGCTCAGAACACAAGCCAAGAGAAATTAACTAGTGGAATTTTCTGCCTGCTACCAACTTTCGCTTTGATCCTAAATTCCTAAGTTATGAATTGGTGAAAACATGTGTCTTACACAAACCGGAATGCCAGGAACTGAAAGTTAAGCCATCTAGTTTAAGTAGATTCTCTTCCTCTACCCAGAGATGGAAAATCAGCACAACTTCTGTAAAGTGTAACAGATTAATTATGTCCTGATTTAGGTATCAGCTATCAGCATCACTTTATCCAAATTTCTGACACCACCAGATTAGCTTTTTTTGCCGTTCTTCCACAAACTCCTGGCAAACTGCAGGCTCTCAAGCTTGAAGGAAAAAGCATATATAATGAAAACACTGAGAGGTTCAAAATCAGCAACTACTTTTGGAAAGATTAGGCCCGTGGGATTTGTTAAAAAAAAAAAAAAATCACATCAGTTATTGCGAAGGTGAGACCAAATCACAGGCCTTTGGATTTCCAGGCTCACATGAAAAGTGTGATTAAAAGAATACAGGAAAGCAGGGCAAAGGGTAGGACAGAAAAAGAAAATGAAAGCTATAACTATCACCCGACAGGAAAAATTTAAGAGTAAAGCTGTATTCTAAGCCTGACATTCTTCCAGCAAGTTAAAAGCAAACAACAGCTGGAGAGAAAGCAGTGGCTGTACAGGCATTTTCCTTTTTCAAATCTGTTTTTTAAATGGCTGCTATCTTTGGCTGGAAATTTCATTAAGAAATTAACAGAAAATAAGCCACAGGAAGGAAGCATGAAAAAAAATGTAAACCAGATACAAAAAGAGAACTGAAAAATGATCACTGGATCTGAAAACAGCCAATAGGTGAAGCAGCAAGTACATCACAAGGAGACATGAGCTGGACAGGGAAGCCAGGCCCAGAACGGAGGCAGGATGAGGGAGCAGGAGGTAGATAATGTACACACAGGAAGAGAGAACAGACGCTTGTTATTCTTTAGAAGATGAATTTTCAAAACCTGAATTGAAAAAATCTTCTAATATGATTTTGTGCATGTTACAGACCTCCTCCAAAGCCCACAGAAGTCAACAGCCTTCAGTTCAGGCCATGTTAAATCACCACAAACCTCTAAGCCTTCCATCTTCTTATCTCTGCCATACACGCACCCCCTTTGCCAAGCTACCACTCTCCCTACTCAAGTTCCTGTGTTTCTTGCAAGTTTTTTGAGACTGTACATATCATAGTGTCCCAGACAAAATGAAAGAGCGAAAATAATTTAAGGGTAGAAATCAATCTATAGACCAAGAGGAAATACTTCAGATTTTCATGACTGACATGCAAGTATAGCCATCATCCATCACTCTCTATGTTATGCCAGAGAAAACATCCAGCCTCCAAGGAGCCACAGTTAAGGAAAAAGGCTGAAGACATTGCTATACCATCATGTAAACTACCTTGTCCTCCCTGTAAGCCTGCAATGTTTTTTTCTGGAGTTGTTAAACTTCAGAAGAGGCACTCCAAACATAAGTAGACACACAGAAAGAAAGAGTTTTGGGTAAATAATGATGGGAGAGATTTGGCCATTTAATTTAAAGAACAGCCTAGTTGGAATTAAAGGCAATACAAATATAAAAATGGTTTCAGTGTTAATCATAGAAATATCACTTCTCCCTCTAATCATGAATGGTAGAGATGGGACAAACAAGAGTGTTTCATTCTCTGAGATTACAAGAACGTGATAACATCTAATGAAACTAAAGTTAATGAATGTGAAATCACAGTAAGAGAGCAGGCACAATCTGCAACGGGATCTCTGTGAGAAGAGTTATACAAGAGATTAAGCAAGAACAGAAAAAAAAATGAAAACATTTACCTTTTCATTAGCCAGATTATAAAGGGGAGCTGTAAACCCTCTTATCATCAGGGTTTATGGAAAAGGACAAGGGGATTACTCTACAACAGCCCATTACTAGGACACTGCAATCTTTATCGGTGCCAGAGTCCTGCAGCAGACGAACACTAATGTGATCTGATTCTCTCTTGCTACATGCTGGACTTCTCCAAATCACTATCTGGTTATTTCAAGCAGCGACTCCATTGTTTCAGGTTTGAGCATGCTCATAGGAGAGAGTAAACATCTTAGGCTGCCAAACCTGCTGCTAGTCTTCCAAATCAATTTGAAAAGCTTGGAAGCCTGTGATACCAAATTGCCATCCTCTTTTTCTACAATGTCTGCAAACATTTTGCAGATATAAAAAATAGAAAGAATACTGGTGTAAACCCTTCCACATAGGACCAATATTCCAGCAAGCAAGGGCAGCTGATAGTTTCCTAATGGAAAACTCCAGATCTCACAGCAATAACTGCTGTAACAACGGCAGCAGTGACAGCCACCTCCGGATTGGTACATCACTCTTCCCTTACCTCAGTCTCTCTCAGTCTGGCTTCTAGGGCAGATCGAGGTCCCTTGGTGTTGTCATTGATCCTCAGCCTCTCTTGGATGGCCTTCATCCAAGCTTCTGCATTTTCCACACTACTGTCAAATTCATCCTGCAGCTGCTGAGTCATTGCATTCGAAGAAGCTGAAAGGATAAGAAACAGGGAAGTAAGTAGGTTTTGGTTAAGACTTAAACAGGAGTGCATTCAAGGCAATCTAAAGGAGTAAGGGAGAAAAGCCGAAGTTGTTGCTGCTTTCCTTTTCAATGGTAATACCAGAAAATGTAGCAGTATCACAATGCAGTCAAGCACAGAGAACACCTTCACACTGCAGCTTTCCCAAATGAAAATATACCAGGAAACAAAAAGAAGGTGGGGAACTGTGGGAGGCTCCATTATAGTAAACAGATTTAATTCAAAGCTTTCAAATTAGATTAATCTGGTGTTTGTAGTGTATTCCAGATTGGCTACACAAATCACAAACACTTCTGTCTCTTCCCAGAGCCTAGGCAGTACAAAACTCTCCCTATGCCCTTCCAGAGCACTTCTAAACCCCTTAAAGCTGGTGAGATCAGGATCAGATGCTTAGGCCCTCAGTTCTGCTAAGACCTTGGAGAAGTTATCCGAATGCACGTGCAGTGAGCCTGGGATATACAGACACAACGGGAACTGTCCAGGAACAAGACAAACAACTCACAAGCAATCACATGGGAATCTCAACACTTACGGATTTCTTCTTTTGCCAACTCTTATTCCATACCAGGCTCTGAGCTTTTCCTTTTCCCCTCCCTCTCTCTTGCTGCCCCAGTCAGAGGGCAGCTGTGGTGGTTGCTTGCTCCATTGATGTACTCTTGTGTCTTCTCTGTTTAGAGCATAAGCTCTCTGCTGCCCAGA
Organism: Gorsachius magnificus; assembly: GCA_034008185.1. Classification (NCBI taxonomy): domain Eukaryota; kingdom Metazoa; phylum Chordata; class Aves; order Pelecaniformes; family Ardeidae; genus Gorsachius; species Gorsachius magnificus. The sequence continues at coordinate 53,995,042 of CM067086.1, forward strand.
TCTCTGGCTGCACAACAGAGGAGAGCCATCCTACACTCGCCCTCAGGCACTGCCATACCCAACTTGACTAATAAGGATGAATCATAACAAAGCCCCCTGTAGGTCAGCTCCATCAAAGTGAACAGAGAGACAGCCATTGACATTAAATGGTTTTGGATCACATCCTACAGCTACAGCCAAGCAGTCAGCCTCTCTTGTAAATGAAAATATTCTTCTTCTTTGTTATTGATCACTGACATATTTTTGCAACACAGAGTTTGAGGGTTAATTACTGACCCCAAGTTTGTTGTGCAGAATTCAGTTCCACAGCAGCCCCCTCAATTTCCATGAGATAATTCATGTGGAAGAAAGTGCTTGGTGCGAGAGGCAGAGCATGGCTCTTGGCGAAGCTGGACCAACGGTGTTTTGTAACTATTTTAACTCCTGGCAGCTCAGTCCTTACAGGGGAGAGGCATCCTGCTTCTGCCCACTGGCAGAAAGCTTCCTACCATCCTGCTGATGTTCCTGCACAAGGTAGAAGGATCCATGCAGTATTAGATGTCCTCCCCCATAGCTCCCAGTGCATTTTCTTCCACATTAGACCAGAGGAAACAAGACATTAGCGTTTGCAGCACTGGTGTCTGGCAACAGGAACAGTCTAAATTGTTGCTTCCCAGCCTTCAGCAGGCTTTATGCTCAACAGGTCCCAGAACAGAGCGAGAGAGGTGCACCCACAGAGCAGCTACTGCCCTACCCACCGGGATTACTGGAGCAGAGGACGGGTCAGACCTCCATGTGCAGACCAGTGGAGCTGCATTTGCATGGAAGAGGGAATTCCTCCCTCAGTGGGAGATGTCACATGGGGCAGAATCCAAAGCTGTAACTCTCAGAGCTAGAGGGCAGTTTTAAAAAGCGTGACCTCGCCTTGAAAAGATTAAAGAATAGAACAGGATGTACTGGATTTAGTGAGGGTGGTGTGGCATGGGGCAGCTACTCCCTCTCTCAAATATAAAAAATATGACAGGATATAAAATTAAAGCTAAAATCATTGACTTACATTGCAAGAGTCCTAAGGATGAAGCCAGCTAAAGGAGTCATGTTATTTTCAGTGAATTGCTAGATAGCTGTGTCTTTCTCCAACTGTGACTGATCCAGAACTGACATTTCTGAACTATAATAATCCAACCCTCAGAAAAGAGCACACATCTCTTTGCAGCTGACTGATCAACTCATTTTCACATTAACATTTCTCATTCTATCTGGCAGCCATAGAGGGACTGCTCCCTACAACTTTCCCTGTTACGTATATACATTTCTGGGCAAACAGTTTCTGAATGTGTGACCGTAAGCTGTGGTGATTCCAGTTATGCTATTGTGAAACAAAACCTCATGGTACATTTGCTGGAAAGACTCTTGATGAGGAGCGGCATTCATTTCCTAGGAGAAGTTTCTATTCCTGGCAACATATACATCATATTTAAAACTGGCTTCAGGACTCCAGTCATGGAGTAGCCGATACAGAACATTAGGTTATCCTAGTCCTAGTTCTTGGAAAAAGTAGAGGGCAATCAAACATGGTTAAGAAGCAGCGGAAAACCTACTGTCACCTAACATGAAGAAAACCCTACTCACACTCTGCCCTCCTGCTGCTCTCCTCTGAGCACAAGGATTTTCTGTCCAAAACGCACAGACACACACAGGCATTCCACATAAGCAGCCAGTGCAGGAAGCCACGAAAAAGTGTTATTTCAATATTAACATCACCAGTTTGCAAAGGAAGAGAAACACTTTGTTACTCCAACTGCCTGCATAACATTGTTGACTGATTTTGACCCAACTGCTACACCTAGCACCATAAAGATGATTAAATTTAGCCGGGACTCTGACCCAACGCCCAGGCAGATGTCATGGTAGCCTTATGACCTGCAATACCTGACATGGGTTTGGGCTGCCTGTTGAGACAGACTGTGTCCTGTCCTCCCGCTTTCCTCCACACCTGGCAACCAGACCCTCGCTGAAGCAATCAGCTACGGTGTTCCGGAGTCTTTTGTTCTGGAACCCACTCACCCTTCCCAGGCATTAAAGGCACGGGTTGAGACCTGCAAGGAAAAAGTATGTTTCCCAATTTATTTTCTGCCTGGGAGGAAGAACCGCTATTGACTCTATCTGAAATTTGGCAATACCTGTAATTTCTTTGCAAATATTCCTAAAGCTGGGATAAGTGATTACTGGGTAAGTGTTAATGAATCAACAGTATTTACCACATTTCTGCTGCATCATTGGGACTAACTGATCGAGCAATACTCTGGACATGAAATACAGGGCTCTGATCAGTACAAGAAATACAAAGGAGACATAGGAGCTCCTGGAACAGACCTGAGCTGTTCAGCTGTGCAAAGCCAGCATTCACAGCCCAACCTGCAACAGCAGCAGACCATTAGGGCCCCTGTCCCAGGCCGCAGGCTCAGTCACTAAGACCCACTGTACTGGGAAAAGCCTCCCCTTAATCACATGTGCAATCCTCTGAGCAATTTGTACAAAATTATTTTTACCACAGTCATCTTCAAATGCATGTAGCTGTTCAAAACAGCTTTTCATTTTAATGCCACTTCAATCGGTGTATTAATTCATACCATGGAATGTGTATTTGTACTGCAGAAAGCGTTTAGCATCTCTATACATATGTTACTAAATGAGGGTAATAACTATGCCTAAGAAATTCTGGCATAGGTAATGAGATGCTGAGCAAAACCAAGTTTTATTTGTCCAATTGCAATAACACAGTTACTTAGTAGAGGTAAGGAAGAAGCATATTTCAGGGTGCTGAGCGTAACTGACCCAGGACAGCTCCTGCAGCACATCCAGCAGTTATAAAAAGCATGTTTCAGGAACAGGAAAATGTAAGAAAGACAGGCATTAGCTCTGGAATCCTTTAGCTGAACCTCTCTCACAACACTAGTCTCCCTACCTTCTCCCAATCGCCCTCCATGGCCCCCAAACCAGCGGCTGGCAGTGCCTGGGTGGGCACATGTGTTTCAGTGCCACAGAGGGCACGATGCCTCAGCCCTCGCCCAGTCGCTCTGCCGGAGCCACCGCACACCTGCAGCGCAAGCAGGGCTTGCACTGGGCCGCCTGCAGCTCGGTTACCGTGCACAGGGTATCTGCACCTTTGGAAGACAGGGATATGGACTCCTGTGACAGCACACACCTGTCTCAAGTCAGCATCGCTCCTCTCTCCTCCTCTCTCATCCAGGCACAAACCCATTTAGCAAGGAGGGCAGCCAGAGGACGGTGACCCACCGCCTGTTCCCAAACTGCCCGAGGAGAAGGGGCAGCTGGCAGGGTGCTGGGGGGACATGAGCTGTCCGCCTAGCTTGCCCACAGGCCACAGGCTCAATACACCAAATTAATGAGATCCAAAGCAACAGCAAGGTGGGTTTTGATTATAAAAATCTGCTCAGGTCCTGAGCTGTGCCCTGTTTGTGTTGGGCTGGGCTGAAGGCAAGAGATACAGAGGCAGCCTTGTATCACCTCTGGTCTTGGAGCTGTCTGGCTGAAAGAGCAGATAAATTAATTAGCTGACTGCTCTGCATTATAGCTCTCGGTATGTAGCAGCACCATGGAGGTATGTGGAGATGCCTGGGTCTCCATGGCAGACCCTGACACAGTGAAAGGCACGGATCATCCTCCATGGGATCCACCAGCACTCGCGGGGCCGCATTGCTCTGAGCAATCTTCTTCCTTAGGTACAGCTACTTCAGCAGCCTTTCTAGTGCATCTAATAACTCTCACTAGGGTATTGTGAGATTTACTTATTTAATATTTGTAATGTACTACTGAGAGCTTTTATTTTCCCAGTGCAGTGTCTTTTTGTTAGGATTATTCTATTATTTTGCAATGTCTCCTAACATACTATTTTTTCTCTGCCAAGTCACGCTTTTTTTTTGTTAAAAAAAACTTCTTAAAATGTTTCTCACAACCACTCCCATTTTAAACATTCTGTTAAGCCCTACATTTATAAAACACAGACTTTAAAATGGTTTCAGTATGTCTTGGATTCCTATATTCATGTCCTACTTGACTGGTTTCCAGAACTCAGTTCTTACAAAAATAAAAGTACAGAAATGCTCCAGGAAATTCAGATCACTCACCATTAGGGAGACTGTTTTCCAATTACTGAAATCCTTCAAACTTTTCAGAACACTTTCCATTTGGTTCTGTGTTTGAACGTGGAAAAAAAAAAAATTAAAAAAGCCCACTGGGCTGTGACAAATTTTATACAAATGCATGAGTGTGGAAGCAATTTTGGTTCTGGGAACTGTACTTGAAATATTTCATAACCTTTCAGCTTCCCTGGATGTAGTAAAGAGAGCCCTGAGAAGGAGCAGAGCTGGGGGGCTCTGACCGGTCTGCTCCAGGCTGGAGCAGAGCGTCAGTCCTTGGCACAGATCAGAGAGGCAAAGCACTGACCGCTGTCTTTCCAAAGCTGAATATTCCTGGTCTACTCCAGGAGGAGCTATCTGAAATCACGTTACCAGTAGCTGATGCTTTGCCAGCCGAGGGACTGAAAGCCTCCAGGGAGCCGCACCCAGTTAGAGAAGAGTTAAACTGCCTGAGTAGGTGCAGAAGCCCTCAAGGTTGCAAATAAACGGTGTAGTTATTTCCAGCATAACCTTCTAGGGCTCAAAACATTAATCCTATCATCCTGGCCATCTTCCACCACAGCCTTTTCCTGTGTTATTTGCAGTGAATGTTTATGACAGTCAGTGATTGTTTGCCTTAATTAATGAGCTAGAGAATAAAAAGTTTTTTGGAATAAACACATCCATATCCTAGTTAGAAGCATCCCCTTCAACCAAGGAATGCTAACCTCATCAGTACATATAGCACTCATGCATATCATAACCATTTCCCTTACAAAACAATCTATAGGAAGCCTATGGCTAATGCAAGACATTCTGCCACAACATAATCACACCTGACAATTTTCTATCTGGTTGATATAAAAACCTGAAAAGCAGAGAGAAAAAAAAAATGTTTGTCAGACATGCTTTGTGCAGGCTAACTGTGAAAAAGTCTAATTTTTTTTCAACTGTTTGGTTAAACATTAATTTCAGACTTTGGTGAGAGCCAGTACAAATGGGTATCTTTTTGCTTTCTAAGAACGCTGTGGAAAATAAGTAATTCCCACATCTTAAAAAAAATTTCCTAAAAAAAGAAATAAAAAATTTAAAATAGTTCTATTTCTGAGTGGAGTCATCATGTGCAAGTAAGGCAGAGCTGGTTCCTGGGGCTATCTTCCCTTTAAGTATCAGGAATGACAATCTGTAGATCTGACCACAGCATTTTTAGTTTTAATGTTTTAATCTTCTTCTACTTTGGAAGCAAAAAGTATAGGTGAGGACTCTTAATTGCAAATCTCCCCCCACTCCATACACTCCACACACGCACTCCTGCATTCCCAGGTCACTCTAGGAGACAGGCTGGTCTACCATCATTCAACTAGGTAAGTAAAATGCAGGGTTTAATACTGGTTTAGAACTCTTCTTTTTTTACCACCAGGGACACGGCGTATCTGCATTGGATATCCATCTGGTTTGACTTTGATCTTCTCTCCCATACTACTGAGGCATTAAACAATCTTTAGAGCATTTATTCATTCAGCCACCCCAGGGAGTAAGGCTATCTCTATCCCCTGTATAGGTACCACCTCAGGTTCAAAGGCACTTTGTTTCTTGCCTCTACACAATAAGGAAATACTGGAAAGGACAAGAACAAAATTGGTAATTCCAGTAATAAACACTGCAGACAGCAATCTTCAGCCTTTTCTAATGGGTATACCTTCTCAGGTGTCTCCACAGAGATGCACATCTCTCTTTACTGACTTTAGACTTAATGACAAGAGACCTGCTTTTCCTAGTTACTGTTCACAGACTCTTTATTCTGGGAAATCACAGGTTAAACACCTCTGGTCTAAAACTTCAGCAGAGATTCCTCAGATCCAGGGTATCTGCTTTGGAAATTGCCCCTGGAGGGTACCTGTGGCTTTACCAGCAATCTACATCTTGTGAACTTGTCCCCAGCTGCTGGAGTAGGCTAGGTTTCAGCTTTGCTCAACTTACTAGGAGTTTTACCATCAGTCTGCCAAAGAAAAAGCACTGCAAGCCAACAGCATTAGTCTCACGGTCTCTGGAGCCTAGAATTTATGTATTTAATTATCTCCTACTTGTCCTCCACAGACTGGGTGCCAGTCACAGCACTCATATACTGACTAATCAACCTCTGTGGTATCTGCCTCTTGGCTAGAGATCAGTGAAAAATTCAGAGTGAATAATGTATTTGATAAATCGTTCCTCTTTTGCTGGTCAAATACTGTGTACAGACAATCTCATTTTCTCAAAGGTGTAGTTATTCCTAACTATTTGCCAAATATGTTCTACAAGTTAGTTTTTCTCTGTAGACTATTCCTAAGTAATTCTTCCTTGTGATTCTTAATACCCCAGCTGTGCTGATTAATTTTGGTTTGGCATCATGATCCTAGTGAGAAATTGTCCGTCTACCCTGGCTGGCCGTCAGCGGCTCCTTCTCGTTTGTGTGCAGTTTGTCACACGGTGACTCCTGAGGGACATTTTCATAATCAGGACCTCAATGTGTTGAGCCACATACGAAGCCTGTGCTTTTGCAGCACGCTGCAGCGAGCAGAAGTGCCCTACAGATAAAAGGATAATACCTCTGTCCCAAAGAGATTACAGACGACACGTCAGAGGGCTTCAGCAATGAAAGCAGAGTGTCAGTGTGTACCGAGGGACAGAGAGTGGTGGACGGAAGAAAGGGCTGTTATTGCCTGCAGCTGCATTTCCAGTGCTCCACGCAAGCTGTGGTGGTTCCACCACCCACGTCCTCCACCCACCCCTTGAAGCCAGAGATACTCAGATCCTCAAGCCCTGCTTGAGCACAGGGCCTGCAAACACTCTGGGACTCAGAAGCGTGTCTCACACCAGGAGAGAGGATTCATTGCACCGAACCTCGGGCTGCCAGTGGGACACCTTGAGCTAGGAACCCTGAGATTCCCCAGGGAGTCAGTGTGAGAGAGGGGCAATTCCAAGCAAGGATCCATGCCAGAGGTGGGACAACTTGCCTTCTGCAGGAATCCCATGTCCTGAAGAGGCTGACAATCATAACATGGGTACCCAGGGCTATGGGGTGTCAATCTGCCTACAAGCCTGCGTCCTTTCCTCTTCCGCATAACTGTTTCGCATTTGGACCTAGGGCTTTTTGCACATAGAATTTTTTTTTCCCTCTTACAAAACCAGTGTTAAATTTTATTTGACCATCAGTCAAATGCCTCTGCATGAGCAACTGTATGCAACCTGGGAGCACACAGCTTTTAAACTAATAAACCTTGTAAGTCAAGTATTTCCTAGAAATATTTGTTAGAAATAGTCACTTGCAAGTACTGAACAAGTACACTCCCAGGGCACAGTTTCTTTTGTCCCCTTCAGAAGAACTGCCGAAGGACTAATTCCCCAAAACATAAGATTTCTCAGATATATCTTTCAAAACATTATCACTAGGACGAGCCTAATGAGATATTTACACAGAAAAAGTCAGACTCATTGGAATGCAAAAAAAAAGTAGTTAGCAAGCAGGACAAGACTAATTTTAAATACCGAAGTTGTTGATTAAAATAAGTGATTTCCATGGGATCAAAGCACACGATTATGGAAAAATTAGCAGATTTTAATTTATATGGAACAGGAAGATCTGTTTATATAAAGAGAAAGATGACCACTGTAAGAGCTAAAGCCTTGAAATGCTGTCAAAAACATACAGCAGGGTAAAGCTAGACTTAGCCAGGCAGCACTCTGCACATAATTTAAAGTAACATTTGGACTAAGCTAACAATGCTAGGCTTTATATTGCAAAACGGCACTGGTTTGTGTTCAGACAAACCCATGGGCAAACAAGGCCTGCCTGTGTCCCAAACAAAATATACTACTGGAACTGCCAGCAGCCTCATCCCCAAGCTCAGAAACAAAGTAGACCACTGCAAAGCGGTGGAGCTAAATTAATTCTGAGTGGTTGAGAACATTTCTGGAATTGAATAAAACAGGCTGCTTTCTCGTGACTCATTTTTGCCTGAATTATTGCAGTTTCCCTGTCTATGTCACCCTCCCACACTGTGTGTGCTCGCCAGGCGCTGTGGGTTACAGAGCAAGACTGCATCTCTGCTTTCAGTTGCAAAGACCCCTCCCAGCAGCCGCTGGAGCAGGAACATGCTTTCGCTTCTGTAAAGAGACCAGCATCGCCCCAACTCCAGTGCTCTGCGTAGCCCAGGATTTCACAACAGGGATGAACAACGCCGCCGAGATGAAGCAGCGCTGCCTTTTTAGCAGTCTTTTTAGCCTGCCCGAGGACTCAAGTCCTATGGTTTATAAACCTACAGGGGATTTGAACCTCCTCCTACTGAGATTAATCAAAACCAAGAGTAAAGTGCCAGCGGGACCCAGCAGTGAGCCACGTTTGTCAGCAGTCCACCTCCAGTGAGGAGGACCAGAGTGTTATTTAAAGCTGTGATCACAGATAATTACTGTGCTGAGCAGCAAGAGCAAAGCCGATGCTTATTCTTCTCACTCTTACATCATCCACTTTTAATTGCCTTTTAGAAACAGAGAACTACAACAAACCAAAGCTCTTTTTTTTTTTTTCTGTGGACATCTGAAAAGATGAGGCAGCTCAGCTCTATTTAGACCCCAGTGGGACCTCAGGCCTACTTCGTAGCAGCTTTGAAAATCCCACCCTAAATATTATAGGACATATCTCTGGGGCTGCTGGCTGCCAGAGCGCTAACGCAGATACGTTCAGCTGAGGATTTGCACATGCAGGCCAGCATTTTTGACAAACATTTGCTGACAAATGTGTCATAGCACTAATGATTCTCAAACACCTGAACTAAGGAAAAGGCATAAAGGCATAGATTTTTATAACCCAAGTAATACATAATTCTTCTACAAGGAGTAATATACATCATGGCATAAACTTAACTTTGATCTAAAAGAAATAATAAACTTTTCTAAGTAGTCTCCAAGGCCATGTCTTAAAGATGCCACAAACACTTGTTATATTTTAAAGGCATTTCTTGTCTCTGGAATTTTCCCCTGATATTTCCTTTGAATTAATACATCAGGGCTGAGCAGGTCCCTTGCTAACGCTTGACTCAGAGAACAGGATAAACAGGTTATCACCTTCCTGGAGGAAAACGCATTCAACTCTGTGATAGGGGACCACTACTAAGCCACAGCACAACAGAGTCTCCAATAATCCAACGTTTTGTGCAAAGGGCTCAATGAACACAACATAAGCAACGATGCTAGATGCAAGTTGTACTCCCTAATTAAAAAAAAAAAATTGAATTTCTGTAATCTCTTTTAAACTTATTGCATACACCCAGGTCATGTTTCAACAGTTATATATGGGACCTTAAACCCACACTATTTAACAAACTTCAGGAAAGGGATCTCAGCTGTCCCAACTTGCTGAATATTTTGGGGCTGTAAAAGCTGATATCATGTCTTGAGTGCCAGCAACACTTCCAACAGATGCACCTTCTACCAACTCCACTGGCTGCCCCTTATCTCCAACCCTTGTGGTAAGCACCACGGCAGGGGTATTTTCACTCCTTTTTTCCTGCCTGATATGAAGGAGTTCCCCATCCTGGCCTGCTGCTCGCAAGGCCTTATTTTGTCACATGGGGCCCTCGCCCTCAGATCCTCCCACCCTCTCCTCCAGCACCCCGCGGCGCTCGCACCAAGCAGGCGTGGGCTTTCTCCAGAGACAAGCACGCCAATGGGCTGGTCTTTGGGCCTGTCACCAGCAACCAGCTGCCTGCAGCCACTTATTTCTATCTCCTTTTCATTAGGATTCAAATCTGTGACATATCAAGGAACTTAAGATCTCTGATGCTTCTAACTCCCTGGCAAACTTAACGGAAAGTGGAAGATGAGTTCAAAAAGTTACTAGGAGCCAAAAGATACAGACACGCCACAGGGTCACAACCATCTCACTTCCTTATGAAATAAAAGTAACAAACCGTGCAAAAGCCTTACCAAAATCGTGGGAATTCTGGAAAAAAGGACAGGTAAATGTCTGTGGTGATTTCATAAGAGTTCTCCGATGGGTTTCCAGCACCGCAAGGGCAGTCCAACCTGGCCCCCACTGAGCGTTACGCCAGCGGTTCGGCACGGCTGGCAGCACGAGCAAGTCTGGCGCGAAGAGAAACCAGCGGCTTCCTCCTTACTCACGTCGGAAGCAGCACAGGATTTCCTCTCTGCCTCCCACCGTGTGGCAGGAGTGAAAGAGGGGATGACAATCTAAAGACATATCAGACCGGAGGGGGGGAAAAAAAAAAAGAAAGAAAAAGCCAGCATGGTGTGCTGCTGCTGTTTGAAAGGTGGGTAAGATTTAAATAGCAATAATCCCCAGAAACTATCTAGTTCAGGTCATCAACTAACAAGCTGGTTAATTCCTGTAAGGATTAATGCTGGAAATTATAACGCCTGACAGATGTTTGCTGAACAGGAATCAGTCCAAAGTACACAGCATGAAAACCAGCACTTCTGTGCAGCAGGTACATGTCAGAGCTGAGATTTTTAGAAAGCATTAGCTCAACCTCTAATATAATTACAATTTTCCTTTCTACCCACTTTATCTTCTTTTTTCTCTTGGCTCCCTAGCAGGAGATTCCCTTCACAGACTGACACACTAATCCAGATTCTGCTCTCAGTTACAACTAGCAATGTGAAGAAGCGGTTAGCAGGCAATACCACTGCTGCACGACCTGGCTGAATGGAACGCATTCTGTAGGCGTTAGCTCACTCTAGTGATGGAGCACATGATGAAGTCTCCATTCCTGATTCCCCCAAACTATTGGAAAATATAAGCAGCATTTTCCCTCAATTATTCATGATCCCTCTCTGGGTGTGCCTGCTGTTAGACATTCAATGAAATAAAACCCACTGGTTTGGTCTACCCACCCATTGCTATTTGCATCATCCTAATAATGTAGAACTAGTTAGTTAATATACTCCAAGACCAAACCACATCCCACTTACGCTCAAGCTAGTGTAAATCCAAAGCAAGTCCATATGGCCAACAAATCCCTAGTTTTACAGTTGCTGTGTATCATAAGTTGTACTACACTAAGCAGCATTTCCAGGATTACAATAAAAGTAAGGAGAAAAGATGGAGAAACCAGTGAAAAAAAACATGGGGAAATAAGTTCAAATTCTACCTCTAAATCCAAAGTTACAAATGGGGATAAACCTATGAACCCCTCCACTCATTGCAGTGGCAGAATCAGGCAACACAAATGAACAGCATGGGGAAAAACTGAAGAGAGGAACAAAGATTGAATGAAAACCTAGGTGGAAGAACAACAATGGGATAGAAATTGTTGATTGAGCTAATCCTGTGAAGTTGCTAATGCAGAGGATTAACTGAAGACCAGTAGCGTGCCTTAACTAGGCTCTGATCCCCATGTGCAATGGTGACCCCAATGCAGCCAACTGAGCACAGAATTTTGCCACCAATGGTGAAAAGGAATAAGGGACAGAAGAGGAACAACATCTTAGGAGTTAGCAATGCTGTCAGTGCTTCTAGAGAGAGAACTGATATATCAGCTATTTTCCAACTGTCTTGTTAGCCTTTCGCTAACATGAATAATCCTTAGAAATTATGAGAAAATCTCAAAACACGTCAGCCTGCAGACTAAAATATACAATGCCTGGGGGAATGCAAACTGGAGAGCAGTCCATTTATCTGAAAGTCAAATCAGGATTGTTTTGAGCTTGTGTTGCTGTTTGAATGGCGGAGTTTAAAATGCCTATCAATGAACCTCCTCACATGCTTTCCCCCTGTTCCCTCTCTCTCTTGTGAGAGGAAAAAAGACTGAAACTACAAGTACTGAAGAAGCAGAGCATATATGACTAACATCAACTACACACAACAGTTTCTAAAACACAGCAAGAAGTGGTCTCTTTGGATGACTAACCCAGAAAGCACAGGAGCCCAGCAGTGACCCTGGTGAGTACAGACCGCCACAACCTGGAGGCAGCAATGAAAGGATCAAACTAACAGTCAGAAATGCAACGTTCCCCATAAAACTTTCATTAAGTTGGTATCAAAACATGTTTTATATATTTAAATCCTAGATTACCATTTGAGCATATTTCCCTTTAGACCAAATTACATTTTTCCATATTTTAAAAGGAAACTGCAGTTTCAGAAAAATATTCCAAATGTTCCCACAACATCTGACCTGCCTTTCCCTTCCGTTCCATACAAAGAACATTATTTTCAGTTTCAGTGAGGGATGGAACAGTGTTTTTCCCCACTCTTCAGGCCAACTATCATCTCTGTTGTGGTAGTGGAAAGCACTTGAATGACCCCTTCTTCAGCCTGACATCTCTAAGTTCAAATATGGATTCAATTACATCTGTAAGAAAACCAGTTTGATGATCTTAGATTACCTGACAGTCTGTAGGCACTGCAAAGGAAACCTATTTCTGCAAACCCAGTGCAGCCCATGGGAGTTAAGTGACCATATTGCCCCACCGATTAACCTACTGTACTTAAGTGATACTCTGGACAGACTGGCCTCATTGCCCACTAATCAGATATCTGCATCTTTGAACAGCCCGTGATGTATGAGACTGCTGCCTGTTTAGGAGACAGAAACTATCACCCCAGCAGGATTACAAGGGTTATAAATTATAAAGCGTTGTCTGAGGTCTGACAAAGAACTATGAAACCCCTCATGTAGGAAACAGAATAATACTATAAAAATTTTCCTCTAAGAAGACCATTTACGACTGTGTTATATATTCTTACTACTCTGCAGAGGCTCAGGTCCTAGCTGTGAAGCAGCACTCCACCATGCTGCAGGTAGCATGTGCAGAGCAGTGGTGGCATCCCCAATTTGCTGGGGTTACTGCTGAGACAGCAGAGAAGCAGCAGAATATGGATCCAGAGAGAGGGGGAACGCACAGGAGCAACAACGCAGTATTAGTCAGCCTGAAAAGCCACAGGCAGACCAGCAGCTGCCCAACCACAGTCAAGTTTCCACAGACGTTGCAGCAAAAGAGTTTTAAGGAGGAATCTGAGGGATGGTCATGACATGGATTTGGGAAGGATTACATGTGAGGACAAGACCGGGAGAAAAAGCATGGAAGTGCTCAGGTGAAAGCCTACTGAGCATTAGTGGAGGTTGGTGTCATAGGCTGGCAGCAGCTCCCTCAGTACAAATGAAATGCAGCACGGGGCCGTATGGGGATCAATTTCCATCTTCTGGGAAAGATTGCCTTTCTAACTATATTTTAATTCTGAAATAGAATAAAGTTGGTATAAAAGGTCTGTCCATGCAATTGCTGCTCCCCAAAGAATCCGTTTTGGAAATGCTGTGAAAGGACTTTTCAGAAAAGGAACACCCACAGCAAGTATTCAAATTGTCCAAAGTACTGGGCTTGGAGGTACTGGCAGGGGTGGCACAGACAGGCATCAAGTTCTTGGTCACTCTTCCTGGTACAATTTCACTCTGTGTAAATAATGAATCATTATGCAGAACCTAATCATTAAGCAGAGCCTAACGATTCACGTGTCCCACCTGCAAGCTGAGCATCTGAAAGATCAGGCCAAGGCAGTTATTATGATCTGTCCTATTCAACAAGACAAAAAAAAAAAAAAGTATTTTGACTTTATCAGTTAGCATAAAAAAAAAATAATAAAAAGAACACAAACCAAAAAACCCAACCCACACACAAAACCAAACCCTGAAAAATGTCACATCTGATTTGAGCAAGACTAAAAGAACCAAGATGTGGGTTAATGCTGCTATGTTTGCTTAACTGAAAAAAAGTCTGTTTGCAAATCCCCAAACTAAGGTGTAACCTGCTAGTTGCAATAACCTAAAAGTGCTTCACAAATACCAGAGTGATAAGACAACACGGGAAGGACGCACTACAGAAAACAATTACATGTGGAGCACTAGACCAGCCTGTTAACATCCAGGTAAATTCCTCAGCACTGACTAACTACAACTATTCAGCACTACCAGGGCTTTTAAAAAAAAAAAAAAAAGCTGTGACTTATAAAGTATTGGGATTAAATGTGGTCATGTAATTACTTACAAAAGTGTTTCTTATAAACACCTTCAGCTCTTTGATCAGCCAGCAAATGCTACTTCGCTCTGCAGACCAGAATGACAGTACCAGCCCTCCTCCACCATCACGTATTTTGATAATACAAAACAGCTGGACAAACAAACAGCTCAGCTGAGAAATAAAGCAATGCTGAAGGCAAGAATATCTTTAGGGTTGCTGGTAGCCCCATCCTAAACACCCCTTAGTAAATGCAATCAGGTGGTTAAGGTTTACAAGCCTCATGACAAGGGGAGTGTCTGAAGAGGGGGTATTTTGCAAATGGACAGATGTTCCTACCCATCTTCTACAGCAGTGGAGAAGGTACATGGATGGTGTTGCAGGCAAACCACAGATGTGGGCAGCAAGGTCTGGGCTGATGGGCGGTCATGAAGGCCAACCATATGGTGGATGGCTGGAGGTGGCACAGCTATCATTGCCTTGCACCACCCAGGGTGCAGGCAGCTGCCAGGTGATGCCAGGGACACCCTCCTGCTCCCTCGCCTCCTTGCAGTAACTCCTCTCACTATTTAACGCCTCTCTTTCTTTCTTCTTCTTTGTCTCCCTAATTAGTATCTTACTGATTCCACACTTACATGTGAGCTTCTGTCAGGGCAGGGGACAATCATTTTGGGGATGTCCATAATGGGGCCATTTTTCAGACACAGACCTTTAGTTCCGGACCAAGAGCTCAGTGCCAATGGCACTGTCTTCCAGCTGAAGTGCTTCAGAGGAGCAGCAGTCATACCTGGGGTTGGATTTGAGAAAATCTGGGTAAGAAGTTCATTCTACACATTTTTTGAAAAAATTAAGCAGTAACCAGGGAACAAGGATTTGAGGAGAAGGAGGGGAAAGTTCTACAACCCAGGGATTTGAAGCTTGCATGTTAAAAAAAAAAATTAAAAATAACAGAGAGGTTTGAATATTTTCCCCTTCTTTTAGGCTGAAGACATTTTCTGTAGATTGTTCTCTCACACCAGCAGTATGCACCCACTGACAGAACAAGTAATGGAGTCGGCGGGTCTATAATCTGAGAATACAAGGGAAAAATCCCAGGCTCTGGAGAAGCCAAGGGCAATACTGTCACAGAGCCAAGACTTCTACCCTGACTCCTATGGACTTAAAAGACAAGGTAACAAGAAATGTTTTCCTTGGGTGTTCTCTTTATCTGGACATCTAAATTAACCCAAACACTTCTCTGGTGTTTACCGAGCCAGCGTAATTAGCTCCGTACTTCACACAAAGCCTGTGTTTAACCTGCTGCAGCTATAGACCATTTCTGCTGACTACATAAGAAACATCACCTACATTTGTCAACCACTGTCACCTGCCATTCATACAACCACTACCACGTTCCCATGGAGACTCAAGAGCACTCTTGCAAAATGCCTTTTGCATTAAGAAAAGTTGGTCATCTAGGTTAAAGGAAATGCCCAGCCTGAGAAAGAATTGACAGCTCCAAAGACTGGTTTCTCTGATTTACTCGCAGGACCTTTAAGGCACAGGCATATTTCCTCACATGACCCTGCCTTCCCATCTAACTGATTTGAAAAGGGCTACTAAAATGATCTGAGGGCTAGAGCACCTCTCTTATGAGGACAGGCTGAGAGAGTTGGGGATGTTCAGCCTGGAGAAGTGAAGGCTGTGGGGAGACCTGATTACAGCCTTTCAGTATCTAAAGGGGGCCTATAGGAAAGACAGGACAATCTTTTTAGTAGGAACAGCTGTGACAGGACAAGGGGTAATGGTTTTAAACTAAAACAGGGCAGGTGTAGACTGGATATAAGGAAGAAATTCTTTACAATGAGGGTGGTGAAACACTGGAACAGGTTGCCCAGAGAGGTAGTGGAGGCCCCATCCCTGGAAACATTCAAGGCCAGGTTGGCTGGGGCTCTGAGCAACCTGATCTGGTTGAAGATGTCCCTGCTCACTGCGGGGAGGTTGGACTAGATGACCTCTAGGGGTCCCTTCCAACCCAAAATATTCTATGATTCTATGAAAAGGCAAGGAGTACGTCAGTGCCTCTATGCTTTCCACCTTCAGCTTCCCTGAACTTTTTCAGGCTGTGCCGACAATGGGGTGCAAAGCCTGGATAAAGATCAGCTCTTAAACTACTCCTCAGTCAGAGGCAATGTGTTTTTCTGCTAGGATTGCCTCATTATAATGGCAGGAAAACAAAAGACAATCATTCAGTGCTTTAAATCACATATTGCTTTTTTGTAAGGTAGAGAGAAAACACAGCCAAAAGTAACTCTACACTTTTTGCGCAGCTTGATTTTTTTATTGCTGTTGTGTCAGTCCAGCTAAGTGAGTAGGTGAGTCAGCATGTGAGGGAATCTTGTAGGCTAAAAGCTCCAATCCTGTGGGGTTTTAAATAAACCCAAGTATCCAGATCCACTATGGGTGGTTTACTCTGCCTCACCCATGACACCCTCGAACCTAGTACCTACAAAACAGCTGCCACATACATCAACTGTACCCTGTGAGATGAGATGTTAGTGTCCCCGTTTCACAGATGGAGACACCGATGCTCTCAGCATCACCTATCTGTCAAACATAGCCTCCAACAGACGGTGCCAGACTCAAAAAGACATGAAGCACGCAACATCAAGGTTCCCATTTTAAACCTTTGATTGTATGTGCTTCTTCAACATCATAGAGCAAACCTGTGGCACAGAACACAGCTCTTCTGAATCAGTCCAACGCCTGAAAAGAAGAATGACCACATGCCCAACAATATACTCCCAATTTGTATGTTGTTTGGGAGTCATGGATTAAGGCCTTGACGACTATGCTGTTTACTCAGCAGAACTATGCAAACAGTTTCAGGAGAATTCATGAGAACTCTGGTTGTATACACCAGCCTGGATCAAAACTTAGGGGTACACTTGTTCTTGAAAATCAAGTATTTGCAAGGAGCCTTGGAGAACATCTCTCACTCCATCAAAGATAACAACTTGCTGAACATTCTGTTATTTAGTCGCACAAGGCACGATACTGAAAGAAGTTACAAGGTGCTGTTACTCTCCAGCAATGGGAAGAACATGCCTGGGAGAGGAAGCCTGCAAATTGGGCTACCTGTCAGACTTGTCGCTGTTCCTGGCTCTGCCAGTGAATTCCTGCATCGCCTGGGCAAACACCACAGAATCACGTGCCTCGCTTTGCTCAGCTATCCCACACAGTAATATCCACCTGCCTCAAAGGAACCCAAAGGTTTTTCTCGGTCTGACTGCTCTTCTGTTACAGCCAGTGGGGTTTTATTATTACCACCATCATCAACTGCAAGGGGAGCAGCATGTAGCCTATGTAAAGTGTTTCTAGGATTCTAGCACAAGCTAACCCACACAGGCCTCTCATTCGTCTTGTGGTCCCAGGTATTACCGCACATTTCTGAAAAGGCTTTCTGCATAGCACAACTGCAACAACAGTCATTTCACCTTTTAATATACCACTAAACACTAAGCAAGAACAAAACAAGCAAGCCGCAGCTTGATACCTGAATTCCAAGCATGTCATGATACCTGAATTCCAGAACAGTCTCATGGTTCTCCTTGTTTCTTGCCATCTTCTTCAGTTTCTTCCAGTATGTTACTTCATGCATCTGTTCAGTGAGATCCCAAGGCTGAGATTGCCACTTACTCCTCAGCCTATTACAGTCAAAAGCATAAATTCCCTTGATATGAAGGACTTCATGTCAAGCCCATGTCTTCTGTTTATGTGTAACATAGAAAAGATGCTTGTGCCAACAGAGACATGAAAAGTCAGTTCTGCCAAAGGGAGACAAATGAGTCTACATCATCTTTAAAATCAATGCATTTTTCCTTGGAATACTATTAAGATGCGTACACAGATAGAGATATCAAAGATTGCTTATTGAACTGACACATGGTATCAGTGAGAATGCCCTTCCCTGCCAGATCTACAGTCTTTACTTCAACACTGAGGTGGGGACACTTCAGAGAGCTGAAGTTAAATACCCTAAGGCTTACAACTCCGCGAGTCATTTTGTTGTAATACAGGCAGTACCATCTCGTGATTCAATTTATTAGCAACACAGGGACATACCATGATAAGCATCAGTTCATGCTACTTTGAGTCTACAAAGCGGTGAATCCAACACCAATGTCTAACAGACAGCATGTTTACCACTTGCCCTAGCTTCACGCACTCGCAAGTCAGGATGGTGCAGAGAGACAATTCTTGTGGAAGGCAAGGACTGACCTGAAGCTCCAGCTCTGGAGAAGAACGTGTAAGGAGAGATCCTTTATGTAAGGACCTCCACTTTCATTTAAAAGACTATTTCTTTAAAGCTCCGAGTGTTATGCCCTAAACAGTCAAACACTAGAGAACAAATAAGAAAAGTATATTTTCAAACAAAAGAACAAAATTGCATTTAAGTTGACATTGACAATGCTGCAGCTTGTCATGGAAGAATTGTTATAAAAAAATTCTACCTTCCTAAATGCATATTACACTGTCAGCTACAGGCAATGGAATTACTTTTCGGACCAAAACTTCAGCAAAATTCAAGGATGTGTAGTTTGGTATCTCCCACTAATCAGTATCAGGATGAGTTAGCGGTAGACTTGGCAGTGTTAGGTTAACAGTTGGACTTGATGATCTCAAAGGTCTTTTCCAACCTAAACAATTCTGTAATAACATTCAGTAACTCTTGAAACTGTTGGCCAATTTTGTTAAAATAAAATAGATCTAGAGACACTAGTTGAGATCATAGCCCTTCTGTACTTGATGCACTTGCGCAAATGTGTGCCCAGCAGAACAAAGACAGGAGCTGTGCTCTGGAGATGCAGCAAAGTAAAAAACAAAGCGCTTTGTGACCAACACAACTCAGGAAATCATCTCCTACAGAACTGTGTTCCTTGGCTGATTAAATGTTTACACTGAACCGTACTACAGTTTTCTGTTTCCACGTTCAAAATGCAATGCATCAAATCAAAGTTATTTCTCTTCTTTGAAGTTTTGAGGGAGATGCCAGTCCAGGGGTATTCACCCAAAAAACCTTTCTCCTTTCCTCTTTACAACTTCATTTACACCGCATATCTTAATGCCAAACAGAGGCAGTCACGTATGAAAGCATCACTCAGTCCCTAAGCTAAAAACTTGAGAAAATTGGCAAGTGTCTGACTCTAAACTTGCTTTTCCCTGTTGGTCTGTTTCTACAAAATTTGCAAGAACTTAATTACCTTGGAGCTGTTCTTCTCATGTCGTACTTGGCTGAAAATGGGAAATGGAAATAAAATATTATTTAAAGGACAAATACCTGAAGATGCATGTACATACACATACTAAAGGATGGCATAAACCTTGCTTCCAACAGAAGGTATGCTAAAAGATAGAGGCTAGTTATCTTTCTGAAGTTGCAACGAAGGTGCTAGGTTTGGAGCATCCCCTCAGGCAGTGGCATTGCTCTTCAAAGACATGCGGATGCAGGCACAGCCACATCCTGAGGCTGAGCATCCACAAGCATATGCAGAGGTTTTTAGGATGATTTGGGAGCCACACATAACTGGAGGGGCACAGAAAAACGGCTTACACAAGAGGGAAAGCTAGACACTCTTTTCAGTGAGGTCAGTGCACAAAGGCCACACAAGAGTACACAGGCACCAGGAACAGACTTGGAAGCACGGTAAAAGTCTTGACCAGGATGGGAGGGGAAGGAGGAACAGTGAAATACATGGCTGAAGAAAAGAACTGGAGCTATCAGAAGAAGGAATACAAGAAGAGAGGCAAGCACCACAGTACCGCACCCTGAATGGTAGCCAATTCTGCCTTCGTTGGGAATTTGAGAGGATTCCGGATCTGATGATTCACAAAGAACATGAAAACAGCACTGGGTGTAGGGGAAAGCTGTTTGCTGTTTCTACAGAGAGCCCATCAGCTTTGTCAGACTCCACTTCCTGACAACTAGTTTGTAGGGAACAATGTTCCCCGTGACTCACCAAAAGATGGTTGCTTCTCCTTGAAATAAAAGTCGCCACGGGACTGACTGCAGTGAGTTACACCTCCTTGAGATCCAACTGGCTCACACACTTGGCAACCACGGAGACTGCCAAGCTGATGTGCATTTCAACAACCCACAGATTTGAGACACTTTTAGAAAAAGAAGGAAAACACTTGAAGGCAACCAATCAGCTTTTAAAGTTTTGTTGCATTTTTAAAATTTTTTCCCCCAGAAAACAACCACTGCGTACAAAGATTGTCAAATGGCATGCAGCACGCCAAGGGCTTAAAAGTAACATCCAAAAGTAGCAGCAAGGAGCTGGTAAGAGTCGCGTAGTGATATTATTTTTCATTAATGGTTTGAGATACCTAGGCTTAGATTTGAGGCAAAGGAGAAGGCAGACATCCTGCTCTGATGAACTTGCAAAAGAAAGCAGTGTCTTGCAACCATCATTTTCACAATTAATCATCACAGATTCCATAATTCCTGCAGATTTCAGGCTGTTAACCTCTTTGAGTAGAGCTGTTTCTAGGAATAAAGTTTTCCTGGATAAAGACCTAAATTCACACAAGTCAGACCAACAAGGATTTGGGAATAAAAGAGACGGCAGAAATGAGCGTATGAGAAACCGAAGCCTTACTACACATTGGGGTGGGGGCGTTTACATATGGAAGTCATACAGTATCTAAAAATGAGGGTAGCGGCTCTTACCATAGTGAAAGCGGGAACCTTTCTGTTTAGGAAGAAAAAGAGGCAAGGTCACACCCGCTTAAGGGGAATCGGAGCTGAGCTAGGATATATTTAAAATATTTGAAGGGGAGAGAGGCTGGGGAAGGAGAACAGAAACAAGGAGCTTGCGAACTGCAGTAGAGTCCTGGCAGCGGGGACCGAGAGATGAAGAAATTTGACAGCAGCGCTGGGCAACGGGCTTTGGCAAGAGCACGACATCTGTGAAGGAAAAGTTGCAGAATGCAGCTGAACGCTTCCAGCAGGCTGGTACCCACTCACAGATGCGATTTTTTTTTTTTAAAAAAAGAAGTTAAATAAAAGGTTTCACCCGTTCGGCTGATATTAGCGAGGGAGGTACGTTCAATTACTGCAGCTACGCTGTTACATACGTGAGTAGTACAGCGGGAGCTCCCGCGCTACCCAGGGAGCCACCTCGGCCGGGGTTAGCGCTGCCCCCGCCGCTCCGGCTCTGCCCGTTCCAACCGTTACGCCGGGCGGCGGGGGACGGCACCGGGGCGGCCAGCTCGGGGGAAGCCAAGGCGCGGCGGCTGCCGGCGGCGGGGCCGAGGGGGAGCCCCGAGGGGGGGGGGGGGCCAAGGGGGGGCCGGGCCGGGCGGGCGCGGCGCCCTGCGCCGCCCTCCTTCCCCGGCGGGGCGGGACGGGACGCCGCAGTCCCAGGGCGCCGCCGCCGCCGCCTCACCGTTATTCCCCCCCACAGCACCCCGAGCACCGGCAACAGGCCCCGCGGCGCCCCCGGCCCCTTCCCGCGGGCTGGCGCCCCACTCACCGCCGCGGCACCCGCCGCCGCCTCCCCCGCGGGCAGCCCGAGGGGCCGCGGTGCCTCTTCCCCGCCCGCGCTGCGACCGTTCGCTCGGGCGCTCACCCACGCTCGGCGGGGCCGGTGCCAGCGGCCCCGCCGCTCCAGGGACTGCGCGGGGCGGCGCGGAGGGCCCGCCCCTTCTGCCGCGGCCCGGCCCGGCGGGCGGTGTTATGTAACCTGGGCCGGCGCCGCCGTCCCGCCCTCCGGGCAGCCGCCCTGACAGGAGAGGAGAGGAGAGGAGACTCTGGGGGGCGGCGGCGCGGGCGGGCGGCCCGGCAGGCCCCGTCCGTGCCCGTGCCCGGGGCCAGGCTGGCACGGGCGGCGGGGCGGCCCGGCGCGCTGCAGGCTGTCCTGGGCGCCGGCAGGCGGGTGGCCGTGGCCAGAGGCACCAGGCCAGCACCGGCACTCTGCTATTTCTAGCAGAGTAAAATGCACTAGGAGGGGAAAAGCTGAATTTCTCACAATACCACGTTTTGGGGGACTTGGAACTGTGAGAGCCAACAAACACCAGGAGGTGTGCGACAAACCACGGACGCTCTCTACACCTGCCAGTAGCCCCAGCGGATCCATGCCAACGCATGGGCAGGTTTCTTAACGTTTCTTCTGAATGCCCAGAAAGCAAGAAGGCAGCCGGCATTTCAGCAGTTATATGTCAATGAAACAACTCCAGCTCACTGCAGTTAGTATGAACAGGAATTTATCTGGATGCACGGAATGTTGTAACTGATATTTGGAAAAAAACCAAGCAAGAACTTCGGAAACAAAACCCGTTTTCACTGCAGTCTGATTCAGGACATTCCTTCCTCTGTAACCTACCCAAGCAAAAAGTCTACAGCATATGCTCAGGTTATTCTGGAAAAATCAGTTAGAAACAAAATGAGCAGCAGCGGTGGTACGTTGCCAGCCACGGCGTCGGTTCTGTAACCTAGCGAGAGAAGCCAGAGAGCTGTCAACATCTTGTGCTCCATCTGCGGCATCAGAAAGTTACAATCGCAGGAAAGCCAGCGCGTTGAGCCACGGGGAGGGAAGGCGAAAGAATGAACAGCTTCTTCATAGTTGACCAGTAATATAGTGTAAACAAACTGAATGAGCAGGCGAAGAAGTTTGTCAGTGTTTTGTAAGGCGCAAAAATATACTCTTTGATAGAGGCTATATTGCTGCCCTCTGCTGCTGGGAACTTGTGCGGTTCATCGGCCTAACGAGCAGAAAAATGGGCTGTTTGCGATAAAAGGCTCTGACCACACATAACAGCACTGTGCCCAGGAGCCTTGAGAAACGTAAGTCAGAAGTGAAGAGAGGGCAAGCTCCTGGAGTCTGTGGGAGGCAGGGGACAGCAGCCCTCTGCCCTCTAAGGCCAGCTGGGGTAGGCTGGCCCGCATCAGTAGCGTTACCCGGCTCCATCAGTAGCCTTCCTGGGGCTCGCTTCTGCCCACAGCCAGGTATTCAAGATGATCTACCATCCACGTGCCAATGCAGCCTGACTTGGAATAGTTCCGTATTTAAACTGCTCCCAAACCATTAGGAATCACCATCCCTCACCAGCAGTGGAAAAGGTAAACAGATATTTTGTCAGAACTTCATGGTGAAGAGTATACTTGTATAGCTGGATCTGACCTTGAAGCTCTGAATGCCCATGGTGGGTCCTATAGTGGCACAACTTGGGGTGACTATGACCTTTTAAGTTGTCACTGAGAAGGGAAACTGAATGCTGTAATCTCCCTCTGGTTGTGGACAAGCCTATCACCTAACTTGGGAAGTCTAATTTATTCACTAGCATGGTTTTGAAAGACTGTTTACTTGGAGTAAAGTTTATATCAACCATGTGTGAAGCTGAATCTATGCCTGTGCAATTGCTCTTGCCCTATCATAATTCAGAGCTGATTATCTCTTAATGACCTTTGGAATAGTGTGAGGAACCGGATACAACCCAAAAGGGCTGGACTCCAAAGGAATGTCTGGTATATGATAGAAAATCTTATCTGTGAATTTGCATTAGGAAAACTGGTTTAGTCATCACAGTGAGTATATGAGCAACCCTTACTGGCAGCGATTAATTCCTTGCAAAACCACCCCCTAGGAAATTACTTTGTATACCTAGACCCTTTAAATGCAAAATAAAAACAGCCTCTTGTATTCAGAAAGCTTGCTGGTGTTGGACGATGCATCACTGTACCTAAAAATTGCTTGCATTAAGCTCTTCTTCTGCATTTCCCTATGCAGAGACTTTCATGGCTCTGATTTTACTACCTCAAACAGCTTTGTACATGCTGAGTTAGAAAAAACAACATAGACAGGCAAACAGCAGGCATTAAGTAAATGCGCATTGAATGCATTACCCAAACAATGTAAAGCTGCCCACACACCACACCTAAACAACAAAGGAGAGGTTAGAATGACTGCAAGCCACATGGAAGGATGGAGGATCTCCGGAAGAGGAAAGAGCAGCAGCTCTAGTGCTCTTTCCTTGGAAGAAAGGAATATATTTTTAGAAACAGTTGGCTCAGCCTCTAAACCAAACCACAAGTATTTGACAGTGAATATACAGCGTTTTCAGACATTTCCTGTGATGAGCAGAATACCCAAGAGACTGGGTGGAAAGCACTAAATACCATGAAAGTAACAATGGTGTTGGCATGCTTTACTCCACAGAAGGACCTGCACAACATCTTTAGAGCAATAGAGAAGCACTTACAACGCTGCAGGGTAGCTGCTCTCATTAGTGTAACATGCCCATTTATTCAGGCTCATAACCGATGACAAACAAGTATTACAAGATATTAAGATGTTTCCCTTTATGTTTGCTCGGGTACAGCAATGTAAAATTGTTATTCAAATAATGAGTCACATGGCAGTCTTGGGGTGGGAGGAACAGCATTTGTTGGCAGAGTAACATTTGTGCACGGCATACCAGCGACATATGTCTTCGGCACGACAGGTTTCAACATCGGGGCTTCTTGGGTTTGGTGGTTTGGTTTTTTTTTTCATGGTATTTTATAGCTGCTAGAAGTTGCACATTGCTTGACAAAACTTCCATGGGTGGTGGTCAGTTGTTATAAAAGTCCTCAGTCGTTGAGGAACGACGAACCATAAACTCTAAATGCCAAAGTCAAAACAGCGTACCTTCAGGAGCGCTAGGGCAAGGATCACGCCAGTGAGCCAGGCTCAGTTCCTGCCCTGTATTCATGCAGAAATCGTCTGGACTTAACCTGGCATTTCACATTCTCCCTGCTGCATATATTGAAATTTACCTTTTTGAAATTTACCTAATTTAAAAATGTACCTGAAATTTTGAAATTAGGCTCTGCATCCTGGGCACAGACCAACTGCCCCTGCAGGGAAGTGGCGCCTTGTGCTGCAGTATCAGTTCTGACATGCCTGGCCCAAATACTCTCCCATAATTAAGCATTTACTATTCACCTGAGTTCCAACTCATGGGCAGACTTGGATATTGTAACACTCCAAGGACACCTGAAATTTAAGCACAGATTCTACAAGACAGATTCAAAACAAATTGATTTTTGAATTTTTTTGGTGCCAGTATGCTTCCATGTAAACAGGAGAAAAGTGATACTTGGTGCCCCTTATTCATTAGCTTTTAAATTTAGAATTTCATCTCAAACTGGAAGTTAACAAATATCACAGAAGACTGCGCAGTCAAAATGGAGTTTGCACAATGTTAAATACGCAGTGTTAACAACATCCATTAAATCAATTGTTGTAAACCAAGTCCTTTACACTCATATACCCTTCTGAGAACAGGAGCCTTCAGCATGTACGATACTTAAATCTGGACTTACTACTCCCAATAGCAACCCCAGAACTGCAGTAAGTGTATGCAATTAGTAACAGAGGAAATTGGTTTCAAGTTTCCCATCAGGTGCAAGATACAGCCAAAGAAGCCTCAGATCCCTGCAGCTTCTGCAATGGATAGAAGCAAGCCTAGCAGGGGGAAGAACGTAGGAGCAAGGTTAGCAGACAAACTGACAGAAGTCCACTGAATTCAGAGAGTTAAGCCCGTACAAACCAGCTGAGGCACTGCTCCATTTATTTATGAGGAAAACAGACTGAGTGCATCACATGCACCAGACATCAGGATTCTTCATGCGAACAACACTTGCTTGAATCATACCGCATTATTTGGAACATACACTGTAAAGGAACAGTTTGTCACTGATGATACTGAAGTCCTCCAGCACTATCAAAACATTCATAAATAACATTCAACTTCCATGTTGATATCAAACAATTTTTGTCTCAAGAGCAAAGCAGCAACCCTCCCTTTTGCGAGCATCATTATTTCTTCTACCCTTTTTCTTCATAGGTTCTTGCAGGCTCTGCTCTTGCTTGTTCTCACTCTGGTGCCTATGCATCTTTAACAGTCTGAAAGCACTCAGCTTTTCTTTTCTCCCTAAATATAAGAAGCAGCACTCTATGTCCAAAAGAATGAATTGTTAGGGTTGTTTGAACAGCTAGGGCTGTTAAAAGCTGATAAATGGAGCAGACTCAAACTTTGGAGACAGTATCACTTCACAGCTAGTGAACAGGAAAACAATAGAAAAAGGTTGTTGTACACTTAACTACACCAGTGCAGTTTTCCTGATGCATCTGCAGTAGTGAAAGTCCTTACATTGGCTTTATTAAAAGGAAGCTTTTTTTATACAGCTTCTACATGGAAAAATAGCCTAAGACTGTCTATCTGAGTATTGATATAATTATTTTGTTTTAAAAAAATATTCTTCAAGCAGAAGTGTCAACCAGAAAACAATTGAACATAGACCAGGTCTGAGGCACAGATGGGGTAGGAGCATCTGCAGGAGCAGGCTGTGAAGTCCAACAGTGTTTGCTCTCTCTGCCCCCCATCCCCTGCAAGTTCCCTGTAACATTTAGGCATCAACCAGGTTAGCAGCTATGCAGGAAAAAGCTTCTAACGTGTCTACATTTTGCAGCCAGAACAAAAGACTGAATTTACTTCGTTTCTTTGAGAGATCTCCCCTGCTTTCAGCTACCTTCTTTACAATATAAAGTGCGCTATTCTGCATGGCTGTCTTTACCCAAGTGTCTTTACAGTCCTCAGTGACCTACTTAAGCTAGGAAGATAAGTTAACATGGAATTAGGAGGTGGCTGCAAACTGGAAGAGAGTATAAAAGTATCTTTGAGAAAAGAGGGCGTGAGGAGATAATTGTTTCTTCACTTGTAAATGGAAACAGAGAAGCTTGCTCATACAACGCATCTCCCTCCAGGGAGATAAGACAGTGGGACTGCAGAGGCTTGTGCAGTTTGGAGCACTGCACTTACAGAGCACGCACCACTTGGGAATCCCCTGCAAGCCTACAAGCGATGAAAGATAGCCTAAAAATCAAACGTATTATAGCTGGTATATTAAACCCAGAAACAATTTCTTACCTGTAAATCTTCATGTTCTTCATCCATGAGAATTTGATTAACTAACATAAAAGTGAATTAAAGAACACAGACTTGACATCCATGCTAAGCTGGTATGGAAATAAAGAGAAGTCCAAATATCTCCCCAGGTTTTGAAATAAAAGATACTCTCTTTTATACTCATTTAAAAAGAAAAAAAAAAAAATCAAGTGATCCACTTTTTTAAAAAAAGGTTTATAAATAACCCTATATATAAGCAGCATTTTTACATCTTTTTTTAAGACAGCAGCTGAAGAAGTCTCAGATTTTATGCAATTATTGATTTATGCTGTGAACTCTCTGTGGACCAAAAAAAGTTTAATGGCTGTATCACAGTAGCACCTAGAGACCTCCAACTGCAGGCAGACACACAGTTTGCCAGGGACTCTGAATGCACCTAGAAAAAAAAAAAAAAGGCTCGGTGTTCTGGAGCAGCAACAATCTAGCTGTGACAGAAAGCATATGAGGGAAGGGGTATGTTGACTTCTGCTTTTAAAGTGTGGGTTGGGTTTTTTTTCCCTTGTTCCCCTCCACACTTTTTTTTTTTTTTTTTAAAGCTTCAGAAGAAATGCCAGAAGCTGGTTTAAAAAAAATATTCTCTGGAGTCCTCTGGAAAAATAGTAGAGGCAACTGTTGAAATATAACATTCCATAAACTTTTTGTTACTGAAGTTCATCACATGTGACTACATGTGGCTCTCCTTGCTTCCCTTCACACCACAATTGCAGTTTTGCTACTTTGATTTTCTTGAGCCTCAGTAGTCTGGAGCTTTCATCTATACTAGTCTCCCTGCTTCTAGCTATGCCAGCTTTGTGAAACAATTTATTTGTTTGCATCTAGTCTTTTAAGGGATGGGAAACATGCTATGCAAAACAACTCTTGTATGCCAGTGTTTAAAAGACTATAGTTCTAGGAGAAGACTTTAGTTTTACTTTCCTCCTTCCACGGCCCACGGACCTTAAATCATTCGTCACAGTAGTCTAACATGAAACTACAACAGACCGCAGATCGCCTTCCTCCCATCGAGTGTCTCAAACTGAAGTGCAGTGACAAAAAGCAGCTTCTAGGATGTACCTGGGTCTCCTCATGCCTCCCAGGACTAGCAGCAACTAGTATCCAAACAAATGTCTGGATAAAGAGCAAAAGGGCTGCTGCTGGGGAAGGGAGTCCAAGGATGATTCAGAGTGATCTGTGCTCCACTGTCACAAGAAAAGTGGTTGTTCTAAAACACAGAGCTTTTTCCCAGGCTTTTGTTCACAGCGTGCAAATGCCTTTTTTTTTTTTTTCAAATGAAGTCAATCTGATTATAAAACAGGCTTTTGTACAAGCCCAACAAGTGCTACAATTAAATGGCAACCAACTTTGCAGTACGTGTTCTTTATCCTGTGAATTGCTAGCTATGTCCAAGGATGCTGCTGAGCAATCTCAGCTGCCACGGACATCAGCAAGGAAGGCCACTACCAACTTCAGAGGAAAAGCTTAGAGCCCTGCAGCTTTGAAACTTCACTGAATCAACTGAATTGCAAGAAATAAAGGTAAACATTAAAATTGGAGAGAGCTTCCATGCAATTATTTGAATGCAAATTTAGGAAAGGTGCATACACTTGTATTGGTGGAGAAACTGCTTATTCTGTGACAGAGCCGCTTGTCCTCAAAGTGCATGGTTAGTAACCACCACCAAACAAACCTGTATGTTTGTATCATGCAGTTATAAACATTAAAAACCACTGTGTGTGAACAGTCAGAATCAAGACAATCACAGTATCTGTATGTTCTTAGAACAGTCAGATTTTCAAGAGATACAGGTTTTTATACTTTAAAAAAGGAGAGAAAAACCACTTTAGAATACCAAACCCCTCAAACTTCCCTCATCTTTATATTGATATTTCTGGGTTTACAAGTGGTTGGGCTTTTTTGTTTGGTTGATTGGGGTTTTCTTAATAAGCCAAATGTAGAGATCTAAAACCTCAAGTTTCTGGCCTCTCCTTTAAGAATCTGTATTTTTACACAAAAGATATTTTTGAGTCTGTTCTTGAGCTTTTAGTCCATATATAACAAATGCAAGTATGTCAACACACAACCCTCCTCTCTCATTTAAAGTTTTTGTTAGTACTTCAGGTCCCATTTTCTTCAGATTGGATAAAAACTCCTCTGAAAACCAAGTGATTCAAAATATTCCTACCATGCTCACAGATGCTTTTTCAGAGAGCGTAACATACAGGAGCTCACAATTTACCTGCAACATCAATATCTGTGGTTAGCAGAGATTTAAAACACAGCAAGGTCAAAGCACCCAGTCTATCTAAGGGGGGCTTATTAAAGGCTTTGATACTGTCCTCCTGCAAGCAGCCTTCCTTTGTATGACCCTCAGGGCACACCAAGAAAACCAGTGCCTGTGCATTGAATACGCAGGGTTTCTGTGGGAAAAGATGTCATGTCATGATGAAAATCTTGGTTGGACCTCCCATGCACATGCTTTTGAAAGTTGTTTTGCTTCAATGTAGCATTTCTTGAGTATCCAACTTTGCAACTTTAAGAACATTTCTTTAACAACCTGCATCCATGCTTATTTCCTTAGAAGTCAATCAACAAAAGTCTTCACAATGCAGGTTCACATTGCTCCTTGCACTAACCATCCTGGATCAGTACGCAACTCTCATCACTTATGCATAGAGTGACTGAAAAATCACAAGCTGGTTGTTCGTTACCTTAGGGTGGTCACTAAAGCGGCACAAAAGGCTGAGACGTGCTGCTGCTAGATTCCCACCTAAAAGCTTTGAGGTTTCATTTCTGTGCTCTTGGGAAAGCCTATTTTGCATGCACCACTCAACTTCAGCCCTTTCAGTCTTATCCTCTTCCACCTTGTTCATGGCAGAGCCCAATTTACTTTTTTTTTTTTTTAACCCAGACTCTTCTATTCTTAATTTTACCCAGCACCACCCTAGCAGTTTCTGCTGTCTGTGCCATCAGACCTAGTTACTACAGCCTCACAGTTCCTAGCCAGTCCGATTCTCTCCCCTCCATGCTCCCAGTGTCCCTTGTTCAGTTACACATCTGGTCTGAGAGTCTCCCCACTCTGAAGGGAGAGACACAATGACTGGAATAGGCTTGGAAAGAAGACACTGTCCTGTCCACCTCTAGGAGCAACCAGCATAGCTATCTGCATCATGAGTAGAGTTCCCCTCCGCCTGTCTCAGTCCCACCTTCTCCTTACTTTCATTATTGGAAATGGACTCTAGCCCAGCCCAGAAAAATTCAGAAATACAAGGACAGTATCACATACAGTGGTGAAAAAACCCCATACTTTTAGCTCAATTTATTTGTATATGTACACATCAAGAGTTTGCAGAACCTCATACCACAGCCAAACACAGGCAGATTTCCATGCCCATTCCTGTCAAAGATCAGTTCTCAGTAAAGTTTCAAGCCCTCAAATTCCACATCACAGCTGTCTTCTGAGAGGCATCACACTTTACATCTGCCTCATCCAAATTCAAGTTCTCTTTAGCAGAGCATAAGCCATTGCACAACTCCCGTGGGAAGTTTTAGTCAAAACAACTCCAACTGGCATAAAAACTTGAAAGCTTCAAACCATATGAAAAGATGCCAGCAAGTAAGATGAGGGTCATTTTATTCTGCACAACACCTTATATAACAGCAGGATAGGAATATCTTTTTACAAAAAATATCATTGATTGCAAGGATTAATTTTAGTTTAGTAACTCGCCTTAAGCTTTTCTTCATTCCTCCTTTAACATATACGTTCTGCACTGCCATGAGCATGCGATATACAGCTCAGAATTACCCTCAACATGTATACGGTAATGAGAGATTGTTTATACTCTATCAGTGTAATTTTGTTAGATAACACTAGCAACTGAAGACTAATGTTTTAACAGAAAGGTTCCAGGCTCCCCAGCATTATTTTAATACAGATTTGTCAAGCAAAGATTAAGCAACAGTTCATGTGATTTAGGGTCATGGCATCGGCTAGACTATAGTTCCTTTTCAAAGGAATGTTATGAGAAGTTAAAAATATGTTAAAACATGCACACACATTCCTAGAAAAAACTGAGACTAAAAGGGTGTGTGATGAAAAAAAATTAAGTCTTTACTGAAATATTGTAGTACCAAGTTTAAAAATACTAAGATTTTAAAAAATAGATATAATTAAGATTCTCCATAACAATTCCATCTACTTCACAAATAAATTGATGTGTACAAAACTCTTGAATTTTGACTTGGAGAAATATCTCATACAGTTGAAACTCACGTGTGATGACACATGCTTGGCACTGTTTTCTGCCACAGAAGAGATCAAATGGCCGGTGCTCAATTAAAGTTGAGGCAAGGTTTTGTAACAAGAGATGCCATTTCTCAAAATGGGACAGAAAAATACCCTACTGTAATTTTTTTTTTTAATCTTTGTATAGAAGAGATACGGTAATTCAGAAGTGCTGAAAAAGAACAGATGTAATCAATCTCAGAGGCAACAAGCATGCAGGTAGTAAAGCTTGCCGTTTTAGCAAGTAAGCCAGGGATCACCAGCTGCCAGACTGGAGCTGTCAGAGCCCCCTCGTGGACACAAACCACACACTAATCGGAGCTTTTCTTGCCTGACTGCAACTGCACGTTCTTAGAACAAGCCAAGCCAACAAAAGCACTCTTGTCATTGTAGCTACAACCAGGGTATGCCAGTAGAACTTAACTGGGGCACAAGAATCTTTCTTACAGGCAAAGACCACCCTGGGGTTTTCCCATAATTATGAAAGACCAGAAGACATTTCCAGCATTTTAAGTAAATTACAATTTATACAAATTACCATACCAAGTTAAATCATTAACTCAGGACCCTATTTCTGCAACACTGGTTGAAAGTGAATGCACAGGAAGCAAAGAGCAGGGCATGCATATAGTTATAATCCCAGTCCCTAGCTTTCTTTGCCTCAAGACTTGATCCAATAACAGCATCTCTGTATTTAGTAGATCAATTTTACTTTGTTCAGGCCCATGAAAGATTTTGATTTCTCAGCTCTACATGTAAAGTTAGATGAATATAAAATTATAGTACCCCCTGTAATACTGAAAGACTCAAGCACCACTACTACATGCAAATAAGGAACAAGGGTCTAACAGACTCTGGTCAGGCAGAATAGTTGCAAGAAGCTTTCTTATCCCAAAGAATAATTCTACTCCTCTATTACAAAGGTCATACTACCTATTCTTGCTCCATGACAGCTTCACAATTCACAAAACAGAGTGTTACTATGAAGAGGCATATATTGAGATTGGTGTCATTAAGAAGCAAGCTTGAAGTCTAGAGAGTGTCTTCTTTAAAGGTCCACATTCAAACCTGAACATGATCTTCCATTCTATTTGTTAATGCGGGGCTCAGACATTTTTCCTTTCATTATTAGCATGATCTCTTCCACCCATCAGTTAAACCAACTTACGTCATTTCGTACACATTTTTTGCCTCTGTCATTTATGAAATGGACTGTTGTATTTTAAAGCCAGCGCAAACACCCTCTTGGGAATATGCTATGAATCCATAAATATTATTTAGTTACCCATCTAGTTTAGAAACAAACTTGCTTATAGGTCTCCAGGTTAGAACCAAACCAGGAAGTTGGATATAGTTCAGATTCCAAAATATCAATTTCCAATGGGACCTGAGTTTCTACGCAAGTAAAACTCACACAGCACTTCTGCATTTCTGCTGCTTGTTGCACAACCTTTTCAAACTAGAATGTCTTCAAAATAACCAGGAACTTTTCACAGATGTTTCTTCAGTGTTCACAAGTTAGGCATCATTTTAACTGTGCAGTCCAGAACTGTAGGTACATTTTAAGCATTCTTAATGCTCTCAAAACTGAGGATATGTTGGTGGTGCCAGATGTTGCCTTGATGGTACACTGAAATTGTTTACCTGGCATGCAGAAAAACTGGAGCTCAAGCCATCCCACTAAAAAGCTTCAAGAGGCAATAAAACTGCCTAAGTAGAGCTCAGTTGTCAAGGCACAACAAGGGGCTTAATTTCCAGGCACTATCACAAGTCAGAAAGACACACAGATACCTGACTTGGACACAAAGAGTGTCCTGTTCCAAGAAGCTGAAGTGATACTTTCCTTCCGATCTTTCTCACCAGCTAATTTAGCTCTCCCCTTTTTAAAAACAAAACAAAGCCCCTTTCTGCTGAAGTATCATTCTTAGATGCCTACCTTCTTGTGCACTGTACAAGAACCTCAAATCACCAATTCATAACTAGTAATTCTGTTCAGCAGCAGCATGCCTAGAAGTAACCTAATTTGTGACTAACTGGGAGCATTTAAGCCATGAAGTTTGAATACTGGCGCTTTTATTACTGCTTTCAAAATGAGGTGATAGGTCTTCTAACGGGAACATCAGGAAAATGTCAGCAGTCTTATGGGAGTCCCATTAATATTTCTTCTGAACAGATGATTTAAATCATTATCTGGAAAAATACAAGAAGTTTCACTTAGGCTGATAGAAGACTGGACAAGGTAACAAATAATTATCTCTGTTGTGTACACGGGCTAGTTGTTCTAAGTCTTGTCAGCAAGGAAAAGTGTTTATCCACTAAGAGAGTGCTGCATATTGCATAATCCAAAAGCATTTGACCATACTAAATATGTTACTAAAAAGCATTCTGTTAAGCTTAATATTAGTCTCACAGGCCAATCTCACAAAACTACAGTGAGTAACTGTAAATTCAGGTACTTTTATTTAACCCAGTACACAGACTTCAGAGAAACTTTCTAACATTTATAGCAGTTTTTCAGTGTCCAGCAGATGTTACTCTATTTGCTAAACAATATCAGACTGCAAAATTGCTCTTACTGTTGATAGATCAATAATGACATGGGATAAGTCATTATCTCCGTGGCAACAGAATTATCACTGTCAGAGGAATATTGCGCATGTTGCTGCTGCGACTCTTACAGGCATGCCTCGGCTTCCTCCCACAGGTGCTCTCTCTGCAAGCCTGGTATGCCCAGAGTACTAACAACCAAGGGCATCTCTTCGACTACAGAGGATTAAACTACAAACTGCGGTTATGTTATTCCAGAAGGTGCACATCCTCACAAGGACTGAGAGTTACACTTCGGTTTGATGTCCTTAATCGCTGATAATTTCTAATGAACCATCTCCTTGTAGAACTGGCTAGAATTAAATTCAAGAAGGCAAATACTATGACTTTCTGTTCATAGCCCAACTTTTTTTTAAAGATGATACTTAGGTGCCTTTAAGAATAGAAAGATCTCTTTACTCAATTTTAATTTAATTCCCCTCCGAGTCTCCAGGATCTTAAAGTGGAAGGAGTCTTTCTTCTAGACTAAAACGACAAACTAGACCACTTGGGCTATTACACTTAACACTTGTTAAGCCTCTGTATCTGTATATCATACCAGTTCAACAAATAGAAAAACATATTTTTGTTTTGCAGAATTTACTGATATTTTATCTAGCACAAACTGGGTATTATTTTTCTTTTTCCATATTGCACAATCTTCCACCATATTAATCACAACACAATCTCTTGATCAGCATGACTGTGCCTGGCTTCTGATGTTCTGCTGAAAACAAACTAGTATGTTTTTGCATAAAATGCACAATGTTCATCAACAATACAACATGTGAACTTTGCCTTTAGATTCATAATAGAAAGTATTTCTTCATAAATACATATACTTTCAAATACTGCAGCAATGCTTTTTTTTATTCATAAGCCGTTCACATGGGATGACAAACAGCAAGTTTGCCACAATTCCCTTTGGAATGTGTTCTAATTAAATTTAAATAAAAGTCAACAGAAGTGATGCCTGAAAGTGGTTGCATGGCAAATGAAAAACAAGTTGTTACTCAAGGATCAACTGGATTCCACAAAAATCAAAAACTAGCAAATAGTCTTCCGAATTCTGAAGATGTGTTTGTAAAGCTCTCACACTAGTGAAACTGGGTGGGAAAAAATTCTTTTCCTTACAAATACAAGTAATACAAATGGCCATTAATATACCAAAAGTCCAGCTGCCAGAGCTGCAATGTACATTAATACTCAGAAATACACTTTGGTTTGTTATTTGTGAGAGGCTGTGGTTTACTACAGAAGAAAACCTTTCAATGCTTTCTTCTACTTACAGGGTGGACCTGGCTGTTGTAGGAAACCTCCATGCTCTGCTCCAAGTTCTTGGAAAGAATGCGGTGTCTGCCCAGGAGCTCAAATGAAGCTGGCTGCACACATGGCCGTTTCCAGGACATCTTCCAAATTCAGTGTTTCTCTGGCTGGTACAGGGTAGTTTCATGCACCTTCCAGCACCAGCTGAACCAACCCTTTCGCGCAGGCAGCCAGCCAGCCCCATCTTGCTCCCACCTCTCCACCTCGCTGCCACCCCTGCCAGCTGTTCCAGTGACAGACCAAGCTGCGCAAAGCTACCGGTTACTCAGGTCTCCTCTCCTGGTACTAAAGCAAAGCGTGCAAAGAGCTGCTGGCTTCTCAGCGATACACACTGCCAGCTTCAACCCATTAAAAACCAACCAAAACCAAACCAGCGCACACGGTCCAACAGGCCACCAGACACCGCCAAAGCCAAGGAGCCAGAGCCACCCACCACTTTGCCAGCTGCCCAGGTAAGACCTCCGCTGCCCCTCCGCCCACCCTCGGTGACACACGGGGCCGACTCAACAGCGCTGCTCCTTCCAGGACACGCTCCCACCGCCGCCACGCCGCTCCTGTTTGTACGCGCTCGACCGTCCCAGAGCTTCACCCGGCAGGGAGCAGCCTGCCCTCCGCAGCCCCGTTCTCCCCGTATTTCGTTCAGCTGCTAACGCTATTACGACTCCCGGCCCCAGCGAGCTCTGCCGCAGCCTGCGCCACCGAAGGGCCGGCGGAACAAAACTCATGCCCCACCCCGGGGGCAGGCGCCACCGACCCCCAGCGCACCGCCCTCGCGGCTCCGCTCAGCCCCGCGCCCTGCCCGCACGCCAAGCCCGAGGGAGGACTCCCTTCCCCGCCGCCCCGCGGAGCGGTGGGGTGCCCGGCTCCCCGCCCCGCGCCGCGCCGGGGAAGAGCGGCACGTCCATCCTCCCGCCGCCGGTCAGGCAGGAGGCGAGCGAGGCGCGCCAGGCCCCACCACCACGAACGCGGCCGCTCCCGGGCGGAAGGAGTTCCCCGGGGTCCCGGGGGGAGTGCCCACTCCCTTAGATTGACAGGTGCTTCTCCCAATGCAGCTGAAGCGGCGCCGTTCCTTCTACAAATAGGAAAACGAAGTACCATGAGCGTTACTGGGTGGGACAAGACTTGTTGTGTCTTCATGCTACTGGCTGTCGGTGCTGATTGGCGGGTGGCTCCGCGTACGCGGAGGAGACTCTCCCCCGCGACCTGTCCTGCTCTCCGCCAATGGGCGGCGGGCGCTGGCTCGGGGCCGGCGGAGCGCGGCGGGGCCGGCAGTGGGCGCGGGCGGGCGGTCGGGGCAGCATGAGCGGCGTCGTGCGCGCGGCCTGGCGGTTGGGTGCCGCCGCCGCACGGGGCCGGGCCGGGCGCCCGCTGAGCCAGGCGGCCGCCGGGGGCGGCGAGGCGGAGGGCGGCGGAGGCTCGGGGTCGCGGGAGGCGGTGGAGCGGCTGGTGCGGGCGCACCCGGTGGTGGTGTTCATGAAGGGCAGCCCGGCGCAGCCCCTCTGCGGCTTCAGCAACGCCGTTGTGCAGATCCTGCGCCTGCACGGCGTGGAGGACTACCGCGCCCACGACGTCCTGCAGGACCCCGACCTCCGCCAAGGTGAGCGGCGGGCTGGGGCTGGGGCCGGGGCCGGGGCCCGGGCCCGGGCCCGGTGCGGCGGCTGCCGGGGGTCACCTTCGGGCGCCGCCTCCCCCGCTGCCGGGGCTTGCACATGGCCCGAGCCGTACTTTCGTGGCACTGCCGCTACTGCGGGGCAGGGGCAGAGCCCGAGCCCTGGCGTACCGGTTTCCCTCCGGGAAGGGCCCTCCGGAGGCTCCGGCCTGTGTGGCTCCGCGGTGTTGGAGCGCCTCGCCGGGCACCGTGCGGCAGCCCCCCTGCCGGGGTAACGCGCTTTCGCTCGCTCCCGTGGGGTGTTTGCTGGTGTTGGTACGCAGGGCCCGGGGGTCTGTGGGGTTTGAAGCGTATCACAGAGCTGCGTTGCCGAGGTTGCTTTGCCCGGACGCCCCCGTTTGGTTTCTGTAACCCTTGCTGTCCCAAGAGCGTCTTCGTTATCTACAGAATGCAGTCGTGCTCTTGGGATAACTCCTGGAGACCGGCCTTTTCGTGCCATGCTCCCTTGCCTCGTTAAGAGATACAAAGCTCCATCAAAAGACTCCTAAAACACTTTGTTATCTAGTCTGACCATCAAAAGACTCCTAAAACACTTCATTATCTACTCTGGTATCTTTTTTTCATGTGAACAGTACGGTGAGACTTCATGAACGGCTTGGACTTAAACCAGCAGCTTGGACTTAAACCAGCGTATTCCCGGCTGGCACTGCCGCCTCTTGCTAAAGTACAAAATCATGCTAATGATTTGCACAAGAAATATTTAGTAATGGTTTCACCATCACTGCTGGAGTTGTAGGCGCTATTCTACATAAGTTTTTTTGCTATTTGTGGAAGGCTAGTACTCTGTTCTCATGCTTTTCTTCCGTCTTTCCCTCTTCAGTGTGCATAACTGCCTGTTAAGGTTCTATGTGGTTATTTGAGAAAGTTTTAAACAAAAAAGATAAAAGTACTTGGTAATTAGCCTTGCAAGTGCATGGCATTAACAGTTCTTGTCCAGAATACACTAAAATGTGCTTCAGATCCACATGCTGGCATCTGTCAGGCGACTTCCTTCCCCTGTGTTTTTGGTATCATCTGACTAATTCAGTTTTTTGTTAGCTTTTAGCCCAAAGGCTGATTTTTCCAGTCCTTGCTTGCTTTTTAGTTCACAGGTATAATAGTTGGTATGGTATAAAAACTTAAATACTGGAATTTGGCTGTAATGATGTTTTTTGTTAATGAATGTTGGTTTTGTTCAAGTAAATCTGCTGCCTTTGGCAGGTGAGTAAATCATGGTAGGTTTCCAAACTTGTTTACATATTTAAATGGATGAAACTTAATGGTTTACTAGAACAAAGTCATAAACTAAAAAGGTGGAAACAAGACCTTGAAATCAAACCATTAGCATTTCACTTTTGGTTAAGAGGGTTTTTGTGAGCCCTTGAACAGGCAATGTGTTTATCAGTTATCATCTCTGGGCCTTTACCGTGTGAATATATAGTATTTTCTTCCTATGTAACAGGAGTATCTCCCTTCTGAGCAGAGCCAATGTTTCCTCCACATGAACTCTGTCTTGTGCTAGGTGATCCGAGAGGTTATTGCCCCCCTGGCTGCCTGAGCTTTAAGTTGAAATTAGTGGTTTGATCCGGACTGTTTGGCTGAGCCGCTCTGAATGCAGTAACAGAGTGTACACTTGCACAATATCCTGCTGTTTCTCAGGTGCTTAAAGAAGTTGTTCTGTTCCCTTCCATGCACAAGCTTTGGGACTTCTCCGACTGCACGGAGAGCCAGCTCAATTTATTAACTGGATTGCTGGGCGAGCGAGTTGAACTAGCTTGTGCTGTGAGGTGAGTGCCAGAGCCAGCAGCAGGGATGGAGCCTTGAAGTGAAGAGTTGGGGAATGACGCTGCTGCTTTCAAGGCCAGCGGGCTGTCATATTGCTTCAGCTGCATTACCTACTGCACCCTAAAAAGCCCCTATGTGCCTACTTCTGTGGATGGTGGTCTCTGACAGAGGAGAGGCCAGGGCTGCTGGAGGCTGTAGCTCTGTAAGTTGCCAAGTGTGATTCAGCAGTGGCTGCCTGAAGGCCCTCTTCGTCGTCTCCTGGAGCTGGCCTTGGGTGCTGAAAAGTTAAATATGCAGCGTGTGACTAAGACCTCTCTGTGAACATAATCTGCACTGCATGCATTTGGGGTTAGCGAGGGGATGCTGAGCCTTTAGCTGTGAAAATATCTAATACATCTGCTCAACTAAAGATTGTACTGCAAGTAGATTGCTGTATGTGAGCTGGTCGCCAGCTTTGTATTCAGCTGAACATAAATGTTTGCATATATGTATGCATTTGTAGTAAGAGCAGGCTGTTGCAGAGATGGTGGCTCAGGCATGTTTGAAGGGCGGGTTGGTTTCTTCCCTGAACCTATTAAAACACCATATTTTCAGGTTGTTACAGTTCAACTGTCCAAACTTGCCTTGTGCTAAAATAGGGCAAGCTGTAAAACCCAAACGCCTCCCTTACTTGCCTCTTCACCTACAAGCACACTCAGATCTGTGAAACAAGTAGTTATTGGTACTTCATGTGATTTATCTGAACTTGAGCTGAAGCTATGCTTCCCTGACAGAAATGCTTCCCTATTAAAGCTGCTTTCAGAGACCTCAGCAACTCCCTTGGACTCCATGGCAATTCAGGTTTCTCTAAGTTGGCTCTTCCAGAAGCAATCCATCTCTGAGCTGATGGACAGCACTAGGCTGGTTCAGGTCACTAAGGTGGTAGAGAAGCTGGGGGTTACATACTGGAAATGTGGTGGCTTAAAGTGGTTTGAACTGTTGAGGTAGTTCACCCTCAGGTTGTTCCTCCTACCCTTGGGCTGGCATTCTTTCAGTCATGCTTGGACTGGTACTCATGATCTCCATGAAAACGTGTTGCTTTTCCGGAGAAAGTGTGGTAGGAGTGAGAGTGGTTGCTCGAGTCAGTTCTTCGATGTGGCCCATCGTTCTTTGGTGCTAATGCTGGCAAGTGGAGAGGCTGAGAACTGGTAACTGGAGTTGGGAAGTGGGGTGGGAGTGCATTGGGTACCCCTTTCAGTAGCACTTTGCGTTATTCTGGTTCCACAGTCACCTCAAAGTGTGCTAGCTCAGCTGTCAGACTGTCAACCTGACCTGTGGAGCATGGTTTTACAAAGCAAGCAGTGGATCAAAGAATCACACAGAATCACAGAACCACAAGGGTTGGGAGGGACCTCGGGAGGTCATCTAGTCCAACCCCCCTGCTAAAGCAGGTTCTCCTAGAGCAGGTTACACAGGACTTCGTCCAGGCAGGCTTTGAATATCTCCAGAGAAGGAGACTCCACAACCCCCCTGGGCAGCCTGTTCCAGTGCTCTGAAGCACGGGGGGAAGTGTTAACCTGCAGGGAGGGGGAAGGAGATCCCTTGGGGTGTCTGTACTGCCGGAGGATTCATCGCAACAGCACAGCCTGAGTGCAGCAAGCATAGACCAGCCTGACTTGCTTTAGCACCACTGAAATAGTATCAGTAACTGCTCTACTAACCTAGGGGTTGGTTAGCCTCTTTGTTCAGTTTGTAATCTGGTTGAGCCTTGTGCATTTAAAGGCATTTAAAGCAGCTTGTCCAATACATGAAATGCAGCATACAGAGCAAATAAGCTTGATTGTATTCATATTTTTATCTGAAGTTGGATAGATTCTTGGAAGTACTATCAGTGCTTGTATGGATGTGCAATGGATGTGAAGAAAATATTTCTGTGAGAGAATAATTGGTGTAAATATTACCGTGGAACACTTATTGGCAGTAGGTTTATTATCTGGAGCCCTTGGTGCCCAATTCATGTTTAGCATTACAATATCTTAACAAAACCAAACCCCATTTCGGAACTGCACTGGCTCCTTTGAGTAGGGTTATCCTGAAGTGTGCAGTAGCATCGGGACTCAGTTTTTCATTGCAGCTATTGTGGGTTAAAAGATTTTTCGGACAGACCTCTTCTGAGTGCTCAAAGGCCAAGGAGTATTTAAGAAAAGTACCGCTAAACACAAGTTCACATCAAAACTACCAGTTCCTGCAAACTGTATCTAAACAATTGAGAGGTTTTAATTAAATGCTAGGGAAGAAGTTACAGGTGGTGGTGCTGGAGATTAGGTTAGGTGGTTATGGGTTCCCTTTGGCCTTGATTTATATGCTAAACTTGCTATTTTTGACTTTTGAAGCATTGGTTGTCCATGCACAAAATCATAAGTCAAAATAAAATCCGGCTGATGTTATACTTCATGATTAGGCATACTTTGTCACGACAAATTTTTTTCTAGATTACTGTTATTTTAGTGGATTTTTTAAACACACTGATATTTGACTAAGCTCCTTTTCATTATTTATGCATTAAAATCATAATCCCATTGCATAGTTATGCACTTATGCATATTTATTAAAAAAATGAAGTGTGGGGGTTTTTTTTAACCTCAAATATTTTGGGTTTTACCTTTATAGTCTTTGAAGGTTAAAATGTTTTCTAGGAGGAAACATCCAGTGTGTTTTCTGCTGTACAGGTCTAATATTTGCTGCTTGTACTTTGACAGCCTATGCTAAAGCTCTCATGTGCTTGTTTAGAGGCTTCGCTTCCCAGGTGAATGGGCTCTGACGATCTGAAGAGGCACCTCTGTTTTCTGTAGGCTTAAACTTGCTATATGGGCTTTTGTGCCTCTGGTAGAAAAATTCTAGGCGTTGCATATTGAAAATGTATAAAAATGTTGAATTCAAGACTTTGTATTGAAGTAAGTGCTGGTGGACTTGGTACAAGAGCATACAGGTGTAGAATTTAACTGTTTCCTCTGCTTTATGTGAAAGGTCATTTAAAAAGTGGCAAATTAGATATAATGATTCTTCTGTATAACTTTTTTGTGTGATGTCCTTAAGTGCAAGCTGGGATTTAGTTATACCAACTGATCAGTTCATATTTTTGGATGGTCTTACATTTGTCTTCTGTTTTAAACTTTATTCTGTACTTCATAATTGTGATGAGCTCTGTTCTGTTTAGTGAGTACTTTTAAGAGACTTCAGCCTTTGTGCCCCTCCCATGGGCTGTGAGGTCTGGCAATGAAAGATAAAGCAATTTGAAATTCATAAGGCTTCTAGGAGGGCGAATGTATCTTGCAGTTGAAATTGCAGTAGTAAGTATAGCTGTGTGAGTTCAGTGAAAACATAAAATATTTTAAAGTCCCTTTGGGAAATATAAAGGATAACTGAATGTAAACAGTTCTCAGTGTTTTCCAAGACTTCTTATTTCCTTAATTGATGGACAAATCACATTTGCTTGTTTCCTGGGAGGGAGAAGAGGCGCTAGCTACATTTTCCCAGCTCCTGTTTGAAGTCAGGATACGGAGTCACCGTATCTTTCAACCCACATCTTTGAGGTGCAGTGAGAAACAAACTGAACTTTAACGTAGTTTTTCTGATAGTGCCTCTGTTATATAGATACATTTTTGCCTCCATGGGGAAGAAGTAAAAATGTCAGTAGTTCTGTCAGGCTGAAGCAATGTATTCTGGTTAAAAAACCATTCTATTTGGAGAGGGGGCAAAACCTTTAATACTTTTATTTTTTTCTTATGCAGGAATAAAAAACTACTCTAACTGGCCTACCATCCCACAAGTATACCTCAATGGTGAATTTGTTGGTGGCTGTGATATACTCCTCCAGATGCATCAGAATGGAGATCTCGTAGAAGAGCTGAAGAAGCTGGGAATCCGTTCAGCGCTTCTGGATGCAGAAAAAGACCAAGACAAAAAGTAAAACGAGCGGAAAAAGATGCTGTGACAGTAGTAAAGCAAATCTTCGATAAGAACGTGTTACCAGTAAGGCCTTATGTACTTTAGCTCAACAAAGGCATCTTTTTGAACTGACACTAAGATTTATCTGTGAATGTCTGTTAGCTCATGGTAAATGTAGTGATCTTGGTATTTTGATTTATGGATATTCTGAAAATCTGAGTATAACCACTGCACTGTAAAGCATACATTTGTGGAAATTGTGTTTAAAAAAAAAAAAAAAACAAAAACAAAAAAAAAAAGAAAAAGTTCACTTCTAAGAGCATTCACTTCTTGATTGAGGCGGGAGTAAACCAAAAGAACTAATAATATTTTTATGGATTTTGAGTGTGTTTCTCTGTTCTTTGATACACGAACCTATGCAAACAGTGTTTGCATTCCCTTGCTCCTTTTCGAA
Organism: Gorsachius magnificus; assembly: GCA_034008185.1. Classification (NCBI taxonomy): domain Eukaryota; kingdom Metazoa; phylum Chordata; class Aves; order Pelecaniformes; family Ardeidae; genus Gorsachius; species Gorsachius magnificus. Next base: position 54,038,157 of record CM067086.1, read on the forward strand.
AAGTGTTAAGTAATAGTGCATCAGTTTTGCTGTATAACTCCTGGTGATAAGACTTCCTGAGAGCCTGTAAATCTTCTGTAATCACATCTGATATAGGAGAAAAATAGTCTTCGAACAACGTAGAAGAAAAAAGTTTATATGAGAGTGCATGAAATATACTTTTATTCCAAAGGGTAAAAATAAACAGACTTGTACAAATACATGTATAATGGTCATTATTACTTTGTAACATTCTGATGGCTTTTAAAAGATTGCAAAAAATTGTGCCTAAAGATTTTATAAAACCTTTTCTACCTCTTGCAAAGCACCCTTCCCCCCCACCCCCCCGCTTATGCACTTTGTGTATTGCAGTTCTGTGTCAGTGCTAAAACGTGGGAATTGTTTAAGGCTTCAGTATTCTAGCTTGAAACAGTTTGGGAGAACACTTCAGTTACTACTGTAATCTTGTATTATTTGCTAGTTATTAAGTTATCTTTTTACATTTTGTCCTGACTGCTGTGTTTCAAAGAATATGGTCTTCAAACATGGGATTAACAGATGAAATATTTCACATAGATGAGTGCAGTAGAGAAGCTACCAAATAGATAAATATTTCTTTGTGGAAAGTCTCTGAAATCTTCAATACCTATCTAATCACATTTCTCCAAGTTAAAACAAGTTACACTAACCAGGGTAGCTTTGGCTATACAGCAGTACTGCTGAAGTTAAAGGCTAACCAAGCTGTTTGTAAATGCAGTTTACTTTTTTTGATATAAACCAGTTTGCATGTGAATTAGGCAAATGGTTGGAAATAAACTGTATTTTGTGTTGATTTGCCTACAGTAGTTCCTCTTCATTTTAAATGACTACTCTAATGAAATTGATACTACTTTTAATTTGAAACCTAAAGTGTTTTGCACTGCATAGGATAGAAAATGTGTTTCATTTCAGAAAGGAAAAATTATGAGCGGTCAGTGGAAGAGGAAGTCAGGACTGGAACTCGTAGACAAGAGAGTTCCACTGCTATCTCCTGTCCACTTGAGCAAGCTGTTCAGTCGAGAAACTATACTTGTACATTCTTCACAGAATTTTCCAAACTGCTTACAGTAAGCTTACTGTATAGTTTCAATGCAGTCAGTATCACCAGGATTAAATACAGTGTGTACATGCTCTGTGTAGTCATTTGTTCATGACAGCTGCCCAGTACCAGCAGAGGCAACTGAACGGCGGCCGAGCATGGGTAAGTTGCACTCAGAGGCTGTCACTCATGACTGTTGGGCATGGAGATAGGAGTGCAGGATTTTTTTGTTTGTATACCACATCACATCCATGAAACGCAAAGCTTTAGGTATAGGTGAAAGTCACTTCTGAGCATTTCAGTGTTACCTTTCTTTGAATTCAAATTCAGTAAGCTTGCTTATGGCTAATGTTTCACAAGTAGTTTTTGCCATTCTGAATGTAAAATGATGTTTAGAAAAATAAGTGAATGTCAAAAGTCTTTGGTTATTCACATCAAAAGACCTATTAAAATGGATGTACACAGTAAAGAATAAGGTAACAAAATTAAATTATTTTCTGCTTCAGTGGTTAACTCTTAGTCTGGCTACTAAATAAATCTATCACAAAACAAAACCCTAATTCTGCTGTTTCATAGAGCTCCATTCTTTACTAGTCTGTGGAAGTTGAATATTTTTCAGTACTATCTTCTAGTATTTTAATGTGAAGGTAACTTTAGCATTGGCAGGTCTTCTTTTTCTTCTAAGCAGCAAAATTTTTCTCACAGCACGACTTCCTGCTTTTACCAAAACTGAAAGTTTTTCTATTTTCTCTACTTCCTTCCCCTTAGACTTTCTAGTTTTTAATTATTTGGTTAAAATTTTGCATAACATGTATAGTAGTGTTCATATCGATCCTTTGCCTGATGGGAATGTGTTGTGATTGAGCAAGTAAAAGCAGCAGTGATACCCTAAAGCGCGTGGGACAAAGCCACAAGAGTAGGAATATAAAATGTGACTTCTGCCTGCGTTCCCATCCAAGCTGTATCTTCCCAGGCTCTGTGTGTACGAGCAGTTGTTTTACATATGGCATGCATGTAAATGCTCATGTTAATCCAGCTGCAACAAAAGAATCACCATCTACTTAAACTGTAAAACTTCAGATGTTCACAAATAGGTTATTTTGGAAGTTGACCGAGTGTGTTTTCCCCAAGAAACTAGTTCTCGGTTAGGTTGATCGTTCTAGAAGAGGGGCAGTATTCTGCACTCATCAGCTTTTGCTGTCCTTCAAACTAGCAGCAAAAGGGAGCACGTGATTCCAATCCAAAAGGGATGCTGCTGCAAATGAGCTGGGTTTTTTAAGAAAAAATCATGCCTCTGGTTGATGAGAGATTGGTACCTGCTTTTCTCATGCTCTGGCAATGAGAGAAGGCAATGGGTACTATGGCAGTCTGGGGTGACGATTGGTGGATGTGCTGAGCTGATACTGGGGGCTGGTGCCAGATGGAAAGACCCACGAGGAGTCCCTGGTCGGGAGGACGCGAAGTGATCTGCAGGGGAGAGGGTGACTTCCCCCCAGGAGGAGCAGCTTGTCACTGGAGGTGAGGGGAGTGATGGGGGACAACACCGGTGCTGCTGCTTGTGCTTCCCTGCTCGCTCTGCAGTAAAACAGAGACCGAAGAGGTGGCAGTGCTCAGGAACATGGCCAGGGAAGGCTGGCTGAAGCTGTTGAGCAGGATGGGGAGCTGCCCTTGCCATCTTCGGTGAAGAAAGAAGCAAAGCTGCCTGGTCTCCAGTTTGGTCTGCTGAGATAGGACTAAGGCAGGCTTTGTGGCTGTGCAACAGCGTTTTCACTTGCGGGGCTTCTACAGACCATGGCTGGCTGTACGGAGCTGCCAGCTCCAAAATACCATCTAGTCCCATTCCTGCTATTTGTGTTTTACTGTGTTGTACTGGGCAGGCGTTCTGGCTGGCTGATCCCCCAGTGAGATGCTTCTGGGCTCATTTTGGCTGTATTGCAGCGCTGAGGGCTTACCGTGAGATGAATGCATGTAAACTATTACCTATGATTGTTATTCTATTATTATAGGATTGTAGTATGAATGCTTGCCAAATTGGAAACCATTATCAAAATAATTTACATTTTATTCTGAGGATGCCCTTGGTGCTGCTGCTGTGGTTAAAGGCTGAGCTTAGGGGACCAACCTATTCACCAGATCATAAGTTAAGCTGATCCTCTGCCTCTTCTAACACTTCTTGCCTCTTATGTATAAAGCAAGGTCATTTGTTTTAAGCAAACGAGATTGTTTGTATTCTAAAATCAATCTGGTGTCCTAAACCTTCACCAAAGAGGAGGTAGGGTTTCTTTGCTCTTCTTGACCTGGTCCTGGTGGGGAGCAGAAGGAAGCAGGTTACAAACGCTTGTTACTGTGCTGCAAGTTTTGATTTGGGAGAATTCAAATCACTTAAACCAGAAGTCACTTCCCTGAGAAAACGAGCTGTTAACAGCTCAGGACATCTCAATGGATTACACTGTAAGTGTGCTTCTCAGCCCCAATCACCTTTTCCTTGCCTTTATTTTGCTAGCAAGTGTTTGGATGAGGCCATATTCTCCATTGCTGGTCTAGAAATCTTTGGCAGGAGTTTTCCAGGAGTCTGTCGATGTTAAAAAAAGTGTGTAGAGTGTGGGAATCAAGTGTGGGAATGTGAAATCGAAGAATCATACCAAAGAAAATCCCTCCTGAGCTGGCACCAGGAATCCCAGAAAGGCCCTGTCAGTGCCTGCGTCTAAGACGGGCGATGTTAAGAAGCAGAGCTGGCTCCCATGACTGGTTTGCATCTCCCTCCTGCAGAAACCAGATCTTCTTACACGGATGCTTTTCCAATATCTCTATTACAGGATTGTGTAAGAAAAAAACCACGAGTTACAAGATACGCATTACCTGTTAAAGAGCCTCTGAGGTGGAGAGGCAATGAGGAAAGGTAAAGAGACTTGAAGGTTTTGGATTGTTTCTTGTGCCGGGTGGTGGGTCGAGCTTGCTTTTTGGCTGAAAGGGTTGAGATGAAAGCACTGGTCCGGAAGAGGCTGTTGCTCATTATTTGGTTTTGACTTTAGTGTCGAGATGCTCCTTGTTCCTTTGAATAGTCCTGGCTTGACAGCACTGCTCTCTCTTACGTGGCCTGATCACGGCTATAGAAACTCCGGACTGATTTAACTACTTGAGGCCTACCCAGATATATCTTTCAGGAAAAACAGGTTTTAGCTACACAGAAAATAGGACTGATGTAGCTACGATTCTGATTTGTAAACTTTCCCTTATCATCCAGCTTCTTGCACGTGCCTTGTTGCCCTGGAAGTAAGGGAGTAGGCCAGGAGCAAGGGCGGTTTTAGTTAGAAAGACCATCGTACTGTGTATAAATTTGTGGTAGTCGCAGGGTGTGGCTGAGAGGAATGTGCGGGGTTGTCTATAATGAGCAAGCTTTCATATCTTCACCGTTTTGAAGACGGCTTCTTATTAATCAGACACCAGAAATACCTGCAGAACAGCAGGCTGCTGGCTTGTGCTCCCCGCTCAAGAAGAAAGAAAACCTTTCAAGGGTGACTTTTGTTCTCAAATTATTTTAAAGTTTTAAGACCTTTTGAGTCAGAGTAAATAAACAAACTAGGTTTCCATATGGCTGGAGGGAGTCACTAGAAACTTTTCTCTAGCCGTTGAAATACATGCTGTAATTTCCAAAGTACCTTGTTTACCTTAAATATGTGCAGGTGGTGATGGTCTGTAAGGACCTAGGAAGAATCCAAGGGCCAAGCTCAATATTAATTTTGAAAAAGCCTTGCTAATTAAAGAAGTTAATTCTAACAAGCAGTGGAGAGACAATGATTTTTTGGTTTTTTTAATGTTGCAGCTGTTCTATATAAAAAGGCATGCGACTGCTCCTACACACATTCTGAGGTGCTGGCATGTACGTCCATAGTTTTGTAGTTATATGTTGTCCCTTCTAACATAAAACTTGCACGGGGGGCTGGCTTAGCATCTTTTAAAGATGAGTTTCTGTAAAATTTTACTTGGCATTTAACAGTGAATTGACTAAAAAGGGGTTTTGGTGGAGTGTTGAATTAGAAAAATATCATTTAATTACACTTTTTCACTGGTTCTGTAAGCACATTCTTCAAAACCTGAAGCATTTTATGTACAATTTAGCCTCAAAACAGTGATGTAGGGCACTCAAATCTTCATTTTGCAGACTAATATAAACTGAAATACAGAGAAGCGATTTGCTACTTGTAACAGCTATAGAGAGGATAAAGTTTTGGAGCCTTTAGTCTTAAACCTTTGATCTAGTGAGTGAAAAACACGTGCTTTTACAGGAGTATCTCAACAAGCGTTTTAGAGCTACTCATTACAGTGAGTATCTCTGAAATACTACTTGTCAGACAAGACTTCACCGTTGAATGGTAATACCGTGAAACCTCACGTTTCTGTCCCTGTCCACAGTTTCACTTGTCTAAAAAATCTAAACTGCTCTCAGAGTACGTTTAGGTTTGGACTTTTATTTTGGGGGCGGATGCACAAGTGTTGGGTTTTTTTGTTTGTTCGGGGATTTTTTTCCTTAAAGAAAATTCAGGTATTCTCTGAAAAGTGGTGCCTTTTGATTACTTCAAAGAAGATATGGTCCATGAAGACTGGGTACGTGGTATTCAAGAATGTCTTGTACTGCTGATTTTAAAAATGTGCAGAATCTAGCACGTGCTTTCCATCAGTATTTAATCACAGAATCATAGAATGGTTTGGGCTGGAAGGGACCTTTAGAGGTCATCTATTCCAACCCCCTGCAGTGAGCAAGGACATCTTCAACCAGATCAGGTTGCTCAAAGCCCCAGCCAACCTGGCCTTGAATGTTTCCAGGTATGGGGCCTCCACTACGTCTCTGGGCAACCCGTTCCAGTGTTTCACCACCCTCATTGTAAAGAATTTCTTCCTTATATCCAGTCTAAATCTACCCTGTTTATTTTAAAACCATTACCCCTTGTCCTATGACAGCTGGCCCTACTAAAAAGATTTTCCCCATCTTTCCTATAGGCCCCCTTTAGGTACTGAAAGGCCGCAATCAGGTCTCCCCGCAGCCTTCTCTTCTCCAGGCTGAACATCCCCAACTCTCTCAGCTTGTCCTCAGGAGAGGTGCTCCAGCCCTCACATAATTTTTGTGGCCCTGCTCTGGACCCACTCCAACAGGTCCATGTCCTTCTTGTGCTGAGGGCAAGTTAATACATTTACTCAGCTGCCTGCGATGCTCCATGTGAGAGAAGTGGGAAGACGTGAAAGGAAACAGGCACAAGAAGGCTGGTACTGTCTGAAAGGAAAGCGAATAAAATCAAATAAACTAAAAATTTCAGGTGGCTCCCGAGGGGGCTGCGGAGGATGGGTATCTCCTCGAGAGATGCTCTGGGGGCTGAGCTGCCAGCGGCTGGGCGAGCGGCCGGGCCACCCAGGAGATGGTGCTGTTGAACCGGGGAAGCGGCGCAGCCCTGACCCAGAAGCGGCTTTCAATGCGGTCCTCCCTGTTTTCCATCTGTGTTGCATGTTATTCTTTGGGGGTCCTTGTTTTCTTTTGGGAGAAGAAGGTGTCAGCGTTGAGCCCAGAGCGTGTGCCGGTCTGGTACGCAATGCCGCTCCTGGACAGACAGCCCTGCGCCCTCGATGGAGATGACGCTAGAGCTTGAAGGCGATGTTTTTTCCTTGGACTGCGTAGCTGGCGAGATGGTAACGCCAAGGCGGGGAGCAGCTTCACAGCTCATTGCCTTCATCGGAGCCACCTCCTGAGAAGCGCTGTGCCAAAGCCAAGCGATTGCCGGGCGCCCGCCGCGTCGCTGCGAGGGGTGGGGAGCAGCGCGGCTGCTGGCAGGGGCTCCTCGGGGACCCGCCGCCTTCCAGCTTCCCCCTGCCGTCTGCCGGGGCGGCCTGTCCCCAGATACACGTGTCTGGGAAAGGTAAGCGCAAGGGCGGCTCTGTTGCTCTGCGGCGAGGACTGGAGCGGGGCTGAGCGCAGGGTGTGATGCCATTTTGCCTCCGATGCGTGGCGGGTGTGGGATGCGCAGAGCAGAGGTGCCACAAGCACCCTATGGGGTGCGGAGCTCTGGGGCACCCTCACCCCATGTCTTGGGGCACGAGGCGCCCGCCTCCCTCCCGTGCTGGTGGGCCACGTGGGGCTGCAGCTGGTTCAGGATGGGAAAATTTGAGGTGGCAACAGGGAATTTGCGTTTTTGTCGGCCCAGGGTCCCTCCGCAGAGAGCAGCAGGAGGTCAGATGGTTGTGGTGAAGTTTTCTGTTGATTTGCTATTTTATCACCATCCTCTTGTTGGGTTCGGAGGCTTCAAATTCAGCCGGAGAAGAACAGCAGGAGCTGGATTGGGTCAGGGGATGCCCTGGCAGTGGCTGTAGCAGCACGAAGTCACCGCGCTGGGTATTTGCAGAACATTTAATGGAAAAGTTCAGTAAAGGCCTTTTCCCCAGCTGCAGGAGGGCTTATGTCTCTGAGTGTTTCTGCATGCACAACCAGACGGTGACCAGGATTTTATACGTTATATGTATTGGTGGTGGCTCTAATTCACCAAGCCTTCTACCTGAGCTGTTTTCTGTCTGAATGGGTATTACCAAAATTAGGTCTTTTTACATTCAGGCACAGAGGCAGACAGCAAGCCTAGCATGGGTATTGGGGTGGTTTACAAGGCCTTGCTAGGCGCAGCTGCCGTTCTGCTGTGACGTCTTTCTGAGGTGGTTGTGGCTGGAGTGAGCAGGGCCGGCGGTGGCGAAGACGCTGGTGAGGGGACAGCCCCATCCACGGGGAGGACGGCCAAGCCACACGTGGTGGGGACCCACCAGGGAGGCCAGAAAAGGATTTGAGGATTAGGTCTGTTGTGCTGCATTTCTTCTCCTCTCTTCCTAAACCATTAACTGCAATTCAGTGTTTAGCCTTGCCAGGGGTTGTGGCAGGCAGAGCAGTACTAATTCTCATTGTCTTTTCCATGGCCAGAGGTAGGTTTATGGTTTGAATTTTATTTTTTTTTCCAACTATTTGCTAACAATAAATGATTTAAAGCTCAGCTGACATGTCGCGGGGGCTTTTACTGCCTTACAAATCATTTGGCAGTACGTGAGGAGGGAGCTGGGTAGGGAAAGGGTTGAGGAGCTCAGTTGTCTGGTGGTAATTAGGTGTGTCAGCAGCAGGAAAACAGAAGAAAATACAGAAGCAGCTTCTAACAATTTAGGAAGGAGCATAAGAGAAACAAAGTAGCCTGAAGCAAGCCTGTTCAAATACCTTTGCTTTTCACATTTGCTTGAGGTACAACTCAGCTTGATCCACTGAAGAACTGTCAAGTTTTAGGGCTGGAACTGGATGTTGCTCAAGCCCAGGCCTCAGGAGCGAGAGCTGTGAGCAGGAGATGGTTTAGGGCTCAGGCCACGACTTTAACTCCATTGATGTGGTCCTGCACATCTCCGTCTCGGAAAGATAAGCTTTTCCTATGTATTAAAGGGAGGTCTCAGCAGGAACCAGCCATTAAGTTACGTATTTTGTTTTAGGGACCATTTTGCATAGAACTCTTGGATAAGTGCTAAGGATCAGCCCAACGGCTGAAACCTAGGAGACCTCTCTCCTCTGAGACCCCAAACCACCAAGCTATCATGTTAGGCTTCCTTTCACCCCCAAAATTTTGCTGTCCTTTCTGAGCCAGGAACCCTGTCCCAGCGAGCAGGAGAGCATGTGCTCTCTTCTCTCCCAGTGCGTGGTGCCCTTCCTGGTAGCCAGGTCCTCATTTGAGATGGGCAATGGTGGCTTGACCTCCCTCGCGTACAGCCTTCCCATGTCCAGAAGCAAGTACTGTAATCACTATGCCGTTGCAGAAAGGCAGCTTCCACCACCAGATTGTTACTGGTATGGATTACACACTCCAGGTTTGCCAGCTACTTCCTGCTTTCTGCCTTTGGCAGGTCTAAAAAAGGGGGTAGGTGCCTTTTTTTTTCAGACTGGGCCAGAGACCTAAGTAGGTATGGAATTTCAGATCAAAATTGCCCTTTTATTTAGGTGCCGAAATCCCAATGTCCTGATTTTTGGTTCTTAATCTTAAGCAACATTCAGTTGCAGGAATTCAAGGCAAGATTGCATCTGAAGCTGCTAACAGACATATTAATACAATATGGGCTAGTAGCTTAGTGGGAAATGAAATACAGAAAAGTGACTGAAATTTGAACTTCAGAACATCCAGGTTTTGGTCACGTTGAGAGGGTTAGTCAAGAAAGCTTGGTGTACTGGAAGAAAAAATCCCTAAAGATGGCATGAATTCCACTTAAGAACAATAATAAAGCCTGGAGGGCATGTATTATGCTGACAAAAACAACACCCAGAGGGCAAAGAGTAAACCAGTACCACTGAATGGCAGGGCTGGAGAGCTTTTTTGGATGAAATGGGAATCTTTCCAAATTTGAAAATCTAACCTTAGCTTACCATTACATTGATTTATTAATTCACATAAAGACTAGATGAAAGGGAAATTAAAAGGAAATACAGTGGACTGAAAACAGCTAAAGGTATAAAATAAGAATGCTTCAGGGTTTATCAGTCAGAAGAGTAGGAATAATTAATCGGCAGTTCGGAAACTGGATCACTGAAGATTAAAGGCAGAAATTAAAGAAGATAAAGACATTGCTGAGAATATAAATTATTTTTTGCATCACTCTTCAGCACAGAGAATATCAGAGCAATACCTACTGGGACTTGCTCTTTTCTGGTAATCAAGATGTGTCAAAAGAAGAGCTGGAACAAATCGATGATTTAAAAAGCAGCAAATCATCAGCTCCAGATGGTACGTTGAAAAGTTCTGAATGAGCTTAGTGTGAAATAGCTGAACTGCAGCAAAACTATGCTTTCCCTAATTAAAAACAGCTATTTCATTGGAGAAGTGGAGGGTAACAATTATACCCAAAGTTAAAAATGGGACTGAGATAATTTGAGGATGCACACAGTCTCTTTACCCAGATATACACTTCTGTTTTATAAACTGGTCGAAAACAGAAAATAAAGTAGGAAAACAAACAAAAAAAAAGGAAGATTATGTCATGATAGGGTCTAAAGAGCAAAGTTTCTGCAAAGAAAAATCATGCCTCATCATTAATCTGTTAGAGCTCCAACTGGGCCAGTCTTGTCATGGAGAAAGAAGAAGCAACTGCTGTAATTTAGATAAATCCCAAAGGACCTTTGGCCTATGTAGGATGCTGTGAATCAGAGAGGGGAGCTTGCTGCATAACTCTTGGCTGATGTGACCATGCCAGGCTGCACGTCCAAAAAGCCCTGACCGTCCTTGGCATCTCCATGCTGCATCAGTCCCGTGACGTGTTCCCGCTCTGTGACAGTGTGATCCACCCAAGTGACACCAAGCCATGCTTTCAGCTGCCCTGGGAGGTGAGAAACCAAGAAAGGGGACGAGTGGTCTGTTTCCAGCTTCTGAGAGAGGTTAGCTGCAGGTTGTTTCTGTACGTCTGCTGGGTTTACCAGTCTGAAAAGGTGAATATTGTTGAGAAAGCCAACACACCACTTTTAAAATTTAAGTCCTACAGAGGATGTAAAGGCTGTTCTGAGGAACTGCAAGAGGGCAGAAATTGGGAGCATCAGTGGCAGCTGTGGTGGGGGGACCTTCCTGCAGGTAGTACCGAGATAGCCGCTTTGTGGTGGATGCATGCACGGGGAAAGAAAAATAGTAACAAAAAAGTTAAGACCCTCCAACTTGTTAGGTAAAGCCAAGGGCTGGCTGGCTGAATCCTCTTTACCACTGTCAGGATCACTCACTAGAGGTACGTACAGTACTATTTTTTTAAAAAAAAATAATCTTGAATTAGCTATGTAATGGGAGGAATCTGGTACAAGGGAAACATAAAATGAACACGGCAAAGAATCTAACTTCAGAAGAAGAAAGAAGAGGGAATGTATTAATTTCCCCCCCCCAAATGCCATGCATGAATTAATTAGACACAGTTTCAATGTCAACACTGTTTAACAACATCCCTGTATGTTTATAGTGAATACCCTGGATACGCTAAGAGGAAAATGTCATCAGAATCCATACATTTACCCTTAACAATGGTTTTTTCCATCTTAATTTTATGCAAATTGTGATGATTTGTCGCCTCCTCATTGTGTTCTTTGTTCCCAGTGCTGCTGCAAAGGTACCTGCCTGCTTCTGTGCTGCCAGAGAAGGCTGATAAAGTGCCCATGTTACCTGGAAAAAAAATCGCTGTAGAATTCTGTAGAACAGTTTTAAGACAAAAACCCCCAAACATTAACAAATATTTCATGCTCAGACCATTTGTTAGTAGAAATCAGCAGTTCTCATCAACTTCAGTGGTTCTTTGCTCTTTTAGACAGACAACAGAACTATTGCCTCCTTATTTCCACTTCTCCTTTAGCCTTTGTTTTCACCTGTCACTCCTCCTCCTCCATTTGTTCTGTTCTCTGCTTCCATGTATTCTTCCCTCATTCACAGGGTCTTCCCTTCTTTGCCTCCCTTTCCCAGGTGCGCGTTGCTGCCATTGCTCATCTTCCTCTATACCTGCCTCCTCATAGCACTGTCAGCTCACAGCCATACCAACTCTGGTGCCCAGCCAGAGTCAATTATGCCAGTACAGCTAATTAGAAGGCATAGGATGCTATGCCTCATTCTTGAGATCTGTACATCTGAACATTGCGGTGTGCTCTGCTGATTAGGAAATACTGATGTATAGTAACATTAAATGATACAAACTAAAAAAAAACAAAACAGGATTTACAGGCTTCTAGAATAACCCTGCTGATTTGCTCTCTTGTCTGTTCTGTACAATTCTTTTTGTATCAGTAAGCTCCAGTATACAGCATTTCTAGTGTTTCACTGGGTATTTGCAGCAGCATCAGCCAGATGCCTGGAGAAGCTTTATATTTATGGGTGATAAACTAGACTATAGATTTTAGGAAGACTGTGTTTCATCTTTTCCTTTAAATTTTCTATGCAGTCACAGAAGGGAGGAAAGGATGGTGCAGAGGTGCCCAGGACACCTTTAAATTAGCTAATTTAGATGCAAAATCAGTTTAGCCATGGCAGTGTGGAGCAGAGCAGCATGGCTGATTCAGTCAGCTCCCCAACAGTCCCGAGGGTCCTGCTGCTCAGCTTTTTCAGTGCTTTTCGATGAGAAAAGTCTCCTGTCTCTAATGCCATGGGATGCTGTGGCTCATATCGTCACACCGCAATTCAGCTGCTTGACATGACAGTTTGATGATAAGCAAGCTTGTGGGCCTCTCCAGACGCAAGATCCACAATAGATTTGAATCACTAACCCTTCAGGTTTGGGTCCTTCCTTTCCATTTATGAAAACACCCATAACTGCCAAAGCTTGAGAACTAAGACCCTACCAAAAACTTGAACCACTTTTACATCAATGCCATCATCAAATGTTTCTTTAGAGCTGGATTCTTTTCCATTTCTGAGTCTCAGACCAACATGCAGTGATCTTGTTATTTCTACACCAGCAGAATAGCAGTCAGCCCTGACACCTCTTCCAATACCCAAAACTACTTTGGGCTAGATAACACAATAAGATGTTGGTGATGGTTGCCTAGAGCAATTCTCAAACCCACTTTATTCATCATTAAGGCAAAGAAAATTTTTCTCCTCAGGAGCAGAACTATGGAGTGGGAAAGAGGCACAGTCTTGTTAATTATCAATAACACCTTGTGAACTCTTCTAAGATGTCCAAGTTGTGAATGTTTGGTTTGGCTCCATCTAGCAGAAGAACACAGATATGTTTTCTGATCATCCTGCCAGAAAAAAGCAAATTGTAACTATGCAGTTTGTGTTTTCCCCCCACCCTCCACTTCACGGCTTAAGGTAGGGTTGTTTTTAATTTTTTACCTCCCAAAAAAACAGAATGGGAGAGTGAAACTTCAGAGCTTGTGTCTAGGAGAAATTGCTAGTTTTCTACTTGGAGAAGCTAAATTTAAAGGAAAATTAAAGCAATTTTTTCTCAGAAATATTATTTTGTCTGATCAGTTATTGTGAGCTTGTTTTCCAGATCTGCTGAATTCAGCTGGAACCTTAGGTGCTTGGCTCCTTTGAAAATCATGCCCAGGGTTTCCAAATCCAGGCATAGGGCCATGATGGTTTATGTAGTAATTCTGGCACCGAGGATGAGATAGAGGCTCCCCTTTCAAGGGGACCCTGAAAGGGGTTTTCAAGGACTTCAGGGATTATAAGTACTGGAACCTGGCTGTTTAAAGTCCTTCCCACTTCGAGGTAAGCTGAGTTCCACAAAGAAGTGCAATCCTCAAGTTCAGCACAAAATGATGGAGCTCCAAATAGGACACTGCATGTGAGCCCCCTCTAGATTATTGATTGACACTTCATTTTTCTTGTGGAGATCATAAAGAGTGCATGATGGAGATCCAGGGCATCTCCCCTAAAGAGTACTGGGAGCTGGTATCCTGAGAGGACAACAGGAACCTATCAGTTTGAATTTTTTTTAGGTAGGCAAATCCTTGTTTCACTCTATCAGTAGTTGGGTTAATACTTCATTCTGTCCACTGTCCTGCTTTGATTGGAATTTCAGATGCTGAAGCCAGTCCAATTCTTGTAATTTTATCTTCTGGTTTTTACACTTCTGCTTCCAGTTGACCATGCTATGTTGCCATCTTGCTTTTTAAATCTGGATGTCTCCATTTAGATCTGAAAACAAGCTTACCATATTCTGGCATGCAGAACATTCCCAGTGAGTTCTGGAGACTGGTTTCTGGGGACTTAATTGACTTTGAGATCACATCCTGGAGGATGGAGGTATAGAACTATAATTGGTTTCTCCTCCTATTAGTTGACTGCAGATGAGTGATTCACTCACTTAACTTTAGATTGGCTCGTGAGATTGAAGAGCCCTTGCTTGCACTCATATTTTAAATGTCTCCTGCCATTCCTTTACAAACAGGCAGTTGAATGGTAATAAGTTTGAACCCAAAGTACCTATTTTCTTTACCACCTCGAAGTGTAGCTGAAAGCATCCAAAGTTTGGGGTAGCTGTTAAGAAAGTGATTTACTGTTTTTCAAATCATACTCCTGCTTTTATTGATCTGCCCCACTGGGGCTCGACAAATGTGCATTACTTTTATTATCATGATAATACAAGCCTGTACAGTTTCTGACAAAATTCAGAGAGGCACTTGCATTCTTTTCTGCTTGTCATTAGGGCAGAGAAAGCAGTTCAGGAGGAGACCCTGACCTCTTACAGCAGTTTGTGCAGGGGCCGTGGTTATGACACCAGAGCAGGAATCATGAGACTCTTCAGGCTTTGCTACTGACTCTGCTGGAGATGCTTCCTCCAGGGCTCCCATTCTGTTCCCTGTTACATCAATGACTTAACCTCATTTGTTTAATCAGTGAACTAACATTGATTAACCCACTGAGTAGGGTCTATCCTTCAGCCCATTTCTGCAGCGCCAGTGACAAGTGACCAGTGATGCTAGGTTTGTTAGCGCTGGCTCTGTGTCCCTCTTGGGAAAACAGGCTGTATGTGGTGGATTCACAGGCTAAAAAGCACTTTGCTGTGGTGCTGCTGTGTTGCAACATGTGTGTAAAACCTGGGTAGATTTTAACATGAGAGTTAGGCAAACATTGGCATCTTGCATGGAGATGTCTACATGTGAAATGTCTGCCTGTGCTCTGATCATAGTCAACGATGGTCAGTCAGTATGGCCAGAGGGGTCCAGGGAGGTGTGCAAGCACCAGGGGCTCAGTTCAATTGCTTAAACATAGGTGTCTGGTGCCATTTGAGATGCCCTGGAGTAAGTGGGACATCCACCCAAGATTTGGCACAGGACTTCTGCTGTTCTGGAGTGGCAGCTGCAGGCCACGCTGGACACCTCCAGCTGTCAGTGCACACAATCAAACCTATCTGCCTGCTTCAGGGTGAGCAGAATTGCTTGCAAGGGTCTGCTCACCGTATTGGCAAAATCTCCTAGCGATGGCAACCTGGACACATCGCTCGCATGTAGACACCTGGATGGAGGCATCTTCACCTCCAACTGAATCCAGTCCCTTCTGGCTAAAGATACAGATGCAGCTCCTGGAGACATTCAAGCATCTAGGTAAACAGCTCCAGGGGGCAACAGATTCAACCTAATTTCTATATCTATTATAGGATGGAATTAATTGCCCTCTGAAAGTGCCTTTCATCAAACTGACTAGAGAGAGAGACTAGGCATATTAGCTGTTTAACTTTCAGGTTTATAAAGTGGAAAGCATCCCACCTTTCGTTCAGATGTAATCCTTTGAACTCCACTGACCCAGAGACAGCCTTCTTCAGTTGCCCGCAGGAGAGGCCACGTGGGAGACCTGGTAATGATATTCTGAACCTCAGGAGCACCTTGAATATTTCTGAACTTTGCAAAATTAAATTGACTTAAAGACAGTTGGAATTGAGCTAAGCATAAGCTAAAAGCTTACTGTTTTCCCTCCTCCAGATAAAATTCTACACCTTTGTAGCCCCAAAAATCTGTGGAAACGGGAATACTTCCTTGCTCTATCTCCCTGGACAATTGCAGCCTTCACCACTCCAGGTGGTGGTTTCTTATCTCCTCCATCTGTTTTCCTCCTTTTTGAAAGCTGAAAAGACAACAACTTTGCTCAGGTTGGTCTGGGAGACATACAAACTGTGATGGCTGCTGTGGGATTGATGGGGGAAGTTTAGTGTGGGAGTAATGACATTTTCAAATTAAGGCTGGCTGACCCAGATGCTCTTTATAGACATAGCTCATTTAGAAGCTTAAGTGAATTATATGGTCAAAGTCTTAAAAGGAGGTGGGAAGGGGAAAACTTGGACAACTGAAAAAATGCAGCAACAATGAATGTCTGAGAAGTGCCATAGGGACTGTATAAATCCACAATTCACTGATCGCCCTGGGGACATGGGGAGGTGGAAGTCATTGCAGCAAAGTTATAGGTAAGTCCTCAATGGATGTAAACTGAGTTAACTCCAGTGGGATTAATTTCACTTATACCAATAAGAATCCAGCTCTCACTGGTGTGGGCTGGTGGCTCTGGTGAGCAGGTGATAGTGTCAGCTTGATATATTTTTAAACCGTATTATTTTGCCTCCATAATTGTCCAGAATGTGACATTCTGCAGGTGCTTTGACTAGTTTATCTTTTTATCTGTATCTAGATGATGAGAATGACTGGAACTTAAAATGGATCCCACGTATTTATTCTTGATTTACATATACATAGAAAAATGCACATTTATTGATCAAGTAGAGTGCACAGAGCTATTGGGTTGAAAGAGCCAAGCAGATCCTGGCAGCCAGCGGTTTCCTTATGGTCACTATTCTGTGCTTAGATCCATGCAGAGGGGCCTATGTATTTGTATGGACTTCTAAGTAAACCGAGCAACAACAGGACACTGACAGTTTGCTGTCTGTATTCCTGTGGTGCCTTGTTTATATAGATCCTGAATGATCTTACAAGGTGTAATGAAAAGAGGATCACAACAAATACAACACCAGGAACAGTGCCAGGCTGCTGAAGTCCAGCACTGGCAGGGGATTTGCACAAGAGCTCTTTGGCAAAAGCAAGAACAGAGTTGAGATTCCTGGGTCTCAGCTCTATGCCACAGAGACAAGGTTCTCTGTAGCAGTCGCCTAGGCAGTCCAGGTTTCCCCCTTCATGTGCTAATCATCGTAGTCAAGAGTGCTGTCTACCAAAGTTATTATCAAGGTTTGCTCTGTGCAAATAAACCGTGATGCCATCACTACTTGATGGTCTGGAGACCTGCTAGGTTAATAGGGTACGATTGCAGCATGAGCCCATAGCAGAACTCCTCTCATCTGGGGCCACTGAGCTACTGAGCTTGTGCCCAGTTGAGGAATACTCTGCTGCTGGATGCCACGTGCTGCTGGGAGGTAACCCTGGCACCCAGTGCTCAGCCACACGTGGGGGTGGGTCCAGCTGTGTTCCCTGGCTCTAACTTATTGTCATGGTCCAGAGGCTGGAACACAGCAGAGGATGTTGAGCTGGCTGAAAGCTCCCAGTGTCCCCTGCGGAGCACTTGGGAGGATATCCCATCATAGAGAAGCTGCTGAAGGTAAGCACACAGCAACAGGGATACTTTTGGCATCCTGAAGTGGGAGATAACCTAACCATGTTGTGCAGTTTAGCTGAAAATGTGGTACTTCTAATGAATCTGTACCAGGCGTTTCCTCTCTCCCCTTCCACGTCTGTGCCTCCCTCAGCTCAGCCCTCTGTACCTCTTTCTTTCTTTAAACCAGCACTAAAACCTCTTACTTGCAAATTTCCATAGGCAGAATTGGATTAAAATAGTCCAGAAATAAAGCACCTCTGCCTTCACATCCACTTTTACCACTTCCTGTGATTCTTTGAGTTGATTTTACCAACCCTTCACTCCTCCAGATGCTGTCACAGCTTTCATACATCAGCAGAAAGCTTAGGCACCCTCATCAATCAGTCCTCCTGCCTCCGGGCAGCAGGTGCCCTAGCCGGCGTTGTTTGCTGGAAGGAGAGATTTCACTCAGGTCAGGCTGGTGGGAAGAACAGTTGATGTTGGCAGTGGAACTGGAGGAAAATGATGGCCGTGTGCACGTTGGGGGTGGCTAACTCTGTCACTAGAAAACATCATCCCTCATTTGGAATAATACATCTGACAAGTGAACCCACCTTCACTATTAGTTTGGATCATGACAGGAAAATAAACTCTCCTATATAGAAGACACTGCTTGTCCTTCACTTATGTAAGTCAGAGCTATGGCTTCTGGGCTCTCACTGAATGCCTCCTTTTCTCTGTACTTTTCCAGCTCATTTGATACAGTTTTGTGGGTTTTTTTTTTTTTTTAAGGGTTTTAAAAAAAAGATGTATTAATTACAGAAATGCTTGGTGGAGAGGAAGGCTCATGTCTAAAGGTTTAAGCTTTGGGTTCAATTTGGATGAGTGCCTGAAATTTAGCTCTGAACCAGTGGCAGTCCTTGAATTTATAAATACTAATATCCACCTGAGATTCTGGTCCAAAGCAAGAGCAAGACTTTTATTCTGTTCAGGTTCCTCATCTCTGCTTATCACCATAGCAAATGAGCACTTTTCAGGCAAGCAACAAGTGGCATGACTAACAACCATGTACCCATTCTTTCTTCCCAGCAGTTTTGGTGAGAACAGCCAAGGTCTGGCCATTCAGGCTAAGGGCTTAAAAAGCCATTTGATAATTTTGAGGACACTTGCAAAATTCAATACAAATTATCTTTCTTTGGGAATTTTCCCGCTCTTGGCTGGCCCAGGTTAATCAAATACAGGGTGCAGGTTCAGCATTCTTTCTGCTCCCCAAAGCTGGGGAATGAGCGAGTGTCCATAAGGAAGTGGTCAGCCATAGAAGTTGGTGCCCAGGAATGGAGCGATTAAATCAGATAAAATAGAGTCTGAAAAAAGCTGACGGCATGACAATAGGACAGGAATAACACCTAAGTTATGATAAAATCATGAGAAAAGGCTCATGCATCTAAAAATTAGGAATTTATGTTTTCTTACCACCCAAGTAAAAAAACATTACAGGATTTAGAACTGACATTGAACAGATAAATGAAAGGATGGTTTTGGGATTGGATACATGATAAAGTTAGGAAGCTCAGAGGGGATTTTTTTCTGACTAATTGGTAGGACCCTGGTTAGAAGTGTCTGTGGTGCCATGCACTGTGTCAGCAAGCATGTCCTTTCAGACTGCTCTTCCCTGCATGCACGTTTTCTTGTGTATTTGCCGATTCCTGTGCCAACACAGATAAAGTCATGCTGTAATCTCTTGGCACAGGCTGTCTGGGTGGATTTGGGATTTTTCAGCTTCTGGTAAGGCTGGAAGTGCCACCAAGGCAGGGCATTTTGTGCTAGTTGGAGATTTCTGTTTCCAGAGTCAAGAAAGATGAGACAGACAAAACGTTACCTTTCTGACTGCCACACACACTTGGTCTGAGCACAGGGCTGAGGGTATCCAGCATTACTTTAGTCTGAAGGAACTCTTCTTTCACCTGCAAAAGGTGGGCAGAATCCAGGGGCTTCTTTTCTTAACCACCCATGATTGACTACTGTTAGTATTTAATGCTTGTATTGAATCTCAGATAATTGCTAAAGTGCTGAACTGCTGTCTCAACTTATCCACGTGCAATTAATAATATTGATTGCCCTACATCGACCTTGAGAGTTAATAACTGTTTTTTCCCTTAGTTTCCCTTGACAAATGGTGCTTTCTACATGCCAACTTGTAGTTTTGTCAAGCTGTCAGATCACAGGGTCTGATCCTGCAGACTCTGAAATACAAGCAGCACTTGCTGCAATGGCTGTTTCTTTGGGATCAATAGGAATATTTACCTCTAGGCTCAGAAGAAAAGTACTTTTTTTTACAGGATTTGGCTTGTAAAATTGGGAGGAAGTCTACACAAATGTTTGTTGAAACCTGAGTAGGATACATGCATAAAGATTTGGGGGTCCAACAGCTGGGCTTTATTTTCTCCATCTAATAATAAAGTGGCTCTTTTCTCCACCTAACGATGAAGTGGTTCTTTTTTTTCCCCAAGTCTTTCCTGAAGTAAACACCCTGGTTAAGGCACAAAATAGAGAGATAATTGAAACAATTTATTTGTCTCATCTCATTTGGAGGGACCTTTGGAGGTCTTTTTGCTCTAGGTAGTGTGCACAACATCTTTTTTCTGATTGGCTCTGAACAAAGTGAAGAATTCAGTTATGGTTACCTTTTACTTATAGGCTGCCTTGCTTACCTTATCCTCATCTTATGAGTACTATTTCATAATGAATCACCATTACTGCTCTTGTTTTGCTCTTAAACTCTTACTGCACTACGTACCTGTACGCTCATGCACATCCCTCTACTAAAAAACTTTCTGTTGAGATCCCTACCAGAAAGATCAGAACCCCCATAGGGTTCTGTTAAAGTCTCCGAAATATTTTCATTCTCTGCTGCAGAGAAACACCAAACAAATCTGGAATGTCTGGAGTGGTGCTACCAACCCAGAGCTTGGCATCACTGAGAAAAGCTTTGCAGAGTTGTATTATCCAAGAGACGCATAGTGAGGGAGTTTTGGGGGAGAAATATGCCTCTTCACATCAGTTTTCTCACATTAGCACTAACGCCCATTGGCGGAGCAGTATGTGGGAATGATGTGCTGATAATCTCACTGCTCCTTTGGTAGAGTGAATGGAGCATTTTGTCTCCTAAGAGCAACCACCCAGCACTTCTTTAGCCCTGATTTGTCTCCCCCATAGACACATATAACCGCCCCCCTTCCTTTGGACAGCTGGCATCATCTGAAGACACCTTATCTTTGTAAAAAGCATCTTGACAAACTATTCAAACATTGCCTCTTCCCTGCCTTTGTACTCATTTATCCCCTCCCCATTGCATCCTCAGATAAAGCAGATTATTGCAAAATCCATTTAAAAAGCACAGCAGTTTTATACTGAAAGATATCTAGAGGGCAGCAAATCCAGAGGGAAATCTCATCCATCAGTGCAAACGAAACCTCCTCTTTTATTTCATTTCTGAAAAATCAAGCATGGAGTTACATAAAGCCTTTTTTTTCCCCTCTACACAAAGCAGCAACAATAATAAGATATCTCTATAAGGTTGAGATATAATCATACCTGGGAGCAAATTTTAGATTTGATTTAAAGCTTATGGTAGTGAGCAAAGACTCTGAAGTTCAGGTGTGAGTTAAGAAGAAACTGCTCGGCCATCTATAATCCTATCTGAAAGCAAATGTATTTTTAGAGTACTGCTGTGTGGCACGGAATGCTCCCGAGTTATTTGTGCATAACCGCGGTTGATGTGGAGGATATATTTAATTCAATATTAAGGTTGTCCTACTGATTACAATTCTGTCGTTCTTCATGTTTAGTTCAAATTGTAGTTGGCCAAACAGTAGCTGGGATCCAATTAGCTGTTAGCAATGGAAATCAAGGCTTCTGTGACATCTTGTTTTATTGTGTACTGCATTCTTCAGCACATTTTGAAACCCTTTGAGAAGTGTTTCTACAATTATACCTACTGAATTTCATCACCAATAGTTAATGCATACAGTAATAGGGGTGTCAGAAACCTCTATCTCATCTCCCTTACATCTTACGTTTGGTACTTGAGGTTTGAAGCTTGGCCATCGTGAAGTTATCAGAATGCTTAAAAGAAATATAAATCATAGTTTAAAAGTATCCATGCAAATTATTTGAGTTTTTACTCCATTTTTTAAGATTTACACTTTAATTGTCTATGGAAAACTGGCATTTGCATGTTGAGAGGTGCAAGCAGACACAAATCAGTGCAACTTTGTGTGGACACTGTCAGTAAACAGAGGGAAAACCAGACAAGCTCATCTGAGCACAGCTGGGAATGCTAGTGCCTAAATGGGGGAGCCAGGCTGAGCGCCTCGAGACACGTTCCCCAGCACATGCGCAGTCCAGCCGTGCCATTTGAATTTGACCTTGTGGCCAGCCCAGGCTGCAAGCACAGAGGTTAAGGATCCCAGTGGAGCATCCCTGGGCGCTGAAGCCCTGCTTCTGTTTGAGCCTGCAGGGAGGGACATCTCCCATTCCTCACTTTCTGAAGCTGCAAAATGAGGTTAATGAACTGACCTCTCTTGGTCTGATGTTTGCTTTTACATCTCCTGATGAAAAATGTTGTATGAGAGCTGTGGGTGATTGTTATTATCAAGGGGCAACACATTTGCATTGAAATAGGGTAGGATGTATAGAGGAGAGAGGAGGACTGGGTCTGCATCATGAATTTTTTGCTGGAGAGCATGCCTGAAACGAGAAGGATTTATGCAGTACCCTGTCAGCAGGTATGGCAAAGGCTATGCCACAGCATTTCTTCTGATGTACAACTGCCTTTTCCTGTCTCATACAAGTGGTGATTTCTTACAGCTAGCATGGCAATACATTAAAATATCAGGGAGGTTTTGTCACTGGAATAGTGGGTTGTTAGTGAATATACAAAAGGCAGCAACTTCCTTAAATGCCTCCTGTCTCTGAATATCCTTATGTTTCTTCTGCAGAAGGGGAAGATTCCATTTCTTCCTCCAGCTTTACTACTGTTTCCCTTTTGCCTCGGCTAACTGTTTATAGCGGGACCACTTGGTGGTTTTCCGAAGCAGCTAGTTCCGATGTGCTGGCTCAGAATGACCACTGCTGAAATGCGCTGGCTTCCTACTGTTCAATGACAATATGTAACTGCTTTTTTCTGTTTGTTTTTTTTTATTATTATTATTTTTTTTTCTTTATGATGCTTAATTCACATACTTCAGGAATTGGGGAGTGGCAAAACCAGAAGCTTTTGGGCTCTGAGAGGCATCAGCCTTTCCTCCCTAGGTAAGCAGGGTCAGTCTGGCCATCTGTGGGCTTGATGTGGCCCTCTGACCTTTACAGAAAGAGGCTTCATGGCTGGGATATCAGCTCAGAGCCTGTTCTGGGAGGTAAGAAGCTACTTGGGCAGAGAGGAGGGGGGGCAGAGCATGCTGGGGTGTGGTGAGGCGGCTGCTGGGCTCCTCTGGGCAAGGGAAAGTGGCTTGCAAGGAGGGGGACCCCTGCCCCCAGAGTGGCTGGGGTATGGGCCAGTGGCTGCTGCAGGCAGTGGATAGCTGGCATGTTCCCCGGGGTGGGAAACGGCTGTAAAATGGGGAAAGGATGCCCAGGGCAGGGGATCTCAGACAGGAGATGTGATTTCTGCCAACAGCACTCTGTAGCATCACCCTCAGTTGTACTGTCCTTTTCCTTGGCCATGCAGAACAGGCCCATTTCATGGTCAGAGCTGACTGCAAAAGAGGCACCGGGCATCCTCTGTCCTGCGAGTAGCAGGTATATCTGAGCTGTGGGAGGTGAAACTCTTCTGGACTCCTGTGGTTGCTCAGAAAACTCTCGCTGCCTTGGCTTTGTAGATTAAATATAAACACCATTTACATCTGCTTAAAATCTGAATTGAACTTGAAATTTATGTTCAGTCCAGTGGTGAATGTAGCTGCTGTTAAATTGCTCCATTAACTATAAAGCAAAGTTTAATCTGCTGTGGTTTACTTCCATGAAGTGCTTCTGAGCACTGGTAATATTCCTTCTGTTGCGTTCCTTTAACTTTACAGGAAACTGAAATCTTTGTCCTAGAAAAAAAAAATAATCTTAGGATTAAAATTCCCATGAAAGGAATGCAAAGATTCAAAAAAGAGAGAAGGATGGATCAGCATTACCAGGCAGAATTAAGAGGAACAACATTGGAGCAACTTGCTGCTTTGCCTTTTCATTTCCCAATATCCAACATGGTCAAAGAGCCCTACTAAGTAGATTACCTCAAGTACTCGTGGAAAAGAGTACCAGTGCAATCCAGAAAGGCAATTACTTTTTTCATTCAGATGATAGAATTTTTCAGCTTATAACATGGAGTTAATTGCCTCTTTTTTTTTTTCTCCTTTTCTCCTGTAATGGTCCTTTGCATAGGTTTAGTCATCCTTGAGGGCAGCTGCTCCATCTATACCGCAATTGCCAGATGATTACCTCTTTAATGTTTTCACTGAGTACTTTGCTGGTTAACCTGCATCTTCCCATACAGCTGCTATATGATCAATTGCAAATTGACTTTAGTGCAGCAATAGAGTGCATTTAACACACATCAGTGGATCATTCATACAAGCAGAGCTGGAATTTTTATGGCTGTTTATGTCTCTCTAATATCCAAGTATAAATTCTCCCAAGCTGAGCAACTCTTAGTAAAACAAAATGCAAAACTCAGTCCAACAAGTGATCGTCTGTCACAGGTCAGCTCTCAGCACAGGCAGTTTTTGGGTGGCGGGATGCTGAAGGTGGTGGAGCAGCCCTGATTGCCTCACCTCTGCCAGGAGGCAGAGACGGGCTGAGGCCTCTCCTGCAGGCGCTTCCTCCCCTGCCTCGGGCTGTGCCAGGGGCAGCTCTGCAGGGCTTTCCTGCTCTTGCTGGCTTGCCACCACCTCCCTTTCTCTGCCTGGTCCTTCTTCACCAGGAGGGTAACACTGAGTCTTGCCTACAGCCCAGGCTGGTCTGGAGATGGCTTTGTATATGTGTGAGCCCCAGAAGCTGAGCTGACAGCCACCTCCGTGTCCAGGTCCTGCTGAGGTCAATGATGGGGAGTCAAGAGCTTCCAGTGTCTGAGATGTGCATGGTCTTTTACTGCTCTGCTGCTTGCTCTTCTGGTAAAAAAAGCTGACCTGGGTCCAAAGTGCTGCTTTCTGATATTTTCTTACTGCAGCAGCCGTTCCTGAGGTTCAACCCCACTGTTAATGGGACAGTCAGCCTCGGGGTGGGGATGCTGGGCTCAGAGGGCTCTGAAGCCTGTCCTGCTGCATGTGGTGGTAGACCATCCACTGCGATAGCACTGTCAGGCACCGGGGATCTCCTGCACTGTGGAGGCTTGGGGTGGTGATCAACCGTATCAGTACCCTAAGCTTCTCTCTAGGATGAACTCCGACCCTGTGCCAAAGGCAGCAAAAACAGTGACCGTGTCCCCTCCGGGTCCCTCCTGCCCAAAGCTGTGCATGTGCCTGGGAGTTTTGCTGGGTGTCCCTCACTGGAGTACAGGTTCCCTTTCCTGTTTCTTTCTGGCCAAAATTTCTAGGAACTGTTGCTATTTCTGTATTTCTGAGACTGCTCTCTCCTTTTAACCAATCTGCTTGGGCTGGAGTAGGTCACCTTCACAGTCACCTCTGCACTCATTTCTTCAGAAATAGGTCTCTGTGGGTAAAATTTTCAACCCTACAGATCCAGGCAGATTATATGATACAGAATTGCCATCAGAGCTAGGACAAACATATCTTTATCTTTAAAAAAAAGAAGGGAAAAAAAGATCTTTTTCAGCAAAGGTCTTAATTAAAAAACATCATCAGGTTTCAATTTAACAAAACACTGTAAAATAAAAGAAAGCCGTGAATGCAGGTGGTAGCCTGGGAACATCCAGTGCTGATTTACTATGCCAGGACATACCTCCTGTAGAGTTAGATTATTATTTTTCTTTACTGCTCTGTCACACGTTGTTGCATGTCTGAGATTCCTCACCAGTAACTGAGAAAAAGCAGAGAGGTTTTACTCACATGAAGTTCATTATTTTATCTACTGAAGTAAAAAAATTAATGGCTTGTGTTGAAGTTTCTTTGGGCAGAAAGTAAGATCTTTACATTGTTTCAATGAGGGCAGCTTTGGTAACTATAAGTAAATCAAAACATCTTGACATTCATCTGAAGCATCCTGCCTCTTAGCTTATGCTTTTCATTACTTGGAATATTTGCCATATGCTCTTGGCTTTATATGTTGTGTTAACTTTTTTTTTGTCTTATGAAAATGAAATTAAACTCCAGATTGTCTCTTCTGTATAGAAAACCATGAGCTTCCAACCTAATCTGTTTGGTTAGTGACATTTCTGAAGAAAACTTCCAGTGCTGTACTCCTCCTGGTTATAATTGTTCTTACTGAAAATCCAGAATTGGATTTTCTCCTGTGCAGCTGAAGTGCTGGTTATGTCTGTTTCTTCTCTGTGGATCGCACCCTGTGAAATAGCAGTTTCAGCACCATGAACAACAGAATGCTGAATTAGTATTATAGTATTACCTAAGAAAATGGCTTTGATGTAAGATTCCAATATCCTTATTTTGTTATGGAGTCATAATACTCTTTTAGCATTCTGTTATTCACAACACTGAGCTGATATCGATGGACTTACTAGGAGTACAGCTGTGGGGTTCATCCTGAGGTAGTCAGACAGATGAAGGCAAATACTAATCCAAGTTTAAGACTATAAGGTAGAGCAGAAGGCAGAGCCAGTGATTTCAATCTTGGTTATGAACACGCTGGTCATCCCTGCACCTTTTTCCCAACTCCATTGATTTTTAGCACAGTGCAAGGCCAGGCCCTGCCCTGGGGAAAGCCGCAGTGTGCTGGGCAGCACAGGCTGCAAACAGCGTGTCTGAAAAAGGCATATTTTAAAAGAGGAAAAAAAAGGTACCTGTTGGTCACAAAATTGGAATTTTTGTTTAAGAAAAACAACGATAGAAATGCTGAAGGTTAGAAAGGTGAAGAAAACGGGGCTGCCCAGGGAGGTTTGAAAGCCTAAGCAAAAAGTGTGGTGATTCCACTAAATTCTTGACAATTCAACTAAACTGTGCTTGTGCACACAAGTAAGTATGAGCAACATTTGGAAGGAAGGAAGGAAGGAAGAACAACTGCTCTGTGTGTTTTCAGAGCACACATAAATTCCTTCTGGCATTCACCAGGAGGGATAATATATAAAAGTATGGTATGCACTGAGCCAGTAATAACCAAACAATTTGAGATCTTGGGGAGTTCCTACCATTTTCCTTTTCTTTCTTAAAATCAATTAAAAAGCAGTTTTATTTCAGGAACAAAACTGCCTGAAAGATCAGGAAAATGCCTAAATAGATAATTTATAGATAACTTTAACTCTGGATGATGATGTGGGCTAACAAAGAAAACAATATCCCAGAGCTTTTTAAACTGATCTCTTAAAATCTGCCAGAGACTTGCCGGGGCCAGGCTTTCTCAGAGGCACTGCAGACTTAATTTCTGCTGCCTCTGGCTGTCCAAACAGCAGAGCCGTTGCCAGGCTGTAGGACATGGAGGTCCCATTTCTTTGGGCTGCCTCTAGAACCCAGGCCTCTGAGATGCTCTGGAGGAACCACCATGGTCCAGTTAAGAGCTGGGGGCAGAGGTTTGTCACTCCCTGCCTCAGCGTGCACGTTCAGGGCAGTAGCCGGGCTGGAGGCAGAGCCGCTGGCCCAGCCAGGGTTGCAGGAGGATGCGGCATGGGAGCCGCAGGTGGCTGTGGTCCTGCTCTCCATGGCTCCTCTGGTTTTGACAGACAGGAATCAGAGTTTCAAAGTTACACATAGCTGCAAGGATGAGGAAAAAAATTGACCAGAAATACTAAAAGGACCAGTATTTCATTAAGGAGGATAGATTTATTGACTGTCTAGACTGAAGTTAGTTTTGTATTCACACTTTAAAAGTTTTAATTAAGTTTAAAGTTTACACTCATACGACTCAATGTCTAGCCATTCCCTGGTTAGTTTTATGAAAACATTAACCTTGACATTTTGACAACTTTTTTCCTTTCATTTAATCTCTCATTTAAAGTTGTTTTCATTGTCTGTGGTTTAGCGATTCCCTTGGTCCGCTTACACAACCCAAGCCCTTTGAAGAGCGACAGCTCAGCGTGCCCGGTGGCATCTCCCAACACAGTGTTTAATTCTCAGTTCAAGCTGAGCGGTGGAGCTCTACCTCTGTTGCACTGCACCAATGCGATGCCAGGTTTTGCAGGCAGCGATGAGAAATTTGCCAACGCGCTTGCACCGCGAGCTTGTGAGAACAACACGCTTGCGCCTTCACAGCTTGCAGGGCCCAGGGACCAGCAGAGGATGTGGGACCCCACCTCGGCTTGGCGCCTAGGGCAAGCTGCTCCTGTTGTCCCTCCTGTCATCATGTACACACACAAGTCCTGCACCTCCCAGTGCAGTCTGCCCCTCCAGAAGATGCTGTCAGCTCCTGCGCTGGAGGCCCTAAACTGTCCCCAGGAGCTTGTGCCCTGCGCTGAGACAAAGCAGTGCAGCTCACAAGGATGCTCTAACAGTTCCATGTGTTAACTTGGAAAGTCCAAGTTCAGCACTGCTGAAGAAATGCCCCAAATCACCTAACAACTTAGTGCAGGACATACTTAAATCCCTTCTGCTCCAGCTTTCTAAAGATTTTTTGGCAGAAACGTATGCAAGCTATGTAGGTTTATAGTGACGCAGATGGGTGATGTGAGAGTCACGCTGGTATCTTTCTATGGCTCTGGCCACTTAAACACCTCTTGAAAGCCTGAGCCTTTAAGTTTTACTGGTGTTTACTCAAGTGTTTTTCTCAGCAAAGCTGCTGTGGTTATTAATTCACTGGAGTTCACAAAGTGCCGAGGCAGGGCATTTGGGTGTCAAGCGCAGCACTTTGATAGACAAGCGGGGGGAAAGAGAAGTTGTAAACATGTTTCCAGGGAGATAGGGGAACTCATCAACTCTGAAGTAAAGAAAAACCATCACCTCTGCATCCTTGCACAACTTGCCTTAAGACTGCGTTGTGCTGAGGAATTGCCGTGCCAATCCCAGTGACTGAATGTAAGAAGCTGGTCTTTCGATTTTGCTGGAAAAGGGGAAAATGAAGGGTCTTGGTGTTGTATGAAAAAACAGAGAAAAAGCAGTAAGATGGCATCACTCAGACCAAACTCCTGTGGAAGGCTGGACACGTTGCTGGTAGGAGCTGCCAGAGGACAGAAATGGCTGCAGAGAAGCTAGGAATGCACATAGCCTGGCTGTGGCCATCGAGAGCCAACCTTTCCTGTAAAAGCTGCCCGCACGTCCTCTCACTCCTCTTTCAAATATTGCCCAGCACACTGATGACTGGAGGAAGCAAGTGCAACCTCTGGTTCCAGTTTTGGGAGTCAGGATGAGAGCGCAGAGTTGCTTGCTCTTACTGAAGGTCACTTTCAAACTGAAGTGTGACTCAGAAGCTAAAAACAGTGACATTTTACAAAGTTAGGACTATCCGAAAATGTGAAAGATTCTGCCTCATGTAAGGCCGAGGGGAAAAGAAGGTTGGGACTGCATTTTTAATACTGTTTGGGAATCCAGGTCCCCAGGACAGGCGGTGCACATCCTTGTGAGCATGAGGGAGCACTGGGGAGAGTGTGTGACCCTGTGTCACCGTCTCCCTCCTGGAGATGGTGACAACATGTTTATAGTTGGAACACGGTTCCTGTTCCCAGGGCAGGGAGAGGCAGCAGGGACTTGAGGAACCAAACAAACACCACTTTTAAAAATCTTCACTCCCAAACAGCAAATACATCTCTCTCTTTGCAGAAAGTGAGCATCTGAGGATTAACTAAGAAATAACAAATGTGGGATTTTGGTACTGGAATTAGGATTTAGAGAAAACTGATGAAGCAAGCTGTGTATAAGGCTTGAGACAAAATAGGCAAGGCAATGAAATTGATAATAAGGGAGACACCCTTGGGAATCCCCGAATGGAAATCCTCATTGATTTCTTCTGACACTGAGAAAGAAAAAGCCAGGTCAACAGATTGACAAGCACTGTGTGAGGGGAAAAAAGTAAATTACTGTGAGGCGATAATCCCAAATCAAAAGGAATTCAGAAGAAAGAGACGTGTCTAAACTTGTTTGTTTGTAACGGAACATTACAAGTATGGATGTTATTCCCTGAGGACACAACTGTATTGATAATTCCAACAATAAAATTTAAAAGGAAAAAAAAACCAACCAAGAAGAGCAGGTTACACTGAGTTATCAATAAATTGTTTGCTCTGCCATGCAAAATACAGAAGAGACTGCCCATGAGCATCTCTATTAATTCTGCAGCATCCTGAGGTAATGCCCTGTGTCAGAAATGCACATTTTTTCTTTAAATGAAAATATTTTTTTAATAGTTCCAAAGATTAGTGGTACTGATTTACCACTAACTATTTATTATTTATTAACAGTTCATTAATATTATAAAAATCTAATCTGTTGTATTAGTTTCCTTTTCTCACTTTACCTCTATTGGATTGCAAAATTTGGCTCAGCAAACCATCTTTTCAACACACTTGATTCTCACTGATAAGAATATTGATTTTGTTTTAAAGGATCTGGCCTGGCATTTAAGTCTCTGGTATTTGATTCCCATCTCTGACACAAACTTTATATATGATCTTGAATAGAGGGCTTAATTTTTTATGCCTCATTTGCCTCTTTGTAAAAGATTACTTTTGGGAAGAGAGTTCCCGAACTTCATCCTCCTAATAACTGGAATCCTTCTTGTTTCCAGGGTGGATGTGTTTGTGGTAAATTTGCATCCAATATCTTTACGTCGAGATCTCTATGAAATTCCATAGTTCTTTTTCTCTCCTGGTACTTAGTTCTTGGAGAGCTTACAGTCTGCAATTCTCTCCTCTTTCAATCTCTGTTTTAGTGTGCAAGACAAGTTTTCTAGCCTTCTGTCATGAAAAAATGCTCCTCTGATCACCTCCACAAGCCCCTCCATGCCTCTGTTTTGATGTGAGTTCTTGCATGCAGTATCCAGACGGGATTTATCTAGTGTTTGGTATACAAAGTTCCATCAAGAAATTTTGCAGAAATGCTTGTCCCCTCAAAAATGCAGGAATCTTTTGGAGCCTGTTAATTCATAAAAGTACATCAGACAGAGAGACATATCCTTGTGGTGTCCCAAGTCCATGTCTGTCACTCTATTCTCCACCCCTCAAAACACAAGGAAGGTCCAGCTGAAAAGTCAGCGTTTCCTGGGGGAAAGCCTGTCTGAGTAAAATAAGAAATCAAACAATATGGCAAAAAAAAAAGGGGGGGGGGGAGTAGGGGGAGAGTTGCTGTATAGCTATGTTTTAATAAGAATGTGAAGTAATAACGTGCTTGAGACCACATTGTGGGTTGGGCATGGGGCACCCTGACTGCATTACTCTCCCCTGGATCTCCAGCCCCTCTGCCCTGTCCACCTCTCCATGCTCTGCCCCCTCGCAGCTGTTGGCTGCAAGAAGAGCACCAGGTAGAGGCAAAACTTGACGAAGCTGGGGTCCTGGGGCTGACAAGAGCACCCCTTCACGGCATCCCGGCAGTCACAAGGGCAAGCACATGAGAGGAGGTTGCTGCTGCCAAAGAGGAGCCGGGATGGAGGTTCAGCTGGTGTAAAGTACTGCCCTTCTGCAGGCCTCAAGGCAGCTGTACTGAGTTACTTCTGCTGAGTGATGGTGCTGTGTCATGGGGGAACCACAGGTGATGCATTTAAATGCAAATTAATTGGGCAGCCTATAGTAGTTCTGGTCTGGAACAAGCAAGGTTTTGTCTAGTTCCTGGGAGACAAGAATGGCTCAACTTGCTCTTGATGTGATGTGGAGCTGGGATAAAGGGAGAATGTTAAGGACAAAAGTTGTCAAATGGGGAGTTTAGATATGGCTGATACCCTTTCTGGGACTTAACTGATGGTGACTTCTATTTATGAAATGCAACAGCTGTGAGTAACTGAGTGCAGTCTTGTGCAAATTTGTTTCCTTAGAAGATTAGTGACTGCTGTTTTTTATTTACTCTTTTTAAAGTCTTTTTTCTACTTACAGTTCTTGAACTGATCTGTTTTGCACTTTAAGTCTTGAGTATTATGCCTCCAGATTGAAGCATTTTGTTGTGTCACTCCTTGTTTCTAGTGCCAAGATCACATGCAAAAGGGAGTCACCAATGAAGATCTGTCTGTGCAGCTGAGCAAACTGATTGTGAAGAAAGCTCTAAACAAAACAGGTCAGTTTATATATATATATGTTTTATTTATATATGCTCTTCTGACTTAGGAGGTAACTTCTTTGTGAAATAATACAAAGTTAAATTTTTTGGTTTTTTTTTTAAGAGTTAATTTTGGAAAATGCTCTCTAGAAAGGAAGTTTTTCCTACAGTTGGCTAGGAACAAGCTGGATCCAAACACCCTTGAGCTTGACAGAAACATAACATGGATGAAGTGAGGCTCCGGGATGTCTTGTATCTGGTTTCCTCCTAACTTTAGAGGTACCCAAAGCTTCCTTTTTTGGGAAGACTTAAAGCGCAGTTCCAAGCTGGCTGCTCATGGTTATCTCTCTTTCAGTGTGCCTTGTTATATCTCATTTCTGTTAGAGCAATTCTCTTTTGGTCTGTGTGTATATGTCTCTCAGGGTGGCTGGAGTATTTTGCGGTGTCACGTGCTAATAGTTTGCAAATGCCTGTGACTAGCTCTGTTTTTCAGAGAAGCTGGTTGGGTTGGGGTTTTGCTGCCTGGAAAGCAAGGATCAGATGCGCTCTAAGAGGTCTCTGCTGTAGGACTGTTGTTTGACTCAGCGGTGTCTTTCCTTGGTCTGTATAATCACCTGACAAAAGCAATATTGAAAATGTGCGTGGCTCAAGTTCCTGCATTTTTTTAATATAAAGAACCAATAGCTTTTTTGTGAATGTGTGTTTATGCAGTATGTCCCTTATTAGGGTCTGATTCAAAAGGGGCTTGGATCAGGCCTAGTGGTGTGCTAGGACAAAACATGTTCTGACCCATCAGAGTTAATGGCGTTAACTTGGGAAAGGTTTTGCACAGTTCTAAAGTATCTGGTTTAAAAATGTTTACTTCTAGGTGGGGAGGGAGCTTGAGTTGCCTGCTTTTTCAGGAGTACTTTGTTAGTGTTAGTCTCATGCCTAATCAGATTGCTCTTCGGTGCTTAGAGAGATGCATCTTTGTGCTAACACTAAATAAACAAAACCCACCCCCAAACACAGAATCGTATTTTGCTGAGGTTCCCAGGTATCTGCTCTCCCAAGTATGTAATGCCAGCATGCTCTATTGGAGGATGAACCTCTCTGACCACAACTAGAACAACAGTACTTTGCCCTTGAATAAGAAAACTGCTCTCCTGTGTCAGTAGCTTATATAAATTATGTTGCTGGGTTCTTTTTTCATGCCATCAGCTATTTTTATTTCCACTAACAGAATAAAGGTCAGAAAATGCTGGTTCTAAATTGCAGTGGTGAATAAAACCACTTCAACTCTTTTGCAGGAGTTCTTTTGCAGAAACCTCTCCTCACAAAGTCAAAATAAAGGCCAAAATATCTCAGAAAAGAGCAACTCTCTGAAGTCTTGGCCCATCATTCACCTCTTTTCCAGGCCAAGCAATTCTTTGCTACTGAATTATTTACTGGGGAGGAGAATTGGCTTTAATCATCAGAGGAGCATTAGAATCTAACAGGACTTTGAATACATATTTAAAATGTTTACGTGTGTGCTGGCTTATTAATTTAAAGCCTTTAGAGACTTAGCTTTTCATTACAACTTCAAATTAGGAATAACACCATTTTTTTTAACTTTCCAGGCTGTAAGATGCTTTTCTTGGCTTTTTGTTCTGCCCTGAGCGTGTGGCCTTCTGGTTTGTGCTTGAGGACCCAGAAGCGAGACATTTTCCATGGCACAAGATTTCTTTATGTGAACATGGTGTATGTGTGTAGTATTTTGAGTTCTAGTTTACCTATGTTGGAGGTGCAGGAAAAAAATCCCACTGAGGCAATGCTCTTTCTGCTGAAAACTATGGTGTGGTGGTTGCAGTGTTTTTGGAATATTACCCTATTATGCCCGAGAAGCATTTAATAGCACTGCGCTGGATGTCTTGCTCATTAAATCTCTCTTGTAGCTATTCCACTCTTGATGCAATCAAAGCTGAACTGCACTAATGCTTCCTCATAGCTATTAGCATTTCAAAAACTTAGACTTTAAACAGTTCTTTTGCCTTTTCTCAAGATTTTCAGTTGTCTTTTAGATTACTTCTCAGAATGAAAGACTGAAATATTTATTAAGCTTTTTGGGAAAACTCTGGAGGCAGGATTTGCTAATAGTGAAAATTCATTATTGATGCTGCTGTTCTCAACTGATAAGCAGTTTTATGCCTGCTTATGTTTTATTTTTACTTTTTTTCAAGATGGCATAAATCACAGCTGCTCACTATTAAAAATGCTTCCCTGGCTCCTCAGACTTAAAAGCTGAACCTCCTGACCTGTGCATATAAACTCAGCTTTGCTCGTCTCAATTAAGGCAAAACAGCTTCTCGTTTATGATGTCTGCTCTTCAGGCATTTCTCCCAAGGCTACTTCAGATTTTCCAAAGCTTTTGTCCATCTTTTGATGGCTATCATCTTTTTACCAAGGCTTCACAAAAGTGTTTCCATCCCCTCTGCCCTGACATTGGCTTCCCTCTGTCCTGGTACAGCAGTCCATGAGTCTGTGATATGACTGAGATTGGGGGTATTGTGATTGTGCTGGGGTGGAAATGGATGGGGTTTGTTATTGCTGGGGTGGTGGGCAGAGCCGCACTTACAGAAAAACTTCTAGATCCCTTTCAGAGCTCTTCTGAACCTTAGTCCGGAAGAAAGCTAACCTTAATTTCACATTCTTAATGTGCACCTGAGCATGTGTGGCTGAAGGGGTGGTTTTAGAGATGAAGTGATGCAAACCCAACCCTTGCTGATGGTTAGAAACTCAAAGTGGCATCTTAAAGACCCTTTCTCTGGACTATGTGGCTCAGGGCTTACCATAATGTGGTAGGGATTAAGGCATTTATATGTAGCATCCCCAGTGTTAAAGGATAATGCAGGCCTCAAACACTGATGTTAAATCCTTTATTTTACCATCAGCTATCCTGCATATATGATAATATTTCAATACAAATTGCTGTGTTGTATTTAAATACAATAAACAAATCCCATATAAAATTCAGTCTTCTGAATTCAAAGCATTTTAAATCGGTGTTCCTAAAACACCAGACTCCCAGTGCTCCATCAGCAGCATGAGCTGAGCAGGCTCCCCCTTCTTATACTCTGCAAAGGGATGAGGGAGTGAGCACAGACCTAATCCTCCTGAAATATGCCTGTCTCTTCTGGAAGAGAAAAAAGCACCACAATGTGTACTACTATTACAGGGGCATAAGCCAAACCCCAGTCTTTCCTTCTGCTTCCCCCGCCCCCCTCCCCCCTCCAAATCAGTTGTCTTATTGTTCTTAAATTACCTACAAAATACATTTTCCCCTAGCAGGAGGCACAGAACTCTTTCTAAAAAGCATAGACTGCACACCATATTGTGCCCAAATTTCATTACAGACACACTTTGACCACCCCACCTTACACCTAAACTTTTCTATTCTGGATGTATGTACTTGATGACTACAGTCATAAAATACAACCCACTGTGCAGCAACCAGAGTTCTGGTACAAACAATCACTGCACCTCACTATCTAGGTTGTGGTGGGAAATTACTTGCTGAAATGAAGTGTTCTCTTATGCCTCCAAATGAATAATGGGTTGTGGGCAAAACCACAGTTAATGCTTTAGAGAAAAAGCTTGTTAGAGTAGCTGAACTTTCAATAAGGAGAGTGATATGAGGTTTCTGATCCATATTCAGTACTTGTATTCCAGATCCTTGCTCTATATTGATGTTTTCTACCTGGCTTTTTTTTTTTAAATACATGTGAGAGCCATAGGGTTGGTTGGAATCCAGAGGTCTCCACACACCTCTTCTGCTTCAGCAAGGGATAAGACAGCCCTTAGTAATTACCTCTGAAATTGAAAAGAACAAAGCCTTCCTCTGTCTTTAATGTCCAGATCTGTTTTGGCCTCTTTTCTCACTTTATCTATATTTAATTAGAGTTTTAGAGAAAATACAGCTTTGCAGCTATGGTAATCCTGGAATAATTTCTAAACCTTGCCATGAAATTTTGCTGCTCTTTATTGAGGAACAGTTCTTTCCGAACTGCTGCAGCAAGTATCTGCCCTGGGTGAATAAATACCTCTCAAAAAGTTTTCATGTTGAGTGTGAGCAAAGCTATAAAGAGTTAAGTTAAATTCATAGCAACAAGAAATCCCCTGCCTTTGTTATGCTCCTGACAGCACTGCTGAGCCTGGAAAGTCTAATTGGTGCTCTGAGCCCAGCCAGGTCCATCTGCTGGGAGGCTTCAGCCAGCCAGAGCGTTCAAGGAGCCGGCACTTCTGCTGCTATCTCTGCTTCCTGAGTTGATGTGAGATGAGTTATTACCATGTAAATGAGATAAGGACTTAGATAATTGCAGACTGAAAGTAATACAGAACTGGATTGCTCATGGCTGTGTCCCAGTTTCAGCTGGGACAGAGTTAATTTTCTTCCTAGCAGCTGGCACAGTGCTGTGTTTTCGATTGAGTATGAGAAGAATGTTGATAACATATGGATGGTTTAGTTGTTGCTGAGCAGGGCTTACACCAGTCAAGGACTCTTCAGCTTCCCCTGCTCTGCCAGGTGCACAAGAAGCTGGGAGGAGGCACAGCCAGGACAGCTGACCCCAACTGGCCAAAGGGGTATATTCCATACTATATGATGTCATGCTCAGTATAGAAACTGAGGTGAGTTGGCCAGGCAGCAGTGATTGCTGGGGACAGGCTGGGTGTTGGTCAGCAAGTAGTGAGCAATTGCACTGTGTATCACTTGGTTTGTATATTCTATTATTACTATTATTTTCCTCTGCCATTTTATTAAACTGCCTTTATCTCAACCCATTGGTTTTACTTTTTTCCCAGTTTTCTCCCTCATCCCACTGGGGAGAGGGGAGTGAGAGAATGGCTGCGTGGTGTTCAGCTGCCTGCCAGGTTAAACCACAACAGGCTGGAAGTTTTAAGTGTAACTTTCTATCTTCTTTTTTTTTTTTTAAGGTCTCTATACTTTTTTCCTTCCACCCATTAGCCTACTCTATAAATGGTATAAAGAGTCCTTATGTTTCCCATCAGGCTACTAGTTGTGAATCGAATTTTTTAGAGCTGGAACTTTCCTGGTGCCTTTTGCTTCTCCTCTGCTGGTTATTATGAAACCTGTATGCAGAGGTAATAAAATTCCTTTGAGAAAAATATGGATGTCAATCACTTTGACCAAAGCAATCCAGTGCAGTCGCTTCATTCCATTTTCTTTAGAAAAAGTCAAAGAAAATATCTTTGGCTGATTCCTTCATTGTCCCTGCATGGTCTGAGCATGCCAGAAGGTGGGTGGCTGAATTCAGAAGACTACAGTTTTGCTCTAGGTTGGTCTTTTTATTTTCTGTTCCCAGGCATCTGACTGCAGTGTGGAGTGTAAGTAATTGAGGAAAAAGTCATATTCTGCTCCCTTAATCTCTGTGTTCATCTTCTCTGTCCCATGTAGGGCATAAAACCCTAAGAAAAAGAGGAAATATTTTCGTGCATCTCACCAAGGAATGGTGGAATCTTAAGGATCACTTTTAGTAGCTAAAAATAGTGGTTTTGCAACTGGCAATCATCAAACAGCCAAAGGAGAAACGTCTGGCCAAGCAGTGAACACTGAATCTCTTTATTCTGGGAATCGAATTTGCAGGTCAAGGTCAGGTCTTGCACTCTAAGCTTGGGTGAAATTCAATCTTTCAGAGAAGACCAGGATGGCCACTGTGTGCTTATACCCAGGAAACTATGCCTGCAGCAGGGTGTAGGGCTTGTGCTGGGTGAACTGTGGGAGGCTCAACTTGTGAGCCAGAGGGTGTTTGCCAGGAGTTAAGTCTTGATCTTTGTTAATAGCAGTGTGAAGCCTAAAACTCCCCTAGGCCGACAGGCTGCTTTCTCCAAAGCACAGTTTGGGTTGTTTGTAGTTGGTGTTTTTATTTTCTCTGTGTGTGGTCTTGTTAAAGATTTAAGGAGAAAAAGATGAGTTTCCTGAAAGAATTGCTAAGCTGTGGAAGGATGCTATTTAGGTCTGTAATGGGTACTCAGGGTGAAAGGTATGTAGAGCATCCACAGGGACACACTGTGGCATCTGCAGGCTCTGCTGTACTAAGTACATCCTTGGTGAAGGTAGGAACAGGGCTACCAGGTGCAGGAGGGCTTTTCTGCTCATCAAAGCTGGGGTCCTGCTGCTGGACGTGACTACCAGTCCTCTTGCAA
This sequence comes from Gorsachius magnificus, assembly GCA_034008185.1. Classification (NCBI taxonomy): domain Eukaryota; kingdom Metazoa; phylum Chordata; class Aves; order Pelecaniformes; family Ardeidae; genus Gorsachius; species Gorsachius magnificus. The sequence goes on from CM067086.1 coordinate 54,075,716, forward strand.
AAGTGTCTTTGCCTTTAAGTTAACTGCTGAAAATTTTTCCTCCCACTTCCCCAATTGTGAATTGGTTCCAGAATCTGTCTCCTTGGGTGTTTTGAAGACTTCTCATTTCTAGCCTTATATTCATGGACAGTTTATAACCCTTTGACTAAATTAGGTAGACGACACAAAACCATAGTTAGAAAAACATTTTTATACTGCATATGTAACAAAATTCTGCACATTGAATAATTAAATATCATAAGTAAATAACCAAATTAAAGCTCAGTCTGCCAATCTATTCTTGGGCTATAATATAAAACTCGTGTAAAAGATTGCCTGAACAGAATCCCTTTTCAAACAGTACCTTTCTCAATTTCTGAAACCATTGTCCAGTATTACTGCTTATGCTTGCCATCCCATTTCACAATGTCCTTCAGTTGGATGCCTTGCCTGAAGAAAGGGAATTTCTGAGGGGGGGGACTCATTTACTTTTTCTGTGACTTGGCAGAGCAACTAGAGGAATACTAAGCCCAAGGAGGAAAAAATAACGCTACAGTCTGGTCACCTAAGGTACCTGCAGTATTACAAACTTTAATATAAATAGATCTTTAAACCTGAAGAAGAGATTTTTTTGAAAGATAGGTCAGATGTTTCAAAGAAATCCGTCTCCATGTGAAGAATAAGGAATGTGTTCCTCTGGAACACAGAGAGACTTAAAACACACAGCTGTCCCCAATCTGATTCATCCTGTGGTTGCGACGATGTCCAGAGGATGCTGAAACGTAGACAGAGAGAACATTGGATGGCATGAGAAGAAATGTCAAACAATAGAGGCAGAGTGAAAGAATAATGAACACTAAGATTAATATTTCAGCAGTCTACTTAAACCCATGTTATTACGGTGCTTGAGGCATTAAATTTGCTGGGCTGACTAGTGTGGGAAATCAGTTTATTTTAAACATTGTGCAGTCTTGGAGAACTCGCAGAAATCTTCAACCAAGTTAATGCATTATGCATCTGAATTTGACAGGAAAAAGTGTAAATCCTACATATAATAAAAATTGACGGAGGAGTAGCAATGCTTGGAGTTTAAAAATAAAATATGAAGAGCATCCAAGGAGATAGAATTGTGTAAAGAAAGAACAGTGAAGACAAAGGAAACTTTACAAATAAGAACATCTGGGAATTTCATCAAAAGATTACTCAAGGATGCACTTTTCCCACTGGTTAAAGTTAATCTTCAAGGTGAAATGTAAATTGTTGACTTGCAGGAAGCCAGAAACAGTGTCAGTAGCTTGGTAATTCCAGTCTGTGTTGTTATCGATAACCAGCAAGGTGTATATCGTGGCTCCTGAAGTGGAGCATGAGTGCTAATATCCTCTGCACGGGGCTGCCTGCTGTGGAAGAGCACAGGCTGGTGGTGGTACAAGCTACAGCCTGCCCCACATCCCAGCAGAAACAGCTTTCCCATTGTCCCAGTTCCCGAGGTGAGAGGACATAGGAGGGGCAGCTATTAAAATGAATGCTGTCCTGTCTTCTTAAAAAGCTTATTTATACTACAGTGAAGGCTGCAGCAGAGATCTGATGTATTCATTAAAAATGGGAAGCAAATGGAGCTAGAAACAACCTCTTGCTGTTGGTAGACTAGTTCTTAGTGCTGAACAAAAAGGAGTTTCTCTCCATCTTCTTGAAGATTTGGTATGAGGGAACAGTATGATTTTACTTTTCTAGGCTCCTTTAAATGTTGTATGAGTGTGTGTAGTGTTTTTGGTTTATTGTGTGACTCCACAACAGAAAACCCCGGGCTCCAATTTCTTCATTCCTTCCCTTCTTCCATCCCTCCTCCTCATTTTTCCCCTGCTACGAAGAAAAGGAATGAAACAACATTTTCACAACATTTTCTCTTCCAGTTAAACAAAGAGCATCCCCCAATAAACAGATAAAACCTAAGTACATGCTCTACATAGTGTTTCACAGGTTTTGCAAGAAACTTTTGCCTTGCAAAAGTTTGTTACCTTGAACTTATTTGCAGTGTTTACAATAGAGGTTTAAGTTTGATTGTCAGGCATCAGAGCTGGAAAGAAATGGAAAAAAATTTCCATATTATATACCTAAAGACCGTGAATGTGTGTGATATTAAGGAGTCTTTCACTGTAGCAGAGCATGTGTGCAGTAAGACTTTAGGTAACTATGTAATGCCTCTCCAGTGTAAATATTAGAGTAAGTTCTATATGAGACATGGCCTTGAGGTCGCTGAATGTTTTCCTTCTAACCTCCTCATTGGTATCACTGTAGCATGAAAGGGGATGTGGAGGGGGAAGAAGCAGCAAGAGAATAATAATGTTAGCAATGAACCAAAGCACTGATAGCTATCTGTAAGCACAGAGTCCGGCTAGGAAGGATTAACCAGCCTCTGCCTATAGAAATGCCTATTGTCTTCCTAGAAGCTGTGGCAGATGTTTCTCCAGCAGCACAGTGCTGGTGCCTGGAGCCTGGCTTCAGCTCACATCTGCATGGGACAGTGTGGTGGCAGCGTGCAGAGCCCCTGGCGGGTCTCCTCCACAAAGATAGTTGCTGCCTGTATCTTGCAAGTTCCCACGCTGCTGAGAGAGGGTGCAGGCAGCCAAAACCTGAGCCTTCTTGGGCTGGCACTGAATCAGAGTGGCTGTTGCCTGGGGTCTGTGTACATGGGAAGCCTTGCTCAAGGAGAGCTGGAAGCCAAGACAAAGTCTCAGTTGTGATGTGCTCTAATGAGGTGTCTTTGGGTTTTCCAATTGCCACGTCTGTTTTTCTGCTGGCCAGATGGCCCATTTGAAACCATCTCATCTGAGTTATACCTCCTTACTCTCAGCACTTGCTTTCTGTTTGATCTTCTTTAATACAGCCCTAGAGTCATATCTATCCTTTAATTTCTGAACACAGTATAGTAGTTATTCACCTTGCAGTTAGTTCTCTGATGCAGGATTTTTTCAGGGAGCGAATCTTTTTTGAGTCTTACTTATGGAATTCTTCAAAGCTTTTTTCTAATATTCTTTTTCTTTCCTTATCAGGGAACTTCATTTCACAAATTTGTTAAGAACTGATTGTGGAACAAAACATGAGCAGTCCTAACCACTGTGGTACTAAAGTCTTTTTAGCCTAATTAAAAGCAATCTCTAACCAGAGCCTGACTGGGTTGAACACCCCTGTGTAATCTCACAGCAAAACAGCTGCTTCGTTAATGAGTGACTGTTGAGAGTGATGCTCCAGGACTTGTTTCTTTGTCACGGTGGATCAGGCTGCCCTCTGTTTGATCAGCCCACATAAAGATGACACGGGGTTTGCAGTTGTGATGGGTTGGCATGTGGGTGGGAGTGCTCTCCTCCCTGAGCCCCAGGGCCAGGCCGAAACCAGGACAGGGAGCTCCCTCTCTCCCCATGTACCTGAGCCTCCTCTCAGAAGGAACCACAATGATTGCAAGAAGAGGTGATTACACCATATCTACTCCTAGCTTATGGGTAGGACGTGGCAAAGGAATGCACCTGGAGACTAGGCCAGTAGGATAAACGTGTCTCATGAACCTGTCATGGCTTCAGTCTAATTGCCTGTTTTCTCTGTGCGCTTAATGTCTTTTGTTAGAATAGAGTGTGAAGATGCATTATTATGTGGATTGCACCAGTGCCTAATTCTGGAAAAGGTATTTAAGAGGGCTGCAATACTCATAAATCTCCCCTTCTTGCCTTTAGCCATCTTTTCACCTAACTCGTCCTTTTTCGTGCAATGATCCAAAGACTTGGGAGGGTGTGTATGCCTGGAACAGAGCAGCATGTGGCTTTTGACTGTTCCTCTGATGTATTGACACCTGCAGAAGTTACAGGATGGATTAGGACAGCCGGGAAACTGCAGAGTGTGACAGGTCAGGTGTAACCTTGGCATTTGCAAAGAAATCTACAATGCAATTTCTATTGAGCCAGGAATACCCTTTTGCTGGCACTTATGCAATCTCTGTTCCCTTCTGAAGAGCTCCAGGTCTAAAAATAGAGGAGAGGAGACTATCTGTGTGCGGTTACATAGTGACTTCAATAATACAGATATAGCCAGGGTGGTTGGGACCATTTCTGAAAGTGCCCAACATGTACTGTCTTAAATGCCTGTTTACCCCTTGTGTAAGTTGGGATTTCTCCTGTGGTAGATCATTGGGCTGAATATCCAGGGGCTTGGGTTAAAGCTTAAAGTGGAAAGAGGTGGAACAGTGAAAATGCCCAAGCAAGCTTGTTGGGTGGAAAGCTGTTACCGATACATATATGGGTTTGTGAGACTTTACATAGCAGGTAATAGAGGGTCCATCTCAAATTGCTTATCATTATGTACTTTATGCCCATATACATAAGTGCCCATAGGTTTAGTCTGTGGGATCTGGGTTCCTGACCCTGCTTGGTGTGGTTTATTGTGCAACACTGAATACTTTCTGCACTATCGATGTTCACTTCAATGTTTCAGGGCATGAAATCATCCAGAATATTTTTTTCCCTTGTCTATGCACTTCTTTGCCTCAAAGTGTTGATAATTTAAAAAAGCAGGTTTGAGTGGAACTTGTGATAAAGTGGCAAGTGTTTTGTCAGAGGTTGCAGGGTAGCCTGTTCTGAGTCCTAAATGTGATCTATTAACAGGGGACAAACACATACCACTTATGCTTACAGTAGGATTAAATCTAAAACAAACACACTGAAATTAAACAACATAAAAGTAATCAAATGGTCTTCATTCCCCAAATTCTTCTGATGTTTATATGTGATGCCATATTTTCACAAATAAGAAAAAGCTTATGGAATATTTAGATCATGAAAGACTAGTACTAGGTAACTATAACTTTATGTATCCATAAATACTTAAGCTTTTAAGAGACCTTGAGAGCTATTGTTGGCTATGAAAACATCAGTTGCTGTCCAGAAGAACAATATTGGAAACACTAATTCAGTAAAATGTGCAACATAAACCCCTCAGAGTAATAAACAATGTAATAAAAACTGTCGGTGTCATAATTGTTTAAAAGGTGCCTTCAGACTTGAAGCTGAGGCCACGTGGCTAGAATAATGACTGAAGATGTGAGAGATGTATGCTGGGTTCTCTGCTTGCCTGTGGATTTTCTGTGACCTGTGATCCATCTCTGTGGAGCTCAGCTCCCAGACCGCTGACGTACAAGTCCAGCTGAACTGCTGCTTCCCGAGATTACCATCTGTCAGCCAAGTGCACGCATATTTTTACTTCACACTCGCAAGAGGTTAAAAGTATCAGTTTCAATTGCAAAGACCAGGCTTTATGTATTTTTTATTTTGCATGTATGACAGGTGAAGACAGGGCATGCAGCTTCCGACAAATGGGACCTTGTCAAGTAATGGTAGCTCAACGGCGTACCAAAAGGGGACAATGTTCCTTTCCCACTTTGTACTGCAGAGCTCTTGTGTTCTGCGATGGGAGCTGTATTATACCAGAGACAAATGTTTTTGGGTGGTTCTGGATAAAGGTTTATTTTCCTATTGAAGTAGTACTTAGTCATGCGAAATATTTTCTAGCTTGAATTCAGCTTGCTATTAGTCACTGCTCCATGCAGTTCACTGGCTTTGTGCCTGTGGCTGCATCTCCCTGACTGGAGGCAAATCTCGCTGCTGTGGTGGCTGGGGAAGCTCTGCATCGGCTCCTGTCTCTGCAGGGGTGGTGTTCCCACTGAATGTCCAGGGCTTGCTCTCTGCTGGTTGTACCAAACCTCACATGAAGCTACAGTTCTCAGGAGGCTATTGAAGAGGAACTGCCTTGAAAGGGAGACTTGGGATTAAATGATGTACATGGGTGCAGGAGCTGCTGGGAAAAAATATTGCCTCTGACAGAGATGTAGCTGGGTTTGATCAGAGGAAAGACCTTCCAACAACTCAAAGAACCTTCTCTCTTACCTTGTCATAGCTTATTCACTGAATTACAAAGATGTATTAAACCACTTACTGTATTATTTCTCCAGCCATGGATGCTGACTTTCAGTAAATTTTTCCTACTATCCAATCTAAACCCCCCCTGGTGCAACCTGAGGCCATTTCCCCTTGTCCTATCACCTGTTACCTGGGAGAAGAGACCAACCCCCACCTCGCTACAGCCTCCTGTCAGGCAGTTGTAGAGGGTGATAAGGTCTCCTCTTCTCCAGACTAAACAACCCCAGTTCCCTCAGCTCATAAGCCTTGTGCTCCAGACCCCTCACCAGCTTCATTGCCCTTCTCTGGACACGCTCCGGCACCTCAATGTCCTCTTTGGAGTGAGGGGTCCAAAACTGATCACAGCATTCGAGGTGTGGCCTCACCAGTGCCGAGTATAGGGGCACAATCACTTCCCTGCTCCTGCTGGCCACAGTATTTCTGATACAAGCCAGGATGCCATTGGTCTTCTTGGCCACCTGGGCACACTGCTGGCTCATATTCAGGCGGCTGTCAACCAGCACCCCCAGGTCTTTTTCCACCAGGCAGCTTTCCAGCCACTCTTCCCCAAGCCTGTAGCGCTGCATGGGGTGGTTGTGACCAAAGTGCAGGACCCGGCACTTGGCCTTGTTGAACCGCATACAATGGGCCTTGGCTCACTGATCCATCCTGTCCAGGTCCCTCTGTAGAGCCTCCCTACCTTTGAGCAGATAGACACTTCTGCCCAATTTGGTGTCCTCTGCAAACTTACCAGGGGTGCACTAGATCATTGATAAAGATATTAAACAAGACTGGCCCTAGAACTGAGCCCTGGGGGACACCTCTTGTGACCAGGTGCCAACTGGATTTAACTCCATTCACCACGACTCTCTGGTCTCGGCCATCCAGCCAGTTTTTTACCCAGCAAAGAGTACACCCGTCTAGGCCATGAACCGCCAGCTTCTCTAGGAAAACTGTGAGTTCAGTGTCACTGTAAGAGGGGTAAAATGAAACTGGTGAGCCTAGTAAAATTAGTTATCTAGATAAAAGGATTGTGAAATGAATATTATAGTTTGGGGAGCAAGTATTGTATATTGTTCTGCTTTTATTCTGTTTATCTACACTCTTGGTGGTACTTTTCTCCTTTTTTTTTTTTTTTTTTTCCTAAGTTAACTTGTCTTTGAAAGTGGAGTTTCTAGATAGGGGCTTCAGCCAGTGTTTTGGAAGCAAACCAGCTTCTGATTCACCCCCAGACAAGTCCCAGCAGAAGGATTAGATGTGACTGGATAAGTGGGATGTAGACAGAGGAACACGTATGAATTTGTAGGGCATCCTGCTGCAAGTAAGTGGGGTTTTTTGGTTTATTTTTTTGTTGATGGTGAAGAGATTAAAGAGAAACAATCCTACTTGGTGCTTTTTTTTTTTTATTTAAACAAGGAAAAAGTGTGGCCAGTAGAGAACTGTGGTGTGTTCTGCTGGACACTTCCCTTTTCCTTGAACACTGAACCCAAGGAAACCCCCAACCATTTACAGATGAACTATGCATTTCGCTGTCCTCTAGCTGAAACCTAGCTTTGTGGACCAAGAAGTAGCTCTCCTATTGCTAGCAGTCTTGTTAGCTGGTTACAAATTTCAGCCATGAGTTAGTGTGGCAGTGGGTCAGTCTGTAGGAAGTGGGTCGGGGACGCTCAGCAGTCTGTCTGTGGGACCCTGTTTCAGAGAAGCGCATGGAGAGCCTGAGGGATGAGAAGTCTGGCTGGGAACATCTCTTTCACTGGTCCATGCTCTCCATCTGGTCTGGTGGTGTGAAGTGTGTGCTTTGGGTGAAATTGGTATGGAGAGAGGGAGGAGGAGGTAGTGTGCTGTTCCACTCATCTGCGGTCATCCACCTCTTGGTGAAATAACACAGAGTGCAGATCTGAAAATGCAGCAGGTGCCTATGGAGTCTCACAGAATCACAGAATGGCAAGGGTTGGAAGGGACCTCGGGAGATCATCTAGTCCAACCCCCTGCTAAAGCAGGTTCTCCTAGAGCATGTTACACAGGACTTCATCCAGGCGGCCCTTGAATATCTCCAGAGAAGGAGACTCCACAGCCTCCCAGGCAGCCTGTTCCAGTGCTCCGTCACCCTCAAAGTAAAGAAGTTTTTCCTTGTATTCAAGTGAAACCTCTTATGTCTCAGTTTGTGCCCATTGCCCCTTGTCCTGTTGCTGGGCACCACTGTAAAGAGTCTGGCTCCATCCTCATGACATCCACCCTTAAGATATTTGTATGTGTTGATGAGGTCCCCTCTCAGTCTTCTCTTCTTCAGGCTGAACAAGCCCAACTCTCTCAGCCTCTCCTCATAGGAGAGATGCTCCAGTTTCATTCATGTCTGTTCAGAGGTTATAGATTTTATTTTTTTTTCGGAAGTGTCTTTGTCAGGATGAAGTACTGATGTGGATACAAACACAGGCACTAGTTTGGAATAGCGTCTTTAAATGACACCAACTTGCTGCAGCATCTGCTGCACAAACAATAGGGGACATAGAGCCTTAGGTTCAAATATCAGCTTTTAGCCCAGAACACCATCTCTCTTGTCTTCTTCCAAAATACTCATAAAGTATGGAGAACAGGAGAAGGGGAAAGCATCAGTCTTGATTCGATACGCTTCTCTGAATTTCCACTGTTGTCTGATGCTTTACCCAGCAATGGATCATCGCTTCCTTGGGGCTCTTCCACTCCAGTGAACTCGTAGTACGAGGCCTGATGTGATGGAAAGGTCCAGGCGATTGGCACTGAGCCAGAGCGTTTCCTCATGAAAGCTGTCGTAATCCTGTCTGTTGTCATGGGGACACCACTTATTTTCTTTGGATACGTTTTTGGGCAACATGCAGTGTAAGCAGGGTATATCTTTAGAAGATTTAAATTTAAAACAAGCTGATTACAAAGCTGTTTTCACTTGCTCTGCTCGGCAGCCTAAGGCATTATTTATTTTTCCATAATACAGGCTCTGGGCAAAAATTATCTATGATTGTGACTCAAAATCTGGAGACTAAACAATTACTTCAGTAAAGATGTCAATGTGGCATTTGACACACTGCAAATTGTCCAGCATATATAATCCTATTAACTGAAGTGGAGAGATGAGATCCTGTTATGCTTAGAATCAACAAACCCCACAGACTAAACCATGCTTATCTCAGACAGCTAACTAAATAGGCACTTAGAACTGAGTCTGATGGTTAGCGACTTGACTCGCCAAAGTAAATACAGATAATACCACATGTTCTGAAAATGCCAGAGTGAAATCCTGCTCCTGCTTTTTCTAGAGTATCTAAAATCTGTTTGGTTTTCCTTGCATAACTCTGGGCTTGCTTCCTTTTTCTCTCTTCTCATTAAAATTTGCTTCATGTTGCAGTATTAGCAACTTTATCCCATTTGCTAAGTGAATGCAAAACTTTCTACTTCTGTGTTTTCCACCTCTTAAATGAAATGGAGATCCTGCTCCAGGACAAGCTATGACATGCTACAGGAAATAATATTCCTTTCAAAAATACTACACTAAACAGATACCAACAAAGTTACAATGTCAAGCATACAGAATTTGGGAACAACAACTGAGAGTGTCCCATGCAGTCTTTCTTCAATGCCACTGCATGCGTTTGCTACGATGCAGTCTTCAATTAATTGTGTGCTCACATAGTACTTTTTTGAAAACTTGATAATACACACTTAATAAGGATTTGAAGATTTATATTTTTTTAACTATATGACTGTCTTCCATTTTGGCTATAACTGATACCAATGCAAAGTTGTCTGTGTGTGGACAAGCCCTAGAAGGAGATGGCACATCTCTTTGCTTGGATACAGCAGAGGACCAGTGAGATACTGAGATCTTGGGTTCCCCTGATGAAGCAGACATGGGCACTAATGTTTTCATCCTGCCTCCTCAGCTTGGTCTCTTTGGCCAGTACTTTTCCTCCTCCTTCATGATTTTCTTTTTCCCTCCTTCAGTTTTTGATCCCTCTCTTAGCTCACTTCTATACCAATCCAGAGCTCCTAAAGCTTCTTTTGGGACTGTTCCCCCACCTCCATACAATTCCTGGTCTTGCTGTTTTAAAATTGATATTTGCAGGTTTCAGAAGTAAAAATGAGTTCCTGGACTCAGTCTCATTTTTATCAATGTCATCTTCCTGGGAAGAGTAAACACTCGTAGAAGTCAAGCTTAACTAGTGTTGCCTCTACTGCTTCAAGAGAACTCCAACCCCAATAAATCAAAGTAAAGCAAATAGTATAAATACTTTGGCTGATACACTTGGTTGCTGTGTTAGTGGGTTTAGTAGACAAATGGTACATACATCACTAGGGAATATATTGAGAATCATAGAATTGTAATGCAGGTTGGAAGGGACTTCCAGAGGTCACCCACTCCAACCCTCTCCTCAGAACAGGTCTAACTAGACCAGGCTGCCCCAGGCTATGTCAGGTCACCACCCTGACTGCAGTGAAGCCCATGGATTGCTCCAGAACATCTGGGATGTCCCAGTCCTGCTGGAGAGTTACCTGTGACTGCTTTAGTGGCATGAAACAGGATGCCTGAATGAGCTCCTGGGTAGATAGAGGGATAAACCACACTTAAATATAGGGAAGACTATACTGTACTTTGTTCTTGAAGGAAAAGACAGAATAAACCCCAAATAAATGAAAAAAGTGGGGATGGAAAACAGGGGATTTTCACATGCTGAGCTGGCAGAATGTGAAAGTGAACTCTGTAGGTTACAAATCCTTGCCAAGGAATTCCATATCCTTCCCAGAAAACTTACCTTTAAGCCACTGCTGTGAGCATTTATTCTGGAGAGAACCCACAGTGTTTCTAATGCGTTCTGTTGCATGTGGTGTGCGTCTCCCGTGGTGTGATGTAATGCAACATGGCATGTGGGGTTATAAATAGAACCATGAGATCTTGCAAAAACCTGCCTGGCAGGCAAACTCACTGCCTCTCCTTTGGAAAGGCTTCCTGAGCTCTCCACTACGCTCCCTTCTTTTGCCAAAAGGTACCTTCCACTCGGCTCAGGTTCCTGGGGAGTGGTTGGGATAGAATGGCTTTTTCTCCCAAATTCCTTTTGCTTGTCAGAAGCGCAGCAGAGACTTCATGGGGGCAGTGTCTTGCTGCTCTCAGATCCTGCCTCTCCTTTCATCTGTGTCTATGCATTTCTAATTTGCTCAGTGCTATGGACAAGATGCTAATTTTAGCAACCTTGTGTAATTACTCTGAAGTCACTGGGGTTAATGCATGTGAACAGTACAGCTCCAATCAGAATCTGGCCTTATGTTGTCCTTATATTTTTGGCTGGTTTGGTTTTTTCTTTTTTTTTTTTTTTTTCCCCTGCCAGTTAATTTAATCTCTGTGGCCTTAGCAGCTATGCTACTCTTAGAATAATATTCGGACAGTGTTTTAAAATAAGCTCTGGAAGTCAGAGTTACCAACATGAGGCCAGTTCTGTGGGCTTTCTGGCAGTGATGCTGGACTGGAATTTTATGGTCCCCAGCTTGCTCTGTGCTCTCTGCAAGAGTGCTGGGTTACTATATTTATACCTATCAGTTAAGAATACTGCTTTACCAGCATTTATTTCTAGAACTGTTTGGGTTTCCAGGCAGGCTTCTCCTCTGAGTGCCTAACCAAGAAGAGTTCATTTTAGTTGCATCTTGTATATGAATTTAAGGTCATATCAATTGCCTGCTAACAGTCATTAGTCTAAAGTATCAGCTGTAAACCTGGACTTACCGGGACTCCTTCTTATATGTTTCATGCCAAAATATACAGCAAGGGGCTTAAATTTATTTTTCATTACCAATTTTTAGTGGTTTTGGTTTTGCTTCTCTTATAGACTAAAATGATAGATTTCTGAAACTGTGTTGAAAGAAGCATTAATGAACAGCAGTGTGATTTGCCTGTGTTGGCTCAAATGCTTTGATAGATCTATGAAGATACTGTACCATATATGCCTGAAACCTCGGCATGGCGTGATTTCCTGTTGCAAAGCTTGTTACTTCTGTTGAATGAAACGCAAACATATGGAGGTACCTCTTCCCAAAGTCTTAAATGGTTTTGAGACACCAGTTGGCAAGTCCACACAAGCTGACAGCGGTTTGGTGGCATTCGCTCTCCTTTGGTTGAGCCACAGAGGAGAAGCCTGCATGTAGAAGTGGCTGGGGTATTTCACAGGGAGAGGTTGCGTCAGACTTCCCGTAGCTCCTGAAGGGTGAGGAGGAACAGTCGAAGGCAGCCGACAGGTAATTGATTTGTTTAATCACTTCCCACTGATAGGGAGTCCATACATAAGAAAACATTAACCAGGGAAAATGTTAGCATGTGAACGCTGCATTGAGTTGAAACTCCGCGCATTGTGTTCACCTCAGTAATTTAGGCAAAACCAAAACAGATTCAGCCGAAAGCAACATAGCTCTTGTTAAATTTCACAACTCATGAAACATTTGAAAAGCTACAGTGTTACAAATTAAAAGCACGTTTATATGCATGACTGAATGCATACCAGGGTACAGTTTTTAGTGAAATTCTTTTTTTTTTCTTTACTCTTAATCTTCCCAGCTATGCTGAAACACGGTCCTTTATTAAACTTTATCTTGTGCTGTGTCACCCTGCCTCTAGTTTTGCATATCTTGCATCCCCATTTGGATCTGCTGCACAGAGTGTTATTTTCTTTCTGGTTACTTTAAGGGCTGTTCTTTGCATCCAAATTTCTTCTCCTCTCTTAATTTATTCCCCTCCAGCTGCAAGGATTTATTTCTATCTGCAGTACACAAAAGCAGTCAGACTAAGTAATTAAAGGAAATGTTGCTCTTTTTTCCACCACAGAACGTTTTTCTTCTAGATCTAAACATGTGCTCCTCACCAGAAACAAATGGTTCTAGTATGGGCTGCAATCCAAAGTGTGTACAACAAATTCTGGACTTCTGCAACTGTTTAGTTGATAGCTAGGAATTAAGATAACCACAGGACCCTCCGATTACTGCTTGAGGAGCAGAACCAAATGCTACAACACAAAAGAATGGGCTTGAAACATTTTTGGTCTCAAATTTCCCTCATTTGAAATGAAAATAGATGATAAACAACAGAAGGACTGGAAGAAACTGCAGTTGTTTATGAAACCTTCAAAATCTCTTTCAGTCCCTGTGGTATCTTATCTCTCATTGCTGATGTATAAGCATGAAGGGCGGGCTAAATGAGCTAAGTGGATGCTGTGGGATTTTGGAATCCTTAATGTTTATTTAAATTGCATTTTAAATGTGTAACCACATTGAAGCCTGTTTTAGCAATGCAATGGAATCTGAAATTAAGCATGGCTTTAATAACCTCCTGGTGTTAAGAAATACTTCCTGGAGTAATTTGAGTAAGTTTTGTAAAATTATCCAAGGCTTATTTTTCTTAATTGCTTTGTAATGGGACATACAGAGCAGCAGAAACACTCAATAGAAAGGTGAGGAGAAACTAGTTCCCCCTGAACTCCTCCTCTCACCTTTGACTGAATCCACTGGCAGGAGGTGTCTGAAGTGTCTTAAGGTGTCTCTAAGCTCTCGTATGTTCTTAACTCCACCACCACATAATAATACAAGAAGTTGGTATTGGAAAGAAAAGAAGATACATCTGGTGCAATGTTTTTGCATCGGTCAACTATCTAGTAAAATATTGTTTAAAACAAATCCTAATGAAATTGTTTTTGCATCTTAAAAACCAACTAAACAAAAAAACCAGCAACACAGAAAGCCCATGCACAAACTTTATCTGGTGCATTCATAGATTTGTTCTTCCATGATGCTCATGAGGGATTCCCTCTTACTGAAAACCTAAGACTAGGAGCTTCACAGCACAGGGGTTTTTGTGGCAAAGAGCAAGTTATGGCTTATGCCACCTTTACTCACTCTTAACATTGTGTCTGGCTGCAGCACAAGCCATCCTGCAGTGGCGTGGCTCAATAACCCCTTTGTGAATGCTGAAGAACTGCAGATGAATATAGGTAAGGAATTAACTGTAAATCAAACGGTGTGCCTATGTTGTCAGGCTCTTCAATGCAAAGAGTTTCCTATGGGAAAAACAACTACATAGTCAGGAAAAGTAAACAAAGGACCCTGAGGATGTAGCTTCTATTTTACAGTTTTGACTCTGAGCCACTGAGATAGTCAGAGGTTCTGATCCACAAAGAAATGCATTATGGCAACTGGGGTAGAAGACCGCAAGATGAGAAATATAATGTGCTTTGGTCACAAAGTGGCAACTGCTGTAGCGGCTGGGTATACCTGTGTTTCAGTGATGCTCTTTGAGATGTCAGACCTGCCTGCCTGTGTCTTTATGGTGGTTTGCCTATGTAGTCTTTGGGTGTAGTTTTTTTTCTTCCTCTATTAATAAAGTTTAAAAAAGAAAGCAAGGAGTGGAGAAAAAAAAGCGCCTCCGTACGTGATTGTGCAGCAAATATTAAGGACACATCCCATGCCTCACTTCAGCAAATGTGGTCAGCATCCTTAAAGTAAGTGGTGAAACAAAAGGCTTTCCCTTGGTTAAACCACAGTGCGCGTTGCAGCTGTGAAACAAAATTTATTCCTTGTGAAGCTTGAGAGCTGCACTCTGGAATTTGTGTGCAAGTCTTCCACAGTTGTCTTTGAGCTTAATAGTCTCCCGGTGCAGCTGAACTAAGCACCCAGTAGACTTTCCTTTGCCCATGTATATCCTGAATATTGGAACAGCTGAGATATGAATTTACGTATCTTTCTGTCTGTAAGCAACGAGATGAGTCTGCTTCTGCTCCAACCTGTTCTGTATGTGCCAAGCTTGTCCCTGGTGGAAGTCAGTCTCTGAGTATCTTTGCAACTGTTGTAACCAGACAAGATATGTTCAAAATAACTCTGAAGTCAGAATAATCTTTCTATCAATATTATCAGGTGCAATTGAATAAAACATAAATTAGTTTCTTTTTTTAATACTTACTTGAAATTCTAAAGCTTGTTACTAAATGAGAAGTTGGTTTATTATCCTACATATTCCTGATGGAAATAATTAGCTTCTCTCAGCACTGAGAATCAATGCAATAAGCTATTCTTGAGACCTATTCTGCCAAAGATAGGTGTTTAAAAGTGTTCCGTCTGTGAGTAATTGTGTTCTGTGTTATCTGGAGAGAGAAATAGATTTACATCCCTGAAAAAATTGCAGTCTGCTAAAATTGGCCACTTTCACAAAAGCCAATTAATTTTTTTCCCCTGTTTTCTACCTAAGAGTTCAATTTTGATATGGAAACTATCTTGAGTTACAGTGATATGGGGTCAAACTTATCAGAATATATTTTCTGGTCATTCATCATTGTGCTGTGTGGGTCTTGACTTCATTCTCCTCTGCCCCCCTTGCAGTCAAAACATGTCCTGCCTACTTATTTTCTTAGCCTTTGGGTGTGGGGTTTTTTTCATTTGTGTGCGTTGTTTGTTTGTTATAGTTCTCATACCAAAATTGGATGCAAGCTCTTTAATCTTCCCTGCTTTTCACCTCTGAGTAGGTTTCTCCTGTGGCTGGAACTTCCCCTTAGGGCTGGTGGTTCTGCTCAAGGGTGTTGGGGTAATCCAGTTTGATGGTAATCTGGGTATTACGGTTTACACCTGAAGAGAAGGCCAGCCTTCTGGAGGCTGGTGGCTGATCCTCTGGTTTATAAAGCCTGCTCCTGGTTTACAAAATGGGCCAGCTCTTCCTGCTCATGACCAGTAATGTTGGGACTGTGCTCCCTGTGGGGTCCTTAACTCCTTTGCCATTTTTAAGCATGGGAGGATGAACACTGATATGGGCTGCTGAGTGAATATCATAAATGTTTTGTTCAAAGGGAGATCGTACTAACATTGGGCTAAATGCAAAATTTCTTTTGTGTCCCTAAGATGTATAGGGTTTTGATCTGCACATATGCTAACTTTGAATAGAATAGTTAATGCCTTATTACTGCTTGGAATTACAAAACCAAGTACAACAGAAGTTCAAATAGCTTGTTCATCTATTATGTACGAGTACAACTCTGAACACAAACAAGCTTCCAGGCTTCATTCACAAGAGACCGAAGGGTGGTTAAAAACAGTAGAGAAGGAGAACACAAACTCTAGAGAAACCCATCTTGACAACCCCAGCAGAGGGAAAACAAAGCATTAATTTCAAGGATGGGGGGAGGCGGGTGAAGCTAGAAATAGAGTTGTTAAAATAGCTTTAATAAGAATGAGGTACTGTGTTAAAAGTTACAAAGTTTTCTGCTCCTGTACTTGTAACTATGTGCTGTTGACAGATGCAATCCTTAAAAAAAATAGACACAAATTCCCATAAATGTAAATGCCAGACAGTGATTTGCACTTGTTTTTTTTGTCACCTCTTCTGTTCTCAGTAAATATTTTTCTCCTGAAATATTGTAATGGCAGTTAATAATGTAAAGTTATTATATAGCTAAGGACTTCACTCAAGGCTGACATTACATTAGGCAATGCAACAATATAGTATAGACAATGATCTCTGCTGATCTTACTCTCTGAAAAGCCAAGGCATGATAATAAAAACAGGCAACAAACAGAAAAATGACACAAATGAATTTCTGTTTGAAGCACAGCTTGTGCCAGGAAGAGAATAAAGTGTTCTTCTAAAGTATTTATTTCCTTCTTCAGTAACTTCTAAGGGAATAGCCTTCGTATGTGCAACAGCCAGGGCTTTTCTCCTAGATACAGCTCAAGTAAAAATTGCAGGTGTCTTTTCTGTGCCTAAACCACATTGTTTAATGTAGTTAAACGTAGTCAAATGCTGTCTTGCATTCCCATTTAGAAATATTAACTAGAGACTGTTTGGACGTGTTTTAAAAATAATACCCTAGAATACCTGTGCTCAACAAGTGTTTTTCAGAGGTCCTGAGTTCCAGTGAATTTGCTCTGCTCTTTGAAGAGGGTTATGGCACCGACTTCAGTAGAAAGGGGAATGGTGCAAATGGACTAATAAATTGGGACAAATGGATTACAAAGCCAGTTCTTGATTTCATTTACCACAGTATGCCTGCAGCACATGTGGATGCTAGTGGAATTAATCTGGCAAGGAAGAATCCAGTTGCTCTATTAATTTTTTTTTCTACTTTTAATATAGATGCTGCATCTGAGTCTGAATTTCAGTGGCTGAAGAGATATGTATTTTTATGATCTCAGTGCAAAGACGAAGTTTATAGATCTATAAAAGAACATTCTGAAGGACCAGGTAGTAGGAAAACTATTTATTAACACCGGTGTGGCTTGTTATGAATATAGCTAAGGAAGGCTTCCAGTTCCAGCTGTACAAAGTAGGCAGGTTACAATCCAATGATATGTTGTATGGGGTGGGTGGAAATTTGGCTCACTTTTAAATAAGTGCAAATAAATTCAGTATAGAAGAGATTTTGATGGATCTGGTCTGAAGGGGATGTGTGTTTGTAATAACCGAACTGTATCGGTAACCTCTATGTTCCTTGCTCAGGAGCGGGCAGAATCCTTTTGGTGCCAATTAGATCCTACTGAGTTGACTTGTGATGTGGAGTCCGGTGAACTATGTGGCATTTGAAGTCTAGGAAATTCTGGGAAAATTTCATTTAAGAAAAGATCTTCTAGTGTAGAATAGAATTATTAAATGGTGTTCTGGCCAGGCTCCGAGGTATGGTGGGAAACTCCCACTTGCAAAGTGGAATCATGGACTTGCAAATACGAGCTTGAGAGCGTTTCCATCTTCTCCCTGTTCTTACTGAACTACTAAGTTTTTTTTGAAGATGTAACAGCTAAGCAGGTTGGCAAATTCACAGCAAAATCTTTTATTTAGAAATGAATTAGTGACTTAACTGTGAATTGCAAAGATAATTTTTGATTATAACTTTTTTCTGTCAGATTAGTAGAGGGCCATATTCACTGGTTCATGGTATGTCAGCAGATGTATATTGTTCAGGACTCTACCCATGCATTATATATACTTACCAGCTTCTTCCCTATCGCATAAACTATTCCTATCTGTGGTGAATAATCAAGATCCTGACAGCTACTAAATCCTCACTGATTTGTTTTACGTTATGATGGCTACATGGGCGATATTCAGTGCACCGAACTTGGTCTGTGATCCCAGTACAGGGACAAAGTGGCCCTTTACGGTTCTGCTGGCTCTTGCGTAACCGTCCTCTTGCCTCCAGCAGATCTCTGCTTCTAACTTTTTTCTTCATCTCCCTCTGACTTTTGCTGAGCAATCAGGTCTCATCATCTCCAAATATTTTCACAATTCTTTTTCTTTGTTGATGTTCTCTGAGGGCCTTTGTAGAGGAAATATGGAAATGCTCTGGATCAACCACATTTGTTTTATACTGCCTCAAACTCCACTTTATAGAAAAGGTCTATTGTTACACAGAGGCCTAATGTTAGTACGCATGCTGGTTTAGCTGGTCTTATGCTCCTGAATTTTTCATAAAGTGCACAGTTAACATTCAAAGCCTTATTGTAAGGCACAAAGAGACCCAGCAAGTAAAATAAATTGAGTCACCTGTTGAATACACCCGGCTCTTGATATGACTATTTTGCTGGTGCTGGACTTGTCATGGTACAAATATAAGTGGGTGAACTGATATGGTATGTCTGAAATTGCTTTTCTTCTAAAATATATTGCTCTGGGGCTTTTATGCATGTCTGATCTCATCAGGTCCAGGGGATAAGTAAGTATCTCAGCTGTTATGCCACTTTCAAGGCTATTTGTTGTTTTCTAGTAGAAGTAAGCAGAGTATCAAGTTTGAGTATATATCCACTGTGGGGGAGGAGGGTTCTAACTTTAAATCTGTATTTCAGTGCTATTACAAGAATAAATGATTAGGTAAAAAAATACTATAAACTTTCACTAACCTAGAAATGTCATAGACTAATAGTTTGTTTTCAAGCTTCTTAATAAATAACAGTGCATGAAGCCTGAAGGGTTTAGGGATCAGATAGTTATTCATACTTAGCCCTATTGTGTAGTGCTTATGATTTAAAAAACATAGACATACAATGAAGTGATTAGGTAAAAATGGAAATAACAGTATGGACCAATCCAAGGTTCTAAAATCCTTTACTGAAAATGTAAAATTTTCATGCTATTCCTGTCCAGGAAGGAACTTTTAAAATTACTATTACATTTTATAGGTTGTGGAAGGAAGGCACAGAGACTATAAAACTAGCTCAGGGTCATAGATGGAGCAAACATTAGAGCTTGGAAACTCCTGTTTCTTGTGTCTGTGTTTACAGCATGAAGGTATCAATATCAAATAAGCTTTGCATTCAGTTTCTTTTTCTTTCAGAACTTTATGTAATCCCCTCTTTCTTATCTCCTGTTAATTTGGGTTTTTTGTAGATAAGGGGATCTGTTTTCAGTGTATCTTTCTTTCCTGCTAATAGGATATTGGTAAGATACCATCTCTGATATTGCCCTGCTTTCATGCTTGACACTTCTTTCCACAGTGGCAACCCAGAACACATGTCGGTTAAATAAGACTTCCAGTTCTTGCCTGGTTATCGCTCTGATCAGATTTTGATGGAGAGGCCATTAGCAATTGGGTTCAGTCTCCAGAAGTACCTGTACTCTTCTTGACCTATGAATCTAGGACATCTCTGAAATATTTATCTGGCTTCAGTAAGAAACCTTACATAGATATTGTTCTTTAAATATATCCTTATTGCAAGCTCTAAAAAAATATCTTGAGAAGATGTGTGATAAGCTATGAAACATTCTCCTAGAGTAAGATCATTTACGTGTAAGGGAAAGAAAATTAAGAAGGAAAAATTCAGTGAAATATTAACACATTTTGAGATGTGTTAGGAATGTTTAGGAACTTTATTGATAGTGTATTCCAGTAGGTTTGCTGTATAAGCTAGAGAGGCAGAACAACTGGTGCTCACACTGAGCCTCCCCCTTCCCTCCCTACCCCAAGAAACTTTTATGCTACTCTTAGCTGGATCACTAAAGGTGTTTTCTAGGGTGAGGAGGTCAGCTACTGAAGTTGGAATGGGAGGCCAGTTTCCCAAATGCCTTAATGTGAGGCTTACTCTGAATTTTCCTAGGGTATTAAGACATCTACTTTACATATATGTTGGGCCAGCAGACTGAACCCTGACGTAAGTGAGTGGTGGTGGTGGCTCCAGGTAACCTAGAAAATGCAGAAGTTTGAGCAGAAATTTCCAAGATACGTTCCTTAGGATTTGGTACTTACATACTGTTTCTTTCCAAGGAATACAAAATTTCAGGACTCATTGGACCAAAAAGTCATGGAAAGTTTGAATGGTAAAAGGTGCAAAGGAGTGATGACTGGGCTGGCAGTGGACTGGAATCTGCGCCATCACTATGAACAACATAAAATCAAAATTCATGTCTTGACTTCTTAAGTCACCAAAACTAAGATTAATTTAATTCAAATTTTATATTCTTGTGTTAAGATAGTCACCTAGGCTCCTAGAATTGGCAGAGAGAGAAATTTTACTGATCCTGATAAAGGTTGTGAAATGCTCCTGGAGGAGCTTATCATTCAGGGTTTAGTTTTGGGGAAGCCTATGTGATTGGCCTCTAAACTATGTGGAATGTATCCTGCCCCAAATCTTACTCGTTAGTCAGACTCAAGCCTGGCCTTCTATATGAGGTACCCTTATACTGAGGGATGGGGGGGGATTTACTCTATGGCAAAGACTCACATTCTCTGCAGTGCTGCGGGTTGGAGGGCGTGCTTAGAGCGGATAGTGGAGAGAAGTGGTGCTTTGTGTAGCCCCTCCATTCCATTGTGACCATCCATCAAACCTGATGGCCAGAGTGCTTCCTGCCAGGCAGTACACTGATGCATCTTAATCACCTGGCTGAAACATGGTGATGGTCAGGCATGGTGGAGGGGATCATGGTGAAAGTCAGACAGGTACACAAAGGTGGGGAAAAAAAAGTAATTAAAAAGTTTTAAAATAATAATTTCACTGATTATAGCTTAAGTTGTAAAGCTGCAAATGCTTTTGAAGGGAATTAAAGAAGCTGGGAAGGGGAAAAATATCAAATTACCAGTACGAAGAATGATTATGTTAATACCTTGCTGAGCTTCCAAGCATACCCTGTGGGAACTAGATGTTTACAGAGCCCTGAGCAAGCTCTTTCTCAGCTAGGTGCTTATGTATTCAAAAAAAAAAAAAAAAAAAATCAACACAACTATCTTCCCTGAGCCAAAGCTTCTCAGTGCTTGCTAAACAGCACAGAGGGAGAAGTTTCTGTGGGGACTTTGAATTAAGGAGGCTAAAGGGATGGAGGGCAGAAGTGGGGGGAGTCTTGATTGCTTGAGAGATTTACTTCAATACTTGTTCTTTTGATTGAAGGTGAATGAATATTTCTACCTCAGTTACCTTAAAAATTTCTGTTAATTTTCCCCGTTTCTTTTGGGTGCTTTGGTGAAATTCTTCTTCCTAGCTTCAGATGTATGTATTGCCACCCCCATCTTAGCTGATCACCCAAGGCTTTCTGCAGAGTCCATGGAAACAGGCACTTACCTGTTCTGCTTTGCATGTCTGCCTCAAGGTGAGATGAGCCGTGTCCTAGCACTACCTGCTTCCCATCCTTGACTGTTGTAGGAGCCCAGGTGTCCATCAGCCATGTCCCCCTCAGAAGACTTTCAGCCTTTATTTTGATAGCTTAGTAATTTGGCCCAGTTAAAGTAGTTTTCTGAAGCAGGTGTATATGTATGTTAAAACAATGTTATAGGCTAAGGTTTTGCAACCTTTCCTTTACCATGTCTTCATTTCCATGTCTAATCTAGGCTGTAGATTCCTGTTTTTACTGTCTGAGTATCATGAAGCACACCTTCACCCTGTGGTGTGCTAATAAATAGCTCCTGTTAGGCACAAACTTGCTTTTTCAACACAGCTTTAAAGTCACTGTTGGAGGCATGGTGATATGTAGTGATGTGTCATATTCCCACTTTTTTAGATCAAATACCTTCCCTTTTTAGGCAAAAGGCTGCATATTGAATGCCTATAGGAACTCTGCCGGCACTACAAGTGACCCTGAGCAGCTGGTGGGAGAGATTTCGGCAGAAGCTTTGCTCAACCTTTGCGTCTCTGGGCTGGGGATGCTCAGTCCAGATGGAATCTGCAAACCACTCAGCTGCCAAAATCAAATAAGCCTTTAGTGGTCATGTGTAAAGTGGGACTTTTCTCTGTTTGGAGACTGAAAACTTTGGCAGTTTTTCCTGTAAGCAGGAAAATTCAATACCCTTCCAAAACCAAGCTCTTTCTTGAAAGTGAGCAGACTTTTTTTTTTTTTTGAGAAAGCAGAACTCCTGAATGCGTCAGCTTGAAGGAAGTTGGATTTTTTCTTAACATCGACCACAAAAGTTATATATTTCTGGGAATTTTCCAAAATTCAGCCTGAGGCAGACACCCATCAGGAAATTTCCATGGCCCAGATAGACTTGCAAAGCAGGTTCTACAAAGGGACATTTGAGATATAGACAGCACAACAAGCACTGCTTATATTATGGTGATCTTGCCTCTGGAGATGCATGGATCATCTATTACAAAATTTTTGTAGATTGAATGAGAGCCACGCTTGCCTTTCATTCTGTGGTATGCAGGTTCACGCCCAGAAAATAGGGCTTTGAGGACTTTTTTCCTACACACACAGTCACCGCTGAGTACCTCTGTGCCCTGTGGAAATGCTAGGCTCTCCTACTGGGATCTTCCAAACCAATCCTGATCTTTTACAGCTTGTACATATTTAAATGCAGGCACCCAGGAACACCCCTAAAAGAATGATCTTTAGCAGATCTTGGGACAGCTGGTGTTTATAAATGTTTTATGTACCTCAGTGTGCTGACACTGACTAGATGATCGTGTGCTGCATGGAGCTGGATGTGAAAGCTGGTTGTGTACTGCAGTTGTGTTGCCAGCCTGGGTTAGAGGAATGGGCATCCCTTTTCCATGGCAATAGCATGGATTGTACCAATGGGTGGGCAAGGCCTAACAGGGAGGAGCTGCCCTGGGCTTGCAGTGGGATCTAGGAGGAGATCTTGAAGCAGAAGCTTGACTGCATGTCTGCTGTGATGATGTTTGGTGTGCATGTGTGTGGTAATGTGGCTAGTGGATCCATAACTACATAGACCCTGCAGACAGCTGGCCCAGTGTAAGAGGATTTGTGAGTGCTGGTGATGCTAACGAAGTTTTGGAGACCTGATGAAGTTCTTCTGTTGGGCTGGAGTGGGAGTCTTCCCATTGGAATATAGCTCTCAGGACAAGATAAACACTTGGTCTGAACATGCAGTGTAGGCTTCAATGTAGTCAAAACTTAAGCTTTCTCAGTGTCTCTTTAAGGGAGCATGCTTACAAACAAGGAATAGGGAGACGTTGTCTCTAGGGCCTGTCTTTTATACCTTCTCTGCCATAAAACACATTTCTTGAAGCAAAATATATGCATTATAAATGTCTTCTGGCTGTATTGCTTAGTTGGTTTTTTTTTCCTTTTTTTTGCGTACAATTGTACCAATTTCCTGCACTCAGGGGACAATGATCTGCCTGAAAATTACTTGGCTGCTCAGGAGTCAGTCAGACTGTCTGGAGGGGAAATGATGACGATGTCTATGAAGGAAGGGGGTATGTTTTTCTATCTTTATAATTAACAAATCTAGCTTTTAGCAGAAATAGCAAGTAACAGCTTAAGCAGAGATCTGCCTCATGATCACTAAGCGCAAGGCTAAGCAGTGTGCACAGTCTCGGGCAGTGGGCTGGCCCTGCCGGCACCCACCCACTGTGTGCTGGCGCAGAAACTGCAGCCATTTCTGGTGATGCTGAGTGCTTGGGAACCCTGCTCCAGCAGTGCCCAAGGCCGGGCTTGCGAATCCATGGCATCCAGCCTCAAAGGATGTCTCAAGGGCCTCCCTTGCATTCAGCACAGACAGAGCCGCAATGTGACTAGTGTCCGCTGACTTCAGTCTCTTTTCAGTGCTCCAAAGTCATTTATCCATTGATTCTTCACCCTCTCACTGATTAATTTTAAATTTTGCCAGAATTATTTTATTGATTTGGTTTTGTTTTCTTGTATTTTCTTTTTTTTTTTTTCTTACCCCAAACAGAATCAATCTTTATTTACCATTTGGTTGCTACCAGGGTGGCATTGGCACCTGAATGTAAACAATCTCACATGTCCTCGAGGCAGTTTTGTGGTATATGTCACCCCATTAAACAGGCTACAACAAGAGTAGAAATTTTTAAAAAGCAATTGTAACTCGAAGCAAATATCAGCCTAATTATTTGTGATAACTTGTGTCATGTATTTAAGGCAAGCCCCTGGAATAAGACAACTTTTTTTTTTCTTTCCCCTCATACTGTTCTTTTGATATTCTTGACCTCTATGGTCAGAACCAATGCACTGAAATCCCATGAAAACCATGGAAAGAGATTCTGAGATTCTTCTGTAGATTGATTTTAAAGATGTTGTCCTTTAGGCTGATAACACCTAAAAATAGCTCAGGTTTTACAGTAAATCTCACCTGTATGGGTTTATATCCCTCCACACACTGAGGCTTCAGCCTGAAGTGGTAGGTTTCTGCAAGCCTTTTCTAATGAAAAGGAGGCCATACGGTTTTATTGCCGCTACCCAGTGAAGCGTGTTTCTATCAGAGACTTTTATCAGGAGTTTACAAGTGCAGCGTTACAAATGAGTTTGCTGGCAGGGAGCTGACCCCTCACTGTGGAAAGCAGAAACTACTTGTATAAATCAAACCATTGGCATCTGCCCTTCTGGGATTTCCACCTAAAGGAAGACTGAAGCAGGCTCGAAGCAGATAACGGTGGTACCGGCAGAACAGCGAGCCCTGCCTGGCGCTTCATCAGTGCAACCAGCCCTCAGCATCGTGTTTGGAAGTTTTACCCTAATAAGCTGCGCTTTTCAGTAAGGACTTGCTAACAGTTTAAAAGTCAGCACAGGGCACTTGCCATCTGGGGATGGGAAATGGCGTAGCTGTGTCTGTGTAATGGGCTGCCTGTGCTGATAAGCCTTGCTCAGAACCAAGGCTTGGTAGCTCAGCAGAGCAGCGTGGGGCTGCGGTGACCCAGACCTCTAATGGCTCAGGCACCCCCATGCCAGCTTCCCCAGCCCTGCAGTCGCCCCTGCATGCTCCCGCCAGCACCTTGGCCATCTCTCGTGTTAGTGGGATGGTGCCAATTCCTGCACAGGGCTAGGGAGCTGAATAATTAATTTTTTTCAGTTCACTGGGAGTTGTGAAAAAGTGTGTGGGGGGTGTGTGTGTGTAGAACCTTTGAATTTGGATGGGATCTTCGAAAAAAGGGTTTTATTGTGTTCAAAACGGAAGGACATGTTGAAATGAGCAGTAGCTGTAGCAGAGAAGTTTGAAAATGTTGAAAAGAAACGTGTTGACTCTTAAATTGGCTGTCATTTATTTTTAAGGAGATAAGTTGAATATAAAGGTTCTGGGGATATTACTAATTTTATGCTTTTGGTGGGGAAAATATGGGGGTGAAATATATCACCCAGCTCTGTTGTGGAACTGTAAGAAGAAAGGAAAATATAGGTATTAGAGGAGAAATGGGAACAACAAATGTCTTTCTGGTACATGGTAAAGACATAGGAAGAGAGAAAATTAAGACCAGGCAGTAAAAATTGTAGTGTCAGGTGTGGAATAACTGTTAATAGTAATAAATGCAAACAAGGGAAACCGTTATTCTAATTTTTCTTTTCACCTACTTTGTACTGACGTAAAGGACTACGATTAACAGAAAAATGAGAATCAGATCCTTCAGGGGTGGTAGAGCCAACATGCAAACATACCTGTTTGCAAGGCACATATAGGTAAAGTACAAGGAACTGGGAGTAAACCCTTTATCCTAGAAAAGGTCTTCTAATGCCCACATAGAACAGGCAGGCTTCTGTGTTTCAAGGTTTCATCAAAAATAATGAAAACAGAACAAAAACCTTGGCTGGGAATTAGCTAGTAGTTGCCAAGGAAAGCTGATTGAGTAGTCCGGTACTGCGGACCCATATGCTGCTACACCTTGGCTCTGTTAAGCTGTTGTCACTGGCAAGCAGCAACCTGGACATGGTAACTCCTGTCTGCTTGGAGCCAGCCTGTGGAGGCAGGCGTGCCGTGCCCTCGCAACGTGGGGCTTCTGGGCGCCGGGGCGGCAGCAGGCACTGAGGGCTGCCATCGGAATTCAATCTCTGCTATGGTTTTTTTCCTCACTAATAGAGAGCATGTGGACCTGGGGAGAATGAGATAGCATCAAGTGACGATAATTTCTTTCCAACAGGAAGTTGTTTCATTCTAACACTGACTTTCTTTTTAAAGTTAGTTACTGGTTTTCTTAATTTTTTTTTCTGAAGACTACCCTGAGCCAGCACCTTTCTAGAGCTTTTGAAGGCAGTATGGGTATGCTAAAGGAATAGAATGGATATAGTTTGGCAGGGTCACTTTTGATGGGAAGGAATATAAGACTTGCTTTAAAATTTGTATTTATTTTTAAAGTCTTCCAAAGATACTTTTTTTAAACTATTATTATTGTCAGAGACTTCTGGGCATGATATATTTGTGTGTCTCTACATTTCTGTGAGCTGAAGAGTACGTGTGGAGCAAGCCTGAGTGTGGCACACCGCTGACTGAATAGCAATGTCTGCATAATTCTCTTTGTGCATGAGGCAGGCATTTCTCATTTCATACGTCGGTAGAAATTTGCTGCTGCAAATCTGTGAATACAGATAACCATATCCCACCTTTAATGTTCATTAGCACAGAGAATTTAGAAAGTTCCTTCCCAGAGCAGGCTGTGTAAGTTGCAAAATATTTCTAGCCTTTGCAGGCACGATGGGAGCAGCTTTGGATACAACCAAGGTGTTTGCTTAAAGCAGCTTTCGCATTATTGTTTGTAGACAGACACAGTCTGAAGAGGCTCTGTGGCAGTTCTACCTTCAACAGGGATTCTGGGTTGAGATTTGAGCAAGGAATTTGTTTTTATTAATTGTACAAACTAGATCCTCATTAGCTTCGCTTTGAGATTTACAGAATCTAATCTTGCAGAAAGCAAGAGTAGCTTTTATTTGCAGTCCACTTTAGACCACAGCACGTGCTGTAGGGGGGTGGCCAACATTGATCATCTGCTCCTTCCCCAGCTCCTGGAGCCTTGTGTTGCTTTAGCTCATAATAGTTGCATTGAACTACACATTTCTGCCCCAATCCTGGCACTTCTTATGGGCAGGTGGCGTTTGGCAGACTTTGTTTCTTGCAGCAACTATCTGTGGCATGCCTTTTGGTATTGCCAGCTGAGCTGTTCCTGGACAGGGACTTTTGTTTGTTTCTTGGAAAAGGTCACAACGTTATTTTGCTGTTTGCCACTTTGTGGGATGGATACAGGTCAGAAGCAGCCTGGTCTTCTAGATAATCTCAGTTCAAATTCAATTTATTTTTTGCATGGTGAAAAAGCTTGGGTTTCGTTCTGTTTTTAAATTGAGGTAAATGATCAGTCCTAATACCTCATACTTTAAGCTGAGTACCTCTCTATCTCTGCCACCGCTTGAGAACAAGAGCCTCCCTTAATTTCTCTCTAGCTTTCTGTGACTTGAGCACCAACAGGTACTGCCATGGTCCAGCTTCACAGTAGCTCCCTTCTGGGGCAGTGATGGCTTCCAAAACATGGTATTATAGCCAGGCTATTTTTGTAAGCATTCTTTAACTATTCCTCCCTCCTCCAGCAATGGTTGCTGCTCTGTGTTCTAGTTCTGAATGAACTAGTTTGCCACACTGGATTATCTGTTGAGCTGTCTCTCCTCCGAAACGTCTCTCCTAACAATCTAGTTCTGCATTGGTCACTTCATCTCATACCAATGCAGATTTCCATTCAGATACTTCTGGCTTATGGTAAACAGGGAATAGGGGAGGAGTCAGAAGTGGTTGATTCATGCTGTATGAGGTGTGGTTGGCCCCTTCTGAGACTAATTTAGCAGGACTGCTGCTTGCTTTCTGCCCGGCGTGCCAGGGAGATCGTTCACCTTGAGGTGTGGAGAGCCATGCTCTGTATCCTTTGGCATGGGTCAGCCTTAAAAACCTTCCTGGAAGGGGCCACGGAGGGGACACAGTCCCTTCCCGTGGGAACCAGCAAATACAATTATGCCCTGGTGAATACCCGGGGCTGATAGCACTGCAATGCTTTGCTTTTGTATTTATTCCTGGGGGTTTTTGACTGCTTTTGGGAACTAATATCACTTATATTTACCCAGAGGTACAGAGTTATCTTCTGTGCTATGCCTCTTCCCTGTTGTATCTTTATGTGGGAGAACATTGGTATTTTTGTCCCATCTATGCAATCATGAGATTAAATGACAGCTTGATCTTGAAGCTTTCTGCATTTTGAAGGGTCACATAAACATTCTTAAGAAACCAGCAGTGGTGCTATATTTGATTACCGGTCAAAATGGATGTCAACTAATGAAAATGGATGCTTTAATTTTTTTTTTCCCCTGCAAAACTATGAGAGCACTTCAGCTATTTTTTAAATGCACTTGAAATCTAAAGTCCACACTTTTTCACTTATCTCATGGAAGTGCACTGCTTGGAATCCTTGCATTAGTTATGCCATTTTGGATGAGGTATCTTGTGCTTCAGTTTCCCCCATCTATGATCATCTACTTTATTAAGAAACCTTAACTTCAGAATCTCAAATCCCTATTATGTTATTGCTTATTGTAAATCAAGTTAATGCACTTAAGAGAACTCAATATGAATGCGAGAGATTACAAAAGGACTGCTCACGTGGTCCAAATGAAACACATTAAGATATACCTGCTTTTCCCAGTAGTGTGGTAGAATGCAGAGGCGTTTTCAGGATTAGTACTTTATAATGGAAAAGCACACAGCTTAATATTCTTATGGCAGGAAAGTTTTCACTCTGCTGTAGACAATATGGCTCAGAAGGACACCAGACACTTTGAAAGTCTGTTAAAAGTTAAATGGCTAAAGGGAACAGCAAGAGAATGTGTTGTTATTGCTTGGAAAAGGGCCATCAGCTCACATGATGCCTTGCAATTAGCAAAAAAAGCCAAACTCCTGCCCTTGAGAGAGTGTAAGGTGGGACATCAGTTCATACTGAGCAGAGGAGAGATGCCTTCTATTAGGAAGGTGGGCAGAGGGCTGCCTCACAACAGAAATGAGCTTTAAAGATTTCAGGAAAAGGGGTTATGTGTGAAGGGTAAGAAAAGATGGAATAGGTCTTGATCGTACAAAGGAGTATTTAAGTTCCTTCTGTGTCTGACCTCTTTTTAATGCAAGGGTAGCGAAGTAAGTGGCTGAGTACAGCAGTCTCCGTCTCTGGAGAACTTTAGCTAAAAGCAGACAAACTTTTGTTTGTTTTAATGTAAAAGGTGGTTTATATCTTGTCCTTGTGTGTGCTTGGCAACCTGAGGTCTTTGCCTCCCAACTTTTTTTATGATCTTATGAAATGTGAGTGCCTGCTTCATGCATGCTTCTTCTGGCTTTAATCATCTCTGATGCTATGAAGACTTCGTGCTGTTTCTCCTTGTACTCCTAGAGACAGCTTTCAGATTTTTGTACTTGCTAAAATTTCAGTTTGGTATTTTCATTGCTTAGTGCAGTGTTAAATACTTTCTCAGAAAACTCACTTCATTAAAATGAGGGATATTTGGTTTTAAATGTAGGGCTGGTTTAGTGAAGTCTCTTTTTTTTTTTTTTTTTTTTATAGCACCAAAAAACCCCCAGAAATCTCTGTGGGTGATGCTGTATGCCATATGAGTGATAAAGGCAAGGAGAACACCAACTCTTCCCTGGCAGAAGCTCTTCTTTACTGTCAAATTTTATTGTACTACAAAGGAGGGTTTCCTGTGCAGCAGCTGACACATAAGAATTTCCTTTAGAGTTGTTGGCATGTAAAAATATTGCTTGCAGCAGCTGCTCTCCTGCCTCCCCAGAGATTCAACTGTTTACCCCTTTGCCCCAGTTCCCATCCCCACCGAACTTCACTATAGGGAAGTTGAAGTTCTTAAGTAAATGACATGAACTCAGTGTCGTGGTTTAACCCGGCTGGCAACTAAGCACCACGCAGCCGCTTGCTCACTCCCCCCCCCCCGCCCCCTCAGTGGGATGGGGGAGAGAATTGGAAAAGTAAGACCCGTGGGTTGAGATAGAGACGGTTTAATAAGAGAGAAGAATAACAATAATAATAATGGTAAGAGAATATACAGAATATATATAACAAGTGATGCACAATGCAATTGCTCACCACCCGCTGACCGATGCCCAGCCTGTCCCAAGCAGCGATCACTGCCCCCGAGCTGCCATCACATCGCCCGAGCTGCCATCACTCTGCCCGTGACCGACTATCTCCCCACCCCCCCTCCCCCCCCCGCCAAGCATGATGTTCTATGGTATGGAATAGCTCTTTGGACAGTTTGGGTTAGCTGTCCTAGCTGTGCTGTACTCCCAGCTTGTTATGCCCCTGGCCGAGCAGGAGAAGCTCAAAAAGTCCTTGAGTAGTCTGAGCACTGCTTGGCAACAACTAAAAACATCAGCGTGTTATCAACATTCTTCTAGTACTAAATCCAAAGCACAGCACTATGCTAGCTTCTATGAAGAAGATTAACTCTATCCCAGCCAAAACCAGGACACTCAGTATGGAAGGCAACAAGAAAATAAGTGCTCCTATTTGGCTTGGGTACGGGTACAAATCTCTGTCCCAAGGCTGCTTCTGTATAGTGTCACGTTACAATCATTACTCTGAACTTGTCTGTCTTCCAAAGCCAGTTTTGACAGTTGCTCAATAAACCGTTTTTGTGGTACTGCTGTCTTTGGATATGGCCCGCTGCAGCAACTAATAGAGGTGGGATATTTTAACCCTCTTCTTGCTCTACACACAAGTGCGCAGGAGGGCTCAGTTTGGGCTGACTTGCTGACTTGTGCTGCATGTATTAGTAGAT
Organism: Gorsachius magnificus; assembly: GCA_034008185.1. NCBI lineage: Eukaryota > Metazoa > Chordata > Aves > Pelecaniformes > Ardeidae > Gorsachius > Gorsachius magnificus. The sequence goes on from CM067086.1 coordinate 54,106,601, forward strand.
GGCTAAATCTTTCATTTCTTGGCTTTTACGGGTTTTTGTCCTGTTAGGAGGTTGGGAAAATAACATTTCTTTCAAATGCATTTTCCCAATAACTATGGCATTCTGGATCTCATGACCTATTTCAGGGCTGATCTGGTGTAATAGTTAAATAATAACTCCTGCAGAATACTGAAAGGTCATTTTGGAAGAAGCTGCCATAAAGAGTTGTGATGAAAAAACTGACATTAATGGGAATTCACTAAATCAAGTGACTGGAGAAGTCATCTAATATTTCCATGAAACCGTGATGAGCTTTTTATGTCAGAGCTATGCTAAGTTTACCATTTAAAAGTTTTACCCTGTATTATAACCCAGTCACTTCCACTTGGCTACACAGTCTTCTTATTCATATCCTGCTTTATGCTAGTGAAAGGCTAGTGTTTCTCTTCCTTACAGGACTGGGTAAAATGAGTTTTTTATGGTTTTGATGAAATCTTGTCCATAGTCAGATTTTAATTCTATGAAATTCACGTCTTGCTACTTTTTAGGGTGTTCTTTGCCTTCTAAAAAACTTTTCTCAGGGTGCATGTCCATATCTAAGGTTTTATATATTCTGAAATAGTCATGGGTATTCTGGAATGAAAAAACTGTATAGAAAAACAAATATTCTTAGTTCACTGATTTCAGTTCAGAATGGGAATAATATTCCAGTTCTGTTCAAAATGACTACTAATTTCTTGCTTTAGGAACTTGTCTGCACCATGCAATTAACTGGAAAAGTTATTAAAGTATAAATGTGTTCAGGGATGACTGTTCTAGAATAGCTTCTCTGTAAATGCTCTTACTGTATCCATATGGGAGACATTCTGCGGTTGCTACTGTGCTGTGCCCCCTTATTCTCCTTTAATCTCGATTAATTGTGTCTCATATATGAGTCAAAAGTGCAGCTTGTGTATTCAGGTTGAATTGCCTTGTTTTCGTTGACTTCAGTGCCAGTTTATGCCATCTGAGAAACTTTGAAATATTTCTTTGTAGTGTTAAACGCAAAAAGTATCAATACAAGCCAAAATCCTCAGTTTGGATAGTTGAGGTCTTCAGATGTCTAACTTCTGAAATGGAAATGTAACTCAGCAACCACATTTCAAAAGTGCTCCTATACTCCTTATGGGTTGAAGCAGAACTCCCCACAGCTCTGTGATCAGGGCTTTGGCTCTCTGAATGAGCTATGACCTAGAAAGCTAAATCTTGATGTTGTGTGTTGGAGTTACTCCCAAAACTCCTGTGATGACAAACCACTTTGGGGATTCTGCAATGCAATAGCCCTGAACTGACAAGAGAGGAAAATTTGGGCGTAATCCTGTTGCTTTGTCTTGTCTTGCTGTCTAGTGGCTGCTTGTTACAGAGAGCTCCCTGACTCTGTTTGCTTTTGGCCCCTGGTGTGCATGTGCAAGAGTTTTGCCATTATGTGTCGTGAGCACCTCAGTCTCCAAGGGTGTTTGGTGACAGGAAGCCATTTTGCATTCAACTCTGCTACAGAATAGACACAAAGATACATAAACACACATATGCAAATACCTCCATCTCTTCACTTTTTGTTATGCCCTTGCACCACTGCAACACTTACTCCACCCACCCCGCCCTGCCCCTTCCCAAACCTCAGACTGAAAACATTTGTGCTTTCCCATTAGAGGAGGAAGGGGGGGGAAAAAAAAGTCACCCAATCAAACCTGTAAAGGTCCCAAATCCTGAGTAAAGGACAAAATGTGATATGTGTTAGAGGAACATCACTTCAAATACTGGTTGGTTAATGCATGAAGGTGTATAGGGCTTAAGCCAAATTCAACATTATTGACAAGAATGCTAAAGACAGCCTGATTTCAAAGCTGACATCTTGATTTAAAGTCAACTTAAGCATTCTTAAAGCCCCTCTTGATAGTTCTGCCAGGAGGAAGGCAAATCCTGGAGCTATTCTAAATGTCAGCCTTGTATACTCGGGTTGCTTCAGCTGACAAAAACTTGATGGCCACTTGGAAAATTGACATGATAGAAAACACAGGAAAGGATACAACTGCAGCTCAATTAAACCCACCAAATATTTCCTGACATGGTTGCTGTCTGTCTTTGTCCTAATACAAAAATAAAGAGGGAAGGAAAAAAAACAACCCCAAAAAGCCAAAGGAAAAAAAAAAGAAGGCCTGGCTTTTGTATTCGCTAAACTATGGGATCATCTGTAACACTGGAAATAATCCAAGAAGGCATGGCATCAGGGCTTTTGTGTTCTCAAAACCAGATTATCCATGAAAAACTTCCAGACTACTTCTCTGTCTGTCCCCCTGCCTGCCTGGTTCCCTTCCCCCCTTCCAAATTGCTTAGGCTTTATCATCTCTCAACTGTCATTGTGTGGAGGTCATTTTAGCATTGTGGTGTTTTTTTCCTCTCTCTCCTATGTTCCCTTCAATTTAGAAAGTTCCTCTGGTATAATTTGTACCTCTCAATTGCTTTCAGTCAGAATTAAACACACAGCTTTGTACCTCTAATTTGTCTAGTACAAACACCTCATGTACTTGTCAGAGGGGATTCACTCCTTTGTTAGCTGCATTTATAAAACCAGTCTTGACTCATGCTGGAAGGTTTTGCTGGTCCTTTACCCCTTCAGCAGGAAATGGCACGAAGTCCTGTTTGAAGCATTTTATCTTAAACCACAGAGTAATGCTTATATGTATGTGCTGGAAAGCCGTCATGGTTTCAAATTCTCACCCATCAAAAATGAAAACCCCATAAATGTAAGGCAGAGCATGTTTCTGAGGTGGCTTCTCACAGTGGTCCCTCTTACACTGGCCCAGTCCTTGCAGAGGGCTTGGCTCTGGCTGTTCCCCAAAGCCTCTCTGAGGCATGGAGACAAATTCAGAGCAAATTAACTACAAACCAAAACTACATTTCACTTACATTTTTAATTTTTAAGGAAAATATGAAATCTGCTATAGAAATGTTGGTGAAAAATGCCAGCCAACTACAAAAAGTTAAAGCTCTTGTAGCTCTAGAACTTCACAGATGGAAGTATTTTTGCTGTCTTGTTATATACTCTATTGGTCACCATTTGATTCTTTATTTTTTTCCTCTGACAGTTATGATGTATTAGTCTGTATTAGACACAAGCAGTTAATATAGCTTTTATGTCTCTCTTCTTCTCTTTCCTTGTGTAACTACTCACAGAGTAATTTTAGAAACAGTATTTTAAAGAACCATTCTTGGATGATCAAAACAACTGAGAGGCCTTTATGGGGAAGGCTACCTCCAGTTGTGTTCTTTTATTTGCAAGTTGGCAGCTCCCTAACCCCAGCTTTATGAAAAACTGGGCTTAATGTTTTCCTGTGGTGTAAATCCAGCGGTTCAGATCCTGTAATGTGTGTATATAGTAAATCACTCTTCCTGGAGAGTTGAATTTTTCTTGCTTGCTGAATATTCCTGTGGCATACAGAAGCTGCAAGCTGACCCAGTGAGTAAAGCAACAGGACTACAAAAAGCTAAAGGCAACCACAAGCTGTTATTGCTGTTGTGCTAGTTTTTGGGGTAAGATTCTTCTTGCCTAACTCTTAGCTATTCAAATCTAGTGGTTTAGTCTAACTCAGTATCTAGGCTTTTTCCACAGCACATCCAGAGGGCTGTTAAGCCCATTCTTTAATGCTTCTTTTGGAGGATATGAATTGCTATCCACAGGTCACCATCTGACCAGAGAGTATGGTTCAACAACTGGCTTGGACTAGACATCTAGATCTTCAAAGGCTGAAGTTGGGTTACTTGAATCCCATCACTAACATTTAAATGTGCAGTTAGTTAAGTAGCTAGGCTGTATTGTGAGATGATGTAGTCTACAGCAGCTCTAATTCTTAAATTCTTACACTAAACAACTGCTATTACTCACTGTAGAAAGAAGAAAGGGAACCAGGCTAAGTGGATCTGTTGTCTGCCTATTCTTTTGTAAATCCGTCATGTAAATATCTGCAGTCTTTAGGGAAACAGAATGTATGCCTAGCCATGGAAAAGGGGAGCTTAAAGTGAGTTCGTGTGCTGAGTTTTAGCCACAGAAATCTACCTGTGCATAGCAAACAACTGGACAACCCAGCTATGTGCTGAATGGTTTCACTGATTTTCTTTTTTTTCTTCTATCTGCTGTCCGCATGGCTGTGTATGAAGGATGGGACAGAAATACATGCCCTTGTGACCAGTCACATTTGCCTTTTTTACAGTATAGAAATGCTTAGTGGGAGTTGTTAATTCTAGAATGAAATGAAATATTTACATAGCCACTTGGTGCCCTTGTTTTCAAAAGCCCTTGCATCAAGTTTGACTAGGATAGAACCAATATGTGTTTGAGCTGACCTAGACCCTCACGATGTTAATATGTGCTTGTTTTTATGCAGTCTACCACTAGTATGATTATAACTTGTGATTACTCAGTGCATTGCTGGAAGAGGTATTGCATCCTGTATGAATTCTGGAAAAGATAGACTCAGAAGATTGACAGGAAGTGGCCAAAATTTACTTCCTACATTTGCAGAAATTAAGCACCAAAATTTCAGAAAAATCACAAATACTTTCAGGACTGATCATCTAAAGGTCACCTGAAGATAGTCGTACAAATATCGCTGTTAAGCCAAAACACCACAGTTGGCCTGAACTATTTCAGTCTTACACAGAGTAATAATTGGAAAAAACAGTCTGTCACCAATGTCCATTGCCCAGATAATGTCACAAAATGAGATGTGCTGAGATAATCTTGGCAAGAGAGCCAGGGTGGAAAAGGGGGTATGTTCACCTTGGCAAGAAGAATGTTCCTTTCTAGTCCCAAATACGATGACTGCAAAGATCCAGACCATGTGAGCTGAATATTAAGCCAAGAAACTTGAAAAAGGATCTTCTCTATTGCAACAGGTTTCTGATTCAGCCATGAATGATTGGGAAGTAATTGAAAGCTGTTGCAATCTGCTTGGCCATCTAACACAGATTGAGTTAGGCTGTTTCAGGCAGTTCAAATAAATTTGTCTATGCAACTAAGCCATTGCCACAGAGAGCTAGTTGTCTCTGCAATTTATCACTAAGTCTAAATGTTATTCTGGCTAGCTCAGAAACCTGTGATACAAGGAAATGATTCAAGTTGTAACTGAATTGGAGCGCACCTCAACCTCACCACTTGCACAAAGGGATCTTTGGGGATTGGCTTCTGAGAAAGCTTTCCCTATCCCTACCCTCCCACCTTGTGAGATGTCAGGAAAATGGGTATGAAGGATAAAACCTCGAAAATGGCCAAAGAACTGGTGTTAATTGGTGCTAAAATATATTTGCTAGTGTGTGTCAATGGAAATTCACAATTGCAAAGGATGAATTATGTGTTGATGAAAGACCTTGCAAAGAGCATATTTTAAAGAGGTAGGTTTGTTCCTTTAAACTACGCAGATGAAAAGTTACATTTATAATCTGAAAGTTATTAACAATCTTATGTCAAAAACACATAAGAGAATAACAGAACCTTTTGTAACAATGATGCGTAAGCTCCATGGGAAAGACTGGGTTATACTAAGTGTAGCCTGTTAAGTATCTCTTTACTATATCTTTTGTGCTTGTGTGCCCTGCTGTCCCCATCACATTGTACCTTCCTGTGCCTTACTGCTTCACCAGTAGAGTGCTGGTCTTATTGGTCTGTTCTGCAGTGTACAGAAATCCTGTACAATAGGTACTGTTCTTATTTACTATATGGTGTCTCTAAGATTGTCAGGTGGCCTGGCCATTTGCAAGGATGTGAGTCCAGTCTTTGAGTGCAAAAGCAGCATTTATGACAGTTGAGTTACCAAGATCCACATTTATGACTGTGAATGTTGTCTGCAATATATATTTTTGCTGCATATGTGATTTAACATGCCAATTATTTTAGAATGAAGAATAAAAAATAGACATTTGGTCAGCTTAATCCCTGACTCATTGTAGATTTCAGTAGCATTATGATATGGACTAATTTGTCCCATCCAGTCTCACTGCATCCTTAGAGACCTCAGATACTATGATTGTGCCTCTTCTTCCTCCTGCCACAGAGCAGCAGAAGGCGATATACCATTTAGTAATCTCAAGTAATTTATGTAAAGTCTTACTTGTGGGATTAAAACCCATTATGTATTTGTTATGAGCCATGTTGTGTAAAGGTGTCATCATCTTTTCTCAAGAGACAACCTTCTCTCAGTACAATGACCGGTGTCACTATGCAGCTAAAGCTGCATAAACTGTCTTCTGTGCTCTTTTTTACAGTCTAGGAAGACTAGATGGGCATGGAAGAATCAGGGGGCAGTGAAAAGACACTCTCTCCCCCCTTTTCTACCACATAGAAGCCAGGAAAGTCTGGCCAGTTCAACGCCAGCAACAGAAGATGATTAATTTGAAAGTCTTTCATCTCTCAATTAAGAAGCTTCTCTCATTGTTTCCTGTCTTCCACTTCTTCAATGCTGCCACTGAAATCCCCCAAGACTAGGTTATCTCTTCAAATAAGAATCCATCCTGTAAAGTCTCCTTTTCCAAATGAAATGGGATTAAACATGGACTTCTCAGTAAGGATACCCTTACTGACAGTCCTTCATACTATGACTGCTTATTCATTCTAGTTTGCCTTAAAAGTTTTTACACTCAGTCTTGGAAACCTGGTGGCTTCAGTATGCAGCTGGTGTCATTATGGCTGGACTGATCTGTGACGCTCATTCGGGTTTGTGCAGCACCCACTTAGTCTGCTCCCACCTCAGCTCGCTGCCTTCTTGAGGATACTGTGTAAAATGCATGGCTGATCTGGTCTCCCACATGTTGCAGAGGCAACTTCCATTAAGGTCTGGTGGCTCCATGCTGGGGCATAAGATTGTAAATATTTTGGACCGTAATGTAGTGTAGGTAGCTGTGAAGTTACAGTGATCAAGTCTGGAAACAACTAGCTTTGACTGCATTAGCGAGGTGCCTTGGGTAAGGCATACATGGTCACACTGCTTTTGGTCATTCAGAGTATGGACAGAACAAGGTCACCTTTTCTCAGAGTGCAAAGGGAGGCAGACCCTTAATCACTGCAACACTTAGTTCTCGCAGTGCTGAGCTGTAGTGCATCTAGTGCTTAGCTCCCCTGTGAAAAATCGATTAGTATATCTCTATCTCGTACTCTTTCGGAGATGCAACACCTCCAAAGTGTTTAGGAACTTATGAAGGTGTACAGAAGAACAAATAGATGGTGAAATTACATGAAAGAGAATCAAAAAAGTTAAACACCCACTTGTTTTCATATCTTTCCACCTTTTTACCCCTGCCAAAACCAACCCATTTTTATGTACATAAATTTGATGTATGTTTCAAAGGCAAGGATCACTGCTAGATCCTGGAGTTATTTATTTCCAAACCCCTTAACCATTTAATTGAAATGTACAATTACTCTTACAGTTCACCTTAATAACCTTCATAATGAAGAAGAATGAAGGTAATAATGCATTGGTTACACTGCTTATTCCCATAACAGCGATTGTTAAAGTGGCAGGGCATCAGTTATGCTGACGTATAACCAGTCACACCATTAAAGTAATAATGGTAAATAGGTGGCCTTTTTTAACAGGGTTATCTCATCATGCCATTCAGAAGTTGATGATCCTTAATTGTCTTGTAAGTATAATTTAAGACTTCCTTCCTGACAGAAAAGGATTTCCGAGGGCCTGAAAAGAGTTACTCAGATCCTGCTGGAGGAGCCTGTCTCTCCTCTTCATGATGCCAAACCTTGTGAATGTCCACAGATGTAAATTCAGGCTGTGGTCAGACTGGCTTCTCTCCTTTGCCTAACTGCACTTTGTCTTTTATCACTGATTTGCTGTCTATTTCTGTGGAGATATATTGACAATGCTCACCAAAATGTTTTCACAAGTTTTCTGTGAACTAGAACCCTAACTTTTTTAAATCAGCCTTGCTTTTATTTTTTTAGTCCCTTAAATCCAGGCAAAAAACCTTTATGCTTAGTTGTGGATTTCAGTCCTCTGCTGCTGTACTAAAGTGCTATGTTTTCTAATACCCATTCACATATCTTCGATGAAGTACATGCTACTAAAAGGCTGCATTGTTTATTGAGTTTATAGCTTCTATACTTTTACCTAAAGCCTCGTGATAATTAATAGGTTTTTCAAATTCCTGTTCTTGAATGAAAATTCAAGCATCTCAGTGTTCATATATTAAAGAGCAGGACTTTAGTGTGTAGGGTTCAGGGAGGAAAAATGTGAAAAGGTTCTAGGGGGGTTAGAAAAAACCCAAACAAACAAACGCAGAAGGGCAAGTAAGAAACCTCAGAACTTTTTGGCAATCTTCTGATTTATTTTGAGTCTAGTCCATGAATTTTGAATGGATTGGGTTAGCAGTGCATCTCGCACAACTGTTTTCATTTGCAGAAGTTGAGCTGAAACATAGCTCAAGTATTACATATAATATCCCATGTGAAATGAATTAGTCTCACAGGGCTCTCATAGACTTTAAGAGTATAGACAAAAATTTACAAGTGCTTTGGTGTTACCATGACTTGACAAATTACATCAGCTAAACTACAGAACCTACCAAGGTCCTCTTCCTGGCTACAACATGTGTGGTGGGTTAAGGTGATGCACTTTGATTCACTATCAGTGTGCATGTAAGATCATGTGAATAGTCAGGTACCAGCTGAAGTGACAAGTGGTAAGCAATTTAGCCATCGCTATACATATTATTTATGGCTGGGGTGAATGAGACACACTCAGATGGACAGTTACCAAGGTTTAGTTGATGCATGAAGTACCTGTTAGGAAGGACTAACAAGATTACTTGTGATCACTGTCCTTGATTTCAAACAGTTGAGTGTATCACCACTGACCATCAGTCTGCATCCCTGATCAGCAAGGGCAGCACCTTCTTTCTATACCAAACCAAACTTTCACTTGGTTTTGCATTAAAAATTTGATTGTGATGCAGGAAATGAAGACATCTCAAGCAGCGTCTTGCTCGGTCATGTCTTATTTCTTTTGTTATTCTGCTGTTATGAATTTTTACTGAGATCTCAAGGAAAATAGAATATTACTTTCAAGTGCTGCCTTTTAAAAGTTGCTTCAGAAATATGAAACAAATTGTCAGCAGCCTATGGAAATGTTCAGTAGGAACTCAGGTCTCAGCTTGAAGTAAAGTTTGGTGTTTCCCAAGGTAATAAATATCCCTTCATTCTCAGTTCCTTGAACTTACTAGCAGCGTGGAAAATGCCTGCGAGTCTGTTCGGGAAACAGGACTTGAAACCACAAGGTATGCTTTGAAATGCAACAGCAAGCACAAAGTCACTCGAAGCCTCAGCAAAGTGAAGTAGTAAACATGATGACTCTGGCTTTCTTGTACAGCACTTTTGGAGCTAAATTGAAGCTGTGCATTCCCAATGCAACCAAGGGCTAAAAGAACTTAGCCAGTATATTTTAAATGAGGGCCTTCCAATTGGAATAGTCCCTGTGTTGCGCTGAACTGCAAAAAGATTGACTGCATTTGCATCATTAACTTGGAGAGAGCTCACACAGGCAACTTAATAAATATAGTGATTAAAAAAAAAAAAAATTCCCAAATTCTTGCTACTGATATGATCCCACCATTCCTCTGGGGTAATTTCTTATTACTCTTGTTTGCTTAATGTGAGTTAGATCAGTGCGTGTCCAAAGAACAGAATGGCGTCAGCTTTGGATGGGCTTTGGTGATCTCTCTGGTCTGTCCTTTTTCTGGGTAATTTTCCTGTTGTCCTCCAGCTTTGCATGCATTTAAAGGTAAAGGCAAAGAGGCAAAGTTGGCTTTTTTTGCCCTTTTTTTTTTTTTTTTTTTTGCTTTGTCCCTGCATGTGGTCTTTCACGTGCATGTTAAATCTGGACCAAGAGCTTGTGGGAGATGCTAGGGGGTAGTCACAACCATCCCTTTCCAAGAATTGTCATTCCATAAGAATATTGGCTAACTAATGGGAATTAGAAAATTACTATGTCTCAGAAAAGAGAAAATGTCCTAAAAAAAAAAATCTTCTCATAAGGACCTCTTATCAGCCACTATGAAAGCAAAATGATTGAAGTTTCTGTGCAGAAGTACAGCTTTCATGAATGTGCCATAGGTATGCAATACAGAGGAGAAGAGGCCATTTACCTGTGGTACAGAGAAGAACAGGCATCTCCTACACAGTGGGTCTGTTGCTGCTCTTGTGAGACTTAAAGAATGAGTTAATCAGGACAGCTTTCAGAGGTCATGGGAAAATTGGACCTCTGTTGTGCTGAGCACTGTACAAACATAATGAATCTGTATCCCCTTGCTATTTCTAGGAATGACATCCACACACACACTTAAAAACATCTTTTCACATGCATAGTACTGTATTTGACAACATAAGAGGTGGTGTTGGGGTGAATGGTACCTGACACAATAAGCTGCAGTTCCTTCCACGGTTGTGGGGGTTTTTTATGCTCCTCTCTTTCCAAAATGTCCTTTTTGGAGGGAGATGGAAAGAAGGGAGTTGGCAGTATTTTTTCCAGATTTCCTGAAATACTATGAGGAGCGTCACAGTTTCCTAGAGGCGTGTTCCTGGAGTTTGAAGCCCAAGGTGTATGTTACCTGCCCTTGGAGGTGGCACAAAGATACATGGAGGTTCAAAGTCTGGTGGGAGATGGCTGAATGACTCTTTAGGCTAGAGAGATCCCAGCTGGTCACAGTCCTGCTCATCCTGCCTGAAGCAACCAGTCCCTGGAGTGAAAGAGTCTCAGAACTACACTCCAGTTTTGTCTTGGAAGGAAGTAGTTGGTTGACTTCAAAAGAAAGTCCTGGAATAAATTAATATAACGTAGCCAGATGATCAGGCAGAGACCTAGGAATGAACAGTGAAGCTATTTTACTTGGGAGAGTCGAATGTTTATCAGCCGTTCTCTCCATCTCTTTTGGAGTCTCTTTCCAGCAGTAAGAACTAAGATGAAATGTAAAATACAAGGAGTTATATCAGCTAATTATTTCCTGACAAATATCTGGAGATTATGATAGGCTACAAGAAAAATCAACTGATGAATGTTTTGTGAATGTTCTGATTGTTTGGAAGTAGGATTGTATGAATAATGTTTAAATTATTTTTAGCTTTTGTTGACCTAACACTTCAACACAATTTGCCTAGTAAATTCCCTGTATTGCACACTTGTATTTTTTGGCTTTACATTCCAATAGATGTAAACCAGCAACCATGGACTGTTGCTTCAACCTGATCTCCATAAATCTCAAAGGAGACTTTATGAATGATTGGTTCCAGTGTCCTGATGCATTAGGGAGAGTAAAATGTCAAATTTAGCATATCACTGCTACTTCAGCATGTCAGTTTTACTATCACTCTAGCTGTATTTGCAAGATGCATTCAAAAATGCAGTTACATTTTTGTTACTGTGCAGTACAAGAAAAAGAAGTTGCTGGGGCTTACTTATTTTCACATCCGTCCTCCATTAAAAAGAACAATCCAAAATAACCACTTTCTCTACTGAACAAAATGATGTTCTATATGCTACAGGTACCACATAATGCATATTGTTCATTAATGAAGCCCGTAGCTTTAGGGCATGTGGTGCAGTTCCCCCATTACGCATGAAAACTGGCATTCTGGTGCCTCAGCTGGCAGTGGGGATGGCGAAACTTAAAGTGGGGGCAGACTTACTCTAGGACGTGGCGCACTGTATCATCCTTTGCTTTCTGACAGAGGATAGTGCAGAATGATATGAAGTCAGTAGCCATTCTAGATAGGGCGGTCACCTTACAAGCCCCCTCTCCACAACCAGTTTTGACCTCAAGGGTTGTTTATTCCTCAGCATCGTTTGCAGAGAAGCAGGAGAAGTGCAAGAAAGGAGAGTGTGAAGAATACGGCCAAAAAAAAAAGATGAGGGGGAAGAGAAGAAAGAAAAGACAGACAAGGGAAAACAAAGCAGAAGAGTAAAAGAAGCAGAGTGGTGGAAGAGTCCTTGGGAGGTGGCTTCTCTGAGCTAGGCAGATCTGGGGGCTCTGAAAGCCACAAGTTCATGAGGCTCTAGTTCTGTCTCCAGCAGCAAGAGACTGCTCCGCATCACTGGTGTAAGAGATGCTGGAATAATATTTATTTAATCGCACAGCCTCAGCAGGTAAGTGTTTTTTGGATGAGGTAATTTATGCAGGGCGGAATCCCAGCTCTCTGTTAACACAGATGCTGGTATCTGTTTCTATGGTTACAGTTGCAAAGCACAGCCCTCTGCTTTTAAGTTGTTTGTGAGTATATGAAACTGTCATCTTGGGAACAGACGTTTCCTGAGCTTGGTACCTTCCCTGAGGTAATACCTTTCCTTTAAGAACTGTTTTGAAAGCAAGTTTGAGAAAGACAGTTCTGCTGTTTTGACAGGAACGGAGGAAAGTATGATTTTCTTACCTGCTGAGAAGGCGTATGTGTTATAAATGAGATCTAGTGCAGACAAAGAGGAGGGTGTGAGGGTGTTTGCTTGTTTGCTGAATACTCAGTCTAGCTCCTTTTCCCAGGAGTATTTCTCGGTCAAAACCCTCTGGTTTCACTCTTGCTTACTGTCGTTCCCATTCATAGCAAAGCGAGGTGTCATGGTCTATCTGCGCTGTTCCCTTCTACCCAAGGGATAGTAGAGGCATGCTAGGTACATCAGTCTGAATAATTTTGTTCTCAGATTTTGAGAGAAAAGGAACCATAAAATGTACACACTAACAGAGCTGGTGACAGTGATGAAAGGTTCAGTGGACTGCTAGCGTGTCATACAGTGTTTTAAGAACTACACTTTTTTCCTCCAAATTGGTGTCCTGTATTTTAGATTAATAGGCTCTCCTGTCCCATAACTTTTTCCAAATTAAAATGTCTTCCAAAAGAAAACCTAATCCTTTTCAAAAACCTTCTTTGAATGTTGACCTAGAAGTCAGTCACTGAATGTCTAGCTTTTGGGTTAGGCATCTTGCCAACAAGCATACAAGCTGAAACAACATTTTCTCTCTAAATTGAATTTGAGTGGGAAATAGAAAATGCTAGCACACTAAAGTAACTCAGTAGTGGGTGTTTTGGGGGGGAAACTTTTGATGGATAAATATACCTTGATAAGTCTCCTAGTTCCAGAAGCTTTCTTGTCTCTATTTGCATTGAATCAAAGTATGTACTTTTCTGACATACTCTTGTGTATAGATGCTCTGGCTTCATCAAAATCAAACTTGGATTTTATAATGAGGTAGTTTTATTTCTGGAAAAGAAGACAAATCATGATATGGCTTCTCAAAGGTATGAGGTTATATAAAATAAGTTGCTGTTGCTTCCTTTTCAAATCTAAAAAAGGAACCTGGGCTCTAAATGGAATTTGTCACTGGTAAAAACAGACCTTCTAGTGATCTCCTAACATGGGTTGTACAGGGTAATTACAAATGCTGTGATAGTCTGATTTTTAAATTTATCCCATACACATAGATGCACAATTCCTGCTCAAATGTTTACTGAGTAGCCGCTGTCTTATAATGTAGAACTTAGCAATATGAAAAGGTATGCAGGAGAATTTCTTTGAACTCAGACACAGTCAAAAAAGAGGGGGGGGGGGAAAAAAAATCATGGGACATGAAGTAGGATGCAGAAGAGTTGAGCTGTGGAGGGTAGGGGAAATGGCGAAGGAGGAACAAGGTTCCAGAAGGAGGAGTAATACTGTCCAAGGAATGTAAGATCAGTGCCTGGTTACCTAAAGCATATTTAAACAATATATTTTTTGAACTTATCATCTGAGTCCACCTCTCTCTCCATAATTCCAAAAGCTTTAAAGAGCATCTGAAATTTTAGATGCATAGAGATCTTAGGTTCTACCACAGAAGCCTCTCTGCATAGGAGAGCAGGAGTTTTGGATCATTGCCTGTGCAATCAAGCTCTGATGACTTCTGCATATCAATGCATAGTAAATAAAGCAATAAGAACATAATCTGGGAGCTTCAACTCTGCTCTCTTTTGTAGAGAGAAGACTGGAGCCCAGTAATTTAAGAAAAAGCTTTCTTAAGAAAAGCTTTCTTTTTCTTAAATGCACTGAGAAGAATTACAAAATCTATCAGTGTATGTGGCGTTTGCCAATTGTGCTACCAGCTCAGTTCAGTGAAACTGCAAGAGGAAAAGGAGAGGTCGTTTCAGAGGCGGGTCCATTCTCCTGTCTGCCAGAGAGCGCCTTTGGGACTGACGATGTTCTTTTTCATCCAAGTTTCTTTTCTGTTTTTCATCACAAAATGGGAGGAAAAAAGCCCAACTTTTTTTTCTTGTCCTTTGTCTGTTTTATTTTATGTTTTGGAAGCTCTTTGTGTGTTGGCTTCTTTTACCAATGTCTGTATACGGCATGTAGCATGGTAAGACCATCGTCTGTGTGTATCTGGAAGTACTTCCACGAATATATATTTAGTACCAGGTTCAATAATAGAAGTTTGCCCTTGTTGTTAACAAATACCACCTATATTTGACTTCTGTTTGCTAAAAACTTTCAAAGTTTATTGTAAATAAGCTCCAATGAAAACAAACTGAATGATTATAGTTTGGATTCCCTTCAGAGTGATTTCTGGCATGTAGGAAATAAATTATAGTGTATTCAAAAAACCAGCTGCTTCCATTTGGGTAGAATATATCATGATTTAATGAAGACAGCCATCTGCTTCTGAGTAAAATCCTAATTAAGCAATATATGAATCAGAACAAAATTAGCTATAAAGCAATTAGTATTTTATAAGTGTTGCCAGCAATGTATAGCAGCTAGTATGTGAAAAGTTTCTTTAAATATGGCTAGCTTTCGTCATATTTTAATGCACTGAGAGAGCTATAAAGCTTCCATTGCCTGTAGCTGATACCACAACAGTGTCTCCATGGTAGAATTTAGATTTCACAGCAGGAGCTAAAGCATTGCATTGAGAACTGGTATGTCTGTCATGTTTCAAACTTATTAGTTTGGGTTTTTCCTGTTTGTTGCTTAGCATCACATTTAATGAATTATACTGCAATTCAGATGCAAAAGCATCTGAAAAAGGCTGTGGAAAAATATAAACCTGCAACTCTTACCTGTAAGCTGGACAAATTGAACAGGCTGCATCTCTGGGAAAAGCTTGCCTGAACACTTCAGCATTTCTGTGCCAAAGTCAGATTTGTGAAGCTGACGCTTAATTAGAAAGGAAAACCTCCCCATTTAGCTTCTATGGCACATCTCGGGCCTGTTATGCAACCATGCAAAAGGACACAGAAAGCTGGCTGAAGGGATCTTAAAACTGGAGTTGGGATCGGTGTAATGTATGGACCCCCATCTCTGAGGAGACAAACTTTGCAAGTCACACAGCCTGAAAACTGATGCTTAAACTACAGGGAAGCTTAGGGAAATACTCATTAGCCCTGTATGTTTAATATGCTTTAAGGGAAATGTACATTTTCCTGGGCATATGTGAAGAATGTGGGTTGAGTGTGGACCCAGAGACATCAGCTGAAGGCATGCACAACCCCAGCTACGTTGCTGGGCTGGGCCTTGTTCGGGTTCCAGTGCCGCAGTTTCACCTCCAGGAGTGTGAGGCTTGCAGAGGAACAACAGGAAAAGCGAAGCAATGGAATGGGCAGCCAACACTGGTGTGCTCTGACTCACTGAGATACAGGAGGTCCTCATGCATTTTGTAATGAAAATAAAAAAAAGCATTGTAACCAGCACTACTGTGTATAAACACCATTTTATCCTCTTTGTGGCAAATTGCTTCCTTCCACATGTATGACTCTTTCTTTGCAGTGCTTTCAAGAACTAGTAAAAGATAATATGTAAAACAGAACTACAGCTTGCTTGTCATGGATGTAAAATTTAATATCCGTGAGAACTCTCTCTGTCTCGCCTTTAAGCTGAAGTAACTGTCCTGGTAAAACAAAAATGGAGGAGTTATATCAGGGAAATTAGGTAGTCTGTTCACAGATCAGTTCCTTGCCTTTTTTCAGAGCCTTCAGAGAGGATGTAGCCAGACTAAACCCGCAAGACACGCACTACTTCTTCTCTTTCCCGGTTTGTGTTGAATGGAAGAGACTTTTTTTTTTGGAGATTCAGTTATGGTAGGCAGAGTTTTATCCTGCTCTGGTCCATACAGCCTCTGACTTGCTGTGGCACAACCATCGGTATGCAGGTGATCCCACTCCAGGACAGCCTCACACACAGACTGCCTCAGACCCTGACACAAACCAGCCCCAGGAGTGGAGTGCTCCCATCAGCTACCAGCCAAGGCTGGGCATGACAAGGGGTCAGGACACACACACACCATGCATCTTCTGTCTTTGTTATCAAAAGTACCTCACCTATGACTCAAACTCAAAGGACTTAAAAAATTACTTTTTGTTGTTGTTGCTTATCTCCAGGAACTCTTCTGGTTTTGTTCTCCCTGAGCAAGAAATAGTCCCTGAATAAAATGTTCCAGTTGAGCTGGGCTGCAAACACTGCAGGCAAATATTTTTCAAGCCAGACATGAAGCAGTTTTCCTTTCCTCTTATATTCTTCAAATTAAATTCATAGAACATTGGTGGGTTCTCTCATTTTGTGCCTAGCCTATGCAGCAGCACTTCTTTAAGGTAAAATTCTCTGAAAGAAGAACTGAACAGATATTTCTTGAGGATATTATTCTGCTGTCTCTCGAGCAGCAGCAGTTGCAACAAATCTAAAAGTTCCTAAGCAGCTCTCAGCTGGAATGGCCTCAGTGGGTAGCCCCCCATCCTCTGTGGTCTGCCAGCAGCTGTTCAGCTCTGTACGGGAATTTTACACCACTTTCTTTAGGAACCTAATTTTGAAGAGCAGAGTCAGCCACATCATGTTTCCCATACAGGTGCTGGAGCGAAGCAGCTGCTTGTGGGGGAATAGTTTGGAAAGACCAGAGATAGAGGTCTGAGATGGCTAAGCATGCATGTTTCCTCTTTCTCATTAGTCACTTTGCTCCTTTATTGCTTCCACACAGATGATCTGTTCTGCTGCTGCAGGTTAACCAGAATTTCTGTAAAGGCTACTTTTTTTTATTTTTTCATTTTCTTTTTTTCTTTCCAGTCCTCAAAATCAGATGCTGCTGTGAATCACTAGGTGGTTGTAGCCAATGTAGTAGTAGTTTTCACTTGTGCAATCTAAAGCCCCTAGCTACAACAAAGTTAAACTTTTTTTTTCTGAAGAAATGAGGTTCAGCATTAGACTGGTATAAAATGGCAGGAAACATGGTGGGGAGAGGTACAGTGATGAGGAACTTGCTCTACTCACAGTGGTTTCTGAGCTCCAGCGAGGAATAAGAGAAAGATAATGGGGGATGCCTCTCTTTCCTGATGTAATGGATACATGTCGGTCAGTGGCGACGCAGAAGCTGAGTCTTTAGGCCCAAGTATGGTTAACTCCATGACATGGCAGGTTGCAGCTTTTGTCTCAACTTCAGTAGAAAGGAAAGGCAAGCCCTACAAAAGAAGCCTGTTTATGTTGTGTGAATACAACAAGGATGTACCTGCCATGAGCTTGCAGACAGAATTGTTGATAGATACCTACAGGTATGTTTATCTAGGAAAACATAAAAGCAAAATGTAGATAGCTGTGTTTTATCCTTCCCATCCAGCTCTAGCTTCTGACCTCTTCCCATGATATTCCTAAGCACCTATACTCCCGTGCTTGGGTCTGTCACTGTTTTCTTGCTTGGATAGTCTCCATAACTGCTTTTAAACATGGTCTTGGCAGCTCTGGAGAAACTGTTTAGTGATAATTGCCCCATGTTGATACTTGCAGAGAAGTTGGGTGTGTTTCAGATATCACTTTGCAGAAATTCAGTATGTGGCTGCAGTTTCTTTTTAAATAACTTTCAACTTGGTTGCTAGAACAGTGTCTTTCTTGCCCTCCTGCCATGACGGTCTGAGTCTCTGGGCAGCTGACTGTCCCTCTGTTTGTTCTCCTGTATGAAAATAGAGGTGTTCTGAGGTGAGTTGTTTTGGTTTTTTTCAACATCTAAGGTATTTTTAAATAAAGGGGTTCAGATACATCCATAGCAGAGTTGCAGAAATATGGGGCCCCCTGATTTGGACAGCTGAGGACCTTTTCTCTAACTCAATGAGGGGGCTGATGGCCAAGAAGCCATTGGGGCATCCTCCCTGACAGGAGGCAGGGCAGAGCTTCCAGAGGGGCAGAGAATGCCCAGGGCTTCGCCTGCCTCCTCCCAGCACCTGAAAACACTGCCAGGGAGGATCTTCCACCTGCCGCAGTCCTCTCTGCCAGGGCCCCTCTGCTCAGGTCCTGCTTAAATCTGGGCAGGAACCTCACAAGCACCTTCACTCTGGCTCTTACTCCTCAGGAGGGGTGCTGGCGCTAGCAAGGATCGTACCTGGGTGGGAGGCCACTGCCCAGTCCCTGTCCCCTCGCTGCATGGGGCCTGCCAGGCCTTCGGGCCTCCCTCAGCAAGGCTGTGCCTCTCCCTGCTCCCTCCTCCCTCATTTCTGCCCCGTGCCTCCTCTTTGTGCGAAAGGCCACCATGAGGTACTGGCAGCCTGCAGTGGCCAAATTTTGCTACAGGGACATCTTGCTTGATAGGGCTCTGTAGGGATAGGATAAGGTGGGTTGAGGACAGGCCTGTAGGACAGTAGAGTTGCGCCCTCATAATTTGCTGCTGGCAAATGCCTTTTTATTTCTTCTTTCTCAGGTGTTGGGGAGGATTTTGTGTCTTGAAGGGTTTCTCAGGGTCAGCGTGTTGTGGGCTTTGCATTTTGATCAGGCCTATCCCTGAAGTTGCAATTTAGTCATCAGATGTTGAGCTGCTCTGTGGTGGTACTGAGACACACAAGAATTGGTCAAAATGACGCTTCCCTTATTGCAGTCATTTTTTGGTTTAGTTTTAGCAGTGCAATTGGAACAAAAGCGGAGCTTCTGACCCGGAAAGCCTGTGTGGGTGCGATAGGAGAACCGAGCAGTCCCCTACACAGGGGGCTAATGGGGCCTGACGCAGCTGCTGCTCTGAGCATGGGTCCTTGGTTTGTGTGGCTGCTGCTGGGGATGCTTTCAGGGGGAAGGACACGAGGAGGCGGGTGGGTGCTGAGGACTGAACGGGAGCCGTAGCTCGGGCAGGTCTCAGACCCTGGGGAGGAGAAGTGGTTGAGACGAGGGACAGCATTGCTAGCAAGGGCAGGAGGTGCCGGGATATGTGGTGGGAGCTTGCGTCAGCAGTCAGAGCTACCTGTGAAAGCCATGATGAGAATTTTAAACTTGATGCTTGAAAGTTCAAGCGTGTGGCGGTGGTTTTTTTCTTTTTCCTTTTTCCTCTCCCTGTCATTCCCCTAATAGCATTTCTCTGAGAGTACGCTCTATTTTCAGTGGGACTACTGGCAGGTACTGCTTCAGGCAAAATCTAACCCTCACCTTTCAGGTTTTACATCAGTGATTTCTGCACTTGAACTTGTACAGTTTAGTGATTATTCCAGTTCTTACCTAAACATGTTGTGGTTGCATTACTTCTGCTATGAACGGTATTTAAAAACTAACAGGATTTAAAATTGGATCTAGTAGCTACTTTCAGTATGCTTCTTTTGAAGAGGTATCTTCATGTGTGTATGTCATCTTTTATTTGCACATGATGAAAAGGTTTTTGAGGCATGAAAATCGGTCTAAATTTAATCTCTTTTTGCAGCTCAAAATATGAAGAAATGTATATTTATTGGGCAATCTTACCTGCCTTCTGATGGACTGTGACTGATAATTTCTGCCTAGTATCAATAGAAAAGTCTTATATAGTGTCGGTTTGCCTGTGAAAGCAGGTCTGGCTTCAGCACTCAAGACAGAAAGAGGGTGCCCACGTGTCACTCTTGACATTTTCTCAGAAGTATTGCTGCCTCACTAGCTCACCTATCAAGCATGGTGAATTGCATTTTTTCCTCATTGATTACTAGCTTTCCTGTGCAGCTGAAAGTATCGCCAGCTATTCCCTGACATGATGTAAAATCAGTCGAACACTTTGGCAGGTACATTGTGTTAAGAAACCATATTTTTAAAGTGCCATTAAGCGGATGCTATTAATGTTGATTTTTTTTTTTTTTTTTTGTCTCATCCCTGGACTGGAAATATCTGTATTTTAATATGTATGTATGCATCAAAGTAGATACCAAAATTCTTTCATAGTGTAATGTCATGCAGTTTTGAACAGAGGATTCATAAATTATATGGAAAAGTACTGGTTTAGAGAGTGTTTTTATTTATCACTGTCACAAGTCTTTAAAATCTGCCGGGAGGGCTTTTTGGCCAATGGTGTTATAATTTTCTTTCCTGACCAAGTTTTGGAAATCACACCTTGTCCCTGAATACCCTGAGGGTTACATATCCCCTTAGAATCATAAAAAAGACCTTTGAGATCAAGTCCAACTGTTAACCCTTGTCCAACTCTTTTCAAAGATGGCACAGTTATTATTCACTCATACAGTGCCAGTACCATTCAGGGACGGTAATGGTCTTGTAGGGATCCATGTTATTAGATTTCAGTGGTCTGACAACAATTTGCCAAATGCTGCTCGTTGTATGAAGAAGGGCAGGCAAATAGACCTGTCCACATGCTTGCTTCCTGGAACACCTGAAGCATGAAAAGCACCAGAGCTATTTCTGATTCATCTCACTGTTAAATAAAAGCAGGTATTTATGGAGAAAATACTTCGGGTGCTCATTCATCTGTGCATGGGAGTTCCACATGGAACCCAGTTCATGAGGGACACTTGTACAACCAGGCCAGGAATTCCCTTTTCCTAGAGCATGTGGGGCCTTGGCTGCATGGTGGCTGGTTGATTCACGCAGGTCAGTGGACATATTCGTTTTCTTCTGCAAGTGAGATGCTCTGGGAAAGCAAAGGTGGTTGGGCCCTCACAGTTTGGATCATGCACAGGGGGGGAAACTATGTAGACAAGGGCCGGGTGCCCTCTCTTGGCCATCTTCACAATAGCAGCCAAACTCAGGACTTCAAAATAGCATCTTGGAATGAAGCAACATGACTGCTTCAGGAATGGAGAGAGGCTTAAAGACTTGTGACCAAATGAAGAAAATTGTTTACTTAAATGCAGGACCAGGAGCTGAAGATCCTGATCTAAACCCACAGTGCTTCTCTAGCTTCGGGTGAGACAGTGAACATCTTGGTCTCTGTTAGTCCATCCCAACAACAGGATGAATGAACCTCTGTACTGTTCCTTAGGTACTGACAACAGCTACAAATGAAAGAGTCAAAGAGCCTGCTTTTATTATAGACTTTCCTGTTTGTCTCGTGTCATTTGCCATAGGAGTCTTTTGTCTTGTAATTTACATTTTGATGAAACACTGCAGCTATCATTATTTCAACAGGATTGCATATGAGTGGCAGCTGTGGGGTTGAGGCATGCATGTGCCTGCATGCTGGTGTCAGCACTTTAGTAAGGTTTATTGGAGACCTCCGGAAAATTTCTAAGGTTATTCAGTTTATCAGTGAACCAACCTACCAGTTGAGGAACTACAGTATGGCAATCTTCTACTAGAAAAGCATATTCTGATAGTAAATAGTGGTTTCTCTATGTGTAAGATAAATGATCATTGAGACAGTATTTAACATATGAATAAAAATAGGCTGGTTAAGTAAAAAGAACATTTGATCAGCCTTTTGTCAGTCAGAGAAGAATGCCTATGATACCTAGCAAATCAACAGTTTAGTGAAGGAGACTTCATCTGCAGAAAGTCCTTGTCATCTTAATAAAAGAAGGCATTCTCCAAAGGATTTAAATGACAGTTATGTGCCTGATAGAAAAATGTAATAATCTTTTTATTTATGCTGAAGACCAAGCTAGCTATTGATTGTAATGGAGCTCAGGTGTCTGTATCTGCTGAGGATCTGTCCCCATCCTTTTTCTGAGCTAGATTTCTTAGCAATTTACTCATGGGTAAAAGGGAACACTGATTAGTGCAAAACTGGGTCTGAGCACTGAAATTGCACTGAACAATGAATTGCTGTTCGGGCAGCTTCTGGGAGTAAGATGACCAGACTGTTAAGTAGCAAACACAATGTTGGGAATTGCATGCATGCAATTTCCAGCTCTGCTATGGGCTTGCTATGTAACTTTAAAGATCTCGCTAAACCTCTTAACTAATAGAGTTGTTATCTGAAAATCATAAAACTCTCATGGGCATGTTTTTCATTTGTATGTGAGCAGTGGTTTATGAAATGCCCTGAAATGCCTAGTGAAGGGCACTGTTTGAAGGTTTGTTACTGTTTTGCTGTGTGGTGTTGATAAAGATAGAGCAGCTGCCGTTACAAGACAGCCAGCCTTTACTGGTGGGATGATGCTTGCATCTGCCTGGGTACATCCCATATTAAATCTTTCACCTTAGGAAAAACTCTTGGATGCCCAGAGTTAGGGATGCAGCTAAGCACTTGAGTGCATGCGAGTCTTTTGAAGAGATGCATGACTTTGGGTAAATTTCCCTGAGAAAGCAGAAGGATTCAGAACACGCTTCAAGCCCAACAGAATGTATGTGGAGGCAGAAAGCAAACTACCAGGTTTGGGCAGCCATGTGAAAGAGGACAGAGGAGAAAGGCGAGCCACAGTGAGAAAAGGGAAGTTCACAGCTGAGATATCTGAAGGGTCCAAGGAAGAGTGGCCAACCATGAATCTGAATCAGTTACAATGCTCCTCTTTTAATGTGGGAACCCTTGACATCCTTTGTGCTGCAAGAGGCTTATCAGATCTTGTTGCAAACCAATTCTTGTTCCGACTAATTAAAACCAGAATGCATTCAATACTGAAACGCAAACTAGTCATATAATTTACTTTCATTCTTCTACTTGAGTTGGCAAGTCAAAACAGGCCTATGTGAAACAGGACTGCAATATGCTCTGACAGCCTTTGATCAGACAACATTTCCTGAGATGCATGATAAAAAGCCATTCCTAAAAGCCTCAGTACCTAGGACAGACTACACAGACTGCCTAGCCAGGCTACCTGCTGTTATCTTGCATGGAGCTATTTTAGTTTATAAACAGCGGGAACACAGTGTCATATTTTCATGTAGTTTTATTATTAATTAACAAACCCACGAACAATGTTTGAACAGCACTATCATGTTTCCAAAGGTAGGTGCTTTTGAGGCACATAGAGTTGACACGCCTCAAGGCTATACCTCATTAGTTCACTTACGTTGCGCATATATAAGTATGTGCATATGTATATGTATCTGTGAATGGAGTAGGTGTTTTACATACAAATAAAAGATGTGGGTGGAGAAGGGAAGAGGGCTGAATTATTCACTTTCCTTCCCTGCAGCTTGTGTAATCATGCATGCCATGGCAAAGTGAATGTAAAATACCATAAGCAAGGTTTGGAGCTGGTATAAATTAATACAGCCCTGTTGAAGTTGACAAATGTGTCCTGGGCAGCTTCTGTGAAGGGTTAGACCTGCTTTAAATTCACTGCTGTGAATGACTGTAAAGAAGAATTGGGTCTGAGGTCCCAGGCCTTGTTTATACATACTAAATAGCCATAGGAAAGCAGGGGGGAATGACCTGAAAGTAAAGGTCTTCAAATATTATTTTGAGATGTACAGGTTTCTAGACATACATGCAGGAAACTGGACTCTACTGAAGCAGACAGATATCACCTGGCTGCTCTTGGAGAGGATGGAAAAATAGGAGCACAGAAGAATTCCTGTTCCAAGCTATTAATTGGCTCTGGTTTTTGATATTTCATAAGCAACCTAGACTGGGAATAAAGCTCTCAGTCTATGTGACGGTGGCATGGGTTAGTGCACAATGCAAATGCGAGGAAAATACCACATAAAAAAACGAATGCAGTTTCTGAGTAATTAATTGCTCAGTGCTGGTAAAGCAATGTAACCATTTATTAAAATAGACAGGGTTTTGTGTGCAATGCACAGCTGAATTGCCTGCTAATTAAGAAAGAGCTAATACTCATTTAGATAATAGTCTTGTCAATAACTGTGGACAAAAGGAAGAAAAATTTGATTAACTGAAAAAAATGGGATGGATGACTTCTGGATGTTTAAATCTGAAAAAAATACTGAGCTTGAGATATTGTTACTAAGTGGTACTGTGACTGCGCTTTGTTAGACACCTGCCAGGACACTTTTCTCTCATCACTCATCATTATCATCGGTTATGGTTTTATTGTGTATTTGATAATGTGCTTAAGGGAATACTTAAATATACTGTGGGGGAGTAAAGAGGATGGGAATAAAAATTTGATTGTATTATGTTGTTTGTTTGCCTACTGACAGAAACTCCTGACTTCATAACATGGTACGAAGACACAATTTTCAAAGATCTCTAGACATATTATTTCCAAAAAGTCAGGGGCAGTCCAAGCCCAGGTGGGGTTTGAGCTACATCAGTAAAGGACTTGGGTCTCACAGAACATACCTGGTGAGGTAAATGGCTTGCAGAGTGGGATTCAGAGTGGTTTTCCTGGATAGATGTGGCAATCCAAAAGGAAATACAGAAATGGGAGCTCCTAGCAGTAACAGTAAGTGCAGTGACATTTTGAAATCCATCCTCATTTCCGGCACTGATGGCTTTATCCTCATAGGTTTCATGGGCCAGGACCTTGCTTTTGTTCTTTCAGAAAACCTGATCAGTATTGGCTCTTTTAATTTACGTGACCAACAGTCACATCCCTGCCACCATCACCTTAAAGGATTACCTAGAGGTTATGGCGTTTGCCTGGAAAGTGTGAACTCAGATTTGCCCTTCTCAGTCTTCCAAAACCTTCTGTTTCAGACTTATGTTTTAGGGACACTTGTATGCCCTGAACATCTGGGCTTTGCAAAAAACAGATCTGAGTTCTTCAGGTCAAACCGGTAAATTGCAGAGTCTGAGCCAGATATAACCTTGATCTCGGGGCATCAGACAGAAAACTATATAGCTCTTTTTCTGACATGCTCCTGCAGTCTCTTCTGGCAAACCTTTCTCTCTTTTTCCATGCCAGAAAAGTTTACATGTTTTTTGTATAGGCCCTAGGGGTAAGCTTTTGCATACCTAATCTTAGAGATCTGTAGTGTAAACTTCAGCTTCTGAGTGAATCACTTAGATTCGCATTATAGTCCATGTAGAGGAACAGGACTCTCTTGAGTGAAGTCTTACAGTATTGTAGAGCAGATCTGAAAAATAAATTGGGTGAATCCTGCCTAAAAATACTTATTTCTTTCCTCTAGGGAGCTTCAGGCAACTAGCTTAAGATATACTTCTAGAAAGAGGTGTACATCTCAGTGACATCCTTATAAGATAAATCCCTCTCTAGAGTTCAAGGTCTCCCACAATAGAAAGTCAGTGGAGGAGTTAAAAAAGGGTGAGAAATGAACACCACTTCCTGTCTCCTTCAACTTCTCTGTCTTAGACTACTTTCAAATTTACAGGAATTATACATAGTTGTAATCAGCTGTGGTTTGTTACTGGCCTTTTTGCAAGGATCGGTCTGGAAGCTTGCATGTCTTCTGTTGTTTTGCTTTTCTAAAAGGCCTTGGCAAAGAGGAATGGATCATTGCAACTCACTTTGAGTTAGAGCAGGTTTTCTGGGAAGCTTTTATATGTTAGCTATTACCCTTTTTGGAAGTTCATTGTCATGTTGTTTGTGTTTGGAACAGTTTCCCTCTCGAAAACACTGAGCATAGTATAGTCATAGAGAAACTGGTATTCATGTGGTGCTGTCCTCCACATCTGCTTTCAATCTTTCAATCTGCATTCAGAATGTTCTAGGTTTAGGGACTTGTTCCTTGTGGACCTGCTGAACTCATGGTTCATTGACCATGACACTCATCAGTGAGATGTGACCTGTTACAAATGTAACTACCAGTTAATGTGGCTCTAAGACATATTTTAACTGACAGTTTTAATTTTCAGCATTCTTAATGGAGAAATACAATAAGTTGCAAGACGCTGGATGTCTTGGAAACCCATAACATTTACAAAATAAATGCCAAATGGAAGGAAATAAACTAGTTGCTGAAAAGTTGTGGCAAAGAGGAGACCTGATCAAGCTTCACTTCAAATACTGGAACGTGCTGACTGTATCATCAAAAAGTTATTAATATATGTGCTGATAGAGAGATTTCAGTCTGAACACCTATCACTGCATAGCTTTAGATTGTTTTTCTTCAGGTCTAGGCAACTTTTCAAGACTGAAACTCTTCTGTCTTCAGGTAGTTCTGCCAAAAAAAAACCCCAACACCAAAATAGCTTGTGTGCCCAATCCAATCTTTACAAGGTTGTTCTAGTTAGTATAATGTGAACCAAAAACCAGCATGTGCTGTTATCAGTTGCGCTTTTTGAAAGATGAATATGTATGTCACAATTTTCATTTTAAAGTCCTTTCTGATGAACACTTATGTCATTACCTATTGCCATTAGGGAACCTGTCAACAATCTCTCTGTAACCTAGTACATTGTTAAAGAGATTTAACAGATAACGATCCATAGATAACACATGGATAGCACATTGGTGAGAAGTCACTATTTGCCAAATACTCATTCCTTTGGGTTTTGTTTTCAATGCCCAAGCTGAGAAATTAATTTTTTGCCCGATTTTAAAAAATAAATTAGCAAATTGATGCTAAATCAGGAGGGAGAGGCTTCTCTTGGTGAAGACTCTTGTGCTGGTTTTGGCTGGGATAGAGTTAATTTTCTTCACAGTAGCTGGTATGGGGCTATGGTTTGGATTTGTGCTGGAAACAGTGTTGATAACACAGGGATGTTTTAGTTACTGCTGAGCAGGGCTGACACAGAGTCAAGGCCTTTTCTGCTCCTCACCCCACCCCACCAGTGAGGAGCCTGGGGGACTCAAGAAGCTGGGAGGGGGCACAGCCAGGACAGCTGACCCCAACTGACCAAGGGCTATTCCAGACCATATGACATCATATGGTCATGTACATCACCAGCATATACATCTGGGGGAAGAAGAAGGAAGGGGGGGATGTTCGGAGAGGTGGCATTTGTCTTCCCAAGTCACCATTATGCGTGATGGAGCCCTGCTGTCCTGGAGGTGGCTGAGCACCTGCCTGCCCATGGCAGGTGTGAGTGAATTCCTTGGTTTGCTTTGCTTGCGTGCACAGCTCTTGCTTTACCTGTTAAACTGTCTTTATCTCAACCCACAAGTTTTCTCATTTTTACTCTTCTGATTCTCTCCCCCATCCCAGCAGGGGGAATTGAGCGAGTGGCTGGGTGGGGCTCAGTCACCAGCTGGGGTTAAACCATGCCATTCAGCTAGCTCTGAAAACCAGTATGCTCATTCCCGGTTTAAAACAGGGAAACCCTCTGCCCTGAATACAGTTGGTGGTATGAGTAGGAGGCTGGAGGGACAAAAGAAGTTGGGAGGGGACACAGCCAGGACAGCTGAACCCAACTGACCAAAGGGCTATTCCACACCATATGATGTCATGCTCAGCATATAAAGCTGGGGGAAGAAGAAGGAAGGGGGGACATTCAGGGTTATGGCATTTGTCTTCCCAAGTAACCATTATGTGTGATGGAGCTCCACTTTCCTGGAGATGGCTGAACATGTGCCTGCCCATGGAAAGCAGGGAATTAATTCCTTGGTTTGCTTTGCTTGCATGCATGGATTTTGCTTTACCTGTTGAATTGCCTTTATCTCAACCCATGAGTTTTCTCACTTTTACTCTTCTACTTCTCTCCCCCATCCCACCGCCAGGGAGTGAGCGAGTGGCTGTGTGGGGCTTAGTTGTCGGCTGGGATTAGGTCACAACCGCAAATACTTCTGAATCTAGAGATGAAGTCTGCTTGTCTATGACTGTAGTAGATGACTTTTGATTACTAGTGCTGATGAATGGTGATGTCCCTAGAGTGAGGACAAAGGAGGTAATTTCCTCAAGGGGCTTAACGCTTACACCTTGAAGAAAGAGTCATTAGAATGAATTCAGCCATGCACTCATGTCAGGGACATCTATTGCTATCTATTGTAATTTCAAAAACCCATCTCTTTAAATGTTTCGGTATGTTTTGTCTTGAACAGTAGAGAAGAGTACTTTATGTAAATATTGTGGTAACATCCAAGGTCTTGCCAGGGAAAACGTATTATCCAAAGATGGGTATTGATGATGACATGATTTTTCATAATGGTAAAGATTATCAGGCATAGGTTTACCAAGACCATGGGGGGACAATCCAGGCTCATAAATAGTCCACGGGGTTAGACATTCCAGTATTCAAGTCTCTCTTGTGTTCCTATACTTGATCACATTTATGTTAGATTTGGAAGTTCTTTTGATCTTGTTATGTCTCTGTATAGAGACAGTGTGCATCCATAAAGTCTAGTAAAACTAATGGACCCACAGAAGTCTGTGACTTCACACATTCTGAAATTTACTTTTAATTAGGGACAAGAATGAACATCAAACTTACTGCAAAATTCAACCAAATTCCTTTACAGCTTATTCAGTGTGAGAACAAAACTTTGCTAAGTGTTTGAGATTCACCTGATCTCTGTTTCAACCTTTACTTCTCATCGGGTTCATCAAAGCTTTTAGGAAATACAGCAGCATTTTGATGAAAAGCAGGCCAGATCTGAAGGATGATACTGAATTTTGATCTTGTTTTGTTTTGCAACCTAGAACTTTCTTTAAAGCAAAGTATAGTGGCTTTTAAGAGTAAAAAAAGCATGATGGTAGATGGCTTAAAGTAGAGCATCTAGAGAGGAAAAATAATATTTCATTCCCCCAAGCTCTTAAAAGCTTCTGGAAACTGATGAACCTTTCAGTAATGGGGAAGTAGGAGGCCAATGTTAAACTGGAAATGTCATCCCAGTGTCAGATTCCTTCTGTTTTCGGGTATCTCATAGCTTTTACCTACATTCTGGCTTAGCCCTTTTCATGAGGTGATAGTGGCTGTGAAAGGCATGAATGTTTTAACCTTTGTTACCAAGAAACTTTCCCTCCCTTTCATTGCTAAGTTAAAAAATAAGACAAGGAAAATGAGCCGAGCAGTTCTCTCTCTCCCTAAATCCCCTTGATGTTTGCTGTTCCAAAGAGGCTTATTTTCCAGTTTTCTCTGGCTGTTTTGTCAGTTGGTAAAAAGATGAAGAATGCTTAAAAAAATTATTTCTGCAGAGTGAGACTCAAGGAGAAAATATTGAAAATGTCTTTTTGGCTGTTTAGTCTTGGATTACTGAACTTCTCTCTGTTCAGTCAAGGTGTTTAGACAGCTGTTTGATCAAGCTCTTTCTCAGAGGCCATTTACCCATAGTATAGGGACCCCTCTGCCAGGGTCACCTTGATCCATTTTCATGTTAATCCTAACGGCCTCACCATCCCCTTGCATCTTACTGTAGCTCAAATCTCCACGTAGACTCCCCATCACTACCTATCTCACATCTTCATGCCTTAGGCTATGCCTGTTCAACAAAGCTCCTCCATACTATTTTATCCACGGCTCTTCCTCTTTTGTCTTCTGGTTGTCCATATCCCATTGGCTTCTTTCTGTGCCGCCCTGCCTTTGTCTGCATCCCCACCGCTTGGCTATCTGACATGTCTTGATGTTAACAGCTGGGCCCTTGATGCTGTCTTTCTATGCTGGCACCAACAGCTCACATCAGACTTTAGATCTCATCCATTTGTAAGTTTTGATCTGTTTCTGGAGATAATACTCCAGCCTCCTGGTGATTTAGAAAGACACTGTAAAACTTTTTCATGGTTGTGAAGATGAGTTACATGTAATAAATTTCAAGTCCAACACTATGGCAAAGGCCAAATTCTACCAGTGCAGAAGAAGGAGAGGTTACTAAGCCGTCTCATGTATTGGATGCTTACTGGATGATATATTCACCTTTATTGTCACGGACAAGAGCAGAAGGTAGGCTGACACCTATTAAATATTTATACTCTATGCACTACTGTAAATGAATAGCTACTGATATCTGGAACCTTGGCAATACTGGCACTGAAATAACAGGCACAAATGTTAGTTGGTATTGGTTGGAGACATCACCCTGGGCTCCTGTCCTCAGCAGAGACAGCTCTTCTCAGATGACAACCAGACACTGCTACAATGGAGTAGTAACTCTAGGATGCTGAAGAACTACAGGGACAGGAGTAGGCAACTGGGAAAAACGTGCCATCAAACAGCATTAGAAGCTGTAATGGCACCCAAAGGTCTTGGGAGTATATCGAAAGCCCCACATGTAATAAAATGAGAAGATTCAAACTTTTTTTTAACGTGTAAGATGTCAGTCAGCAGAGCACTGTAGCAGCATGGACACCAATGAGCAAGAACACAATAGGAGTGACAAAGGAGATGCCAGTTGCGAAAAACCATTGCCTCATTGGGTCAAATGAAAATCTGAAAGCTGTCTGTTGATCTAGACAGTGGATCCTAGTCTCCTAAAGGGGAAGTGAAAGATGGTGCCTGGAGAGTTTCTGCTTTTGGGACATGGCTCCATCCCCAGCAGAGCCTGGTTTTTTAACTCCCCTGTGCAGTGTCACCATAGAAAGAAGAGAAGAGCTGGGCACCTCACGCTACTCTGGTGCATTTGATCCAGGTCTGAGAGCAGAGTCTGGCTGGCACTCAACCACTTCTCCACCCTCCTCCTCCTCCTCTGCTGCCAGATGGAGCCTTTTTCTTTCATGAAATCTACTGATCATCCTCCTTCAGTTCAGTGGCCTTCAGGAAAAGGATGAATTTCAGGCTTGTAGCCTGAGAAGCCTCTTTATTTTCTCATCATTTTTTGCACTGAGAGCAGGAGGGCAGCAAAGTTCTGGCAAAACTCCTGCCACCTTTCTTTGGCAAAGAAGGCAACTAGCAGTGCCCTCAATCACAACCTTTTACAGAGAGATGCCCAAAACATAATAAACAGGCTGAAATTATAAAACCATTGCTGTCACACAGTTTACAAGTTCTTAGTTCAGCTGTTTGTGCTTTGCTCGTTGTTTTCATTCTGCATAGCAGCCTGTAATTAAAGTATTCATATGCAGATTGCAGCCCCTTTAGGGCTAAATCCTGTTAGATGCTGGGCAAAATCTGGATAGTGCTGAGAGATCTCAGCTGCCAAGGAAATGAGAGGAGGCTCAGAGTAGTCTGAGTTGCCCAGCATCTGGCAGAGTGCCTTAACATTGATTTGTTCTTATGTTTGGATAAAACTGGCAAGGAACAGGGAAGCAGTTTAGGGCTCAATTAACAAACAGCCTTTAAAAAATGTATTTCACTTCCTGCCGTAGGCTTTGCCTTAGGGCCAGCCCTGTTCACGGAGCTAAGACTAAAAGAGCAAAATTGCTTATATACATAATATCCTGTAAGCAGTCATCTTCTCTATAATATGGGCAATTCAAAGCATCTTGATGTCACAGACATCTCTGGAAAGGTAATCAGTCAGGCTGGTATTGAGTCAAATTATTCAGTAGAATATCTAAGATACTTTTTTTGGTTTTTTTAAAGTTTTTGTAGTGTTTGGACCAGAGCAAAGTAAAATAGTATCTTTTGGATTTTGGCATAAAGTAGGCTGGGCTGAAGGAGTCCTATGGCTCCCACCTAGGGCACAAGAAGATTGTTGCTGTGTCCTGGGTGGGGGGAATATTGCAGTGCAGAGATCAGAGCTCTCTGGCTGTTGGATAGTACATTAGATACACCTGTTAATTATGGCAGTGGCCAATTCTTTCCTGTTGCACTTCACAAAGGTCCAGAAGGCCTATGCTATACCTATTGGGGTAGCTTTAATTTGTGTATTCTTACCAAGGGTTATGTTATGACAAAGAGGAATATTTTTGGAGAAGTGTTTCTGGAGAAGCAGTGGAAGCCATTTCTGCAGAGTGACTGTGACTGAGCCCACAGTGCTGATTCGCCTTCTAGGAGGAGCTAGATTTATTATCTGCTCCTTTCATTTACCCCTCTTCTCTACCCTTCTATTCTGCTCTGCATACCCGTTTATCCCCTTCTCAAGCACACGCTTCACAACTTTTTGTGGTAGAGTCCAGAAAGTCCCTGCTGACAGCCTTGTTTGGCTTTTGTGCTTACTTGACTCGACCTTGTACAATTGGACAAAATCCTGACTGGGTTTAGTGGAGTTGCTTGCGATATAGATTAGGACAGAACTGGTTTGTTAAGCGTGTGAAGTGTCCAAAAATCACTGCAGGATAAGGAAAGGAGTGGTTAAAAGGAGGTCTCCTGGGTGTCTTGAAAAACTTCCGTCAGGCTATTTCCCATTCGGATCAGAAACACTTCAGTGACATTTATTTTTGTGAATCCTAGGAGTCACTTTGTAAGTCCCTTTGAAGGTTGATTTATCATAAGCTTGTGAATAACATGCATGTTTCATGAAAGGTTGATTAATGACTATAAACCCCAATTTTATAAAATACTATAATAACTAGCATGAGTGACAAATTCTTAAAGCAAGCTTCTTTTGCAATCATACAGTGGCTTTTGATATTCATTCTTGCTGGGGAATTGAAACTGCAGTTGTTATCTAGATTATGTAAATTCAGTTTTGCACTGGAAATTTCATTTTATTTTTTAAGATGTGTGATATGAAAAATATACTAGAGTATTTAAAATTTCCCCTTGAAAAGCCATTCAGATTTTAAAGAGGAGTCACAATTAAATATTACTGTCAGTTAAAGATGGATAGTAATTTTTTCGTCTTTGCTAAGATAGGATTTTTTTTCCACAGTCCAGGATACTTGAATGCTTTGTCTTCTATGGGGGTGAAGTCCTTGATTTTCTTATCATCATATATTTTGCTGTGGTACCTCCTGCCATTCTCAGTAGACTTATTCATAACCTAGTTTTATACACAGATCTAATAACAGGGGCATTGTCAATTTTTTTTCTTAGTTCTGTTTCATAGGCTACCCCTATCATTTCATATCTTAAGCTGATAGGGCATGAAATTGTCTACCAATTTGCTCATGCAGTGCCTGTTAGACCTGAATGCAAGTGGGATCTCTCAGTATTATGTCCATCATAATTAGCTGTTCATGTTGCACCAGCAGGAACAACTCTTTTGAATTTGAGCTGGACTTTGAAATGCTCTCATTTTCTGCAGCCCTTTCAGTCATAGACTGGCCGCTTTATCTTCTTCTAATTGTGCAGACTGCTTGCATATCTTTACCTATGATGCTTTTTTCAGCTCTGCCTGTATTACCTGCTCCTTTCATTTACCTCCTCTTCTCTACCCTTCTATTCTGCTCTGCATACCCGTTTATCCCCTTCTCAAGCACACGCTTCACAACTTTTTGTGGTAGAGTCCAGAAAGTCCCTGCTGACAGCCTTTGTTTGGCTTTTGTGCTTACTTGACTCGACCTTGTACAATTGGACAAAATCCTGACTGGGTTTAGTGGAGTTGCTTGCGATATAGATTAGGACAGAACTGGTTTGTTAAGCGTGTGAAGTGTCCAAAAATCACTGCAGGATAAGGAAAGGAGTGGTTAAAAGGAGGTCTCCTGGGTGTCTTGAAAAACTTCCGTCAGGCTATTTCCCATTCGGATCAGAAACACTTCAATGACATCTCCCCTGGTATCTTGAAATTTCCAAATACTGCCTCATTTAGAAACCAAAATGGCAAAGATACTTGCAAATGAGAGTGGGGCTGATAAAGAATCGTTGTGACATTTCAGCTCCTCAGGAAATGACGGCTGCTGCCTATGTGTGGAAGGATGAGCTTCCAGTTAAAAAGCACAGTGTTTAATCATAGCCTGTGATCCTTTTCAACCCGCACCACAAATTTCTTGTAAATCACTTAATTTCTTCCGGTCTCAGTGCCTGTAGCAATGCAACTTCTTTACCTTGCATAGGAAACTGAGGCACAACTTGGTTTTTCTTGCAAAGCAGTGTAATACCCATTTGTTGCCAATCAGTTTGGGATTCATGGACTGAAGGTACTTTTTTTTTTTGCTTTTCCTTTTTTTCCCCCTTCTCATGCAGAATATTTGCACTCCTGACCCCTCTTTCATCTGCCTCATGTTCTAGTCGGTTGTCTTAATATAAACAATCTCTGAGTTGGCAATATTTCATGTGGGGCCACTGCAATATCTTCAGCTTCTCTGCAATTAATATTCTGTCCTGTCATTTAAGTCCAGCCCTGTGTTCCTAATGTCAGGCTGGCTTTGTTTAATATGACCAGCAAGGCAGCATATGTTTCTAAGTCAAGTCCCACTGCCATTTCTAGAGGTATCTCCCATTAATCACGAAGGCTACTTTGTCATAGTGCAGCTAATGTTATCACCAAACTTTAAGTACAAAGGTGGAATAATAATGACTCCTGTTTCACTAAATGGAGTTAACACAGCTGAATAGCTTCCCTGATGGTTTATTATGTTAGTCTTTCAGAACATTGACTGATCTGTTTTTATTACCAAGAAAGCTTTTGTCTTATGAAAATTACTTAGGACCACAGGTCAATGTTTTTCATGTCACATCTCCATAAGAAGTACATTGCTTCATTATACTTTGTATTCTGCCGCTACAATCTGTATGTCACTTAAACTTGTTTGTCATGATACCACTGCCAGGTTGCCACTAAATTGTTAAGGGATATTCAGGAAATGTTGTTGCAGTAACCTTTAGAGGAAGACACATGGAAATGGACTGTATCTGTTAATTAACTTTTCAATATGCAAACCTTCCAAAGTGTAAGGCCTGGTATGGGTGACTACACGTGAGCAGAATTTTTAGAGTGATGATCATGTTTTTTCTTTGAAACAACAGACACTCCAAGTTTGAATTACCTATCTGTCTATTTAAACCAGAACACTAAATTGTTGAGGAACAGAAACGAAGCCCATAGAAAGACTGCAATATACCTCTTGCTTCTCTCCATCCACACCGTTCTCCAAAATGGCCTGCGATGCCTGCCTGTCTAGACAATGTTTAAACATTGCAGTTCACAGAAAATGAACGGACAGCATAAGGGATACATAGGAAAGTAAAATGTTGATCAGTTTGAGAACCCATGGGAGAAGTCTCTGAGGCGTTTCAAGTTAAGCTGAACCAGGAATCCCAGGTCCTGGACACGTCACCCTCCCCTTTGGAGAAGGAGCTCTCAGAGAAGAGGTCGCTAGCTCTGAGCTAACAAGCTGTGATGGTTCCCAGACATGTTCTGGGAGCCAAAAATTGGACTGCAGGCAGATAAACCAGAGCTGGGAAGGATTAATCTTTCCTGCTTCAGACACTATGATCTCTAACGAGATCAGTATGTTAAGGGATATTTTAGAATATTTATTGTTCATACTTCAGGGCTGCTCAGAGTTTCTGAAGCTAGAGTTCTTAATACTGATCCCATACTAATACAAATACTTGAAGATGGCATAATGCAGCACTGCTGAAGAAAGATGCTTGCTGCTTTTTAGCTTGCTAAGCTTTAATCTGCACCAGTTCCTTGACATGGTTTTGTGTGGGGCTGCACAAATTCTGTGGCAGCAACAAGTAGCATAGGAACATTCTGGATTTTTGGAGATGGCGGAAGGGAGGAACTGTAGCAAAACAGGTTTGGAGTTACAGTGGGAGCAGTAGTCCCAACAGGTAGGTGCTGACAATGATATAGGGATGAAGGTAGAGTGACGTTGACACAGGACATTTACTGGTTGCCCAGGCAAGTATGCTGAAGTGAAAACGTGCATGAATAAGTGTTGATATATGTGAAAAGCATAGTTATAGACAACAGAAAGGAAATCCACAGGCTAGGGAAGACAGAATTGTTTTCTCTGAAAGGAATGATGTCATCCATCAAACCTGGCAGAAAACCCCAATTTTCCCAGGTTTGACCTACCTGACCCCACTGTACGTTAGGTAAGAGATGCAGCACAGCCTGAAAAAGGGGTAGGGGGCAATTGAATACAAGCTTTTTTTCTGTGGACATCAAGGTAACTGGAGGAAATAGAAAGTTTGTGATAAACTCGGACAAAAGACTGATGGCTAAGTTAAGGTTTTTGTACTTTCCCAAGCATTAGATTAGCAGGATATTTCATAGCACTGTGAATTCTGATTATGTGCATGTGGCTAGCAAGCTATGCTCACGGCATCTCTCCAAGTGTCAGCTTGTTTTTGTCCTTTTGGGTTATTGCCTGGCACAAACAGTATAAAGCAGGTTGCAGGAGCTCTATAAACAAGCTGAAAATATTCAGAGAATACAGCTGTGGCACTACATGTTTGAGAGGAAAAACTATTGGGAGACCAGAAGCATAGGAAGCAAGTATAATTATTGTTTCCATGTTCATTGGTGTCTCACTAGGTGAAAACCAAAACAGAGGCATTAGGAAGAACCACAGTGTATCTTTCGTGGAAGTTTGCTTCTCACTACAGTGTATATCAGTATCCCAGATTACATTTCTGGAAACGTTCTTCCCACTGAATTTGTTGTTTTCATTAGAGTTATTCTTTTCCATTATTGCTTATAAGCTTAGGGCTAACCAGTAATTCTCAACATTTCTTGGTTTTTTTAAACCAGTTTTCTCTGTGAAGCGCAGGCTTAGAAGTGGACACCCACAAGTTTTGCTTGAATTTTGGGGTAGCAGTAGACCCCTAACCTGTTCAACAATTTGTAGTTTTTACATGGATTGGGTGAAATAAAATGCATTGTAACATAGACGTAGAAGAAGAGAAATTTCTTTAAGGAATATTCCGATGCAGTTCACTAACCATTAAGTATCGTTCTACCTTCACGAGCTTAAATCTCTACTGACATGAATCTTTTATATTCTGCAGTGCAAGTTGTAATACTTGGATAACTAATACAGTTCGAGCAGTTTTTCATTAGACCTGAGAAAGTTTGGACTTGCTCGTGATCTTTGAGCAACTGAGTCTCTATTTTGTGGTATTGAAAAGTTTTTATGTTTTAATAAGTAAGTATTCTTGAGTGTATTCGTGAACGTGGTTTTAGCCATCATTGGTTTAAAAAAAAAAAAAAAAATTGAAATGTGTTTTTGAGATGAGCAATTTGCAGGCATATTTTCTGTGTAACAGTATAAGTTTTCTACACCCTTTTTATACATGGCTCTTAATTTGAGTTTATTAGGATGGGAATTAGAACTAATGACATTAAATAAGACAAGGAGGCAATGACACACAAATAAAGGGGCATTGCAAAAGTTGCAGAGGCAGTTCTAACAAAACCAAGGCCAATATGCTTCTACATATATAAGCATGTGCCAAATTCAGCAGCAGTTTATGGACATTAAGTATACTGAAATTATGGCATGTTTAACCGGAGTAGGACAAAACAAAATTGCTGAATATTTTATTCATTTAAAAAACATACTTGGGACTGTCATGAGACTGGTCAAATATTTAAGCCAAAATGGGCTGAAAAAATATGCATTTATTTTTCTTAGAAATCTAGATTGTTATCATTGTCCTTTCTGATTGATAGCTGTGTGGTTGGGTTGGCCTCTGAGATGTCTTGGGGCCCAAGTTAAGTGTCCCCCCTGCCCAAAAGAGCTTTGAGCCCCTACCATCTGTGCAGCCCCACTGCCAGGGTGTGCTGGGGGACCCAGTTTCCCATGTTGATTTGATTCCAGTCTGCCCAACAGCAGACACTGAGAATGTCCCAGTGGCCATCCACTGTGCAGGACAGACCTCAGCCACCTGCAGTCCAAATCTGTCCTAAAAAATTGTTTTCATTTTTGTCATGTTTACCAGGTTACACACACCAGCTGTACTGAAGCAATTGTTTTAGTCCCCTAACACAAGGAATGTAACCTAACTCCAACAAGGTAAATCACTTTTAGGAGTGATGTAAATCACCTTTAAGAATAATTTAGATCATCTTAGATCAAATTACTCTGTATTATTCTGAAGATGTTGGGCGTAATAATCCATACATGTGCAGTAACCAGGGAGTAGTTGCACTACATTAACTCATTAACTTTGTGCCTTGCTGCTTGTGTTTAAGCTCTTACCTCTGGGGACAATGAGGTAGTCTGAGGTGTTTCCTCAGTTAATAGAGGTTGGATTTTTATCTCAAACATGCCTTGGAGCTAAAAGATTGCCCTAAGGCAGCACAGTAGGAGGTACATTAGATGAGGAACAGAAATTTGTTCCTATGTGACTCCTTAGCTTGCACCCAGGACCTTTCAGCAGCACCCAAGACTCTACTTAGACTTGTGTTTTCAAGTTTGTGACATGGGCCTGGGATGCAGGAGGCAAGAGCTGGAGACAGTGAAACAGTGTGGTGGGAGGTATGAAGGCATGGAGAGATGGATCCTAGTAGAAGGTGTTAGTTACATGCAACTGGAGAATGAAGAAAGCAGAATAATTTAGAGACAGATGAGAGGGTGGTATGAGAAATGGAAGTACAAATACAATTCTTCCTTACAGCTAATTGTGATAAGTCATTCCCAGGTCCTTTTCTGCGAGGCTGCTACTTGCCCAGTAGGTTCTCGTGCTGTACTTGATATGGGGCTGTTCCTACCCAGGGGCAGAACTTTGCACTGTTCCTTGATGAACTTCATGAGGTTTCTGCTGTCCTAGTCCTTGAGTATATTAAGCTCCCTGTGTATTGAATTGTGGCTTGGTATCTGTTGTAGCCATCATTCCCCTAAAATGGACATTATGTTAGCCTTTTTTCTAGTCACCGGGCACCTCCTCTGATTGCTGCAGTTTTTTGCAGGTGATAGCCAGTAGCCTCACAGTCATGTTGACTCAATTCTGTAAGCATCCAGACCAGCCCCTTAGATCTGAGTATGTCCAGCCTGCAAGCAGTTCCTGGCCTATTGCGTCCCTGATGCTGGTTGCCCCTCTTCTTTGCAGACTATATTATGCACAGAGTTCCAGGAGCAGGCTTTGCCTGTGAAGATGAAGGCAAAAAAGGCATTCAGTCTTGCCAGTACTGTTCACTACTAGTTCTTCTTCTCTGCCCATCAGCAAACCCACATTTTCACTGAGCTCATTTTGCAAGCTCAGGGACCTGTGGAATCCCTCCTTGTGTTAGCCTCCATAATTTGAGCTTTAGATGGCTTTAGCTTTCCTGATTTTGTCCCAAACCATGGAGTTGTACTCCTGTTTCATTTCCT
Source organism: Gorsachius magnificus (assembly GCA_034008185.1). Taxonomy (NCBI): domain Eukaryota; kingdom Metazoa; phylum Chordata; class Aves; order Pelecaniformes; family Ardeidae; genus Gorsachius; species Gorsachius magnificus. Next base: position 54,145,615 of record CM067086.1, read on the forward strand.
CTTCTTGCTTCCATTCCTTGCATTTTAGTCATCATCAAGCTTCTTCCTAAGCCAGCTGACACATCTCTTTTTACCTGTTTCTGAGATTGTGAACTGTTTTGCCTGTTAAAAATATCTTAGAAATAACATCTTCTCTAGTCTTTTTCTCAGAAATGGATGGATTGGAAAAAATAAAAGTCTGAAAGAGAAAACTTCAATATAAGCAATGTTTGACAAATCATCATTAAATGCAAAAGTTATTAGGAGAAACTGTAGGGCTACAGTCTTTAGCAAAAAAAAAGCTTTACTGCTATTGGTAAACTGAAATATTTTTTTCTTGTTCAATGTTTGTTCTTCATTAATCTCTTCTCTCCCCACTGTCCATAGGGAATGAGCACCATGTAACCAGAGAGCTATAAACCTTCAGCTGCAGACCACTGACAGGAGTCTGTAGATCACTAGTCTGGGAAACCTCTGCTTTAAACCTCTAAATGATTCAACATTTGTGTAAGTCAGATGCATTCTGGTTTTATGTAGCTAAATAATTTTATAGCCATATGCTAAGAGGTTCAGACACTGTATGAATTGTTTACGAATGCAAATTGTCTCTCTAATAATTAGGTAATAAAAATTGAAAGTGTATGTGAGTTATAAATATGTCCTTAAAATGTGCATGAAAAGCTGTGTGCTGTTTACAGTCAGTTAAAGAAATCCTTGCCACAGTGACACATGACTGTCTTATATAGGTATTGCTGTGGTTACAAGGTTTGGGTTTGTTTTGTTTTTTTTTTGTATGAAACTTTGGCTTAAAACTGTATTGCTAAACAACTAAGGTCCCATTACATTGGTATTTAAGGCAGGGCTCAATTATTCTTGTTTAATAATCCAAATGACATGTAGAAAATACTGCGCTGACAAACACTCAGATGATGTTACGTTGTCCTGGCCAACTTGAATATTTCAGGCAAAGACCTATATTAGTATTTGGATTTTACTTCCTCAGCTGCTCTGTCCTTCTTTACTTTAGAATGAGACATATTATGTAAATGCTAAAGTATTACGAGGGGGAAACAATTTGACTGATACAGTTTGAAGTGTCTTATGAATGTAAACTGAAACACAAACTATAGAGAAATCACTTAAGTCACTGCTGAGATGTATCCATCTCTGGTAATGCATAAAAGCTAATTAACAGTGCGGTCAACTGGAGGCCATTCAGAGGGAAACATTATTAGATCATGAAGTAAAAAAGAAAGTGAAATGTCTTTCAGCTTACTAAGTGTAGGTGAATACCTACAAATGTCCATAAGTGACATTGATAGCAGGGAGGAAGATTCTGTCTGGAAAAGTTCCTCATGGTGTTGTGTCTGTAGGAGTAATAGGATAAAAGAGTAGGTGATCACGTTGTGATATAAAAAACTAAGGCCTTTTCCATGCTAGTGTCTGGCAGCTATTGAGGCTGTGTCGTGGTTTAACCCAGCTGGCAACTAAGCACCACACAGCCGCTCGCTCACTCCCCCCCCCCCCCCCCTCAGTGGGATGGGGGAGAGAATCAGGAAGGGGAAAAAAGGTTAGAGCCGAGGGCTGAGATAAAGACAGTTTAATAAGAGAAAATAATAATAATAGTAATAATGAGAATGATAACAAAATATACAGAATATACAAAACGAATGATGCACAATGCAATTGCTCACCACCCGCCGACCGATGCCCAGCCCGTCCCGAGCAGCGATCAGTACCCGAGCAGCGACCAACCGACCCACCAACCCCCCCGAGCATGACGTTCAATGGTATGGAATAGCTCTTTGGACAGTTTGGGTCCTAGCTGTGCTGTACTCCCAGCTTGTTTTGCACCTGGCTGAGCAGGAGAAGCTCAAAAAGTCCTTGAGCAGTCTGAGCACTGCTTGGCAACAACTAAAAACATTAGCGTGTTATCAACATTCTTCTAGCACTAAATCCAAAGCACAGCACTATGCTAGCTTCTGTGAAGAAAATTAACTCTATCCCAGCCGAAACCAGGACATTCCACCCCTTATTCTATACCATTTACGTCATGCTTAGGTCCTACCCTTACAATACATTCCAATTAATCACCACCATTTTCTCATCTTTTTGGTACATACACAGATATCATTCCCTTAGTCTATGGACCATCCCTCTGAAATGTCCATTGGGTTCATTTTAGTCCACAGTTTTGGGCTCCATCTGTTGTAACAGTCTTTCAGGGCAGGAGAGATGGGGTCTGGTGTTGGGTTGTTGCTTGCTGAAGTCAGTTCTGGTTCCATCCGCTGTACTTCCTTGGTTTCTTCAAAATTCATTCTTCTTAATCTGGGTGATCCTTACTGTTATACCATTGATATGACATACAGCAATAGTAAAAATAAAGACATACTATATTACACAGCAATTAACATTATACAATTCAGTTCATTGGCTATTTTCACCCAAAATCAAATCCCTTTGAGGTACACATCGGACTTCCCCGTCCTTCCGCATCACCCACCAAGTAGAGCCAGGTCCTTGAGCAAAAGCAATCCCACGGATGGGTTTGCCTTTACCTGAGGCAGGAGTAACCCAGACTGTCTTCCCCAGCATATTTTTTACATGCACTACAGGGACTTTATCCCCTTCTACAGTACGTAAGAGGTTTGATTGGGCAGGGCCAGCTCGGTTGGCAGATCCTCTAGTGTTGACTAACCAGGTAGCCTTTGCTAAATGTGTATCCCAATGTTTGAATGTTCCACCACCCATTGCTTTCAGTGTAGTCTTTAACAGTCCATTGTATCGTTCAATTTTCCCAGAGGCTGGTGCATGATAGGGGATGTGATAGACCCACTCAATGCCATGCTCTTTGGCCCATTTGTCTATGAGGCTGTTTCGGAAGTGAGTTCCGTTGTCTGACTCAATTCTTTCTGGAGTGCCATGTCGCCACAGGACTTGTTTTTCAAGGCCTAGGATAGTGTTCCGGGCAGTGGCATGGGGCACGGGATATGTTTCCAACCATCCGGTGGTCGCTTCCACCATGGTGAGCACATAGCGCTTGCCATGGCGGGTTTGTGGGAGTGTGATATAATCAATCTGCCAAGCCTCTCCATATTTGTATTTCAGCCACCGTCCTCCATACCAGAGAGGCTTTAACTGCTTGGCTTGTTTGATCGCAGCACATGTTTCACATTCATGGATAACCTGTGCAATAGCGTCCATAGTTAAGTCCACCCCTCGATCACGAGCCCATCTATATGTTGCATCTCTTCCTTGATGGCCTGAAGTGTCATGGGCCCACCGAGCTAGAAACAATTCACCCTTATGTTGCCAGTCCAGATCCACCTGAGCCACTTCAATCTTAGCAGCCTGATCTGCCTGCTGGTTGTTTTGATGTTCTTCCGAGGCCCGACTCTTGGGTACATGAGCATCTACATGACGTACCTTTACAACCAGGTTCTCTACCCGGGCAGCAATATCTTGCCACAATGCGGCTGCCCAGATGGGTTTGCCTCTGCGCTGCCAGTTGTTCTGTTTCCATTGCTGCAACCACCCCCACAAAGCATTTGCCACCATCCATGAGTCAGTATAGAGATAGAGCACTGGCCATTTTTCTCTTTCAGCAATATCTAAAGCCAGCTGGATGGCTTTCACCTCTGCAAACTGACTTGATTCACCTTCTCCTTCAGCAGTCTCTGCAACTTGTCTTGTAGGACTCCATACAGCAGCCTTCCACCTCCGATGCTTTCCCACAAGACGACAGGACCCATCAGTGAACAGGGCATATTGCTTCTCATTTTCTGGCAGTTTATTATATAATGGGGCTTCTTCAGCACGCACCACCTCCTCCTCTGGTGATACTCCAAAATCTTTGCCTTCTGGCCAGTCCATGATCACTTCCAAGATTCCTGGGCGACTGAGGTTTCCTATTCGAGCCCGTTGTGTAATCAGTGCGACCCACTTACTCCACGTAGCATCAGTTGCATGATGTGTAGAGGGGACCTTCCCTTTGAACATCCAGCCCAGCACCGGCAGTCGGGGTGCCAGGAGGAGCTGTGCTTCAGTACCAATCACTTCTGAAGCAGCTTGAACCCCTTCATATGCTGCCAATATCTCTTTTTCAGTTGGAGTATAGTTGGCTTCAGATCCTCTGTATCCCCGACTCCAAAAGCCTAGGGGTCGGCCTCGAGTCTCCCCTGGTGCTTTCTGCCAGAGGCTCCAGGTAGGGCCATTCTCCCCGGCTGCGGTGTAGGGCACGTTCTTTACATCTTGCCCTGCCCGGACTGGTCCAAGGGCTACTGCATGCACTATCTCCCGTTTAATTTGTTCAAAGGCTTGTCGTTGTTCAGGGCCCCATTTGAAATCATCCTTCTTCCGGGTCACTTGGTAGAGAGGGTTTACAATCTGGCTGTAATTTGGAATATGCATTCTCCAAAACCCCACAATGCCCAAGAAAGCTTGTGTTTCCTTTTTGCTAGTTGGTGGAGACATGGCTGTTATTTTGTTGATCACATCCATTGGAATCTGACGACGTCCATCTTGCCATTTGATTCCTAAGAACTGGATCTCCTGTGCAGGTCCTTTGACTTTACTTTGTTTTATAGCGAAACCGGCTTTCAGAAGGATTTGGACTATTTTCTTCCTTTTCTCAAAAACTACTTCTGCTGTATTGCCCCACACAATGATGTCATCAATATATTGCAGATGTTCTGGAGCCTTACCCTGTTCCAGTGCTGTCTGGATCAGTCCATGGCAAATGGTAGGGCTGTGTTTCCACCCCTGGGGCAGTCGATTCCAGGTATACTGGATGCCCTTCCAAGTGAAAGCAAACTGTGGCCTGCACTCTGCTGCCAAAGGGATTGAAAAGAAAGCATTTGCAATATCAGTTGTGGCATACCACTTGGCTGCCTTTGACTCCAGTTCGTATTGAAGTTCTAGCATGTCTGGCACGGCAGCACTCAGCGGTGGCGTAACTTCATTCAGGCCACGATAGTCTACTGTCAGTCTCCACTCTCCATCAGACTTTCTCACTGGCCATATGGGACTGTTAAAGGGTGAGCGAGTCTTGCTGATCACTCCTTGGCTCTCCAGTCGACGAATCAGCTTATGGATGGGAATCAGGGAGTCTCGGTTGGTGCAATATTGCCGCCTGTGCACTGTTGTGGTGGCAATCGGCACTTGTTGTTCTTCAACCCTCAGCAACCCCACAACCGAAGGGTCCTTTGAGAGACCAGGCAAGGTAGACAGCTGCTTAATTTCTTCTGCCTCCAATGCAGCTATACCAAAAGCCCACCGGTACCCTTTTGGGTCCTTGAAATACCCTCTCCTGAGGTAGTCTATGCCCAGGATGCACGGAGCATCTGGGCCAGTCACAATGGGGTGCTTTTGCCACTCATTCCCAGTTAGACTCACTTTGGCCTCCAATACAGTCAGCTCTTGAGATCCCCCTGTCACTCCAGAAATACAAATGGATTCTGCCCCTATGTGGCTTGATGGCATTAGAGTACACTGCGCACCGGTGTCTACTAAAGCTCTATACTTCTGTGGGTCTGACATGCCAGGCCATCGAATCCACACAGTCCAGTAAACCCTGTTGTCCCTTTCCTCCACCTGGCTGGAGGCAGGGCCCCTCTAATCCTGGTCACTGTTGCTCATGGTTTGTATGTATGAGTCAGAAGTTCCTTCATCACAATCAGAATTAAGATCAGCCCTTCTATTTTGTCTGAAAAAACTACTGTCGTCCCAGTCTCTGGAAATTGGAGCAACAAGTTTCCTGGAAGAGCCCCCTTTTGTGTTTGTTTTTCTTTGCAACTCACGTACCTGTGACTCTAGGACCGAGGTAGATTTTCCGTCCCATTTCCTCACGTCCTCTCCATGGTCACGCAGGTAAAACCATAGAGTGCCCCGTGGTGTGTACCCTCGATATTCTTTTTCTTGAGCAGAAGGATGCTTACTTCTGATGGCTGAGATACTGGTCTGTACAGGAGGGGAGTAGGACATATGCTTTTCGAGTCGTTCAAACTTTTGGGACAGTTTCTCCACAGCCGAAACAAAGGGGGAAGAGATACTTTCTTCATATTCGCGGAGCTGGCCAGCCATTTCATCCACTGTCGGTCCCCGTCCAGTTTCCCAGCTCATCATTGCCCATGTGTTTGCAAATGATGTTGGTGTGCTACGTAACAACTTCCGCCACATGGGTCGTGTGCACTGCACACTATCTGGATCTTTGGGCAGCTGGTCATTGTCCAGGTCACTATAAATCACCTCCAGGACAGCCAATTCCCTCAGGTACTGGATGCCTTTCTCCACAGTGGTCCATTTACCTGGGCGACATATGACATCTTCCTTGAAGGGATATCTTTCCTTCATGGCTGACAGTAGACGCCTCCAGAGGCTGAGGATTTGTGTCCCTTTTCCAATTGCTTTGTCAATGCCCCCTTCCCTAGAAAGGGATCCTAGTTGCTTGGCTTCCTTACCCTCCAGTTCCAGGCTGTTGGCCCCATTATCCCAGCATCGGAGTAGCCAGGTGACAATGAGCTCACCTGGACGACGGCTGAAATCTTTTCGGATATCTCGCAGCTCACTCAAGGATAGGGATCTGGTGGTTTCTGTCTCGTTTATGAGCTCTTCCTCCTCCCCTTGTGATGGCCCCGCTTTTTCATCCTCCCTTTCTAAACGAGTTGACTTTCGCTTCCAAGATTTCTTCTTTTGTATAGGGGCGACTGATACTGGCACGGGTTGGTTCATTGGAGTAGCCGCAGTGCATATCACTGGGGTTGGAGTAGCTGCAGTGGCTGTGGCCGGGGTTGGAGTAGCTGCAGTGGCTGTGGCCAGGGTTGGAGTAGCTGCAGTGGCTGTGGCCAGGGTTGGAGTAGCTGCAGTGGCTGTGGCCTTATCATCAGATCCAGAGACTTTCTGTTCCCTTTGGATGTGTTGAATCATGTTGAACAGGGTTCGGTAAGCATGGGCCAGGCCCCAGCACATTGCAGTGATTTGTGTTTGCTTAGAATTGCCAGGGTGACAGCATACCTTTTCCAAATACTCTACTAGTTTTTCAGGATTCTGCACTTGTTCAGGAGTGAATTTCCAAAACATTGGAGGTGCCCATCGTTCTAGGCATTTACCCATACTACCCCAAATACCCTTCCACTCATAACTATCCAGCCCTGGGGCAGACATCTGGATGGTATTATTAAGTTGCTTACAAACTTTGGACAAAACTGAAACAATATTCCAAATAGATATCAATAGATATACCTTAACTATCCAAGGATGCTCAAGATACTGAAAAGTTATTGTAGTGAAGGAGGAAATATCATCAAAGAAGGCAGAAAAAGTGCCATTCTGTATTTCCTCCAGAACAAACTTTTCAGAGTCCCATGTATAATTGCTAATATTCCCCGCAAGGTGGTACCCAAAGTGCAGTACAGACTTCGACATGAAACCCAAATACCAGATAAAGCTCAAGGTCATTGTTTTAATAACAAGTTTCCCAAGCAAAACATGTCTGGTCACCGCAGAACATAACAAACTGCAAAAACCAACACCAACTTTTAACAAGTACAGCAAAGGAGGGAGCATGGTGCAGATCGGATAAGCTAAGATCAAGAACAAATGAATCAAATTGCAACCCACAACTATTTAACAGATTAAATTCCTTAATATACTCTGGTTACTCTGTCGTTATCTCAAGCCCTTCAGGCCCCACATTGGGCGCCAAAAAGGACTGTCGTGGTTTAACCCGGCTGGCAATTAAGCACCACGCAGCCGCTCGCTCACTCCCCCCCCCCCCCCCCCCGCAGTGGGATGGGGGAGAGAATCGGGAAGGGGAAAAAAGGTTAGAGCCGAGGGCTGAGATAAAGACAGTTTAATAAGAGAAAATAAAAATAATAGTAATAATGAGAATGATAACAAAATATGCAGAATATACAAAACGAATGATGCACAATGCAATTGCTCACCACCCGCCGACCGATGCCCAGCCCGTCCCGAGCAGCGATCAGTACCCGAGCGACCGACCGACCCCACCAACCCCCCCGAGCATGACGTTCTATGGTATGGAATAGCTCTTTGGACAGTTTGGGTCCTAGCTGTGCTGTACTCCCAGCTTGTTATGCACCTGGCCGAGCAGGAGAAGCTCAAAAAGTCCTTGAGCAGTCTGAGCACTGCTTGGCAACAACTAAAAACATCAGCGTGTTATCAACATTCTTCTAGTACTAAATCCAAAGCACAGCACTATGCTAGCTTCTGTGAAGAAAATTAACTCTATCCCAGCCGAAACCAGGACAGACTGCATCCATATAGCCTCTAAATGCAGATAAGAAAAAGTGTTTACTGATTGAGCACACTCTGGTGTATGCCCAGCTAATGTAAACTGTGGTTTCCCATTGTATATGTAGCATCTGTAAGTGGAGAACAGCAAAAGCCACTGCATACTGAATCCCAAGCCTGGATATATTTCAAGGCAAGGAATAGAAAGGCCATTGCTTCATGCATTTAAAGCTCAGCTAGGAACTGCTGCTGAGAGCATTTTGAGAACAGTCCTGCCCTCACAAGGAGGTGGACTTAATGCTCTTAATAAATCCTTTTAGACTGTATTTCTTGTTATGGGATGATAGAGTTTCCTAGTGCCAGCCCTGGCTGAATAGGCTCAAAAAAGTTACCACCTCATACATCCATTTTCTTAGACCTTGCTGTTTTCATTCTGGGTTTTGTTTTGTAGGGACACTTGTGCAAAGAATGCTTTGTGGAAAATAAGTGCTTGATCTGTGCCTGCTCCTGATCATTGAATTTTCCTTTCCTGAATTTTCTTACACTTATCTAGATAGGTTTGGAATGTGGAGTTGGTGAACAGTAACACACTATTACTGATGTGATTAAGGACAACTGAAATGCAAGACAAGCCTCAAATCTCCCTTGATTGTATGACTTTAGCTGTCATTTTCTTCCCTCTTAGATTTTCCAGCATTTCCCCTTGTTGTAGGTTTTCTATCCATATTATATGTATTCTTGTATCACTGTCAGAATTATGGGACTTTACACCTTTAGGCCTATTTCTTCTACTCAAATGATAAAATGAAATGCATCTTTATTCAAGTTAAGAATAATTAATGTTCCTACAAATGATTTCCCTTCCATCCATGATCACTTGCTTCCAGGAGCTCTCTTTGTTGATATCCAGAATGAAGGTCTAATTGCTGCATCTTATTTTGAGTGGTATTGGTGAAACTCGGTAATTAGTTAATCTATGCAACTGTGCTGCTGTTTTTAAAAAATTTGTAAAGATATGAGCTCGGTCCTTGCTTGTTTGAACTGAATGCTTGCTGTACGCCTTATTGACTAAGTAGTAATTTGAAGGGTTCACATACAACTTCTTGATGCCCGTCAGAAATACAAGAACAAAGAAATAGCCCAAAGATGTTTTTAGAGTATTTTCTTGAACAGCTTTTGATCACTTGCTGTTTTGATGAGTGCCTGAGCTCTGCAGATGAAGGTCCAGCAGAATTCCTTGGAAAGTGAGTTCTGTAGTAGATGGATACTTTCACTTAACCATTGCCCTAGTCTGAGCGAACTGGTAGTCAGTTGGCAAAAACAGCCAGAAATATTTAATTGAAAATGTGTCTGTTCATATGAGTGAGGGTATAGAACTCCTAGTTACACTGGAGTAAAAACAAAACAAGAGTGGGAGAGAAGAAGATGGTATGAAAATAGCAGTTTGAGTTATTGTCACAAAGGACCACTACACGTGGCACCGCATAATGCATGAGTAAATCACCACAAAATTATTTGGAAGTGAAATAAGAAAGTACAGAACATGACAAAAATCATATTCAAATGCAATAAAATCTTATTTGAAAGTTGTTTACATTTTTAAAAGTAGGATCTGTTAATTAAGAGTAGATGAAACGGGTTTGTGAGAATTCAAAGAACTTGTCAGAATTCACCCATCCAGTGAAATTAATTTCAGGCTGGTTTTCATGGTTGGTATATTTTCCCCCATAAGATGTTTATTGATTGCAGCAGGCACCTCCTTGCTGAAGACTGCCTGAATTCTGTGCATCACCCCTTGAGAAAGCAGTGCTGGCAAACCAGGCTCAAACATAGTGAGCGAGCTTAAGTATCTTTGCACCTTACATGGTTCCTTTATGGGTGTAATTTAGAGAGATGCTGGCAGTGCATAGTGGCTGCACTGTTTCTTGGACTCTGCAGCATCACGACAGATTATCATCAAACCTGTGACACCCAAGTTAGACCCTCCCAGAAATTTTCCCCATTGCTTCTGGCAAGAGTATCTTCCCTTTGCCAAGTTTGGCTGGTTTTACTCAGCAGAAAGTGGCCAAGTGGGGTCCTCATGGGAGTTCCCATCTTAGTGCTAATTTAGAAGTAACCAGGAAAAGAGAAACAGGAGGAAAGGCAGGATCAATAAAGTAAATGAGGTAAGGAAGAAAAACATGAAAGTGACAGAGACAAACCAATTAAAACAAAACAAAAAGGACTGAGAGGTAAATCTTCTCCCTGGGCCAGATGTGTCCCTGGAGCTTCACCAGTGTAGTCCTAACCACGATGGATAACCTGGTGAAGCTAAGGCGTTCCCTGAAACATGACATTTGTATCCAGGGCATTTCTGCAGCATAATGATGTCTGCTAAAAAGCAGTTGTGTGATGTGTGCTATCCAACCTTCCCTGAAAAACTGGGACCTTAATGTTGATATGGATCATCATGTGGTTACAGATCTTAAGTGCTAAGAGTTACATATACCCCTGAAATTAATTTGACTGCCGTGTACCAAAATCTAATTTATTTTCTTATCATCTCCCAACCATTAAATTACTAGAGCTGAGCTGTATAAATGCTTTAAAGAAAGGCAGCTCCTAGTCACTAAGGAATATTGCAGAAAACTTGCCTTCTGAGCATGGTTATATAATGCCCATTTATTTTAATTAGACTTTTGCTCTCCAAGTTCCACTTTACCTAAGTGGCATGATCACTGAAACACAGTAGAGGTGTGTGATGGCAAATGCAGCCTATCTTCTCCTTTCAACAGTGAGTTCGCCTTTAGTATTATGTCTCTCAGGCATGTGAGCCCCTGGCAGCTACTTGCAATGTGGCCTATTATTAGTGCTTACTCAGAATGGGTCTTGTTCTCTGCTATCAGAAGTGCGAGAAATGTCTGTGTAAGCATTGCACAGCTTTAATTCTCCTGCAGAAGAGTGGTCCTCCGGGAGGAAAGTCAAATAAACAGCAACCTAAACTGTACTCCAGGTAGCTGAAAACCAGGAACAGGACCAAACCCAATTATTCACAAGATGATGCTGATGTTGGTCTTTTCTCAGTAAGAAACACCAAGCAGAGACAATTTTTTTTTTAAAGTAAGTAAATTCCAACTAATTAAAGGTTTCCCTGCCTTCCAGTCTTACTTGAGAACTATTGCTGTATTAAAGTCTTTGGCAAGCATGAGAAAGGTGTCATGGTTATACCCATTAACTCCTCTACCCCTGCAGTGAACTGCCTCTTCTTCCTATGTTTTCTGTGGCATGTCCTGTTGCAGACTGTGGAGACCTATTTGGGCAGGCACTGAATACAACTTCAGTATACAAACCAAAAAAGAAAGCCAAATTGTACATTTTTCATAATAAACCAGGATGATTTGTGTATATATAGGTGGCAACAATCCCTTTCTATTTTTCGTCCAGCATTCATAGAATCACTTGGTTGGAAAAGATCTTTAAGATCGTTCTTACACTTCTAACTGAGCAGACCAAACAATTTGTTTCCCTGTAATTGTGTTAAGCCTGCAGGCATCTGAAATTCCTGATAATTGTGCTGTGCTTTGTTATGATGATGAATTACTGCATATGTTTCTGTCATGCTCATTAGTCTTACTTTGCAGCCCTCACCCTGCATGTGCACTGAGATAAATTGGACATTGACCCTAAAAGACGGTGTCCTCAGGAACCATATTGTTTTAAAGTCACCTTTTTTTATTTTGCTTTCTATTCTGAAAATAGGAGGCATCATAGTTTTTCCTCTCACTGTCTGATTTAGAGACAATATTTTATAGAACATGTCATCCTTTGGCTAAACACAGGAACTAATTTGGAGAAGTAACTGCCTTACAAAAACAACAAAACAGTCCTACATATAGGCATTAAGAACTGTTTTGGAAAAGAGAGGAGAGAGTCTTAGAGCAAAAAGAAAGTGTGAGCTCCACCTGGAGAGAAGAGGTATAGCTGATAAAAATTCAGGAGTATATGGATTGGTAGGAGAATTCAAACAAAGCTGCCTAAGGAAGGAGAATGAACAAGGTAATAATGGAATGATACAATCCATAGTGAGCATTTGTAGAGGTTTATTTTATTGAGTGGATTGCTTCTCAGAGCAGTCACTGCAGTCAGGAGGAAAAGAAATGCAGTCGAGCATCTGCTGCATGTCTTCGTTCTCTCAGTGGACACTACAGTTTTTGCCAGACATGATGCATACACACAAGAGACGTGTTGGGAAGAAGCTCAAAGACCTTGCTCCGTCATCTATCAGTATCTAACCTAATAAAATAGCTGACTACCTAATGGATAAGTTACATTGGGAACTAGACCTGTGTAAACATGCATCCATAATCACATTTATGATGGTCAATTCCTATAAAAATGCAGTAGTGGAGAAGTTGAGACTAAATTCACAGAGATCACATGGGTAGTAAGATTGTCTGAACATTTTTAGGGAAACCTGTTTAGGGAACTGATTTTTGCAGAACATTAGGCTATTGGCAAAATAATATGTTGCTTAGGTTCTCTTAATGAAAGGCAAATTCCCTTTTTTGTCAAATATGGACTGTCAAAAGCTGAAGTTGCATTTCTGTGTAGATACGCTGCCTCAGTGCATCATGGGTCTTTTGTTGCCTGACGTCTCAGTTTACCAAAGTTGTGGTGATTTTGCAGTAAGGGGGTCAGCACCACAGTGTCTGAATACATCTAAATGATCAAAGGTTACTAGCTGATGCCATCCATGCTCCAAGATCCTGCAGCACAGGCCAGCTCCAGCTTGGAGTGTAGCCAAGTTTTCCATCTACAGAGCCTGCATGAAGAAGCTGAGAGGTGTGATTTTTTTAGCTCAAATACTATCCTGTGATAATGCATCTAGATGGCTTGCAAACCTGAGGCGATATGAAAAGTGGAGTGAGTTAACTCATGACCATCTAAATCTGATCATATAACTATGCCTTAAAATGACCCTTAAGCCCCAAGATCACTCTACTGGAACCCTTTTGAAAGGGATTATGGGTGCTTTCTGTTTGATTGGTTCAGAAGACAGAGTATGCAATACATCCTTGCACTCTTGAACATATGAGTGAGCTTGTGCTGTGCTTTTCTCATGTTAGTCTCCTCTTGAATTATAGGAGGGAAACCATCATAAACCACTTCTTATGAGAACTGCATACACTGTGGCGGTAACATGGTCTTTCCAGATACAGCCTCTGTTCAAGTTCCTGAATTCCAGAGATTCAGATGGCAACAGAGATACCTAAATTTGTCATGCCTACCTGTAGGAATCTGTTTGTGGGCTAGAGGCTTGCTTCAGTTGCCCGCGCACATGAACTGCTGGCCATTTCAGATGCCCTAGAGTATGCAAGACACCCAGATGGGACTGGGAGGCCTGTTGCCAGTGGGAGGACAGGCATCTCAAATGGCACTGTCTCTCTCTGTGTGGGCAATGGATTGAGCCCTTGGTATCAAAGCCCTTCTGAGAGTCAATTAAGGTGAAGCCTGGGGTCACTGGAGCTGAGCGAGTGCTTCAGCTCAGCACCTGCTGGTTCCTTAGGTTAGGGGGAACCGAATTGTGCCCTGTGTTGCGTTGGCTGATTTCTGCTGATTACAGCAGGCAGATGAACAACTGATGCATGTGTGTATGCCTACATGTAGATAACTGTGTTTAGATAGCCTAAACGCGCAATATTTCTAATGGTCAAGAATTAATTTTTAGAATTGAAAGGATAAATGCAGAAACTTTCTTTCAGTACTAATGCAGAGCAGTCAGAGTAGCTATAAAGTTTAAAGGCCTCATGGGGAAGTATCTGTCCTATGGAAGGTTATAACTGGAAACAGAGGTATTTACCTTGTATACAAAAATTAACATATAAGGCAGACCAACTAACAAATGACCTGTCAGGCAGTTTCCCGGAGGAAAACGGAGTCTATTGCTCTAAAATAAGATGTTTTTAAAACGCTAGAAGACACACGAATGATCGGTGGAATATTGGCAGAAGCCAAATGGGAGCTAGATACTGTCACCATTGGTCTTCACTGCTGTGACCCCAGTAGCTTTCTGGGGCATGATTTCCCATTCCTTGTTAATAAAGAGCTAACAGGGAAAAGGTGTTCTGTTTCTTTCAGTAATAGGTTTTTCAGAGAGCAAAGGGCTGAGCTTTATGGGCTGCTTCTGTGCTACAGGGCTGGCCTTGTTGCACTGAAGACAGAGGTGCGGTAGCATTCACATGTGCAAAATTTAATTACTCTGATTTATCAAGCAATTATTTTTCCTACTAGTTTTATTTAACTGTGGGAGATCTCATCCTTTCTTTGAACATAATGAGTGCATTTGCTTCAGGAGGCAATTTGCCATTCACAGATGAATTCTCTTTAATAGTGACTTTGCCTTTATTTTTCATTTTCAAGTGAAATTACATTCTCAATTTGTTAGTAAATTTGAGTAGTAAATTTATTGGTTTGTGCGAACAGTGAATTCTGCAAGAAAGTGATTCCCATCCAAACCTTCCTTTTAGATAATAATGTTAAGCCATTCTGGTGGAAGATGAAAATTTTGAGTTTGAACCAGCAGGCTGGAGAAGGTCTTGTATTCAGAGTTTCTATTTCCTGCATGAAAGCACTTAACTTCTAATCTATAACATAAATTACAATCACCACTTCCATTTTTTAGCCATTTAAATGAATTAAGGAGTCTTCTGTTTCCAAAATACTTGGTACAAATGCCAATATCCAGGAGACAGTTTGAGTCTGTAAGTGTCTGACTTGCACAAGCTTTCACTGCACAGCTTCAGCGAGGGGACAGTATGCCATCTTGTTGCTACTGCCTGTCATAGCATAGTGTTTGCTGTATCTACTGGTGGTTCTCACTCCCATTCAGAAGCATCTAACTCTTCCTTACATCATGGGAAGAACTTGTTAGTGCTATGTCCATGGTTTCTTCTGAGAGATCAGATATATCAAAGGAGGTGATTCTTATTCTGAAAAAGTGGGCTCGATGGGGAAGTGGGATAGTTAGGTCATCCTGCTTCCACTGTCCTGGGGATGAAGACAAGCCTTCTCTGAGACTCTTTAAAAAGAACCATTACTGATGAACCCTCAGTCACAGGATGGCTGGGTTTATATCAGTCACAAGATATGACTTGTATATGGCAAAACTCCAGATCTCTGTGGTGAGGGTCTAGAACCTGGCAGCGTCCCTCACTGGGCTGTGGAAGCCGATTCCTTCTGGGTTTGCCTCCATTCCTGTCTTTCTGTGCACACTGAACTTTCTTCAGTATTTTGTCCATTTTACTTTTAAGCATATTCCATTGTGAATTTCTGGTTTTCTCATTTGTAATTTCATATTATCTATTCTAAAATATTGTGCTATATTGGTCTTTATAACATCTAATTCACGCGGAATATCTCCTCATGTTCCCTTTTTTACCAAGCCTTCTTATACTTTTTTGCATTACCGCTTATCATATACATATAGGGTGACATCTTACAAAGCCTGTAACTTATCTTTCACCAGATCCATTTCCCACACTCTTGACAGCAGAAAACAGCCTAATTTTCATTAGGAAAACCATCCAGTCAGAACAAAAATAATTAGGATGCAGCAGAAAAAAATAATCCATGTGGACCACAACAGGAGAGAAAATGCTCTTCACATTATTTTTTTTTTTTTTTTGCTTTCATTCTTGAATGCTTCAGAGTTTTCACTTGATTGATCTGTGATAGATGCATTTAATGTAGTTGCATTCTAGGACTCACAGGATCTCACAGAGTTATGGGAGGTCGAGGTTAGAAGGGGCCTCTGGAGACTCTGCGGTCCAAACCCCAGCTCAAAGCAGGGCCATAGTTGAGCAGGTTGCTCAGGGTTTTGAATATCTCCAAGGATGGAGGCTCCATAACACCTCTGGGCAATGTGTTGCGGTATTTGACCACTGTCAGAATATAAGAGTTTTCTTCTGAAGTTTGAATGGAGTTTCTTGTATTTCAGTTTGAGACCACTACTTCTTGTCCTTTCAGAGCCTTGTGTATAGCACTGCGGTACAGCATTGTGAAAGAAATATTCAGTAGTATCTTTGATAGTACACTGAGTGAATATTTGAGTTAATCTATTTGTAGCTTCCCAAATGCTAAGTCCAGAAGAAACCACTAGAGCCATGTAGTCTAACCTCCTTCAGAAGAAAAACTGTAAAGTCAGTGTCAGTAATTTTTGCTTAAAGCTAAATAATCATCTGTTGCAAGACAGTATGTTTCATAGGAAGGACTTATATGCAACTAGAAGTATTTGAGAATCTGCTACACCCATTGGTGATTTGTTCTAGTTATTTGCCTTTGTCCAAAAATACAGAGAAACCAAACTTGTAAGTTCACAGAAGATAAAGCAGAAAGAGACTCAGGATGCCACCCCCCTTACCTGAAGCTGTATCATTTTTGCCTAAGCCTTTTCTGATAGGGGTTTGCCTAACTTTTTCCTTGATAAACCTCAATGATGGAGACTGAGCAGTTTCACTCCTTCAAAAGTTTTTCTAATGCTTGGCTTTAAACTTTCCTTGTCACTATTTAAGTGTGAAACTTCTTGCTTTGTCCCTAGTGATCATGGAGAATTGCTTAGTCTCTTCCTTACTGCTACCCTTTGTACGTCTGAAAACTGTCAAATCTCCTTTCAGATTTCTCTCCTGTAGATTAAATGACCCCTTCAACCTTTCTTAACAATGTTTTCTTGTATTCTGTCATTCTTACTGCTCTCTTAACTTCTTCCAGATGGCCTAGACTATTCTTGAGGAGCAGTGGATGCTGCACCAGCTCTTGCAGAAAGCCTTTCGTTCAGACGGCGTGTTTGCCTTTGGCAACGTTATTGGCCCATGCTCAGATCTGATCTGCTTTAATCCTCAGACCTTCTACAGCTGTGCAGATCTGTCATTCCTTATCCTCTATTTGTGTAGTGTAATCTAGGTATTTAACTTTACATTTT
This sequence comes from Gorsachius magnificus, assembly GCA_034008185.1. Lineage (NCBI taxonomy): Eukaryota > Metazoa > Chordata > Aves > Pelecaniformes > Ardeidae > Gorsachius > Gorsachius magnificus. The sequence continues at coordinate 54,162,803 of CM067086.1, forward strand.
TATTCCCCCAGTATGAATTCTGGTTTTGCAGGAGAGTTCTCTATCCTGCCAAGGTTATTTGGAGTTTTAGTCCTAGGCGTTTCAGTGCTTGAAACTTTTCCTATTTTGGTATGATTGCCATATTTAATAAATATATTCTATCAATAATATCATGCAAGTTATTTATGAAAATATAGTATGATAGTATATTCTGCAGAATTTTATTTAAAATATCCTTTCCTTTTGAATGGAGTAGCCCAACATAGCTGTTGATATAACTTCCAGCTCCGAAAGTCATTAGGCTGAATATTTGTTGAAACCAGGACAGCCTACCACAGGAAAGTTAAATATATACTTACCATATTTTTTTGTGTTCTTCCCTGGCACCTGCTAGTGGCTTCTGTCAGAGAAAGGATACTCAGCTCAGTGAAATTTAATTTTGACTTATTATGTTTATTTTTGTCTACTTATTTTCCACTGTTGCATCTTAACATTTCTGATCATTTTCCCATAAAAAGAATTGGATTAATTTAGTAATATTTGATATTGAAATGTCTGTGCTGGCAGTCACCTATGTCTTTGCTGTGTTTTAGGCATTTGTGAGTGATTTGACTATTTGTTACAGGATTTTTCTGGAACTGAAATGGAACTGAGTTGTTTTCTGTCCTCTTTCCTGTCTCTCCTCTCTTTTCTTTTTTTTTTAAATAGATGTAGGAGTGGCCTTTTTCCAGTTTTGTGGAGCCTTACTTATTTTTTACAAGTTTTCAAAAGGTAATAATTTATCAGCCCTGGGATAAAGAGCTGGCTGAAGGAAAATACCCACAGAGAATTTTCAGTGAGTCTATCTTATCTTAAAACCTCTCATTTACCTATTTTCCAATCTGTTTGTTACTGGTTTGTTTTTTTATTGCTAATCTCTCCATCTCTCCTGATAATTTTGTTAGCTGTAAGATCACAGTTGACATTTTTAGTGAAGACAGAAGTAAAGATGTCATTAACACTGTGACCTTCTCAAGATTCTGTTGAGGAATAGACCAACGTTTTTCTTAATCTTCTACTAATAATGTAAATATGGAGTATTTTCTCCTATATTCTGTTTTATCACAAGTTAGGTTTTGCCTTTCTCATTTTATCCCTAGACTGTTGATTACTCTTGTTCAGGATCTTTTGTGCCTATAAGTTGTCCTTTTTTTTTGTGGTTTGGTTTTTTTTTGGTTTTGTTTTTAACAGCACTAACAGCTCTCCCCAATTCCTTTTCCCCTTTTTACTGACATTATGTAAAAATCTAGCACTTCCACCTCACAGTATTTATTGCACTCTGCTGTCCTAAGCTCCGTGATTTATGCTGTCTGTGTTCTCCTTTCTAACTGTCTGAGGACGGTTAGCTCTGTCATCTATTTCATGGTCACTCTCAGACAAGTTACTTTGCATCTGCACATTCTCAACCAGTTCTTCCAGACTGGCCAGAAAGACAGCCAGGAGACCTTTTTCTTTACTTGCTTTCTTCACCTTTTATAGAAACAAAAATGTCACCAGGACATTTCAAGACTTTGCTGCTAATATATTCCTGCAACCTTCCTTTCCCAGTGGTTGGTGAATGATGAAAGAGTTCCACCACAAACCTGTCCTGTGCTCTTCATGTTTTTGTCCACCTGGACTTTGTCACCAGACCCAACAGATGACAGCATCCTTTTATCTTCAACATTTTAGCAGGTCTTTATTCCTCCATCTCCTGGGATTCAGAAGAATATCAGTATACCCTCAATACACAGAGAAACATGTCCTTTATTTTACTTTTCAGTGAGAGCTAAACAAGATATACAGACTTATGTTTGCTAAATAATTAAATTGGGCAGTATTGCAGCATTCAAACCTGATACTTTGAGTCAAATTATCTGTTGGTATCACTCCAATGACTTCAATATGATTTCCCAGCAGAGAATGACCTATATTTTCCCCTTGAAAAGGAGAAAAAAATATCCAGGTATTTTCTTAAAATTTGAAGTTAAGTTTTGATTTGAATTTAAGAAGTCACAAAACACTTGTGATATCTTTTCTGACCCGTGTAATTATTACTTTAAATATTATACCCAGGATAGTTCATAGACCATAAGTAGTAGTACTTCAAAGAAAAAAACCCCAAGATTATGAGAGCAAAGACAAAACCCAGAACAACGAGAATCACTTGTCAGATCTTGTGGATACTACAGGAAAAGACCATGAGGATTTCCTTTTTATATGATTAATTCACATTTTAATAACTAGGTGGTTCTGCACAACTGCAGTCAATTTTTTCGTCACTACTGTAGAAGTTCAAACAAAATGTTCTTTCTAAAGATGAATGGAGAAAAAAAAATATAATATTATGGACTTCCTTAAACCTATTTCATATGATGGATTTATGAAATGGAAATAGTATAGAAATTTCTTAGACTGTGACAGGAAATACAAATCATGTGAATGGAAAGGATGTTGCCCTGAAATAAAGACATTTCAGAAGATGATGAATTCGCTACACAAGGGTCTTCTGTTAAGTACTTCCTATAAGTCTGTTTTCACTAGAGCACCCGATAAGAGACAGAAAAAGATGTGCGTGGATACATCACTTTTTTATTTGCTAGTAGCTGAAGATGTATTCAGGCTGTAGGCAAACTGAATGCAGTGAGGGTTGGAAGGACAGAAGACACTGTGTTCAACCTCGAGTTACCGTTTTCTTGTTAGTACAAAACCAAACCAAAACAAGAAAAACCTACATTCCTGAATTACTGATACTTCAGTTCTGAGTTAATGTGTTTAGCTAAGGGGGGAGATTGTCCATACACAGTGACTGGAGGCATTTTAGAATCATAGAATAGAATCATAGAATCATTTAGGTTGGAAAAGATGTCCAAGATCATCAAGTCCAACCGTTAACCTAACTCTGCCAAGTCCACCACTAAGCCATGTCCCTAAGCACCTCGTCTACCCGTCTTTTAAATACCTCCAGGGATGGGGACTTGACCACTTCCCTGGGCAGCCCATTCCAATGCTTGGCAACCCTTTCACTGAAAAAATTTTTCCTAATGTCTAACCTAAACCTGCCCTGGCGCAGGTTTTGTATACCTACAAAGGTCAGTCAAATGTGTCTTCTGGATCTGAAATGTGATCAGGAAAGGTCTACTAAGTTGTGCAAAGGTGAGTTTATTTCTATATCATCTCTATACTGTTTCAAATAAATTTTCTTGAAAAGAGGGCCTGGTGCCTAGGGAAAAATTGTTAGGGCTGAGAGTGACCTGTTGGCTGGAAGTCTCGGGAATCATTGTTGTATCAGAAAAGAATGACCTCGGAAGTAGCACCATAGCTATAGCTTTGAAAAAGATATTCACACTCAGTGCTGGTGGCTGGGCTTGTGGGTTTGCACATTGTGTAGTTAACACATCATGGGACTGGGCAAATAAGTATAGAGGAAGATTCTTTCTTTAAATTCAATTAGCTGATCTCAAAGATATTTCCTACTGAATCTAGACAGAAATTAGCTTTAGTAATGATGGTAATCCTGAACACAAAATCGTTTGTATTCCCTTATTCCATATGGCAATTGCTATATGTATCTTATTGCTGTTAAAAGAGAAAGAATACCTTTGTATTCTTGTAAAAGCTTAGGGGTTTTTTTTGGTTGGTTGGTTAGGTTTTTTTAAGTAAAATTTGGGTCTATAATAGGAAGGAAAAAGGGACAGGCAGAAAATTCTGGTAAAGCTTTGCTTAAAATTGTTTTTTTTTATTCTTCTGCTCTGAGATACAAATTCCCAACATGAAAGAATGAAAAAATAGGGGAAAATTCTCAAAGTTCGTACAACTGGAGCAAAGTTTCCAATGTCTGCAAAAGCATCACCTCAGACAGACAGAAGTGCCTTTCAAATAGGTATTCTCCTTTTTCTGTGGAATTGGTTCACATTGTTTAAAACCTGTCATAACAAGATGGACATGGCATTCGTGGAAGTTGGTTTCAAAAAGTGTGTTCATAGAGCAGCAGATATCAAAACTGAAAACAACCTTGGAAATTTCATTGTAGAACACTTGAATACAGCCCTCCTCTGTGTTTAATCTTTGTCCCTGTTCTTTTTACCTGAAGCACATCTTGTGCCTCGTGTGCACTGGAAATCAAATTCAGGAATTGCATAACTGGCTACAAGAAGAATGAATGGCTGTCTTAAGGGGTCATCTCCTGTTCTGCTACCTAACAATAAATCTGAAAGAATTCCTATTTCAATGAAAGTGTTCACTAGAGGGAAATAGAATAGAATTTCATCCCTAGATTTTAACATTGAAACTGGAAACTAAAATCAGTTCCCAGGTGAGAAAGAAAAAATTCCCAAAAGTGCTTTTGGTGTACTTGCCCTACTTTACAATAATTTTAAAGTTTTTATATTTCCTTAATTAAACAATCTTATTCTTTTCTTATTTTTTTTTTTATTTTTATGCAAAATCCCAGATACAATAGTTTTGAGTGTATGGGAAATATCAGACTTGAGGAAAAAAATATGATGTATTGTTTATAATTTCCTCCAGCATAGGCCAACAAAACTGCTAAAATGAAATTTTCTTGTTGCCTTATTCTTTATAACATGCTTTTCTGGTGGAAAACCATGCAGGCTTTGATGAGCAAAGCACCTGTGTTGTGCGTTGAGTTGGACTATTCATTATAAGGGCTCTAAGACTGCTAGATGGATAGAAGTGATATTTTTTTTGAAGAGTTTTTTGAGGTTTTTTTTTTACTTAGGAAATCAGCATTTTTAACTTTTCACACATTTTCTTGCTTCTTATCTAATAGGTATTCTCTCATGATTTATTAAGAAGTATAGAACGTGTATTTTGTTAAAACTGCAGGTAAATCAAGTACTGTAACAATGAGATATTGTGTAAAAGGATAGAGAAATATTTATGCAGATTCTTGTGAAATTTTTATGTGTTTGCTGCATATAAATTAGCCCTATAACTTCACTGAGGAGAGACAAGAATAAATAAGTTCTGAGAGCAAAAAAAGTTGAAGTTTTAAATATCTTGCTGAAAGAAAAAGCTGAAAAAAGATGGTAACAAAAGAAAAAGGGTGAAAAAAATCTATTTTCTTGGGTTTAGTTATTAATACTACCATATTCTGCGATATATGCATGCGTGAAAGTGTAAAGACTGTGAGGTGAACAGTATTCTAAGAAATGGTCATATGAGAGAAAACCCTTCTGTAAATTCAATATGACTGAGGGCTCTCTTCTTGTTCTGGTTTTCATTACAACAGATTTGTGTAATTCCACTAAATAATACTTTACTAAGCAAATTTTGCATTAAAGTATAAATGAGAATTTGCCTTATTTTATTTAGCTTGAAACAGTTTAAATCAGAAATATAACTCTTCGTAATGGTCAGCCAGGCTATGCTATTGTATTTTATGAGAATCATTTGGGAGAAGTTTGTACAGGAGGTGTCTAGAAAGAGAAATGCAATGTAGTAGATGAAATATATTGCAGAACTAGGTAATTGTACCTGGTATGTGTACGCATACTTGTTAAATTATTCCACAGTCTATGAAACAAAATATATTTTTGTGAAAATATTGCTAGTTGGTTTGCTTCATCTTTGTGAGCGTGTGTATAATGTATTATATTAAAACAAACAAACAAAGGGTTAAAAGTTGCATTAAAGTTGCAAAGAAAAAAACCCCAAATTTGAATATTGAAGATTAATGAAAGAATGTGCATTATCACCTAGTATACTACAGGTCCTGATAACCTCAGAGAAGAGGACTCTAGTGTGCAATTTACTGTGTGTCATATTAGGGTTGCTTTTAGGGGTTAATGGTTCCTAGTAAATTGGGCCTTCCTCATAGATTATCACTCATCTAAAATATAATTATTATCTCATTTAAACAAAAAAAGGACCCCTCCAGTCCTTCCTCCCCCTCAAAACTCCAAAATCACCTGCACATATTAGAAGCTATAATTTAATAAATACCTGGAATTTCAAAATGCATGGACAAACTTTATTCTCTTTCCTGTAGTTTATCTGTGATAATATCACATGGTGTTTACTACGTGCTGAGTTCCACATGTAAATTTAAGATCATAAGAAGATGCTATATTGAGGAAATCATATATGAAAATGGTATTCAAAACTGCATATGCCCATGGCTTTATTAAGATTATATTTGCAATTATAATACTGTCACTGACTGACTTTTGAGATCTTAATCTTCCATTTTAAGACTATTTTATGGCAGCTGTTTGATAGAATAAGTACTCGATATATCATTTGAAATACTTCACAGAGAATATATTATTATCTAAAACTAACTGTGGACAAAAATGTACGCAGTTAGAAGGAAATAAGCCTGTGCAGACCAAAAGAACCTTAATGGCTTTGTCTTCACGGGAGATGATATTTTCTTCACAGAACGTAAAGATCTTTTTTTTTATCCAGTATTATAAGACAGAGGAAAACTCACAAGTGAAATGTGGAAACAGGATGGTTTTTAAAAAGGCGTAGCTTTAAAACAAGTATCTTCGAGTACAAAATCATTTAACATTTATGGAACTGCCCGAGATTTTGAACAGGTCTAGGCATGTTTCTGTAAAACAAATCTATTAGAAGTGATTTAGTCTGGCACTCCTTGTGCACCAAGGAAGATGGCCAATGCCCCCTTCACTGACAGTAAGCCTTACCCTGGGTCCTGCTCTGTCAGGGTCACTGCCCAGGGGCCGCTGCTGGAGAGAGGCAGACAATGTTCAACTGTAAAATTGGTGTGGGACAGCAGACCTGGATGGTGCTATCTGGTGGCTTTGCCGAGTTAAGTTTTCCCAAAACCTTCAGCCATAATATTCACAGAACCTTGGTCCTAATGTTTCGCATAAATTTTAGGTCCTAATGGCATTACAAGCTAATTCAGGGGCTCCACTTGCATTTTCAAGCAGCTGAAAGTCTCTAGCTTTGACCATTGTCCTTCTCTAAATAATTCATGTTTACGGTAATCAGCTAAAACCATGTTGTCCATTAGATCTGCTGTGTTAAAAACAAAGAAACATGTCTTTTCTTTCATCACGCTAAGAATTCACAATCAGACTCCAACAAGATAGCTTAAAGAAGAAATTATTTTTTTCATTTATTTTTTGATTTGTAGGAGAAAAATAAATACAAAGGAATAAGAAAATACGAACTGTGACATTAGATACAGAGTTTAGAAAAATACTGTTTTAGCATAAGAAGTAATTTCTTTAACATAAGATGTCAAATAGCAAAGCTTGAGCTTTTATAGCTTCCTTGAACCCAGTTGCTAAAATACTTTGTGAAATTTAACTACTTAGCAGTGTTTGAAATTCAAAACAACTCCTGGGTAAAATGTTCATGTTACTGAAGGCTGCCCAGCAACAGGAGCTTAAGATGGAGAGTGGAGAAAAATACATTACTCAGTCGAACCTGTAGAAATTATTTGATGTAGTTAGAAGGCAATTTCCTGAGTTGGATTTTGTCCAAGGTTCTGCAGTTGTCACCTGAAGCTTATGGGAAAAGCCACAGGATCTTTCATGAGCACAAGTTATTGTGACCTTTGCTTTAATGCCTCAGGACATAAGATTCAGGATGGTTTCTCTTGACAAAGTGCTGGTACAGTACAGGTATGGGTAACAATACTATTTTTTTTATCCCTTGCCTGTCTTAAGTTTCTGTATTTTGTTGTTCTTGGATAAACAAAAGAGGTATTCTTAAAAAAAAATTAGAATAACTATACAAGAAATCTGGTAGACTGAAGTCAAGCAGTGTTACTCTTCAGTGGGGATTGTTAGGGAATGCAGAGCTAAGACTGCAAAAAGCTATTTTGTAATGTGAATGTTACTAGCGTTTACGAAATTGAAATTTTGCTTCCTGATGACTTCATAAAATGGTGGGGCTCTTTGATGTTCAGTAGGGCAAATGTGCAAAGCCTTATGTCAGAACCCAGTATAATCTGCTTTCAACGATAAGGATAAAAGTACAAACTAATGACCAAACAGCAGAAGATTCCATAGGAATAAGAAAGAGCAAAACATGTGAATGGCACTCTAGAAGTGGACTGAAAAGCAAAAACGTTCTTATGAATAAGAATTGTTTGACTTCAGACAGTGTTTTCCATCTGTGGATTGCAAAGCATTTTACTAATTATAATGAAAGCATCACAATGTCTTTTTGTGGGAAGTAACTATCATGTCTGTTTTGCAAATGGGTAATGATGATACTAGCTCTTGGTCTTCAGATACTGCTCGCAATTGATCATTTCAAAATGGCTCCTTTAGCAGCTTGTTAGTGGTGACTCTTAATTTATGAATGGTATTGAAAGGGTGGGGCAGTATTTTCTGAAATTGCTTCAGCTCAGTTTGCAAGAACAAGCCTGGGTCCTCAGTGAGAAAGTAATTTGCTTCTAAGTATCCAGATTCCAGGCAGCTCTTTGTCAGGTAGCAAACACTAGAGAACTAAAAGAAATGCTTTCAGATAAACTCTTCAGCAAAGTCTTAGTCCTGAAAGATTGCCTAGAACTGTTTGAAAAGACGAACAACCAAATTAGGATAATGTTGACCTTCTTTTTTCAATTATTTCCAGGGATTGGTTCCTGCAGAGTAAATCAGAAGAGAATTTGATCCAGGTAGTTAATTCCATGACATGAACAAATTGCAATTTGGGAAATCTTCCTTCTTATGTGACTCCAGGTAGTTTCTGCCAGGATTCCAGGCTGTTTGCTTCACACCCTTGTCCTTTTCCCTATGTTTCAATGCTATCACACATTGCCCTCCTCAGTCTATACCTCTGTTCTCCCTAACCCTCTTCCTTCAGCTTTTTTCCCCCTAACATTTCTATTTCTTCTTCTCCCTAAGCCTTTCACTTTTACCTTATTCACATTTTCTTTTTCCCTTCCACCTCCATTTTGTAATTTATCTTTTATCTTTAGGGGGCTGAGGGTTAATCAAGGGCTTGAGAGTTTTTTTCAAGAGCTGATGGACCTAGCTCACTTCAGAGTGTGGTGCACCCCTGGACCCTACAGAGTTCATAAACGTCTGAGGAAAAAATGGCATTATATCCATGTATCCTGACAGCTTATTACAGTATCCCACCATTCATCACATGCATGACGTCTGCAACAAATGTGTTGCAACCTTCTCTTCAAGCAGCTGAAAGATCAGAGTCATTTTCTGTTGATGAAGGAGTTTCTGTCTCTTTCTGGACCATGAAAAAATGCTTCCCCTTTCTCAAGCTTGGCTTAGATATTTGGGCACTTGAACACTGAGCATAGGACGATAAATAAAAAGTTGTTTGTCAGTTTAGATTCATGTTGACACGTGCATTGGCATGTTCTAGATGTGTTTACATACACATTCTACTCTTTTGTAGGGAACATAATATACTTTGATCTCTAGGGGATTATCTCAAGATAGCCCCATGGCAACCTGTCCAGCTCTGCAGTGTTTGAATGGATTTTGTATCTGACATAAAGGAAACGTTTCAGCAAGCAGTTAAGCTTAATCGAAACCAAACACAGTTCTTGAATTTCTTGCTGCTGGATCACTAAAAGTGATCACAAACCGTTATTTTAAAATATGGCTGAACTTAAGCCAAAACTGAATCTTAAGCGTGCTGACTCAACTCCCTCGTTCTTCTGTATAGGGACTTGTTCTTTAAGCACAAATAAATTTATTACGGATATGAATATGGATATCCACAGAGTGCGTCAGGATTTATGTTTCTGATTAGAAAGATACATAACATAATTGTTAAAGATACCAGTTTCCACCACTGTTTATCTCTGTGTTCCTTGTTTATTGTTCCTTCTCACAAGAGTCTGCACCCTGGACAGTGCTAACTTTTAGTAGTTGTTATGTTTTTTTAGCATTTTCTTCTAGGTCTTGGGACTATTTTGCCATTTGATTACTTTTCACCAAGGAAATTGTGCAGGATATAATATTTGGTTAAAATAACTTGCCAAGATACATAGAGAGAATTGCTTTGGCAAGAATTCTCTGAGCAGGATACAAGGAAAAGTGTATTTGGAGGTCTTTGATGTTCAGGGAGATGCAGGTATTATCTAAAATGAATTGATCCCAGTCTGTCAAAAGCTTATTTCATGCTAGAATAGTATGTGGGAAAATCCAAATGACGCAATACAGCATTATATCATGCTTGCTAGGATCCTGACTCCTTGAGAGGCTGTACACCCTTGCTCAGTTCCTGCTGACTTTCAAAAGGAGCTGAAGATGCTCGGAGTCATTCCTGGGACACTCAGACTCTCCCAGAACAAGAGGGGGATACCCATAAGCCCTCTGCAAGGGTAGTGTCACCTTCCTATGCAAAAACAACCCTTGGCCCAAATTCAGGATTTTTACAGTCACTAGCTGAAATGCCATGTCTTATGGAAAACTATAGATCCTCTAGTGTTATTAATATCCCAGCTTTGAGACATACACACATTGACCTCTATTCCTAAAATGTACCTTTGAGTGCTGGAAGTATTTTGTACAAAATATTAGGCAAGCATTTTTACACAAGGATTATTGGACCTGATGGAAGAAGGGTAATTCAGGCATTCAAAATAATTTCTAGAGGCAGGGGCACTTTGTAGTGTTAAAACGTTGAAGTTCTTGATACCTAACAAGGTGGTGACAGCTTTCAGGGCCACTGGCCTCTGTTTCTGAAAGAAGCTACTGATGCCTTGTATATCTCTTTCTAATTTTTTTCTCCTACTGCCCAATATTAAAATGGTCCAGCCTTTCAAAAGTCCATTCAACATCAGACCTCTTCAAAGATTTCTCAGGCTGGGAAGCCAAAATGCCTGAGCATGCTAAAAAGACAGAAAGCATGATAAGGGCATTTAGAAGTCAAATGCCAGCTGAAAACAAGATGGGCATTGAGATTTGTGCCATAGAACACCAGAGACTTTATTGCAGTGACAGTGCTGGGGGTAACCCTTCATGGTATCAGTCTACCACAGCGGGAAACGCACATTAGTGTGCAGAAAGCACTGCATGCCTCATCAGTGGCAGCAGCGGTTCCTTTTCAGGTGGAAGTGCTGCTTGTGCTGCGATAGATGGTGTGACTGTTTTACTGCTTTTTATTGCGGGAGTACTGCATGTGATTCTCTGTCAAAGGCTTGGCTGGAGAGCAGCCCTGTGCCAGTGGGAAGACTCCTGAAAGGAGCAAACACCCAACCAAATTGCAGAGCTGACAAGGAAGAGGAAAATATTCTTAGGGACCCAGAAGGGTTTCAGTGGATTTGATACAACTCAAGATGCCACTGAAAGTTGCTGGACTGAGTGGTGGGCTTGGATTTCCTCTTCAATGCTCAGAAAACTGTGTTCCCACCTTCCTATCTGTGGCTTTTCCAGGGGCAGTGGGGTTGCTGAGCATCCAGGATGAGTATTTGCCTTCCACCTGGGCATCAGATACAGAGAGGGAGTTGCCAGTTTATCTAATACCTAGGGACATATGAGCAAATGCTTCCCCTACAAGACGATCAGTAGCCAAGGCATTACCAAAGGGCAGGCAGTTTTCCATGCACATGTAAGCTTAGGATACTTGGACTGCAGCAAAATACAGAATTGTGAATATAGTAAAGAAAGGAATATGCAAACTAAACTTAGTGCTACAGCTTTTTCAGGCAAAGCCTTGAGCTATGGGTGGTTTTGCCTGTGCCAGGGATGTGGGATTTGCTTTATCTGGCGTGTGCAGTTCCTCAGAGCTCAAATGTCATTTTCACAAATGTGAAAACGACAATTCTTTTTCCATTTTTCATATTTTCAGTATATCACAGAGAGGCAGATTGGCTCCACCCTCTCTATCCTCTGGGATAATGGAAATAGGGGTTAATTTTGATTTTAGTTTTTCAAAATGTGTTGTTTTCACTGATTGGAAAGGCCTAGATCAAGCTCTGCTATAGGGAACAAAACAACCCAAAGTACGGCAGTGTTAATAATGAGAAGGGTTTAAATTCAAGAACCCTCTGTTCTGCAAGATTTGGTGGCACTGCAGGTGGGCAATGTGTGTGGAAAGTATGAAAGGTGACAGCTGGACTGTAAATGCATGCAGCTGGGGAGTTTCTTTGTTTTATGCTTGAATAGCATTTGGCTCAGTGGCATTTTGGTCTGTGACTGGACTCATCATACAAATAAATGGAGTGTTTTCTTTTTGGCCCTGAAGGGAACAGGCATGTGTTTGTGCTGCATACATTATCTAGGCAAATTCAGACCCAGCATCGCACTGTTACATCCAACAGAGCTTCAGGTCAGAGCAGGGTTTCAACCAGCTCCTTCCAAGATGTTTTTGGTGACTTTGTGGACTATCTGTGTAGTGATGCCCAGGGACATAGGAGCCAGCTGGCAAAGGTTTTCATCCACAGCCTCTCAAAATCTATTTTTATGGGCTTCAGTGGGACTTGAATTAGGATTTTTAGGCTGAAGTTCCCATTGCTTGGTGCCAGTAATTGGGTCAGTTATTCCAGTGTTCAGCACTTACGATTCTTGTAATAGCCTTCATAGTCACATTTTCCACAGATTCCAAAGACCTGGTGTGTTTAGGCTATAGAAAGAGCAGTCACAAATGTCTGTGTATCTACAGGATGCAGCATTATTAAATGCTCATTCTCCACATATGCTCCGGACAATATTGGTAATGATAAAACAGTCTGTGGCACTGATAAATGCTGCTTTCACATACGCATCTCCGATAGATTTTGGAGCTTTCTGATAACATTTCTCAGGGCAGCAGAAAGAATTAGAGTACTCACATATACTGAATTTTCTTTCCCTCTTCCTACCTGTTTGCCTTTAATAAACAGAAAGCTTCTAATTTCCTTTGCACTCTGGCATGCTAGAAATTAATGGAGTAAATGCACATGCTGTTTTACTGTGCCAGAGACTGGCTTATACAACAGATTTTTACTCTATAAGACAGATTTTGCTGTATTTGTGCTTTTTTTCATCTCCCCCTGAGGAGTATTAACTCAAAGCAATCACAAGACACCCATCCTTGCCTGCTGCTTCTTGAACTGCTATATCCTTTTCTTTGCTTCTTGCTTCTCTATTTGAAGCAGGATTTGCGGGGGGGGGGTGGGGTGGTGAGAGGAAAGAACAACCACCAAAAAACCTAAAGGCTGTCTCCTTTCCTAAAATCATAACTATTTGATGTGAGAAAGCTTAAGCATGTAAACCACTTTTGTTCCCGTAGAATTTACTTTCGACAACTGTATTCTTTCTATTCAAATCAAGATAGGTAGAGTACTCTGTAGAGTACAGTATTGGAAAAGAAAGACGTGTACACGCTTAGAAAATGCTGAGCTGCTTGTGAAGCTATAGGCGCTGCATGTTTATGACTTGGTTTTCTAAGCAATCTCCAGAGCTTGAACGGATTACAGTGATATTTTAACAAGGCTGCTGGCATCCATCACCAGCTTTCACTTACTGAGAAAGCTAAAAGATGGAAGAACGTAATTATTTCCACGTAAGCTAAATGTTAGTGGCTGATTGTCATGAGAACTTTGATGCTTTAAACTTCTTCGTCTCCTGCAAGGCAAACAGGTAAGTCTCACAGGCTTCTCTTCTGGTGTTCATTTTGGTAAGGGAGCAGGGGCTTGCAGGAGGCTGGTGTCGAAGGGAAATGTGCTCAATATGAAGGCAAGTGTATTTCTTAAATTTTGAACATGCAGCATTGCACGTTGTCTGTCAGGTTACAAATCCACTACCTATAAGCTGAAGTATTTCTGTGAAATGTCATTGCTTTGCATAGCCAGGACCTGAATCTCATTCCAAATTAATCCCTAACATATGCAACTATCATATACATTTATATACTGTTAGAAGAGGATCTGTATGTCAGCCATCTGTACGTAGTGAAATATTTGTGTCTAAGTCTCTTTCTCTCTTTCTGTCATCCTATAATTACTTCTAGATTGATTACTCTGGTTAAAACAATGTTACTCCATATGATAAATGCAACAATATGTATAGGATTATACTTTCTAAAGATGATTTTTGTTGAACATCTATTTCCTGAAAACATGATTTTCTGAACTGAGATCTCTGGGCAGCTCACATTTCATATGAGTTCTGCATCACTGTAGAAATACTGTGGTAAACAAGGAGTTTCCTAGCTCGCAAGTGGGAATCTAACAGCATCAAAAATAGATTTTTCTTTCCCTTTCACCCTTGAAAGAACACTTATTCTCTTTGAGTAATGGCACTGCTGTGCCTCTAGAGGTGAGGTTTCCTATTTGAAGACTTTTAACATAAAAGCCCTGATTACTATTTAGGAAAAAAAAAAAAAAAAAGCCTTTTACCATAAATAGTTTTTGTCTTAATGAAGTTTTTTTGTTGTTCTCTGAGAACATTTGCTAGCCTTAAATATTATGATTATTATTGAAGGGCAAAGATTTTATATGGTTCTCTAAGATTTTTGTTTATAAAAATGACTATCAGAGAAGAGAGTATTTGGGGCTAAAATATAAATATTCATATTTATTTTTTGTTTTAAAATATGGTTGTTTACAGAAAGCAATTAATTTAAGCTCCATTTCCAATCTGGCTATGATAATTGAAACAAAGCCTGCTGGCAGGCATAATTATAAATAAATTTCTAAGAATAATTAGATGTGTAATTAACAGAAGACTGAGTTATTATTGCTTTCTCCTCCATACAATAATTCTGCATAAAAACATGAGAAATGGCTCTCATTAAAATCTCATAGCAGATCAATCCACAAAAGGGAGTGAGATATTAAAGAAAAAACCACATTCAAGATGTGCAAATGTTGTGATTAATTAATTAGAGACCAGCACCAAGGAAAGGCCTAAAATGAAATGGTATATTTAAGAAATGGCTGTATATTGTAAAAGGTTAACATGTTCAGGCAGACTTTGGTTTGGTTTTTTTTTTGGTTTTTTTTTTAAAGGCACACCTTGAAATACCTTGTGGATCTATATTTGTATATTTTGCTTTTTTTTCTTTTGGCTCTGAGGAATCCCTCTGAATACCTGTGCATTATTCATCTGTAAAGTTTTCAAAATATTAATCAATGGAGGGAATAATTACTTTGGAAGGATTTAAGAGAGCCTGACAGAGGATGGCTGATGGAGTTTGCTGTCCCCCCAGGTAAGGGGCATTCTCCATCAAACTTCAGGGACTTGCTGAGCCGCTCCTGATGACTTTCACTAGAAAGCCGCTTACGGAGATACTTCTGCTAGTGGCAAACAGAAAACCAAACCAAACCATCTGATAAGTCTTTTGTGAAGCAAAAAGTAAACAGGCATGTTTTGAAAGGCTTTACCAGTCAAAATACTGGGATTCTGGAGAACATCGGTATTCAGAACAGAAATGCCAGCAGTTGCTTAAATCTGGCTTCTGTCGAATTCCTCAAAGTGCATTTACTCCAGTACTGTGCAGGATCATGCCAACACTGATACTCTGCATTTTAAAATATTTAATAATGTTTAGGACTACTTTGGCTGCTGTGCAGTATTCGTTCAAACAGCATCCTGTGTGTAGTGGAGTAATTAAGAGCTCTAGGGGTGAATCACATGAATATTCAGGTTATGTTGCTTTTCTTAATGCTTGGAAGTTAACGCAAGGGAGGAAATCTCCACCTCTTCTAGTGAAGGAAAAAAAAAGAAGAAAGAAAAGGAAAACAAACGGGGGTGAGAGAGAAATAAATTTTTGTTCTATGTTATTAAATAGTAATGTCATGTAATACACACCCAAGAGCTTAACAAGACTGTAGTACGACTAATTTAGCCAGTGCCTGTCTAATCCTTCATTAGCATACTATTTTTTTTTTTGCCTGATGGGTATATTGCTTGTTGAGAAATAATGTGAATATTTATTCAGCAGTAATAACTGTTGCTGCTTGAGAGCTTTTTTTACCGTGTGTGAACATGCTTATCCAGAAAAAGATTTCAAGCAGATGATCACCCTTGGGATTCAAGGAATTCATGCATTGCATGTCCTATCTTACCACAAGGCTGTACAGCAAGATTACTGCTTTTCTAATGAGATTCCAGTTTGAGCACAGAGACTGCAAAGACATCACCACCCCTCAGCAAATTGTACCTGTCTTCCAGAGGGGTTTAATGTCCACCTGGAACTAGTTTATTTAAGCTGCATTAGAGGTGCAAGTCTGTCTCCATTTGGTGCAACAGGCTAAGCAGTTTCTACCCGAGACTGTGCTAGCCTCCGAAGAACAGAGCCCAGTCCTCTTCCCATAGAAATCGGGGAGCATTTTTCTACCTAGGTCAGAGGAGGAGGATCAGACCACTCATTTTGGCATGTAACTTGTGTTCAGTATTGATGACCCCCAGAAAAATGCACCTGACGCTGCATCTCGTTTATACAGAATGGCATTTTAGGTCAAGATATCCCTTTTTAAAATAAGTTGAGATTATTCCTTTATGTTCTATTTGTCTGCTAAGAAGATCATTTCAAACCAGGTTTTCTTTTTCTAAAGGAAAAGATACTCAGTGTATGTATTTTCTGCAGTGAATATGGCTGTGCTACTAGCCAAGTAGTCACATCTTTTGTGCATACATTTTTGATACAGCTGTATTGAAATGCTATTTTTAGCGTTAGGGTGATGTAAGGGAAGCAGTGCTACATTGCCGGTACATAGTGCATTTAAACTGAAGCTAACTCTGCAATGGGCAGTTATCGCTGTGCTTCTACTAGCTTTACTAGCTACACTGATGTAAACTAAGGACGATTTCATTGAAATCAGTGAACGTAGGAGGTCTACTTTTCTGTTAATGAAACTCGAATCAGATCCATTAAAACTTATTTCAGGCTAACTTGTGAAAGTACAAGCAAGCCCAACGATTAGTAACCACAAGCTGTAACCTTTTATCATTCCTTAGGCGGTTAGTGGTTAACTTGTAGTAAAGCAACATTTATTTAAAAAGAAAGAGAACAAGTCCAAAATGTTTTGCATTTTGCTGGCTTTACTTACCATTTGTTGTACTATTTTCTTATTGTTGCAAGTTTTGGACAGCTATGATATCCTAGTCTTATTTGCACTGATGGAAACTAGAAAAGAATGAGACCTGGTGCCATATAGAATATTGAAAATAATTATTACAGTAATATTATATTTAAAGTATGTTAGGAATAGTTTTTAGGGATGCTAAGTATACTGCAGATAGATGGAACTATGTGTACATCCTCTGTCATGCTCTTAGATTTATTTTTTTTTTGGAATTAAGGTCTATTTCTTACGGTTAGATTTTCCAATTAATTGCTGATGATGATCTGGAAATGCACTCACTGAAGCTCAGACTCTCATGCATGTATTATGGCATTTAAACTAAAAAGGCAAGAAATCAATTGGGTTGTTTGTGCTGCAATTGACTGAATAGTAATTGAGACACAGGATATTGAAAGGTCAAAATGAGAAACATATCCAGAAAATTTCTTTGCAAATTACTTTCATGGTTTTTAATTAAAATTTGGTTCATAATTGAATTACACCTTCTATTTTGTACTTTAAATAATTTCTATGATTTGTGATTATCTTTGTATTTATGTAAAAATTACTGTATCCTTTATATACCATACTGCTTTTAAAAATCTAACTCCATTCTCATATGGCAGCTACCGGAAAAGGTGCAGCTTGCAAGGAATAGTGATCGGTCTCTATCAAGTATTAAACTACGACTGGGATGCAGACCTATGTTTCGGTAAACAAGCTATTCCATTTGCTTCTAGTAGCCAGGCATTACTGGGGCAGGCAGCTGGGTGAACTGGGGAGGAGGTTTCCCCTGCCACTCAGCTCAGAGCCCGACGGGTGCCCGTCTGCGCTGGCAACAGCGGCTGCTGAGGTGGTCTGAGCACCCCGGCACAGCGCTGGCACACCACTGCTTCCAGCACCCTTCTCTTCCCTGCTCCTCAGACTTGCAGGGAGATCCCTGGCAGATTTTTCTGCTTCAGCTTCGTAAAGCCTGACAGCCTGTACCCACATCTTCCGAGTCCCCAGGGGCCTCTGCTCTGCTTCAGGCTAGGCAGGGGACAGCACAGCCTGGAGCCCATCCGCCCACCCTCCCTGCAGCCCAGGCATCCACACCCAGGCACTGTTTCCCTAGCCTGGGCCACCACTTCACGCTTGCTGCAGCTCTCACTTGCCACCTTCAAAAGCCATCCTTCCACTTGGTCCCTTCCTACACCCTGGACTAGAACATGTTGACAGAAGAGTCTCTTTTCTTCCCATTTGTCTTCATGTGGACTTTCTCTTGTTACCAGGTCTCAACCAGGCTGCTATGGCTTGTTGCATCTCCCCATTGTTTTAATGCCCAATGTCTTGCAGTATGAGCCCTATCTGGCTCTGGGGTTTGAACACGGAGGGATGCTGCCGATCTGACTCGGCTGCAGTAACTGGCGTGGTTTTGGTGGGACACCAGTTGTATCATTCCCCTGGGAGATGAGGGCTGACTGGGTCCTAGATTGCTCTGGTCCTTAGGCTCACAGGACACTCATTTCCTCGAAGAGGATAATGCTACTGTTGAAAGGATAGAAAGGTGGGAAGAGAAAAGATAAATAGAAAATGGAATAGAAACAGAACATGTGCATTAGTCAGCCTTTTCAATGCATAATAAAAAGCATTTATATGAGATTAAATTCAAGCCTTGTGTAAGTGAAAGAGAGATGCTGTACTTGCTTTCTGCAGGAGACTGAATTTTATCTAAGCAGCTTTGCATTTAAAAAAAAAAATAAAAGATTGTTCAAATGTTGACATCTCCAAACCTACCTCTCCTACAATTTCCTCTAATAATCTGATGGCTCCTTCTTACACACCAAACAGTTTTGCTTTCATTTTGAAATCACTGGTTGTTGTCTTGCTTCCTTCCTATGGTTGTTTTGTTTTATTGCTTTGCCCTTCAGCTGCCCTTCCCTAGCACTTTTTATGATATTTGCTCCAATACAGAGGGTTTCAACACTGTTGGCATTCCTCCTTGTAAAAATAAAGCACAAAACAAGGCACATTAAAATATTAATAATTTGTTGTCATACCTTTTAAAGATTGCACTGTTGAGGATAAAAACAGGCACTGGCATGAATGTGAAGGGGTAAAAGTGGAAAAGATAAAACAACCGCAGCTTATCACGTTGAAACAAATCTTTCTTTACTATGTCTATGGTGAAATAGGTTCATGTAGATTTAATTTCTTTGTAAGAATTTGGGAAATATCTCCACCTCTCTTTGTTCCCTTAGTCTAACCATCCATACATTTTCCAGCCTTTCATCGCTCCTAAGCACTTACTCTCCCCTAATCTTTTCTCTATTTCTATATTTTTCATGAACTATCTACCCGAGATCTTGTGCTAGCTTCCCTCTTCTCTTTAGTATTTCATAAATAATTTTACAAATTCAAAGGAAAAAGTAGTCTTTTTTCCCTTATGCCCTTAAATTGAACCGTCTTCTTCCACAGGTTGGAAGGACTCATTGACAGACACACACAGCCTAGCTGTATTTAATCTCCTCTGTTCTGTCACTACATTTCATTCAGAAAAGAAAAAAAGGAATATTGAAATGCTATTATCACAGCTGGATGAAGCAGTCCCCTCTTGGATCCCTGTTCCTATGTTACATGATTCACTTCCTAAGCCAGACACTGTCTCTTTGGTACCTTTTACTTTTACATGCATTAACACGCATCCCTATACTCATGTAATTTTACACTCAGTTTTCTGCACTCTTACAATCCAGAGGTCAATGTGTGATAAACCATTCCCTAAAAAGTGACAGAAGAGTAAAGGCTCAGATAAGTTTTTAAGCTAAAAAGGGAAGAGAGAGAGGAGAGATATGAATTTTATATGCATAAAAGGTAGTTGCAACAAGAAACAGAGATCTTTTCCTGATCCTTGTGAATAGGTCAAGCAATACTGTCTTTAACTTTGCAGCAATGGATCTTGGAAATACCCTTCTTGTAGGTACAGTAGTGAGGCACTGGAATAAATTGCCTTTTAAAAGCATGGAGTCTCTGGGAAGGAGACTTGTAAGGACTGGTTACAAAGCCATTTCCCAGGACTAGCGTGTGTGTGATTGATCCTGCTGTGAGAGAGGTGGGTTAGCTCCCTTTCAACCCTGTTTTTGTCATTCTTCAGCACTTCTTTGCAAGCAAGTAAACTTGGGGGCTAAAGGAAGCAATGTCATGTATGAGCGGTGGCGCGCGCACACACACAAAATACGTTATTTGCATCAACCACTGCTAGAGGAAACCTTATCCAGGAACAAAGATGAGGTGTTATGAGCGATAGTCAAAAGAAATATCCAGAGTCAGAAAAAAGAGATAAAGGGAGAATTAATTACATAAATAGGTGACCATATAAATCAAGAACAGTCTATGTTTATTATGTGTGGGTTTAGTGTTTAAGCTACGTGTAGTATGTTAGAAGACCTCAGGAGACATATTTTCATGGAGCAGGTGAACTACAGGATCTCTTCCTTAGAAATATCCTGCTGTATCATAGAATCATAGAATAGAATCATAGGATCACTTTGGTTGGAAAAGACCTTTAAGATCATCGAGTTCAACCTTTAACCTAACCCTGCCATCCCACCACTAAACCATGTCCTAAGCACCTCATCTATCCTGCTTTTAAATACCTCCAGGGATGAGGACTCTACCACCTCCCTGAGCAGCCCATTCCAGAGCCTGACAACCCTCTCAGTGAAGAAGTTTTTCCTAATGTCTAGCCTAAACCTGCCCTGGTGCAGCTTCAAACCATTCCCCCTCATCCTATCGTCTGTTACCAGGGGGAAGAGACTGACCCCCACCTCACTACAGCCTCCTTTCAGGTGGTTGTAGAGGGCGATCAGGTCTCCCCTCAGCCTCCTCTTCTCCAGACTAAACAACCCCAATTCCCTCAGCCGTATCCTGTTGTTGGTAGGAGGCTAAATGACTTTCATTTACTAAATGAATACTGAAGTTCTTGTATTTCTCTGTATGCTGTACTTTGGGATTAGGAATACCCAGTATATGCTCATATCAATAGGCATACTGGAGGAACTGAGTATGTTCTGCTACCTGTTTCATATAGTAGCTCTGCTAACCTGGTCTAATGGTTCTTCCTGAGCTTTGAATATATGTGAACCATCTGGCTGTGCTAAGGAAGCGGGGCTAAACTGTATATCTTTGTTTATAAAGCATGAACGCAGAGTGTGGTGGGGCTAAGCTACTGTCAGAAAAGTTAGTCTTTTGCTTAAGAGAACCCGTTCCCTTTTCACACAAGACCCTGTGTTTACCGTTTAGACGGCACACACAAACTATAGGTTGGAGTTTTTCAAGGGGAGAATTAGATAATTCTGTTTGTTTGTGTGACTGCAAGCTAAGGCAGTTCTCAGGGCCTTGCCCTTTAACTTGTCCTATCACTATAACAGGAATAAAGAGCTGATCTAGCTCAAGTCTCTGACAGTAATCACACGTGAGCGATTTGGCCAGGATCTGATACTGCGCTTACTGCCAGGTTGCAGGGGGAGAAATTTTGAGGTCTTTCCATTTCTTCGTCTTACCTGTGCAACAGAAAGGCAGCTTAGTCAGTGCTGAACAAATGTCATGATCTGACTAAGGGTTTGTCCAAAACAAGAGCACAAGAGAAATGTCTTGTTTCAGATGCTGTGTCTTTTGGGAGATTTTTTTCAGGCTATAGAGTCATAGAAGTCAGTGGAAGCCCTGCCACAAACCGCAGTGGCCAGGCCCTACTGTGGGTCCCTCCATTTGGCACCAACCTTGCAGAAATCCTCTGTGCCATTCCGATGGGGACATAAGTCAAGGCGTTCTAGGATGAGCCCCTCGGAGCCAGCTCCAATTACTCAGTTACCCCATTTCTTTTATGGGCTAAGCCTAAATGGCGTCATTGCTGCTTCTCTCCTATGGGGAACTGAAACACAACACTGGTTAAACAGTGACAAGGTTATGTCTGAGAGCTCCGTGCTGCAGTCTCTGGCAAAGGCACCCAGCCGATTCCCCTGGATGGGGGCCTTGGGTTACTGTGTGCCCTTTCAGCCAGAGAAGCCTCTGCTCTGCCTGAAGTGCAACGTGATAGAGAGGTCAGAAGTAAGTAATAAGCTTACCCCGTTATTGCAGGGACAGAGCCGAAGTGGCCACAGCTTCAACTAGAATCTCACTTTTGACCCCGCAATTTGGCATAACCCGGGGAGTAGCTCGTCATTTTGACAACACCTTCGCAGCAGTGTGCCCGGAGAACCAGGGGGTTAACCCAGCTTCGTTTTTCCGAAGGGAGCTGCACCGTCCCGGGTTGCCTGCCTCTTGGCTGTGCCGGGTGGGTGTCCCATGGCCACAGCAGCACCCCTGGCCCAGGCACCCCCGGGAGGAGGGGGATGCTTTTGGGGCTGCAGCGGGGCTGCTCACCCGAGTCTCACTGGTGCCGCACCGGGTGGGGGGAGCCACCCAGCTCCTCTCCCTGCTGCGCTGGAGCTGGTGGGGGCTTTTCCCTTTCCCTGGCAAAGCTGCCTGCGGGGAGCTGAGGGCACCCCGGGGAGGGTGAGTGAGCCCCGGGAGGCAGGGGCCCGTCCCCTTGCCCTGCCGCTGTTGCTGAAGCTGGAGCCCTCGATGTGGCTCCCCAGAGTTAGTTGCTCAGCAACCAGAATCAATTAATGTGCTTTGCAGAAAGTGCAGGGGAAGCCCGAGCTGCTGTCAGCGAGAAGGCAGGAGGCTGAGGGTGACTCAGGATCCCACTCCCGCCTGACACCCATTCGGTCCCACCCCATTCTCTCCGAACCCCCCGTTAGCCACCCGTTCTCCTTCCCTACCACGACTTAGCGTGCGTCTCCCCAAACCCTTCAGGCAAGGTATCTCCTTGCTCAAGAACTCTCCTGCTTTGAGGGTTTTGCTTTTAGATCTAATTTGTCTTTTGGGGTTATTTGTCAAGCTTTCTTCAAGGCTTTTCTAGAATCCTAATATTCATGATCTTTGGGAAGGGAAAGGGAGAGCTGATGCTTTTGTCAGATGGTTTTAAAGATTCCTGAGGATGAGAAGGGTTGTTTGGTAGTGCACAGTTGAGCAGCAGTAATGAAAATGCATCATGTGTGAATTGAGAAAGTTTTTGCCTCTTCCTTTATTACAGGTAATCAGCACTGCATATATGAGACCAAAGAGGTAGTACTGATTGTTGTGAAACACATAGATTATAGAATAAATGAGGGGCTGGTGTGGTTTTTTTTTTTTTTCTTCTCAGTTTCTGCATAGTAATTTCAGGGCTTCGGTAAGGTATTATTTTCTTTCTTTCTTTCTTTCTTTCTTTGATTTACTTTGGAGTCCCTGTGATGACACCATGAATCTGGGAATGAAGAACTTCTTAGAGATGATTGGAAATGGCATTGCGGAGCTGAAACTTAACTGGAAGAAAAATATCTTCTGAAGAAGAAAATATAATGCACTGTAAGGATCTGATTTCTGGTGAAAAATTCAAGCCTAGAGAAAACTTGTCCGCTTTGTTAGGAAGAATGGGTTGGACAATTTTCTTCAATTCCAAAGGATATCTGAATGCCATGCTGAGCTTAATCTCTGCAGCATGCTCTGTGCTTCTCATCTCTTCCTGATGCACTGCATGGTAAGGCCTTTTTCCTTCCTTTTAATAATAACCATATTCTGTTGTGGTAAGGGGTAAAAATAATAGCAATAATCAAATGAAAATCGCAAAAAAAAATGTAGAGAGCTAACAGAAGAATGTTTGTTTGTGTGGTTGTTTCCAGGAGCAAGTGTCGGGATTACTGCAGCAGCTTTGTAAGATCATTTCTGTCTTTCTCCCTTGCTTTCTGATAGCGTGTATGCGCGTGTGGGTGTTTGTGCACACCTGTGCTGTCGTTTGCACTTGGACTGGAACATCAGTAGCTGTATTGTACATATTTCCATGCTAAGGAGGGTGTTTAAGGATTTGCTTTGACATTTCTCTCTTTTTTCCTCTCCCTCCATTCCCCTCCTCCTGCCTCCTCTTTCTTTCGCTCTGCCTGTCTCTCTGGGGTCGTGGTGTTATCCCTTCCCTGCACCTCAGCCGTGCGCTGACCGCTAGAAGGCAAAAATAGAATGTAAAAGAAATCCCATATCAATGTAAGAATTGTCCTGAAGTAAGTATTATCTGAGTAAATAAAAGCTACGGAAGGGTTTTGAATGTCTGCAAGATACTGTCTGCAGGTACAAAATATTTTCTTTATTTTGTTTCCCATGGGAATCAAACACCAAATGCAGACTTAAATGCTGTGGTTTAGGTACCGTGGGAGGCAGATCCTTTTACACACGTCAGAAAGCCAAGAAATGACCACAGTGAATTATGACAATGTTACTCTTGGTGACCCAAGTCATAAAATAAGCAAACCCAGCACGAGATGTTCTCATATCAAGTAAATTTTTGTCATGTATTAGTGGAGTATTGATAATTATTATAAATGTCTTCATTGGATGTTGCAAGATATTTTTCATTAACAGCTGTAATGGTCTTTCATCTTCCTGAATGAAAGGTGTTAGGGGAGTGCAAGGTGACGTTATTAACCAACTGCTTAGCTTACCAAAATTTAGGGTCATTATCAGGAAATTGCCAGGCCGATCAGGAATTATATAGTGAGCGTACTGAGATGGAGAACAGGTTAGTTTTCCAGAAAGCCTGGTTCTCTTGGATCTCTGTTTCAGAAATTAGGGTAGAACTAAAAGATTAAAAAGTAGTGATGTGAAATATGTGTATTTTCTTATGCATTCTGGTTGATCGCTGAGTGTGGAAGAGGGAAAGTTGAGTGCCTCTTGGGGAGCAAACTGTGGTAAGGGCCTGCCCCTGCTCTGAGGGTAACCCCTCGCAAATCCCACTGCTTTTGATGGGGTTAGAAATGGAGCATGAGTGGGTTTGTGTAGTGGTTGTCACGGGTTGCCCAGCTGGGTATGGAGGTTGACGGATTCCTGGAAGCAGGTTTTTGAGGGTGAGAGTGATACAAAGAGCCAAAGTAAAAAGACCAGGCCACGTCAGGACTCATGAACAAGAATCAGAGCTAAAATCCTGTTCAAAAGATGGAATTTTGTGGTAGTTCCCAATATATCTCCTCCTTGTGTGATGAAGGACTCCATAAGGCACTTTTTAAAGAGAGAACGGTAATGCAGCTTTTTCAAATCACTGCAGTAGGAGGAAACAGAGACAATACAAACACATCCCTGTAATGTGACAATTTTTCAGTAGGGTTCAGAGGAACCAGCCTTGATTTTAGGAGTAATGGTTCAAAATATGCATACATGTGCATTGAAGTAGATGTTTTGTGTATTTTACCATCTAAACTGTGTGACTAGTATAAGAACCAATAAGGAAAATTGAGGAAAGACAATACAACCCAAAAATTTCTTCTTCCAGTCTTTGCTGATGAAAGATCTTACTTGTGGAAGTAGGTCCCCTCAGCTCTGTATGTGAACAAGGACTGCATCCTAAATTCAAGTTTCCCATTGCAAATCTCTTCTCACATCAGCAGTTCTATTTCAATCAATGGGACAACTCGTATGAGTAAGAACTACTCATGTGAATAAATTATGAAAGGTTTTATAAGACCAGGCTCTTTGATTGTCATGGCAACAGATTTATTAGGCTTCAGGCATAATTTGTATTTCCCTTCTAAACAAAATATTTTTTTCTTTTACCCATGTGAATCCTTTTGCCTTGTAATTAGGACAGGAGAAATAGGTTAATTATATTCTTAAAGATCACGGAACTATACATTGTTAGTGAAGAATTATCAGACTATGCAAAAGTTTACTTTTATTAGTGATCTCCAGATCCAAGAGCAGTGTATTCTTATTGGAATCGTTCATTGCCCTATTTATTTTTGTGATAATATTAACATTGCTACTAGGTATTGTCAATTCTTCAGGCAACTCATTAAAAAAAAAAAATTCCTTTAAAATATCACTGATCCTATAAAAGTACTCACCATTATTAGATTCAAGAATACTTACCAAGATTTGCAAAACATTAAATATATTCATTTTTTACTTAGTACATGATGTTTCGCTCTTTACTTGATCCAGGAACATATTTATCTTGAGGGTATAGAATATGAAGTCATAATTATAGCAAACTTCCTACAGAATATAGATAAATTTTGAAATAGGAAACATAAAATCATCTGGATTTCCTTTCCCTGTGCAATTTTGCATACTTATAAATGTCTATATTATCAGGTTATGTATTGCACAGTAAGTAATGTTTCACTGTAATTTGCAAAGAACAGTTCCTTTTCAGAATACAGTGCATAGCAAATTTTTTTGCAATAGGTTCTGCACTGTGGAAGAAAGAAAAATATTAGAAAAAGCATAGCAACGTTTAAGATGTATCCAGTGCACTAATGCAGCAATAGGTTCATTTGTTTCTTTTATCCCTAAAATAGCAACTTATATGTAGCAAGAATAGCAGATTATTTTCTAAAAAGTGTGTGATTTTTGAGAGAGAAGGTTTTGCACAATACAGGTTGTTCATTGGCTTTAGCAAATATTTCTCTTAATGATTTACTGTGACTTAGAACTCTTTCTTTAGTGACATTTTTAATAATTTACTTTAAATGTTGGCACAACAGCTGTGTTTGGCTTTTGCTGCCAGTTCTGAAGCAAGTAAAATTAGTAATTTCCTTGTCTTTTAAGATACTATTTAATAAAGGTCTGATGCTGAAAGCACATGCATTTCATTTCAGCCCATTGAACTGATCTTTAGATAAACTCTGTGAGTTAGAGCTTGAACCACCTGCCCTGTCAGGGAATTTACCCTGAGCAGTGGAAATACTTTCCACACTTGCAGTAACAATTTCTAGTCAAGAAAAATGTACTTTAATAATACAACACATAAGCAGTCCTGCACTTGGAATGCCTTGAGCTGTCTTGATTCAAGCTCCCTCAAAAACCTGATTTTTGAAAGGCCTGCAAAAAAACCCCAAACAAAACCAAATGAGTCTTAAATTTTTGTTGTTTACATGTAAATAGCCACAGAAAGAATACTTATCTGTCAAGAAATTTCAGTGGACCAGCATCTGTGTTTTTCATAAACCAGGATAAAAAAATTGAAAAGGCATAATGTTTTTAAAGATGAAAACTCTAAAACTCCATATGTACAGAAATACTGATTTCAAAATGACAGTTCATGTTAACATTTTTAATCAGACTTTCATTTGTTACAAGAAAGTCTACTAACAACTGTTTATCTGTTTTTTTCTCAATGAAAATTTACAATACTTAATTTTTTTTTTGACAGGAAATATTTTATTATATATTTTTTCAACCAGATCTGTTACAGCTGTCCCAATATTTCTTGGCTCTCACAGGTCACCTCTTTAACTAGAAGTTCTCTGAAGGGCCATCTTTAGCACCACATATTGTATAGCCCCATATTACTGATACTGAACAGCAGCTCTTACCAGGCCTATGGTAGATGTAAGCTCTGATGGCAGTTCCCTCCTTTAATTCTTCTTGTGTCTTCAACAAAAAGCAGGCCTCCATTTTGCTGAGAGTTTTACAGATACGAAAAGAAGTTTCTACTACAGAAACCTTCAAGAGGCCTTCAAAATGCATGCAGGCAAGGAGTAGAACTAATCAAGTATTAATATCCTTATTAAATAGATAAGGAACTGAGGAACAAAGAAACTGCCCAAAGCTATACTGGCAAGGGAAGAGTTCGGAACTGAACGCAAATGTCCTTATTTTCAGTTCATCACTGTCCCTGCAAGGTTGCTCTTCATTTTGTTCATGTTTTTGCTTAATGACTTGCATTTGGACTTTTAACTTAATACTAGTTGAAGTATCAAATGTGAAAGGGAATTACTGATGCATACTTCCTTCCCAGTCTGCCACAGTTGTCCTAAAAATTCTTTTTTCTCTCCCAAGCGATTCTGTTTGAATGTAACCATTGATTACATAATTGTTTGACTACACAGGGGAAGTATATCCTAGATTAAACAGAAAATTACTGAATAGAAATATCCTAAATATGCCATACAGGTTCTGGGGGATGTGCATGTGTATCTGTTTATGCTGTCAGGGTTTAGGGATAGCTGTGGGGGTATGTAATGGTTTTGAGGGCTCTCAGTAAATGAATCAAATTTCAGCACAGAAAAAAAAACCTAGTTAAAACATAAAAAGACTGATGATTTGCTGCCTGGAATTCACAAAGGTCATTATGAATCCAGCACTTGTGTGCAAAAAGATGACACAGAGAATATGGTACGTAACAGTGATTCTTATTAGCTCTGGTATGCCTCCTCTGCCCAAGGTAATCCTTCAGTTTTTTATCCTCTTCATGAAAAAGAAAAAGACAGTTTGTACAAAAACTACTTAGCTGCTAAAATTACATCTGAAGTTTGGGAAAAAACCTTCTTTCTTGGCATCTTAATACAAACCCAGGAAAATTTTGTACATGTCAAGAAGGAAAAATGTTTTTTGTAACTGCGCCAGACTTTGGGAATGAGTTCTGCAGTAGACTATCCCAGAAGCTTAAGGGGTATCTGCCTTACTCTGGTCTACTTATACAGCTCCAGGTGTGATACACCTCTGGATGCTGACAGGTACCTTACTTACCCAATTACCCAATGACATATTAATGTAGAACAGCACAAAAGTCTGATTAAAAGCAATACTTCCACTGGAAACCTCAGCTCACTTGTGCTTTATTCCTGAGAAATGTTAAGAAGAGAACTTAAAATGCACCAAGTGCTGCATCAAGTACACTCTTATTTTTTGTGACATGAACTTTTTACTGTCTTACAATAGAAAAGGGTTAGAAAGGAATGCCTTAGACAATACATACTTCTTGTGATTTAACCTGGCAGGCAGCTAAACACCACACAGCCATTTGCTCACTCCCCCTAATGGGATGGGGGGGAGAATTAAAAAAAAAAAAAAAAAAGTAAAACTTGTGGGTTGAGATAAAGATAATTTAATAGAACAGAAAAGAAAGGGAAAATAATAATAACGATAAAAGAATATACAAAACAAGTGATGCACAGTGCAATTGCTCACCACCTGCTGACCAATGCCCGGCCAGTTCCTGAGCAGTGGACCCTCCTCGGCCAGCTTCTCCACTTGTTTATATACTGAGCATGATGTCATATGGTATGGAATAACCCTTTGGTCACTTGCGGTCAGCTGTCCCAGCCATGTCCTCTCCCAACATCTTGAGCCTCCCCAGCCCTACTCACTGGTGGAGTGGGGTGAGGAGCAGAAAAGGCCTTGAACTCTGTAACTAAGACATCCCTGTGTTATCAACATTATTCTCATCCTATGTCCAAACCACAGCACTATACCAGCTACTAGGAAGAAAATTAAGTCTGTCCCAGCTGAAACCAGGAAAGTACTCCATTATAGTGAGCAATTACTTAACTTGCTTCAGAATACTGCTCTCCAATGCACAGAGCTCAGGGCAGCCAGGAAGATCGCCTGCAGTCTATTTTCATCAGCAGTGATGCTGCATGGGGTGGTCCCCAGCCTACCTCAGCCCTAAACTACACCTTATGTTATCTGTAAATATCACAAAAGAGGCTATGAAAGGCTTTTCCGGTTAAGCTGGCAATTTTTCCATAGACCTTGAATATTAGAATACATAAAAGTGTTTAAGTTCAAACGTGCTGGTGTTTAAGAATTTAACGTATTATTTGCCCCCTAGTTCTTTTTTAAACTGGGGGGCTAAGGGATCCAAATACCTTTGAGGATCTGAGCATGGGGTTTATAATATTTGTATATTTTCTACAACATTAACAGATCAGGAAAGTAAATCTAATTATTATAGTAGGGTAGTTATTGAACTTTGACAGGTAAGGTGGGTTTTAGTTGATAAACCATTGGAGAACCACTGAAGTCCATGAACATAGGTAAAGAATTTAATTCATGGTAAGAGCCTCAGAAACAAAAGGCCTGGAGAAAAGTTGATGAGCCAAAGAGAACAGTAAGCTTTGATGAAATAGGAGATTGCAAAAAGGATGAAGGATGTCTGGTACTTCTCTTTATGAGAAAAGAGAGTGGAGGAATGCCTGTTCCAGTTTTCATCCGAGCTGGACAGAAGACAGTGGTGTGAGTAGAAAACAATGTGGTGGTTTTGAATATAAATCATGCCCTAATAGTTTGTTACCCATGTAATGAGGATATTAATGCAGTGCATATTCTTAGCTTCTGACTTCTGAAAATTTGGTACTTATCATTTTATGCATGTCTTCGTTAATGAAAATCATTACTTTCTGCTCCATGTGATACTGTGACATATTTGATGAGAAAAAATTGGACTTGACTTTGACACATCCCAAACCTGGCAATACTGTCTGTAAAGTGAGATGTTACTGAACTGTGTTAAGAGTACCAGAAACTTTCCTCTAAGGCAGGCAAGTCTGATGCTTGAAAACAAAACCATTTAACTTTTTGGATGAGAAAGCAGACGGCGAGACTGTTTGGAACCTTGACCTGGGTGTTGTTGAAATATCTTTTTCACTTTGTGCCTAAACCAAAAACTGGTTGAAAGGTTTTTGTTCAGGTATTCACAGCAAATGTATCTTTTCACTGAATATAGAAGCAGTACAAAATATTAGCAGGAGAAGGTAGGATTTTGAGAAGGGCTTTTAAAGCATTCTTGAAAGTGGCTCTTAATGGATGGCCACAATGGCCCTTAGGATAGTATTGTTTCTGTGCTGCTGAACATAGTACTTGTTCTCTATCTGTATTAATCAAAGATAGAAAACAAAGCTTTCCTTAGGAAGAGTCATCTGTTTCACTGATGTCATATCCATTTGGTTTGGGTCCCTGTGTTGGTGTTCCATAGCAAATGCTTTACATTGCATCAAAATGCTCTGGAGCTTGGCACAACTGGATGCGTTCTCAAAACACTGCTATGGAAACCTGTGACAATCTACATTGTACCTGCTCCTTTGGAGTCACTCTGAGATATTGTTAATGCAGTGTAAAGGGAACAGCATCTTTGACGTGACCTCATGTAATGCTCAGAGTGTTTCAATGCGTCAGTCACCGGGAACATTCTGAGCGTGCAATGTGATGTACCTTGTAATATGGTTTTAATATCGGTGCACATCAGAGCTGACTGAGGAAGAGTTGGTCTGTTACTTCTGCTCCTAATTGTTATCCCTCAAATTCTGCACCTGTTCATGTGCTTTCTAATGGAATTGTAAGAGATCACTGGCATCTTTGGATCTAGTCATTGTCCCCACCCTGAAAGCCACATGTTTCATGCAGAAGGGCCCACAGAGCATCTGCTCCATCCATTCATGCTCACCACAAAATAATTCCAGTTCTCGCTGCATTTGAGTAAGCTAGTAAAGGACCACAGGTCACATGGGCAGTGTTTCACAAGAGGAGATGGATCAAAAGCATCACTAGAGCCTTATATTCCTTTGGGGGAAAAAAAAAAAGTAAGTAGACAATGCCTAATGTCTAATGGAAATCCTACAACAGTTTTGCTGAATCTGTCGCCAAATTCGTTTGTGATCTCTCATCTGGCTTTCAGTAGATTTCTGAGTACATGAAGGCGGCACACCAAATGGGCATCACCAGGATCCTTACCTCACAACCTGTTCCTACCCACGGCCTTTCTATGGAGCCTCATATGGAGGTGCAGCATCTCCCTGCAGCAGTCAAGTCACGCATGAAGAGAGAACCAACCTTTCTGGATCCCTGCAGGTTAAGCATGGGAGTAGTACAGTGTGAATATGATGCAAACAGACAAGCTCAATAAGCAATTTCCTTCATAAAACAGAGAAGACCTTCCTGACATCAGTTCTTTAGGGATAATTCCCAAACATTTTTACCAAGTTACAACACATGAGTTTCTATACATCTTAAGAATCCGGTGGCATGTCCTTGCCCACACATCTTTAGCAGATGCCCATACAGATGTATCTTACCTTGACCCTTTTTGTGTCTATCCCAGTCTGTATGGACACACATCGCTAACCCCCGTGACACACTGTATCTGCATACATCCATCCATTGCATGCATGCGTGAGCTGAGTTTATCACCCCTTTGGTGTATACATGCATGCCCCTCCTGCAAAGAGACACAGCTGTGGGATCACTCCCTGTCCTGCCAGTCCATGGACCTGATCTCCCAGTCCCCTGTGGCTTACAGGCAGCTCCTCAGCCCTCTGTGATACTGCTAACAGATCCATCAGCTGCATAAATGATGTGTGCACAAATGATGTCTCCCAGGTGATTAAATGAAGGAGCCAGGATGGCCTCATGGGCCATGGCCATGTTCCACTTTCTCTCTTGGTCTATGAGCTCTGTCAGTATGATCCTGTGGGCCGTATCCATCGTAGATCCTTACTGTTTCTCAATGCAAAGCCCAAGCCTTGTGTACAGGACTCAGCTTTCACCCTCGTGTTAGTATATGATGCCTGCTACTGCTTTTAGAAATAGATCCCACTGAAATACAATGAGCTGAGATGCTTTGGAGGGCTGTTTGGGTAAGGAAATTGCAACCAGGTAGGACTTTTCCACTTCAGCTGCTTGATTTGCTTTACGCTTTGGGTGTGAAATGCAGTGCTTTGCACATGAATGCTCCTGTGTCCTCTGGGCTGGGGCGAGAGCTAGAGCTACCACCCTACTTGGGATTGTCACAGCTGCTGTGAATTGAAGAGGAGCCAGGGAATCTGCACTTAAGAAAGTCCCCATAACCTCAGCTCCCCACAGACATGAATGGCTGAGCCAAAGCTGCTATCTGTTTCACACTACTTTTTCTCCCATTCTGGAGGTATGCAGTCCCATCCCCTCCTGTGTTTTTATAAGACGTAAAGAGGCTGGGTTCTCATGGAAACCAGGTTACAACCACTGTGTGAGTCAGCTTCCAGATCTGTTCATCAGGGCTACTGAACCTTGCTTCTGTGTCCCAAGGTGAGGATTAATCTGTTAATGTTTGTAAAAAATCTATGTAAATGATCTGTATCATGCTGACAGGTCAAGTACTGCATTCCTCACTGACTGCTCCTCCTGACAGTTTAAGATATATGCCAAACAATGTCTGTGCTTTCAGACAGTGTTCACTGATGCAGCTTGACTGGCTTAACCCTCTCAGGATTTGGCCCTACTTCTTCTACTTACTGATTGGGTGATAGGGCCCAAATATGCAAAGCTGATGCTTTTTCACCTCACCTAGAATACAATAAATACATCAATTTATGCTTGTGCAGGACCATGAGCTCAAAGGAAATCTCTTGGATCTATTATAGCACACGTGCAATTCAGGTCCTGAAGGACACATGGAAAGCAATGAGGCTGAGCAGAGCTCGGTGCTTTGCTCAGCTGTGGGCAAGAGGCAGACGCTGCTTCTGCGAGCTGTTGGCAGGTTTTGGCCCTGTTGCACTCACAGGAGCTGCAGGTGCTCAGGACGGCTGCAAGGCTCAGCACAAGCCCCTCCCAGAATGTGAACCCTACCCAAGAGGAGGGTGTGCTTGAAATCTGGGAGCCTTTTTGTACTGTGCTTATCGTGTAGTTTGCAGGTATCAGTTATCAAGATCAGGGCCTGACAGTGGTAGATACTGTACAAACAGGTAGAGAAACAGCCTCTTCTAGAGAATTAAATTCTAAGTGAATTCAGCTTCCATAACTAACTCTGAAAGCACACAGAACAGCAAAAGGTGGCTAAAAGGTGAGTAACTAGTTTCACGGGCTGCTTTACCATGTACCTGGTCCCAGTTACCAGCATTACATGTGGATTATTATGTTGATTTTTGGTGTGAATTATTAATATTTTCATTAACTTCAATGCTTTTTGTAGTGATGATCTTTGCTGATGCCTCTTTAGGTGTATCTAGACTTTTCCTTAAATACCTAAGTTGGAAAATAAAGCTGCAGCATGAGGCAGGGGCTGTTCTCGGTACGAGCTGTTACTGAACAGGAGTAGGACAGCCAAAAGAAAGGGACTTTCTGTGAATCTTAGTTGTCACTTGGCCCTCTTCTTTGAG
Source organism: Gorsachius magnificus (assembly GCA_034008185.1). Lineage (NCBI taxonomy): Eukaryota > Metazoa > Chordata > Aves > Pelecaniformes > Ardeidae > Gorsachius > Gorsachius magnificus. Next base: position 54,196,727 of record CM067086.1, read on the forward strand.
GCTACTGGAGCTGATAACTTACTGTGTGGGTCATTTTCAGGGACTAACGCAGGGATATGGGGCCACACATCTGCTAGCAATTTGGGTGACTAAGTTATGAAAAATTATTTTTTGTTTCTGCCACAATTGCTTGTCTGGGCAACTTTTGCTTTCAAAGCCTAATCTAGTACCTGCTGGAGTCAGTGAGAATTGTGTCACTGATTTCTTCCACAGCTGGATCACACTACTGGCTGGTTTCATCTTCACCGCTGGTACAAGTTGCTGTGGTAGAAAATATGAACAGACTGTGAAATTTTGTTTATTTACCTGAAACTAGATTTCCATTTTTTTTCCTGCTTCAGACATTTATCTGCCACATACTTAAGGCTTCAGCAAATGTTCAGGGTATCCCTCTGTGGCTCTGCCCAATGCCTTTCCATGTAGATCTCCACTGGTATTAGCAGAGCTGCTCCACAGCTGGGCATCTCTGAGTTTTAGCACACATCTTGTTTAGTTTCACTCAAACAGCCTGTTTGTCAACTAAAAACTCCATGAAAATGATTGACAGTGAAAGGAACTGATTTCTCCTTCCTCCTTGTAAAATGACTGCATATCACCATTTAGGGTGTTTGCTTACACTCGTACTAAACAACCTGTATAAATGTACCCAGCTAGCACTGATCTAGCTGGGCTAAGTAACAGGCCAAGGAAAGATGGTAGGGCGTGGGTTTTGGGGTGCGTCTAATGGATGTAGTAGGACTGTGACTGTGGTTTCAGGTAGCTGGTCCTCATGGGGACCCTCCTACTTTCTAGGAGACTTCTGCTCCCACCTGGCTACGTTGGAGCTACCTTGGGCGCACTTATGTGTGCAGCAGTCCTGTGACTGCAGCGGAAGTATAGCTGATGTCAGTTATAAATGACTGCAAGCTGGAACAGGAGGAATTTATAAGCCATGTTTGGGAGGTTTTAAATACCGTGTTTACTGTGGTGTTAAAAAAAAAATGTGTAAAATTATAACAAAATAATGAAGACCAAACACCTGTAAATCTTCCTTTGATGAGATGCCTAGTAATATCCTAGTGTTTACAGTTTTGACAGCAAAATAACACAGAAAAAAACCCCAAAATTAGCATTTAGAAGAAGTCAGGAATGAGAAAACAGAAGGAAGGCAACAGAGACTTGTCCTAACAGAGAGTTTATGGCTCTTGAGAGAGGGCAATGTGCCATCTATGAAGAGCAGTCATTTTTGCAAATCCCTGTTTTCCTGGTTAGCAATTACAGCCTGGCAACAGTGAGGCAGAGGCAGCCCACACAGTGCTTTGACAAGGTGGAAATCATGTTCAGTAGCTCTGCCCAGCCTCCTCCCAGCAGCACATACCTAGGAAGAGAGTGCTAATGAGCGGGGAGGGTGGGGACGCAATTCCTCAGAGCCAGGGTTGTCCGTGCTGACCAACTTCCTGACTGCAAAGGATGCCCCCGTGCTCACGGAGGTGTCCCCTGGGGTCCCAGAGGCCCTAACTCCCCAGTCCTCACCTGGTGCTTTGTGAGAGGCAAGAGCCTAACAGCAAAAATGTTATTGCAAGTGCAGCATGGAAGAGTTTTCTTTTAACCAGTTGTGAAGCATACGGAGGGTGGCACAGTCATCACGCTGGTAGAGCGTGGTGTACATGCAGGTAGCTATGAGAAAGCTATTCTGTCCTTAATTATTTGCAAATACCTGCATGTGGTGAAGTGCTGTGCATTTGTAAGTCATGCACATTTTCTCTTCAGTAGTGTTTACTTTAGCCCCAGGGACAGTGCAGAGAGCTGAGCTGTGACCAGAGCGGATGACTTCGTCAGAGGAGGGAAGTTACCCAGCCTCACTGACAGTTTTTTATGAAGGGTTTCCCAAGGCCAGCCTGCAGCAGTGCATCACTACAGATATGCTTTTGACATTTGTAGTCCAAGAAGCAGGGGTATTCAAAGTAAAACACCGCCAGTGGGTTTCCATAAAAAGCCTGATTCTTGAATTATTTGTGGGGGTTTGAATGTAGCTATGAGTCGTACAACCCTAAGCTTTCTCTTGGAAGGAGTCCACCAGCCTACATCCATCTTCCTTCCACCCCCGAGCACAGTGAAGCATAGCAATGCTGCTTTGCTCTGCAAGCTACCTGCATCCACCCTCCGGGCAGTGAGCAGCTCCTGCTTTGGCTTGCACCTTCCTAGAAAGCTCCAGTGAAGAAAGGACTGGAGAAAGGAAGAAGGAATCGGGAGCAACTGGAAGAAAGAGAGTCACGAGCTTGGGCAGACAGACTTAGGAGTCCTCTGAAATTTTTCTTTCAGAAATAAGGCAAATAATGCTCCTGGCCAAACCTTAGTTTCCTGAAAATTTGACGGAATTAATTTCTTCTCCATAAAATAGACCATCCTTTTGGAAAAATAGCTGGAATCTCCCTTACTAACCGATGCAGAATAGATTGTCCAGCTTTCCTACAGCTGCTGCCATAGGTCCTAGTTTGATTACAGGCATGAAATGTAGGCAAGTGTAATTATGATGCAGGCAGATTTATGTGTTCCCAGACAGGTTTTCAAATAACAAAAAGAATATAAATCCTGGATCTATGGAAAGAAAATGTCCATTATTAAAATCAATCCACAAGCTTGTACCATGAAAAAGCTTTCTTCTTCAACACAGCTGTCAGCCCCGCTGAGATTTCAAATTGGATTTTGTCTAGTGTAACACTCATTTTCTATCTAAAAAGCAAAGTCAGAAGCATTAAAATTTTGTTTTGGGTTTCAAAAATACAGAAAAGCTAACATAATTGCTTTACTAACATAGAGTTATGAGCTTTTAGGCTTTCCACTTTTTGGCAAAGAAAGGTTACACCTTTTGATTGATGGAATAAGACATTTTCCTATATAAATTTGCCATACGCTTCCTCTTCAGGAAAAAGTCTTCATGCCTTCCTCTCCTCTGGACTGTTTGGCATGGCTCTAGTTTGTAACTGCCTGTGCTTCACTCCAGAGCTGGCTGCGTTTCAGTCACCAGTCACTGTGCAGAGTTCCTGTATGAATCATTGGTGTGTGCTTGGCATCTGGAGATCTAAGGAATTAAAAAGTATGGTTCACATGTCACACTGCTACTTGAAAGGCTTCCAGAGATGCAGAGGCAGGTCTGTGGCCTGACTGAGGCAATGCCCATGTCAAACTCAACAGAAAAAGTCTCTGGGTGACAAAGGCATGTCCCCTGTTGGACCTGTGGCATGGGCAACACTGCTTGCAGCTTCAGCCTGAAGAAGAGTGGTTTAGAGGGTGGCACAAAGTCCCAACTCTGTGAGGAGAACAAGGGTTGGATGTGTTACCTGTGTTGGTAATGATTGGGAGAAGCTAAGGACTGATAGGATAAGCAAAATAGGACTTTGCTTGAGTTCTTAAATTAGCCAGGCTTGTGTGAAAGTCTTTGGAGAAAAATAACTTCAAGTAAAGAGAAATCTTTGGAAGGCTGCTTCTGTATCAGGAGGAAATGGAGAGGAATTTAGTAATTTAGTTTCAGGATGTTTTTCTGAGTTGTGTCAATTTATTTTCATTCATCATTGGCATTAACACTGACTTGACAGGACAGCACCATTATTAGTGCTTTATTATTCTTTAGCAAAATAGTATGTATAATAGCAAAAATAAAAAGAAATCTGCACATTTTATTTGGGGGTTTTGTGCCCCTCCTTGAAGTCTGTAGAGCCATAGATCAATTGCTAGTGTTTAGTGACCTCCTGCCCAAGAGTGTAAGGCCTGTGGGTGGGTCTTCTTCTACGGCTGGCACTTGTACAGTGCATAATCTAAGATGACACTGACCCTTGCAGCCTCATGGGAATAATATTTTCAGCAGGATGAATTGTTCTTGAATGTTTTCTTCAGTGTACTGTGTTACATGCCCAAATGTTTTTTTCATCATCTTGAGCGCACGTCCTACATTTCCTCTCTGCTCTTTTTGTTGCATGGTTTTGATTGCAGCCAACAGCAAAGGTCAAAAGATGTTTTACTGTATCTATTACTATATTTCTGTTAAGCTTACTTAAATTGTTGGTGCTGCAAAGTGACTTGTTAAAAAGCTTATGCTGCAAGACTTCAACCGGTATAAACTGCAGCTGAGCTGCATCAGTTTAAACCAGGTGGTCCAGAGAGACAACGTGGTCCAAAGAATAGGGTACTGATCTGGAAACCGAGAAAAAGAGTTCGGTTCTCTGAAGCTTCAGTGGGAAGCTTCATGAATTTAGATAAAGTTTTTCATTTTGCTCTGCTTCAGGTTTTCTGGATGGGTGGTGGAGTGACACTATATTTTAAAGCACTTTGCACATTCAGTTTTTCAATGATGCAGTCTTATTTCTTTCACATCTAACGTTAATCAGTACAACTGTCTGTTTAATTTACATTACAGATATGTTCTGAAATCATAATATCTAGGAATGCTATGGTATCATTGAGCAGATCAATTAAGTTTACCAGTGTCTGTAAGTATTCACTAGAAGGTATCATTTCTCAGTCCAGAATTGAACCAGCACTGAGTTTTGCCCATCAACCATCCCTTTCCTATGTAGTAAAGCAAATCCAGAGGTTTGCTTACAGTATGAATGATTCCTATCAGAATTTTCAGGTTAACCTGAACTAATATTTAATTCAGTCTTTTAAATTAGCCCTCAAATGGCCTTTGGAGAAGTTTGGCCCAAGTGTCTTTTTTTTTTTTATTTTTTAATCCCAGATATGTGACTCATGCAGGATCTTCAATTTTTTTCTATCTATTAGAATCTCCTTCAATGTCATGAACTGACAATACCTGAATATCTCTTCTACGATTAGTGCTCATTTCCCAGTTTTGCTTCATGAGGATAGTCCTTTCTCTCAGCAGAGCCTGAAGAACATTGTGGAACTTCAGGGCTGCCATCTTCTGTTGGTTTTAGATGGTCCATGACCACAGGTTTTTTTTTTATTACTGTTATGCTCATTTCTCCCAGTAACCTCACCCCAGGACTCCTCGACGCTGCTTTACAGCATGAAAGAGGAAGAAATGGATAAACATCTCCCTAGAGGACCATTTGGCTTTAAAAATACAAGTAGAGCCGAATGGATACTTCACAAATGTGAGCAAAGTATCTTAACTGAGAAAGCATCAGTCCTATAGGAATGGTGTGACAGCTGCTAGAATAGAGAACGGTATGTGTGAACATGCGGAATATCTTGGACAACAATTCATGACAGGTAAACACTCTGTTTTGAAAATTAAGTTGAAAGAAACATTACCAACCTACTATTCTAGGCATGTTGCTGTTCGCTTACTTATCACACCAATTCAGTGGGACTCAGTGCTCTCCCTGTGTGTTATAAGGGCTCTGGGACTTACAGGCAATCATTTCCAATGACCAATTTTGCATAATTCAGCTACTATGAATATTTTATTTATTATTAGCAGTGTCTTTATTGCAAGCAATATTTTTAAAGAATCCATTATATGCTGAAAAAAATCAGGTTTAAATCTGGCTTTCTGTTCTGGGGGCATAAATCCAGATTAACTTTCCTTTTAACAGTAATTTTACTTAAGGTTTGTGAACAGAATTTGGCTTGGTGTCCATTGAAGAAAAATGTAGGAAAACATACATTCCTCTCCCTAAATCCTTAACAATTATCAGTATGCTACTGAATACTCCTAATGTAAGAAAGCAGTGAAATATTTTCAGTTTTGAGGCTATGCTTTTGCTCTTATTCACGTTTTACATGGGCTTTGTTTTAAATCACTGGCACTACATTAGAGTATGTCAAGATGCATCATATAAACATATACAATTTACCATGACCTTGAGGCAACGTGATGTGTATGTTACATTACATTAGCTATCAAAATATGTTCCTTTTATAGTACAGTACCCACTGCAGACAGAGAAAGAACATGGGTTGTTAGGCATACTGTATAGAGTTGGAAGACATATGCAAATAATCTCTCTGGAACTATAGCCACATCATTTGTATCTTTTTAAAGAGAATAGGAACAGGCTATAGGAAAAAAAAATAATCCAAATGGATTTGCTCCTTGTGCAAGCTGACACCCATTGCTGAACGATGGAAAGCTCTGAACCTCAGGAAGCTTGTTACTGTGAGGGTGACCGAGCGCTGGCACAGGTGGTCCTGAGAGGCTGCAGAGTCTCCATCCTTGGAGATACTGAAACACCGTCTGGGCATGGTCCTGGGCAATGGCTGTATGTGGCCTTGACTGAGCAGGGGGCTTGGACCAGGGAACCTCCAGAGGTCCCTTCGACCCTCAACCATTCTGTGGCTCTGTGACACCCACAACTCGCAACAGCAAGCGCTTGCTATAACAATGCGCCAGTGCACAGGGGTTAGGAAATCCAGCTCTTCCCATACTCCTTTCTTCACCACCTATCCTGATGGCCTTCCCAGAGTATTTTGTGAGTTAATCGTGACCTTTTCACTCCCGAATCCTACTTCTCTGCTGTGCCACAAAACTCTACCCCAAACCCTGAAGAGGTGTCACCTCACTCATGTGTTTTCCCAAATGTACCACTCCCCACACAGCCAGCTTTTTCCCCAGGAGCGTGGGACCTGTGGAAGTGGAGCTGCTGCCCCTCCTGCCTGCCATGCTTGCTCTGAGCACAAGCCAGAGGGGCAGCTGCTCCTGCGGACTGAGGGCCTGGCTCTCCTGGCTGTGCTGGGTTTGTGCAAATTGACCTTCAGCAACTCGCTTCAACCTTCTGTTCTTTCCCCCGCCTTCCCCTACTTCGTACTGTTGTAATTTTGTAAGCTGCTTGGGCTAGGTATCGTTCTCGCTATCTGTGTCTGGTTTCTAGCCCAGACATCAGAGGGGTTGCCGCATGCTGCTGCAATATAAATGACTAATGATGATGATAAAAGGTGTGGGAGTTGGTTGCCTGGCGTGTTATCCTACTTTGATAACTTTGTTTTAGAAACTAGCTTCTTCCCTCAAATTATCTGTTATTTTATCTTATTAGGTCTAATATTTTAAAAGCAGCAAGGGATTTTCTGCTGCCTCTGTATTTGAATGCTAATCCCAGGACTTTGAAAGAGGCTTTGAAATTTTCAGCGTTTGGATGGCGTTGCTGTCACGGGGCCAGTAGCCTTCAGCGTGAGTTGCAGGTTATTGGCACCTTTAAGAGCCAGCTGCAACTGTGTCCTGAAAGAGGCATTCAATAAAGAAATGCTCTATTTTTAAATTTGGGCTGATATAGGTAATAATAACACACAAAACAGTATGTGAAAAGAACGTTAGCAAGGTTGCACAGCTCAGCACTTGAAGCTAAGAAATGCTGCAAGTAAAATTGTCTCTACTCCATTAATTTCCCACCTTGCACAGGTGCATCAGTCACAGACTATTTTTGCCCAGGATCTGAGTCTTGCTTGGTGCGCATAATAGATGACACAGTTTGTGAGTTCAATACTTGATTTTCTTTCACTGTTCAATGCATAGCTCAGACTCCTGTGAAGGCAAAATTATTTCCCGCTGGGGCATTACAGGGTGTTCCACCATGCAGGTCCTTGCCACGTGCAAACGCTGACTTATTTCCATTTACAGCATCTTAATAGCAATTCTGGCTATCATTACTCCCTAGAACAGCTGGTAACCTAAGGCAAAAAAGAGTAAGATTACAAGTAACCATAATTGTGGGTGCCCCATGTCATTTTTTTTGAGTACCTGGCAGCTCCCATTGGCTTCCGCTGCAATGGTCAGTGCTCCCCACTTCCAGACACTCACGCCTCCAGGGCCGAGTCAGGCTCCCAGAACACGAAGCACACGGAACAAGGGAGCAGCTTTGAAAACCGTGGTGTGAACGAGTTGTCCCGTTTCTCAGGGCAACATCTCATGCCTGCAGACAAAAGACTGCTGCTCCTCTTCTCAGGCTCTCCTGCCATCTTTTAAATTCTGGGGAAAAAAAAAAAAAAAAAAAATTGAACCATCCTACAAGCAAAGCTTTTTTCTCTCTTCTTCTATGGCAAATGCACTGTGCTCTGACTGAAGCTGGAATTTGGTGGAGAGAATACTGCTTAGCTAAAACCTACCTGATAACAGATGAACAGAAGGAGGCTGAATTCATCTTGGATCACCTGTAATTATGGCATTTTTTGGTTGGTCTTTGTAAATTAATTACAAAAAAAAAAAAAAACAAAATTTTTTTTGAAAAGCAAACTGAAAACCTTTTGCTATTAAATTCTTATACTGACAACCGTCAATGTCATTTCAACACCCTGAAGTGCTACAAAGATTCTTTGAGCTAAGAGAGCAATTAAACAAGAAAAAAAAATACAGTAGAGGTAATTTCTTTTATAAAACTGATCACTTAAAAGTAAACACATTTTCAGATGCACAAGACCACCTTCAGCACCTGTATCAGACCATCTCAGCTACAACAAAGTTGAGAATGCAGCCCTTGCTTCAAGAGTGAGGATACTTGAGTATTTCACAGAAAAGGTTTCCAGGTTTCTATGTGGATAAAACAACAATTGGTTTCCAAGCTTCATTCCTATAAACAGCAAAACTGGGTGAATTTTTTCCCAGAAAATGCTTTCCCTGAGACAAACGGCCAGCACACATCACTTCAGACCAAATAGCTACAATTTTAAAAAGTTATAAAAAAACCTGAATGCAGCTTTCCTAAATCAGAAAGTGTCAGCTGGCTAGAATTATTTGTAATGTCCCTTAATCTAGGTGTAAGCAATTTGGGGAATAAAGATATAGCTGGAAGTAAAAGTGGAGATTTTAGGCTTTCTAGATTGTGGTTGTACCCACAAGCTAACAGCTCTTTTACAGAGAAGCTCAAGTGTTCTATTCCTCAAGCTTCTGGATGCTCTTCTGGAGCACGTTTGCTTTGTAAGGAAAGGTCAGTTCTGAGGTAAAGGTAGTTTGATCCATTATAGGTGAAATTATCTGCTGGCCTTGGCTAATTTAGAGATATTATATAGAACAATATTAATACAAATTTGTCTCACTTTTCTATCTCTTAATATTTCTTAAATGTCTTCTGGAGCAGCTCGGTCTCCATTCCAACATGCAGTGGTGAAGGCAGATCTTCAAATTGCTTGTGACAGGTTCTTTGCCTTCTGGCAGATAACAGAGACCTGTCTTTCACTCAGACTTGGGTATCGTATTTTTTCCTTTACAGCGCTTCAATGTATTTTTGCTCCTAAAAGAGAACCCTGAAGATGCCCTTGGAATAGAAAATGAGGTGCTGAGATATGAAATGATGTAAAGAGATACTTTAACATCTCATTCTTCACATAGCTATTTCAGACAATGTTACTTTTATCTGGGCAAAAATGCAAATTTTAAGGTTTTTAACAGTTGGAGGCTTTTTTCATCTGAATATGCCAGCATCCAGGTGTGCTCACTGTAGAGTTTTTTTGTTCTGTTTTTTTTAAGCTCAGGATAGATGGGCAAAAGAGTAAGAGAGCGAACTCTGACTTAAACTTCAAATCTTTATTCTATCATAATTTCCCAGGTGTGGAAGGAAGGGAGAGTTGTTAACTTTTTTTTTTTTTTTGAATGAAAGCTGTCCTTTCTACCAACCTTGGTAGCACACAGGCTCCACATTAATACCAAAAGTCTGGAAGCGTTTTGTCCTTTATTGCTCCCAACCCCCCCAGTATAACTAGAAAAGGCAGAGAGAAAGGTAAGAGAGAGAACCAAAAGCATGGAATGGCTTCTGTACAAGGAACAACTGGGCAGACCAGGAGCTTTCATTCTTGAAGGAAGACGACTACAGGGGTATGGTAAGAGACTTAGAGCATTCTAGGTGGCCTGCAGAATAAAAGCCAATTATAATTTCTCAAATTACATAATGAGGAATCAAGTGACAGGTTCACATAACAAGTGGATACTTTTTCATATGTCCCTTAACAGTTTTTTGAGCTTGTTTGCTAGAGGACACTGTATTAAAAAAAAAAACCCAAACCCATAACATGTTCAAGTAGCAATTGGACAAATTTAGAGAAAACAGATCTATGAAGGGGCATTGAATCCAAAGATTTTTTCCTCTGGGGAAGCAAGTCCTTGACCTGCAGATTTCCAGGCTCTAGTTAGGCACAGGGGGGTAAGCATTGCTATACACTTGTGCTGTGCATCTTTGGCATCAGCTAATGACAAGGGCACACCTGACCAGTCTGGCTCCATTTGGCTGCTTTTATGCCCGTTACCACCACAGCATGTTTGTCCTTTACTGGACATCTTATAAGGCAGTTCTGGGAAATCTGGCTAGCTCTGACTGTCCTTTCCCCACTGATGCGAAAGGAGCAGCCGTGGGTCACAAAATACCCATTCGGGGCTGGTGTTTGGTGGTTCTTCTCCTTCCCCATTGCAACTGCTGCTGCGGGGGCAGGAGCCCCTTGGGCTCTGCAGGACGGGGCTCAGCAGGCACCAGATGAGGAGGGAGCCTGAGAGATCTGTTCCCCATCATTGTGTCCACAATATGCAACTTTTATCTTTCAGCACTAACTGTTCATTGCAGCAGAGCAGTAAATTGTCTGAAAATGGAGTACACACATCATCAGTTACTTTTTTAGAACCAGTGTATTTGCACACATTGCAGAGGGATTCATGTGAACAAAATAAACACAGACCATGTCATTCTTCCTCTCCTCTTGCTGATAGAGGGTATCAGGAGTTAATCTCAGGAAGAGTGGGAGGGAGGAAACACTCTTTTGACTCAAAAGGTCTGAAAAGAAATACGGAGCATTTAAAAGGAGGAAAATGGCAAGTGTGTGCTGCAGTACCAGCCGAGAGGCAAACGCTTCTGCTGCCGAGCATGAGCACCAAGCAACCAAGCACAGTGCTGTGTATCAGGAAAATGGATTGTGAACACAAAATAGGCCAGTCTAAACCAACAAGAATTACACTGAAATGTCACCACTGTTTGGGCCCAGCCAGAAAATTAATCATCTCTGGATCTGTGAAATTTGGAGTTTGAATAGTAAATGTTTCCCGTTGTGTTTTAAATAGGTTGCTAATTTTGATCAATAACAATTCATTCTTTGTCGTGCATCTCGTATCAAAGGGGAGAGGGCTATGGGTTAAAGGGTGACTTACTCTCGTTTCAGACAGGTCGGTTTCTTTCACAAACTACAACTCAGGAAGCCTTATGAATGCTGGTATGGGAGACCTTGCTGTAGGTGGAGGAGCCAAAGGCTGGTTGTGAGGCTATAGATAGCACTGTCTTGACAGAAGCAGGTAAAGGAGAGTCTGTAGTAATAGCCTGGTATTTAAGGATGGGTATTCTAAACATTTCAGGGTTGCGCATGGTCTTAGAGACACAAATGAGGAGAAGGTAAAACTGTAAAACTGGCTGCAGGTCCTTTGCCTCCTCTGAGTTCTGAGCTGCCTGGGGGACAAAAAAAAGCTGCTGGGACAAACTGGATGAGCCCCATGGTGGGGAGCAGGACGAGCCCTGGAGTGCATTACTTATCTGGATTCTGCCCTCTCAGAACAATCTCTTTGCTGCCAAGTGCCTGCCTTTGTTCTAGAGGAGGTCTCGCTTTGCTGAGACCTTCGGAAATATCCTGGCTGTGGTGCTATAAATAGCATGTGTTTCCCACTGACTAAAACCTGCCAGCGTAGCGGCAGCCTGGCATGGGTTTATTTTCCTGCTTGAGGACTGCATAAGTGCTTGTGTCCTCTCTCCGCTGAGACATCCCTGCGCTTCAGGCGCTGGGCTCGCTGCTGGGGAGTGTTATTGAACCTGGCTCCCATCCCTGCTCTTTCTGGTCCTTTTTCTCTAATGAAAGAGCTCTCCCTGGGCACCTTTCCTTGTCTCCCCTCTCCCTTCTCTTGTGGCAGGTCTTTGCTTTTCCCAGGTATTCTGATTTCTACTGTGTATTAGATTCTGCTTGTTCCATTTCAATTCATCTGCTATTCATATGGACTGTGCGCTGCCTGTGCAAGCTGCTGTCTCTGAAGGAGCTTTTAGTGAAGCTTCTTATGGCCCCAGAGCTTCTTTTGGCCTTATCCTTCATTCCTATGGTGCCTTTCAGTTCTGTGAAATCCAACTCTAAAAATAAATGCAAATGGGTGTCCCTGCACCCGCCAGTCCTTCTCTGAGCCAGATCATGACCGATAGCTGACAGCACATTGCGTTAGCGGAGTTTAGGAGAGGACTTATCTTGTCCAAATGGCACAAGGATCCTGAGTAAAAAGAAGCAATCACAGAAATGAGAATATGCCGGTGTCATCCTTAGAAAAAGGACTGCTAACGAGCACAAATGTGCCTGCTAACTTTGCCTTCTGCCCCGCGCCCCCCCCCCCGCCCCAGGCCACTGGCAGCACTTAACTGCCCTGCTCAGCATCTTGCCCGGGGGCTGTCCAGGACCTGAGCAGAGCACCCAGCTTTCCTTAGCCTGCCCTTGGAGGAGAATGAGGTTAAAAGAACTTGTTAGGAGGAAAGGAATAAAACTCGGTGTAGCTGTGATGTTCAAGTGGGGTTAAATCCTCCCTGCTTGGTAGTTCGAGCACTTCTTTGTGAGATAAGGGAAGGTGTCAGCTCCAGCAGCATCTGAACTCACACTCGGCTTCGTATGATTTCTGTGCCCTCTTCAGTTTGCTAATCAAAACAAGTTTCTGCTTCGTGTTTCTTATCCCCAGAGGGTGGAACTATCCTCAGAAAATTAAAGCTCTCTTATCTCTTAATGTGTCATCACAACTAATAGCCTGGGGACTGTAAACAAGTTTAAATATCAAAACAATTTGGCTGGTGATTGTCTCTGATTATGGATTAAGAACACAAAATTTGTGCTCGCTGATATTCAAGGTAGATTGAATAAAAGGAACCAGATCCTCAGCCGGTGTAGGCAGAGGTAGCTCAGCTGAACTCAGGGGAGGGAGGCTGCTTTCCGCCAGCTGAGCATCCGACCCTGGGAGCTTTTCGGAAGTTTTCGTCCTTGTTTTTTCCAAGTGCCAGATAATATGCGACAGCACGGGCTGGTGAGTGGAGCGCTGAGGGCCCCCCCAGAGCCCTGACTGTCCGCCCCTCCTCTGACCTCCCGGGAGCCCCCCTTCTGCTGGCTGCCCCCGCCACTCGCGGCCTCTTTGGGGAGCTTGTAAATAATGACTTAGAAGAGCAATCACTTAAGATTACAAAACTTTTTCAAGATCAAGTCAAGGTGCCAGTATACTCAAAAGCTGACAGATACGCCAGGGCAGGGACTTTGCAAGGGATGCGCTTTGTGTCTTTGGCGTGACAAACGTACTGTGGTAAATTCACAAACATGCACTTGCTGCTGCCTTTTCCAAAGCCCTGCCGCTAAGCCATCACCTTTAGCTCAGTTGCTGCTCACGCTGCGGGTGAAGGGATGAGTATGGATTATCTCCTTTTGCTAGCAATGCTTTGCCTAGTTCACCCGATCGCAATGACAGTGATGCACAACGGGTCCCACAGATCTGGGGGGATGATAGCGGGTATATATTATAGCACTGTTGGATTTGAAATTCTTCATGTTAACGTCTCCCTCTTTTGGAAGGAAGAATTTGTGGGATCATTTTTTTGCCATAGGCTGGGCAGTTCTTCAAAGAATCCCACGGATGAGAAACTGAGGCAGAGAGAGACTAAGTGGATTTCCCGTAGATGTGTGAAGTCAGCAGCAGTGCAAGGAGATGAGTAGTGCAAGGGGTGTCCTAAGCACTGAACTGTCCTTTTCTCCCCTGTGCAATGCAGAATACGTGGAATACATATCTTTCTATGGGTAGCTTTTCGCAGTACATATATTTTCAAAAGGCTGATGTTAGGTTAATGATGAATCTTACAAAATGAAGTAGGAAACACATTAATTTTGATGTGGCAGGAAAGTGCTTTTCTAATGAAGTAGTAATGAAATAAGAAGGATAGTTATTAAAGAACTAGTAAATCTAGTGCTCTCTATCCCTCCTATCTCAGCAGTTCTAGCAGCAGTTCTGGGTATGGAAAAGGAGTGTTTCTGACAAGCATGAAGTCCCACCAGAAAAACATAAAAGGAGCAATGTGTCATAATAATCTTAAAAATATGAAACAATGTCAAATAAATGAAATCAATTTCCAGAAGAGAATAATAAATGCTGAAAAAGGTACCCAGAAAGCCAGAAGACTTTTCTGTTTTCTTAATTGGGTTAATTATACTAAAACTGACAGCAAATATTTTCCCAGTAGCAAAAAACACCCACAAACTCCAGCCAGCCAAAACACGGCTCTGAGTATGAGATCTGTGAAGGTTAAAGGCTTGAGACTGCCATTAGGAGAGTGCTCCTCTTCTCCCAAGGTCAGTCCTTAAATGTGGAGAAGTAATTTAGGTTTTGGTCTCCTCACAGTTCAAAGTCAACGCTTACCTTGATGTCAACAATGCTATATTTGGCAAAGTACTAATATAATTGTATTTCGTCCCAGTCTTGTCCTGTTTGAATGTTAAACGCCTCTTAGTACCGAGCCCATTGTGCTCGCTCTCTCTCACAGTCCAGGCGATGTATAAAATAGCAAGCAGGGTGGACCCACTGGAGGAATCCCTCTGGGGAAATTGTTGGTGCCAGTGTCCACACTACACGTGTTTGGGGGGTTTTACTTCAGTCCAGCTTCTGTCGGGACCCCTGCTCCCATGGAGTGAAATTTCTTTTATTGTTTTTATAGCACATGAAGAGTGTGAGGAGCACATCTTTGGGTGTAGTTTCATCCAAAAAGGATGCAGTTCATGCAGTCCCAGGCTGTGTCATAGCGTAAGCCAAATACAGCACATAGGCATGACTGGAGCGACAGAGATGACCTCCAACAGATCACGCTGTGCATCAGCCCGTGTATGAACTCGTAACTGCTGTTGCCTCCTCGTTGTTCCTTCATGTTCATTGTGGCCCTGGTCACTAGCTTCTCCATGCGTATCTCGCTGCACGTCATGGTTTAACCTGGCTGGCAACTAAGCAGCATGCAGCTGCTTGCTTACCCCCCCCTCCCCCCGCCATCAGTGGGATGGGGGAGAGAATTGGAAAAAAAAGTAAGACCCATGGGTTGAGATAGAGACAGTTAATTAAGAGAAAAGAATAACAATAATAATAATGATAGTGGTAAGGGAATATATAGAACATACAAAACAAGTGATGCACAATGCAATTGCTCACCACCCGCTGACTGATGCCCAGCCTGTCCCGAGAAGCGATCACTCTCCCCCCGACCAACTAACCCCCCCAAGCATGACGTTATGTGGTATGGAATAGCTTTTTGGTCAGTTTGGGTTAGCTGTCCTGGCTGTGCTCCCTCCCAGCTTGTTATGCACCTGGCCGAGCAGGAGAAGCTCAAAAAGTCCTTGAGTAGTCTGAGCACTACTTAGCAACAACTAAAAGCATCAGTGTGTTATCAACATTCTTCTAGTACTAAATCCAAAGCACAGCACTATGCTAGCTACTATGAAGAAAATCAACTCTATCCCAGCTGAAACCAGGGCACTGCATCACACTGAGGACCTTCTCCCCCAGTTAAGGCGCCTTCATGGGACAGAAATAATCTGGCAGTCTGAGTCGTGTTGGTGGTGTTTGGGTTTGAAACCACTCAGTATCTCTTTGCTAATAAGTAGAACTTGCAAAGAGGACAAAAGTGACTGTACAACCTTAGATCAGAGAGCATGCAGCCCAGGGACCCTCTCTCTTGCAATTACCAGTAATGGGTGCCTCAGGAAGTCTTCAATATCAAGGCAAGGATGTGGTGGTACTTCCCCAGCATACTTTCTTAGCTTCCAAAAAATTCACAACTCAAGGATTTCCTAATCCAGAGGCTTTGTCTTTACATCTAATAGCCCTTGATATGTTTTTTTCTTTTGTGATTTATTGAGGTCCTGTTTAGATTTGCGTTGATTTTAGGATTTGCAGGAAGGGGTTTGACACTTTAACTTCATGCTGCACAGTTTGGATTTATTAGAAAAGACTGGGGATGTTAATAAGAGGGGTTCAGGTGCCCCCATGCTGCCTCTGCTCACTCACATTAATCCTAGAAACATGACTAAGCCATGTGGTGTGGAGTCACCATACCTGGGTTAAGAGTGTCAAAGGATGAAGCGCATGTGCAAATCCACCCCAGCTGGGGCTCAGCACTGTTCTGTGTGGGTGTAGGTTGACGTGAACAGGAAACTCTTCCCTAACCATGGGATGTAGAGAGACCCATAGTACCTTCTTTGGCTTTTCTCAGAGCCAGAAGGACTTGGCCTACAAGATGCTTGGGTATGACTATGTTTCTGTGGGAGCCAGAGGTGCTGAATCAAGAGCGCTCATCTCTTGTGGGAACCACCCAGCAGGCACTTCACCCTCCCCTCCAATCCTTGTTTTCCAGGTCTGGGATTTTATCAGACCGTATTTGTGATCCCACTTGATTTTTTCAAACAAACAGTGAGATTCAAACATTTGGCCAGAGGGAAAACCTCCCAGTTACTGAAGGGGAAAAGAACACGGTATCCAAATGACTCATGGCTTTGTGGGTGAAGTAAAGGCTGCATGTCATAGTTTGGGATGTGGGTTTGTGATCTGATGCCACACGGACTGGATGCGCTTGGGTTGTGAGGCTAATGTAAATGGCTTTGGTAGGAGTTCTCCTGTGGCTTACTAGAGCCAGCTCGCTTGTTAAAGTACCACTGACTGCATGGTGGCAATTAATAAAGTAGGGAGGGCACCCACCAGATGCAAAGCCGAACCAAGCCCTTCTCTGGACACCAGCCAGCAGCAAATATGATGAAACCCTTCTGCTGCTAGAAGAGGTAGGTCCTGCAGGAGGAGTTGCAGGTGTCTGTGGCTGGAGGAACAGTGGGGACCAGGGAGTTTCTGAGGGCTGGAAGGGAACCTAGAGGGGGGTAGCAGGAGCCAGTGTGCCCTGGGAGGTACTTGCTGCCTCTGAAGTTTTGCTGTCCTGGGGCAGGTTACCCAAATACCCACTGGATGAGCACACTCTGATGCCTGGTGCACTGTCCCTCTGCCTGGTGCCCCCTGCTCCTGCTGACTCGTGTCTGCCTTGGGCACCCTCAGGTTACTGACTGCCTTGCTCTTGTTTTCTGCTGAATCACTTGGTGATGCTAAGGCCAAACACGTAAATGCTAATGCAAGTGTAAGTATAAAGGCCAGTGGCGCCTCTGCAGACCCCCGCTTCTGCCTTTACTCACCACTAGTTGCTTGTACCTGCTGGGATTCCACCACGATGCCCTTTCTAGGAAGTTGCCAGCAGTTACTCATCCTATTTATGAACAACTTGCAGATGCCACAAAATACAGGTTGTTTTGTCTGGATTCTCTGCTTTTCCTCTCAGTCTCTCCATCACAGGACTTCCTCACCTCTCCCACTCCTTTCCATCCTTTTGTTGCGTGGCCCAGGAGCTTGGTGGAGCTGCAGGTCAGAGCTCCTCTCTGGTGGTACCTGCTGGGGGGCCATGTGCCTCTGCAGGCAGTGGCCTGTGCTCGGGGAGCCCTTCCCACCCTGAACGTCCATGCTGCATGGGATCCAGTGGTTTTGCTCCATGGTTTAGCGGAGGAAGGAATGAGGGAAATGCCTGTGCCCCCTTTCTCCTCCAGCCAAACTCCTCCTATAGGCAGGAGCTGTTGGGGAGCATTTTTTACTACACCCTACCACTGCTTCCTGCAGTGGGAAGATCACGGGGTATGGTTTGCAGCTTGGGACGCAACAGCAAGGCACTGCCCGAACCCAGCCGTTGGAAGATCAGTTCCCTTTGGGAAACCAGCCAGTATTTTTCAGTTTTCTGGGGCGCTTTGGTTTGCCCATGAGATCAAAATTTGCAGCGTTAGATAGGCACGGATAAATAGAATTTACCCATTTCTAATTTGAACAATCAGATGTTTACTCAGGTCTCAGTGCCTGGCTGGAAGAGCAAGAGAGCTTCTTTCTTTGTGGCTCCAGCTTGGGAAATGGCTGAATCCTCCCTGCAGGCAGATCGATACGTTTCAGCTCACCGCACTGCAAGTAACTTTTCATTGTACATTAAGAATGAGGAAAATAAAAGCCAAGATGGATGTTATTTTGGTTTTGCTTTTATTTTGAATTATTTATTGGGAAGTCACTGCTGTCTTCCTTCTCGTCGGGAGACAAAATGCTTTTGTCTTTGGTGGGTTTTCCTACTAAAATGAAATTAGGTCTTCCCATTTCCCCCACCCTCTTGTTCCTTGGTGCTGAAGTGTAAATCTAGGGTCTCCGCAACTTGACAAGATGGTCTCCTGCAATCCTAATGCAGGCAAAGTCCCCGTTGACGCTGGTGGGGTCACACCTCCTTGGTGCATTTCTAACCGGTTTGATAATGACATTGCAGATGAGTTATAGGTGTTATGAAAGATTGCTGGCACATAAGCAGAGAATGTTATGGAGGGTTATCAGTAATCCACAGGCTAGCTGAATTTTAATTAAGCATTTTTGGTAAATAGCTAGTAAAAATATTAATCTTTTTAAAGTGAATTCTTAATATGAAGTGTTATGAGACAAAAAATCTGCAATTAGCTCCACTGTTACTATGAGCTTGGAAAGTCAAACTAACAATCCATTTTGATGTTCTTCTTCCTAAATCTAGGTTATCCTGAAGAGGAGGATAAAGAAACTGGCCACCAAGATGGTAATCACTAGTGGAAATGAAGAAGATAAAGGCAGTCAAGAAAAGGAAAGCAAAGAAGAAACCATCTTGGCAATGCTTGGAATTATTGGGACAATTCTGAACCTCATTGTGATCATTTTTGTGTATATTTACACAACGCTGTAAACTAGAAGGCATGCAAATAGACCAGATAAAACGGCCATTAAGAGTGACGACAAACATTGCTGAGTATTGACAAGTTGTTTAATCAGAATTGACTGTGTATTATATTAACACATCATAAAAGCACTGCCTGCAGGCAGCCAAGGCTGAAGCACAATTAATTTAACAAGACTTTTTCACACAGTAACAAGCTTAACTCTTCTGTCCTGCCCCCTTCCTTTCGGTTTGGGGGAAAATGACTGCAATTATGTAAGTTGTAGCTTTGAAGAAATCCACCAGGGATATGTTGTTTTGACACGATTTAAAAAAAAAAAAAAAAAGCAACTGTACACTATATACAATTAGAAATGTATACTGTATACTCGCAAAGATTGAACTCAAAGGTAGCATCATAGCACAGATCACGTGTCCGTTAGGTCAAAGGATTTTTTCCTCTTGGTTTTTGCTTTTATTTACATTGAATCTGACAAGCTTTTTATTTAGAATGAACATATGGTGCGATCATGAAAAAAACAATTTCATTGAGCAAGGTCTGCCTAAACTTGATAAAATGTTGTGAGAAATACATTATATGGTTCTTTTTCCTTTCTCATTTGCTTAACATCTGTGTTTGTTCATACCAATGTTTATAAATATATATTTTTAATAAATGTGCTATATTTTTAGCATGAACCAAATATTTGGAGACACTTGTATTCATGCAGCTAATTTTTGTTTGATGAAGTGCCCTTTTTGACAATGGATGTTATTTTTTTTAGCAATTATACAGCAGTCTCATTTGCAGCCCTCTCACTGTAGTCTGAAGCAAGCTCACATCATGCTCATATGCATGATTTGAAGTTGGAATGTCAGCTGAAAAGCATTGCTGCTTAATACGGGAAACAGCAAAACATTGTAAGGTGACCTTTGGAGACTGGTTGCAGGAATAAGGCTCTATTTATAGCTTTAAAAAAAAAAAAAGAAAATGAAAGGAATATTGAGGCATCTCACAAAATGTTACAAAATTCACAGAATTTATGGTTTTCTGAATCTGGTCACACTCTCTAAGTACTTACATTAAGAGAAGCGAGCAGAGGTTTGTGCAGTTGAAAAGCGAAATTTAGAGAGCCTGTAGTGAGGGGCTTAAGTGAAATCCAGACTGTAAATACAGAGTATATTTTAAATGTGAGGATAATTAACCCTTTATGCTTCTTTGACATGTGCTTTAACTGAGGTCGGTGCAGTGAAATTCTCTGACTTGTGTTTTTGGCAGGAATGTACAATGAAGATGATCATTTTTCTTCAGAGTTCAGTACCTATAAATATATGAAGCATTAAAAATATGAGACCTTAATTCTGCCTCGAGCTGCCTAAGTACGTTGCCCATTAACTCTGACATATCCTCTTAAAAATAGGTCAATTAATTGTTTACTGGCTTGTGGTTTGGATTGCATCCTCAGGTGCTCAAGGGGGATTGCTACTGAAGTCAGCTGGAGCTGTAAAAAGTTTGATCCTAGAGTCTCATTGATTTTAGTGATCAGTCCGGTCCCTCTGGAAGCAGCAGTGAGATTTTCACCAGTTTCCAGGGGCTAGGACTGGTCTTCAAAAATACAGAATTTCATTGCAGGATGTAAAAGCAAGTCTGGAAAACCCTGAGGGGCACCTCTCATAAACAGAGGTGTTTAGTCTCTGGTGGTATCGCACATTCAGTAACAAAACCATTAGGAGAAGGGAAAAGCTCAGTAAATAAATTAAAATGAAATCCAATATGAAGACTGAAGGGAAAAAGAGC
Organism: Gorsachius magnificus; assembly: GCA_034008185.1. Classification (NCBI taxonomy): domain Eukaryota; kingdom Metazoa; phylum Chordata; class Aves; order Pelecaniformes; family Ardeidae; genus Gorsachius; species Gorsachius magnificus. The sequence continues at coordinate 54,217,208 of CM067086.1, forward strand.
AAAAATTATCTCCTGTTAATGAAAACATCACAGGGTGAGAGAGGTGAGAAAATGAGTAGAGATTTGAACAAGCAGAGAGGGGCACAGAAATAGGGTGCCAAGCATGCCGGGGTGGTTGAGGAAACATTTGTATTTGGGCAGTGCTGGGAGAGCTGCAGGTCTCGGAGAGGGTGAGAAGCATTAGTGGCCCAATGGGGCTGAGTGAGGCTGATCTTGGTTTTTAATTTATATTCTAAAGAATATATAATTCTAAAATATATATTCTAAAGAATTAACAAACTCTGCTTTTTGATCATTCTGAATGAAAAAAAAAAAAGGCTAAAATATATTTTCCTCCACTCTGCATTTTTTCTTCTGGTTGAACTACTGCTGATGGCAGCACGTGGCAAGGGCATTGCTGCTCCCATCCCAGAGCACACCTGCACGTACTCCAGGCACCTGGCTAACTCCAGCCTGGGCCCCTTGCGCAGGCAGGATCCTCTCTGCAGTTGTTTCTCTTGAACCTCCCCTCCTTCTCCAGCAAACACCACAGCAATCTGCCTGAGGCTCGTCCCCATCGCCTAGAGGGGAAGCCTGGGAAAGGGCAGTGTCCAAGTCAAGAGATGAGCTCTGATGCCTGATACTTCTTTGCCTCTCTCTGCATCAGACGGTAATACCCGTCATCTTCTTGTGGGCATGAAGATGCTTAATGAATAAAATTTCATTAAGTACATCTCTTAATATTACAAATTAAAGCTCTGTATTGTAAAACAACTTATAACACCCCCACTGCCCCTCAAGTAAAGTAAAGTAGTAACTTTTGCTGCTCATCACAGTTGCACTCCGTCAGACGTGGGCCAGCATCTTCACCAGGACAGGCACTGCAAATAGCCCAAACGTGCTTAAGCTGAACTGGTGGATCAAAAAACCTAAGGACTCTGCCTTTAGTCTGCCTTTCCTGGCAGAAGACCCCTTAGGGGAAGAGTTTCCAGGCGCGGGTGTGCTGCACTTTGCCTGCAAGGCTTAGTGTAGGCAGTGTGTCCAGGCGCCTCCCTCCTGCGCCACCAGCAGCCCTGTGCTGTGCTCTTTGCCACGGGGCTTTATTGAACCCTGAAATAGGAAGAAAGGTTTATCCCATTCCATAAAAAGTTTAACACTTAGTATTTTAATTTTACAGGTTTCTGTTCACAGATAGTTCTCAAAATGTCCTGGGGCAAGTACTTCTTAAGTAGATTCATTAAGTATTCATTTAAATAAATATGAAGAGTTTCCTTCGAGGGCAATTTCTTTACCTTTTATTTGGTATTCATGAATACTGATACTGGAAAAGTATGTTTTCAAGAATGACTGTGGAAAGGAAAGGTTTTATACAAAGAGCTGAAGCTTTGCCTACCCAGGCAGCCACACTCAGGCCTGCTTTCGGCTGAATGCCAGCTGGAGCCAAATTACCCTTATGCTTTTTTATGTGAGCAGTTTTCAGCATGCACCTATAAGAAATATTCAACTAGGTGACATATGTATCATGGATACCTTATAGTCAGTAACTGCAGTGTAAATAGTTGAACAAAACTTCTCATTACAGGTGCTGAATGGTAAATCTGCTTTGGCAAGGATAGTCTCATTTTTGGTTTGACCTGTAGGTAATGCAAATACTTTCCAAAGGACATTTTTTTTTAAATAAAATATTAATCCATCAGTGACAGGAACTTTCATGTTTGCATTTGAGTAGAAGGAAATTAATATCCAATATCTTAATAAGCTATGAAAACATCACTGCTTCTGTCAACCAAGAATACCACTGTATTTTTAAATTATCCTATGTAGTTCAGTGGTTTGTGTTATAGGAATGAAAAATATTTTCCTGAAGTGACAGGAAGGTGACATTCTCCCCGCTAGCTTCTGGTGTGTTGTCTGGTGGGTCCAGAAGACTTTCAAGAAAGAAGATAAAATCATTTAAATCACATTATGCACACAACAAAGAGAGGAGAAAGAAGAAAGATAGGCTACGGCTCTTGTCTCTGGTTCCTATAGCTGCCACTGAAAAGTCATCATCTCAGGAATCATATCTTCGTACAGGAACATATCTTCTGGTGTGCCGGCTGACAGCGCAGTCTTTTCAATTACGTACCTATTGCTCCTTCTGCTTGCACCTCTGCAGCAGTGTGCGGCTCATCGTGCCTTAGGACAGTTTTTACACGTACCCAGCTCGGGAGTCTCTGGAAGCTGCTGCTTTGGTTTGTTGTAGTGTAAAGGTCTACTATGGGTCAGAATTTTATTATTTTAAGGACAGTCAGTAATCATCTTCACATTATTGTCTGATAACCTAGTGGATACTTTGATGATTGAATTCCCAGACCCATCCCTACCCTGGCCCACAGGTAAAATTTTGATTCAGTAGATGTCCAAATACAAAAAAAAAGCTTCAGTTACATCATGATAAAACTTTAGCATGAAGCATTGCTTAAGGCCAAGTGTCTTATACTTCCATTTAATCTACACCCTGGAGCTCACTCCAAATGTCCCAAGGTCTCATCCATGTCAGGATGTCTCATTGTTTCTGAGTGAGAATTGACATTTCGGAGTACACTGTGGCATAAGCAGAGAACTTGGCCCAGAGAGGGGACTGGGGATGAAAAGTAACTGAATGAAAACTCCAGGGAAGCAGCACTGCAGAAGTTACTAATTAAATAGTTTGAGGTTTGGCTGGAGTACTTTGTTTCTGGCTAGACAGTATTTTGGAGTAAAAATATTATTCTTCCTTGGAAAGTTTCTGGAAGAAATATGTCTAATTGAAAGAAAGAACCTCATTGAAAATGTTTCAGCAGCAATTTCCAGCAGCAACCTTCCAAAGAAAACACCGACCAGGCCTCCAAGTGATTCTGGCTTCCTTCCCAAGAGTACTTTTTGGCAGCCCAGGAACACACTGCACATATATGTAAGCAACTCTTGTTTACTGAGAGGCTTTGTCTTCTTTGAAGCAGAATGCACAGATTTACAAAGACTTACAAATATGGAATAGTACATTATGCAATCAACAAAACCAAATGCTGTCACCTTTATTTCCAGCAGATACCCTGCAGACACCCTGCAGAACCTGCACTGCTTCCATGCCTGGCTGTGCATTTTGGAGGCTCTTCCCAAAGGGTCTTATGAACTCAGTGTAGCTTTCCTTCCCCACCACTGATCCAAGAGAAACAAAACCTGTTCAGTGTGGAAACCTCCATGCCAGGCTGAAATCCCACATGCATCCATGTGCATTTATCTGCATATGAACCATCTGGTATCCAATAAGTCTTTCCTTGTCTTAAGCATTAAGTTTGCTTATTTGCATTTCACCTGGGGACTCAGACAGTGAAAGGCAATTTGTAGGGTTGAAAGCACCCAACTGTTTCCACTAATACAACCTTATATAACATAGTCATTCCCTAGAAAGGTGCCTGTTCATCCTGAAATGTGCCTGTGCAGAGCCGTGCACATGGCACACAACCCTCCATCTGTAGTCCCTCACTGACAGAGTATCCATGACCGCCAGGGGGGTGGGTTTGGGCTGTAACTGGCCCCTGCATCAGGGTTTTGTACCAAAGCCTGGATCCCAAGTTGAGCTCTGCAGAGTGAAAGGACATCCTGCCTTGTTCACAGAAGGTACTTAGCTATGTTCACAGCACTGGATCCCTTCTTCTCCAACCAGTACAAATTCAGCTTAAGATGATCCATGCACCACTCCAGACCCTCTTTTTGGCAGCAGCAGAGCTTCCGTCCTCATGGGTGAGGAAAACAGCTTTCTCCTAGAATAGGGAGCAAAGTCCTTCCTGCAAGAGATAGCAGCAGGAACGTCCATTTCTTGCTGACAGCAACCAGGTTGCTTGTCTGGAGTGCTGGTGGAGACACTCTTCCCTCCCATCATTCTACATAGCCTGGGAAACTCAAGTTTATTACCTGGTCTCTGGGGTTCTTCACAGGCTGTCACCAGTTAGGCTCAGGCAGACTGGTTTTATGATGCTGAGACACTGTTATACTCCAATGCCTCCTGGAGCCAGGTCTTCAGGAATAGGTTAAAGACCCTGATATCTTAATCTGGCCTTGATACCATGAAGGTCTCAGTGTAACAAGAGCCTCAGACATTGTCGGTCTCTGGCAGCAAAGTGTTAACAGACCAGCATTGGCAAGGGACACAAGATGGGAGCCACCACGAGCCAGAGTTTGTGTAGAGGAGGCTGCCTGCTTTCCACAGTCCTTACCTTCCTGGGGAGAAACAGTATTATGGTGGATTGATATCGGTGGTGGGTAAATGTAATAAAATGTTTGTGTAGCAGGGGAGTGATTTCTCACCTTTAGTTCTTGCACACTTAATGGGAAAAGCTTTATAAGTAATTCTGGTCTTGTCAATATAAGATATGGATTAAAATTTGCTACATATGTTTTCAAATTTTAATGTGCTGCCTTTTTTCCCTTACTAATCAATTCAATTTTAGTTTTGCAGATACTATTCTTATTTGTGTAATAACGATGGCCAATGCAAAAATGTTGGTATTGGCTCCATAAGGAAAGAATGAAGAGGACATTGTCAGTGTTTTATTACTTTGTTATTGTGGGCAGGAAAAGATAGTCAGTGGTTTTCTTTGCATCCAGTGCACACTGTTAACAGTATTTTTATAATAATTTGATACCATTATTTCTGGAGCCTAAAGGAATTCTCTGGGACAAAGATTCAGCATTTAGAGCTGTGCATTTTCAAATGTCAGCAAACAGAGAAGCTATATGAAATGTTTGCATTAGCTAAAAGAAGACAGTCGGACAGATACATTTTTAGCAGATTCAAACTCAAAAGTGCGACCACACAACTCTCATTCTTACACCCCTGCTGACATTGCATAATACGCCCCAGGCTGTAATTTAGATGCTCACTCTGCTAAAATGATGCATGTACATGCCTCGGACTAAGGGGCTAAGTTCCTTTACAGTCAATATGCATATGAAGCTGCATTTACAGGTTTGGGGCATTAGCTGACAATTAGCTGACAATTCAGATACGGCAACAACGCAACTAATCAGACAAGGAAAAATACTGAATTTCCTGTACAATGAACTATTTCTCTTTGCCTCATTGACCTTATTTTCAGCTGATCTGTTTGAGACTGTATGATTGATGAGAATGATGCTAAATCCTGCCTAATATAAACAATGAAAGAATAAAGACAATGGAGGAATATTCAATCTACATCTTCCATCAGAAACCAGACATTTCCTCAAACTGCTTCAAAAAAAATCTCAGTGCTGAATGTTTTACATTTGCCTTTATATGATTCACCATCAGCCAGCACACTAACTCATTAATGGCTTTATTATATTTCTATTTGATTATATAATAACATTTATGTACAGTTTCACTGAGCTGTGCGAACACTAAGCAACTGCATTTTGCATTCTTTGTTGCTTTTTAACTCTTTCTAGTACGTACTGATCTACTGTTTTAAAGGTCAAGAAGAGAAAAGTAACCACATCCTTAGGGCAACATACAATTGTGCAAACCTCACTAGAAGTTTAGGTAGAAAGTATATGGTCTTATTTCTCAAGTCTGTTCATATATATGGCCAGCACCAAATGACCCTGATGCTGTGCTGAGTACAACAGTACAAGGTTATGTTCTTTTGATTTTAGAAAAAAGAGTTCAGCTGTCAAACTCCTTGAAGCAGTGCATTGCACTGTCTTTGCAATTTATGGAGCAAGCCAAAAAATCTGATGACCATAGTTGGTGCTTAGCTCCTGGCTGACCTTCCCCTGTGGTGCAGCAGCCCTTGGTGCACCTACTGCCTACTGCCCTTTATATGTGATGAAAGGCAAGACCAGTCAGGCAATCAACTTTCCAAAATTTGAAATATCACCATTACTAATGATGGGCCTGGTTCCATTGGTGCAAAGATGTAAAATAACTTCAGGGCTATTAGCAAGGCAGTAGCCAAATACCATCAGGGGCTTGGGGCTTTCCTCCCACTGCTGTGGTCTCTCATCATCTCAGCAATGCTGAGAAAATGCTTTTTCTACCCACTGAGTATTTTTTATTTTTTGAAATGTTTTTTGACCTGAGCTGAAGCAAAACTCTTAGCAGTTCAGAGACTGTCACAGAATGGCATTTAGAAAAAAAACTGGTTGTTGCAATTTGGGTTTATATGTTTTAAACAAGTTTTGTTTTGGCTGTTTTCCTTTTCTTCATAGAAAATTAATTTCAGACTGAAAAGTTGTTTCAAATTAAAGTCAAAACTCAGTTCCAAAAAGCTATAATACTTTGCCCACCCTTTTTCCTGAATGAATTTTCACTGGCATCAAAGAAATTCTGTTGAGAAAAAAAACCCAACATTTTTGTTGAATTATCATCTTCTCACTGAAAACTACCTGGATCACAATATTCAGGCCACCTCTCTCAATCGTTAGTCATCCTTGTGTATGTGGCAGAAGGTATCAGATAAAGATTCCTGATGCTCCTTGATTACTTCAGTTATGTTTTCCCATTTCTCCACTTACTTTCACAAAGATAGACGGTACCTCTCAGGGCCAGCCACAAACCTCACAAGTCTTGTGCTTTGACCTCAGCTTCACAGTTTCCTCCCCGAGGTGGCCACCCCCCTAAATATGGAGTCCAAACCACAGCCAGTGTCCGGGCAGCCAGAGCCCTTAGCCTTGCCTCCCTCTGTGGCGCTGATCCACCCTGGGGACGCCGTCCCGCCGACAAGAAAAAACAACTTCTCAGCGATAGGGAGCACCGGCTGCAGGAGGCTGAGACTTGGCTTATAAAACTTGCTGTGCAAATCAACAGAGTATTCAGCAATAAATGCAATTTTTTTTTTCCCACTCATAAATATTTTGTAAACTGAGACCACCCCTCACCACATCACTTGTGCGTCAGACTGCTTCTCCCATGAGTTCGGGAGCAGTAAAGTGAGGCGGAAAGCGAGAGGCTGTGAGATGTCTGCTTGCCATTGACAACACCATAACAAAGCTTCAGAGGTACAAAATTCAGCCTGCGAGCACACAGCCACCTCTTCCCCACGCCTGGCTGTCAGCCACGTTGTCCCTCCCGCTCTCGGGGGGTGTGAGGGGAGCACACACATTCTTCCCATCCTAATTGAGTTACATGCTCAGCTGGCTTTGCTGTGGCAAGGGGGACTATGGCAAAGGCCAGGGTATCAGGGAAAGATCACTGGGGTGTCCCTGGGCTTTGAAAGGTTTCTGTTGGACATCAAATTCCTGCTGTGATCTGTGGCCACCTCATGCTTCCATGGAGCTTATCTATCACCCACTGGTACCAGAGCTTCCCGTTTCATGCTGCCTAGGTTATGATTTCAGAGGGAAAACTTGTCACATCTTTCTTTGTCAGTGTTTTTTAAGCATTATACTGAAGAAGCAAAAAAAACCCCAATGCCTAATATAAAACAGAAAAGCAGCCAGAGGTTTCTTAAGGTGTCCCTGAATGTCCTTCCCCAAAATACATCTTTTTTGAGAAGTGGCTTTCAGTAGCTTTGATGGGCCCTTGGCAGCACCTGGTGCCACCCCCATCCCCAGTAGTCACCACTGCTTGCTTTGAAAACTGGGGATCCAGATAATCATTCTGCTTCTGAGACATCTCTGTAATTAAGAAACAAGTGCAAAAATTTCATATATCTTTTTGTCCCTTCCCAGAATGTAGCAAAGCCCCTGAAAACAATGATCCTTGTGCTGCCATTTCACTGCCTGGACACTAAATAAATCAATCAATAAGCACGCAGACTGTTTCTCCATCAGCCCGTGCTGGGTGTGCAGGAGGATGTACTGAAGTGCGGCTAACAGTAAAACAGACTCTGACTGATACTTTCCAATATCCTTTCAGAGCAGTAAGTTTTTATTTATAGTCCTTGTCCCCTGCACAGAAGATGGATATTGATACTTTCAATCAGATGGTTTCTTCCTTCTGTGTGTCTTTTTATTCATCAAATCCTACATGATAAGATTGTTGTTGATATGTCATTGCTGAGAAGTAGCTTTAAGAAAAGAAATTAAATGGTGCAGATGTAAAAATAAAATATATGTCAGTTTGTGTCAATCAATTCAAGCCACACAGGACAAAATGTATAGAACCCTGTAAGCAATAAGCACTTTTTAGAAACCATGATTTCCTATGGAGTGGCAGAAGCAGAAGGATGTACAGCATATATCCAGGGGCTCTTCAAAAACTACCTTGAAAGATATATCTTTATTATGTAAAAGTTCAATATATTAGTTCGCTTCAGTGGCTTTCCTTTGATAAGAATTTTTTTCATTATATTCACAGATAGGGTGGTGTTTCCCAGCTGTCAGTCCAGCCCCTGCTGAAGTTGCATGACTGGAACTGAAGGTAGAATCTAGCTCCCAGGTCTGAATCCAGCAGAGCATTTATATTCCTGTTTCTCTCCAAGAAAAGTGTGTGGTCCTGTTGGTTTTCTGGGCTGCCCATAAGCCTGAAAGTAAGCATGTGCTTAAATGCTTCACTGGAGCAGGGCAGCATCCTGCAGATGCACTAAAGCTTTCAGTCCAATTTGCTTTGCAGGTTATTACTGCTTGAAAGAAGTATTTCTCTCTAATAGAAGAAGGGAACAAATGTCCCAGAGCGCTCATTCATTTCCCTCACAGACCCCTCCCTCCTTTCTGCAACTCCCTTCTGGTTTCCTGGCTCATAATATCAGCCCTGTCAGCTCCTTGCAAAACATCACTGCTAAACAGTCTTGCTTAGCATTGCTAGGTCTCTGCTTTATGTGTCTCAGCTTTAAACTGAAAACCCTTTCCTTGCCCAGGGCCCTATTTCCTCGTCTGGTCCCTTTTTTGCCCCCAATGGCACCAGCTGTTGAGCATCATCGTTTCCCACAGCCAAAGCATCTGTGGGGTGTTTTCTATTGCATACCTGGCATGCCTTGCCCTTTCCACCAGCCCTGATCCTTCCTTTTATTAAAGCTTGCCAGAAATGCACCCACACCATGCAGCAATACCTTTTTCTTTGGTCAATAGAGAAAGAGAGTGGGGGGTAGTGGTGGTGGTGGTGTCTGAATGTCTTATAATGAGGCCTCTGAGTTTTTTTTGATAAAGATGCTTAGAAAAAAGAAATCACTTTGGTTTATTGTCTGGTACAATCCCATTCTTCCCGCAGTGTTAGTCTTTACGTACAGAACTAGTGATGGTGATCAAGCTGATTTCACGCTTACAAGGTCACAGCTAATCTAATCAAACATTTGCAGCAGTCTGTAAAGAAGCTGCTGTCCAATAAATCTGCCTATTTGTGATTCTGTATGCTTTTTGAGCTGTTTTTTTGTTTCAGGGGACTGGAAAAGCTCTGGAAGACACAGGCAGATCTGGTGAGACAGTCTTGAGATCTTACACGCTCCGTCACAGTGGATGCGGCCATGTTGATGGTGAAGGGGATTTGGGATCAGGACGAGTGCTCTTAATGAAGGCAGTGTGGCTCTGTGAGCAAATGCGCTCTCCTCCACGTGACTAAGAGCAGATTTTAAAGAAACACTGGAAAAAAGCAGGGAAGTATGAGTCATCTGTAGAATGTCAGCTTGCATGTGTCTTTATGCAGCATGTAATTATTTTTATACACGTTTAATTAATTTTTCTTTGTATTTCACCTGGGACTACATTTGTTTGTCATTCTCCTTGCTGGGTACAGCATCACGCTGTTACAATGTCAATGACTGTTTTGGCAGTGGGAAGCCTTTGAAGAACACTGCAGCGAGTGAGGCTGAAAAGTGGTCTGAGTTGGAGGCAATAGTCTGAAGCTTTTCTGCAGCGAAAATAGTATGTCCCGTAGCACAATTCCCTCCTGAAGCCATGTCCGAGGCCAAAGCTCCTGGCTGGGGCAAAGCCAGAGATGGTTCAGCTTTGGGACCAGCTGTGCTGGCCCCAGACCTCTCCCGGCTGCTGAAACGGGAACCTGCCCCATAAACACCCTGCCTGGGAAGTTACGTTTGGGGCAGAGCTAGGATGCTGTTCAAGCCTGTACACTGAGGTAGCAAGGAGTGCTGGGGAAAACAAGATGTATAAAGCCAGCTTCTACTATGTACAAACATAGAGAAGTGGTCTTAGAGCAGGAGGGTTGGGAGTGTGATGTGGGGTTTGCAGCTGGGGGTCTGTGGAGGCAGCTGAGGGCAATTTCCCCATTCCTCCCTGTTCCTTCATCTCCACAGGGATAAATCTGAGACAAAGGAGTATTGAGCTGTTTGGGTTAGGAAGAAAGCACAGTATTTTGTCCAAGTGAAGGAAAAAAAAAAAAAAAATGGATAGAATTTGCCTTTGTCATCAGGAGAAAAGTTGTATCTTGGACAGGGCTTTGGATGTTTTTGTTTTTATCTCCTTTACCCATGAGAAGAGGGCTCTGATTCTTCTGGAAAGGTAAGTTGTTAAAGCTGTTGCCTGAAGATATGGCTTGCTTGTGCAAGGTGAAAGCAGCCCGTGGCTCTCCTGTGTAGTAGAGCCTGGGACAGGAGGGAGAGTGGAAATCTTCCTGCAGTAAACCACAGCATTAACTTTCAGCTATTAATGTACTTATTGCATGTGAGTTTAACTTAGGAAATTGTGTGGGTTTTCCTCATTTAAATGAGCATGTGCTGTTGGAGTCTTCTGTGACTGCTGCCCTGTGAGCCTATGGTGGGTGGCAAATGGGAGGGGGTCTGCTCTGCCCAGGTTGGGATACCACTGAAGCAAGGGGCATGAGGGCACCTCTGGCCAAGCCTGTGCAACCCCTTATCTCCCCTGGATAATATAGTTCAAAACCAGTACAAAACCTTAAAAAAAAAAAAAAAGGCTAATTAATACCAGCTTTCTGTCAGATGTACAAAAAGATTTTGAGAATGCCTCTACCTTTTCTTCACCGAAAGGGTTGTCAGGCTCTGGAATGGGCTGCCCAGGGAGGTGGTAGAGTCCTCATCCCTGGAGGTATTTAAAAGCAGGATAGATGAGGTGCTTAGGGACATGGTTTAGTGGTGGGATGGCAGGGTTAGGTTAAAGGTTGAACTCGATGATCTTAAAGGTCTTTTCCAACCAAAGTGATTCTATGATGATTTCTATTCTACTCTCAGGAGTATAACCAAAATAACCCAGCTCAGCGCAGTAGAGTCTCAAGGATTGAAACTAGTTTAAGTGGAAGGAAAATCTTGTCTGCCACTTGTTTCTGGCATTTTCCCAGCATGTTTCCTCAGCACCGGATGCTCGCTGCTGGCCACCTCCCCTTATCCTCTCTCTCTGCCATCTCATTGCCATTACTTCAAGGTTTCCTTTGCTGCTCTCAACCTTTGTTTGCTGGCTGGTATAACCTTTCATTTACAAGAGAGATGAAAATTTGCCTTCCTCTTGAGTGGTCTTGATTTTGGTGTGTGTTTAACCTATGTGCTTTGGGGCATACAACTTTTTCTTGTTTCTTCTTCTGCAATATTTGGGGCAACTAAGAAGTTTTGATATTGTGCTTTTCTTTACCATGACACCTTTATTTCCATTCTCTACATCTATCTCATAACAGGGATTTAACCCTTTATGTGTACAGTCCTTGCCAACATTTTGTTTGTTCTAGCTTTTTAAGAGCCGTAAATAACATTTCTGCATTCTTGCATATTTTCTAAGAGTGAAAATGCATTGGAAAAAAATAATTTTTCCTGTCCTGTGATAAGGCAGGAGAAGCATGGAGTAATTGTGTCACGTATTTGAGCATCCCTGTACTTACAGCTAGGGAGTTCAGTCCTGGGTGCTGCATCACTGCTAACAGAGCTATTTATACTCCTTCCATACTGACTTCAGCCGGCCCATCTCCACCTATTTGCAAGATGAATGGTGTGCTTGGATCTTAGCTCTTTGTATTTACAGAGTATCACAGGTAATGACTTCATCTTTCTTGGAAGAAGCCAACAAGCCTCTGGCAACCCATGCTCTGCACAAAAAGATCCTTACTCTCACTCTATATGAAAGTAAATCAGGAGTTTCATAACTGCAGGACCCAGACAAGAAAAAATGGAAACAGTGTTGAACTTGCCAAGATATAAGACAAAAAAAATAAAATAAAAAAAAAAATCTTCTCCTGCTTATAGCCACAAGAGAAATTATCAAATTAGTGTCAGGAAAGCTTCCTGACTTGTCATATGTATTAAGATGTTACTTATGCATCTGCACTTTTCTGCAGGTACCTCTTATCTTTTTAGGAAAAAAGATACGTTTCCTGTGCTTGGTTCAGAGCTTCCATTTCTGAAAGATTCTTGTACAATGCATCATGCACTGTAGACGATTCCATAGAGATTGGACACCTTTATAGACCTGAGCCTGACGTGTGTCTGCATCGCCACAAATGGGGGCAAGGGGGGAGTTAAGGCGCTGCATTTTGCATTTGGCTCAGTCTTCCACATATTTAACAAAATGAGTGGGAAGCGTTCCACGGTTCCCAGACTGTACTTGACCATGGACTGACCCCACACTGTACAGTGTATGTTTTATGAGGAAAGGTTTGACTGGGCCTTAAGACTCAGCCTTGTTTTGACAGTGGTTCTTCTAATTCAGATAAACACATCAGTGGTTTCCCAGAGGTGGTGAGCCCTGGTAACAAACAAAATGTTGTATGGGCCTTGTGAGACCTTCTGCTGCTTTCTGGGATGTTGCTTCCTATTCCAGTGACACTCATGGTTGTTCCTGGACAGAGAAATATTTGTCAAGTTGTTGGGATGAGTCGGGCCAGCTGAATGGTTACCACTCTTTGTGACTTCTGACTTCATTACTGGTCAGGAGGTCTCCTTCATGGAGACACAGGGAGGAGGGAGGCCTCCTCCTAGGCTGGCAGACTGACTGGTACAGACTCTGCAGTCAAAGAGTCCAATGAGACCCAGCCAATGTAATCCTCTGTGGGGCCCACCAAGTGTATTCAAAAGTGGAAATTACTATTGTGTTGCTTTCCCCACCCCCCCCCCCCTCCCTCTGCTTTGGTTTGGCAGCCTGTGGGTCTCTTCTGTGAGACGTGAAACACTGAACTCCGTAGGCCTGTGTTCCCCTGTCCAAATGTGGAGGAACCCAGTATCCAAGCAGGATCCATCCCCGTGGAGCTGCTTGTGGAGTAAGGTGCCAGCCAGCCATAGTGTGCTTTCCCCCACGGCTTGAAATATTATCAGAGGGAGAATCTCTGGAGGCTTGCTTGTCATCTGATTGCATTATTTTTCAACCACACACGGAATAAATATTTAAAGTCTGGTTGTAGGCAATGTAACAACTCTGTAAATATGTGGTTCTGAATACAGAAGTGAGAGGCTGATCTTTTCTTCTAAGAGGAAACAAATACATCTCTGTTTGACATAAAGTGTCCTCCTCCCCATTCTGTAAGCAGGAATATGTTGAGGCAATTTTGCTGCTATGAATGAAGGTGGAAACTAAAGGCAGAAAAGTACTGCTGCGTATTTATTGCTACCTCCTGGGTATCCCCAGTTCTTTTCCATTTGTTAGATGGAAGTATTAGATCAAAGCCCAGTAAAGAAAGGCAGGGACTGAGAGAGGGAACTGAGAAACCGAATAGCTTCAGTCTTGCTGCTGCTTCTTGTTCTCTCCCTGCTATCCCTACCATGTTCTTTCCTGCAACAGAGAAGCTGTGATCAGTAATGGAGATAGGAAGCAGTATGGGAGTTCCTGTGAGGTTTTCTGCCTTCTGTACAGCATCACGTGAACTTCCACTATTCTAAGTAATTTGGTTTTACAGGAATGCTTACAGGTGGTTTATGGAAACTGAGATTGACAACTGGCATGAGCCTGAAAACTCTGGGCCCATATCAGCAGTAGTGGAAGAGGGCAGCAGTAGAAGAGGAGAGAATGACCTGTGGAAGTGATTGAAAGATAAGTGCACTGTAGGTGTCATTAGACATTGACTACAGGCTTTCAAGTGTGGAAATAAATCCAGGCCTGGTTTGATGTCCTTTGTTATGATTAAATTAGATTTTGTGCCTTTGAAAGAGCTTTGAAGGGAAAGAAAAGTATGCTGACATTGACTGGATGAAGATCAAGGCTCTCAGTTGATTTAAGCTGAGCAGCAGAGCTATGGCAGTGGGGGGAGGATCTAGTTCTGCATGTTTCCCTCTCTGGTTTTATGGGGTTTTTTGAAGAGAGTTGCTTGTATTTTTTTTTAAGTGGTTTTATGAAGTGCTTTTGCAGTGAGAAGTAACTCGGTGATTTGCCTCATGTGGCTTGTTTCTCCTCTGTGAGGCATAGTTAGTAAAGTTTTTTTGAATGTATAAATGATTAGCAAAATGTGATGATGTGTGCTACATCTTACACCCCTGCTGTTTCTAAAATCCATTTAATGAACAAAAACCTTAGTGGTCATCTCAGAACAGGCCATTATCAAACCACTGTTACCTACCAGAAGTCGTCTCCTTTTCAAAAAGCCCATCTGAGGCATAGTAGAATATTTATTGCATGGCTGGAAGTATCCTTCTGCCTGAGGGATGGACTGCAATTACAGCATGGTAAATATTTCATTAGAACAAAGCAAAACTGCATGGGAAGTAGCCTTCCTTTTATTTAAAACATTTATTAAAATACGTTAGAATCTACATGGGAATAATTCTTTCTACCCAGTCTACCAACTAAGCTGCAATTTTAGGCAAGACGTTTTGTTATTACGAAACCTTGCATATTAGAGTAATCTATCTTTCCCCCTGAGAAAGATGGACATCTTAATACAGATCAAACTTAGCGTACGCTGATGTTCCTTATACCATTCTGGCTCCATTAAGGAAGTATGAGCAGGTACAAGCAGACTCTCATCCCCTTATAAAATCCCATCTCTTCAGAAAGATGGTGTAAATGTAATTTAAGTGCAAGACCTAAACACAAATCAATGTTGAAGTCTGCACTGTGAAGTCACTTCAACACTGCATAACGGTGCATGTGCAGTATTGGAGACTAATGGTCTATATTAAATATGTTCTGACTTCCATTTGTTTTTAAAATGTCCACATCTCTGGACACTGAGAAAAGACATAAAGACAACCACTTTTTTGAGTGCTTGCCCTACTGTAGCAATTTTCTTAGTGAACAGAGAAGACATCTCAGAGCACATATGAAGAATGAGGTCTTATTGAACAGTAATCTGGCAATAACTCCTTTTCGCTGGAGGTCATCTTTCTACTAGAGGACCAGATTATACAATGTTTAGCCTATAATAGTCTACCTGCTAGAGGGTTACGGTGAGGCTCCAAGTCTGTACCCTGGCCTTAGAGTGGTAACAGCCTTCTTGCTTCTTCAAAAGCTAAGGAACTAAAAGAAAAAGATCACCTCTTCACTTTACCAGTGACAGGGAGCCTCAAACCACTTTTTGCCTCTATTTTCTGTGATTATTGGAGAGATGCTGCTTTCGCTTCAGGTTTTCAGGCAGCTGAACTCCTTTCTCCATGGTATCTTTTCTTTGATTAGCAGGACTTTTCTCAGTGTGTGTGTTTCTCCAGGCTCCTGGTCAGTCCTTCCCTGCCAGCGACAAGAGTGCTATGTACTTCACTTTGAGTAATTTGTAGACTGGATGTGCGGTTTCAGTGTGAAAGATCACTGTTACTGAAACTGCACACTGTGGTCATGTAGGAGTGTGGAGCAGACCTCTTGTTGTGCATCTGAGGCCAGCCTACCTTCCCTCCTGTGCTGGAGAGGCAGTTCTGCTCTTCATCTTTTCTCTAATCCTTCACAAAGTTTCAAAACTACTGGATTATGCTGCTGTATGTACAAAACCATTTCTCACAGATCGGCACTAACTTCATAGCATGCCTCCCCCTCTCTGCCAGCTGCTGCCTCTGCTGCTGCCCAGCAAGGAGCTTCTGCAGGGAGCTGCCGACTTGCCTCTCGGCCAAATGTGCCTTTTCATGCCCACATTAGTGGTCACCAACCCCTTTTAAGTTGTTGTGACCTGTAAAGAAACAGGATGACTTTAGAAGGCTCAACCAGAAAGATTTCTGGCTCACATTAGTTAGTCCAGAGAATTTTATTGCCTTATTGGTGTGCTTTGTCCTAATACCCTGAGCTCCGATAGGGACTTCTCCAACTACACTGGAAAGCTGACACAATACAAAAGCTAATGTACAGTGAAACTTGTCTCTAGAGAGCCCTTACAATTCTTGATGTTACAAGCGTACAGGTGCTGAAAAGCTGTGTCCCTTTGTTTAAAGCCATGGCTGGTTTTCACTGTGAGAAAGGGATCCTGCAGTAAATCTGCTCCAGGACATAAAATAGCCATTCATTGCATATGGCATGAGCTAGCTCCCAAAATGCAGCATCAACTCCACAGTCCAAAATGCATTTACGTTATATGCTGGTTTCCTTTGGGTGACCTCCAGACTCTGAAGATGCAACCGCAAAGTATTCTAGGGAGATTCACAAAAATAAGCAAACGTGTTGCAAGCAAGTCTCCGAAGTGCACCCCTAGGGCTGGGCTTCCATGCAGTGCAGCACAGAGGCTCTGAGCAAACAGAGACTTAAGCCAATGCATTGGCAGAGGGCTGCGCAACTGAGCCTGAGCCGTGGGAGCCCACAGACGTGCTGCTGGCTCTACCCCAGCCTGAGGGGCAGGCGGTGAGGGGAGGCCATGCGGGGCTTCCTGGTGCCACCTCCTCCAGCATTAGCAGAGACAGAGTAATTTCAGAGCCCTGTGAAGCAATTCAGAACTACTTAAGCCTGTATATATATACTTTATGTTTTTTCTTTTTTTTTTTTTTTAAATTCCTTCTGTCACAGGTAAACATGAGATGCTCAAAGATAAGTAGTCTGAGTATGTAGAGTTGGCCATTGGGATGCTAGGCAGTGCCTGAGCAACGGAGCTTGAGGATTTCATGTGATAAATACACCCAAAGTAACACTAAAACAGCATTTGGGTACCTAATCCCTTTGGAAACAATCCTGGCCCTCTCCTGTTGTGGGTCACAGGAGTATCGCAGCAGCCACACAGGCGTGCTTTCCTCTAACAGGGTAGTGAGGCTTTCTGTGTCCATCTTTTTACTTAGCACGAATATGTGCAGTGCTCCACATGCAAATAACTATGCCGGGATTTGTGTAGAGTCCTGTGCCAGAAGACAAACTGTACGGCTGTCTTCATAATGCTGCTTTCCTTCACTAAGAAGTCAGAGCAATGACATCTCACAGAAATGCATTAAAACACTATTGTATTGTATTTAAAAGCAACAATGGATAACTACAAATATGTAATGCTCAACAGCAAAAGAACTAAAGTGGGGTTATAGCTTTGAGTTAGCAAGACAGATAGGAAAGGGACAAGAAAGTACAGGTACTTGCTGCCTCCTGGGAGGTTTATGAGGATGTTCCAAAATGAAGATGGGTCTTTGGAGTTGCATTCCTCCCAGAGACTGCTCTCTTGGCAGGAGCATTGGAGTACCTTCAGCAACAACCTTTACGGTCGTCTCTCATATATATACACATGGATGTTAGGAATCCCAAAGACCCCTAACACCAGCAATTTGCAATTATATTTAATACATTAAGTAGTTATTGAAGGTATGAATATGTTGCCATCATGTGAGGAGGTACCCTTAAATTCTGTAAGCTAATATCTTTTCTGCAAAACATAGTATGTGAACAGCTGGCTTCTGGAATAGTGCCTTACTTTGCCTTTTTGGTCATTAATTTCTACATCTCTGTGCTTGTCTGGATTTTTTTAGAGCAATTTTTACATCCAAACTCACATGTATGTCATCTGTCAACCAATTACTGGAGGTTATTCAAAGGTTATATTTGAAGTACTCATTTGAGATATAAAGCAAGCGTTTCATTCATTGATAATGGCTGCTGAACAAAGGCTTGAAAATCCTAAAGGAACCATCAGAATAGATTTGAACTTCTACGCTGTGGGAAGAGCGTTGTGAATTCAAAGCATGACCTTGACAGAAGCCGCAGGTAGCTGTGCTCACACCTTCTGAAGTATGAGGGACTTGTTTCCATAATTGACTAAAGGTGTTTTTCATGTGACTGACATGTTGACAGCAATTAATTAACTTAATATTTGCTTGGGGTTCTGAGCCTGCACCAAGCGATTAAGGATACTTTTGGAAATTAGTGGTTTTGTTTGCACTCCTTCCTCTAATTATTTGCTAAATAATTTACCATCATTGCGTTTCAAATCTCTGAGTACTGCAAATAGTACTTAAATAATATGGGTTAATGCAGAGGGAAGTAAATACAGATGTGTAAAGGGTATGTGGATGAGGGGAGGAAGGAGTGAGCACACCTGGGCTTTAGGGGCAGAGGTTTAAAGGAACATGAGTATCTTCCTCACCTAAACAGGAGGTGATAATTTACAGATGGTTGGTACCAAAGAGCTGTAAGGCTTCAGGCAGACCTGAAGTATCTATCTTTATTATGCGGATGTTAAGTGGGCTGTTACAAACTTAAAGACTGTAGCAAATTTGCTAATAGTTTGCATTTCTGAATAGCAAGTAATGCACCAAACTAGGTCTCTCCAGAAACCAAACTCTCTACCCCTCCTTAACAGATACCTCTTCTGCTGCACCTGTTTCTTCTCAGTGGCCCTCATCTGAAACTCACTGCGCATCTTTCAACGTATTTGACTGTTTTCTTGAAGGTCATAGTGATGCCTGCAGTGTTCAGGCTGCTCTGTAAACATGGGAGATGTCCTTTCAGCATGGACTCAGCTTAGTGTGTGTTTCACCTCCTCGGGCCCTACCAAATGCACTGCTCCAGTTTGCAAGCATGCCATGCATTGCTGCTGTCTTTTCTAATGAGGTGGAATAAAGCAAATGATGCAGTGAGGGTCTTTAAACAGAAATTGAAATTCTGGGAAAGAGGTAATGATGGAAAAGGTCTGTCTGTCTTGACTTCTGATCTGATTTCAGAGTTGTGAGTAAAAGGGAAGCTATGAGTCTCTTACCCTTTTGACTGTTATCTTGCTTAATCCACTAAAACCTCCATGACTTAGATAACACCATGAAGTGCAGACGTCAATGACCAAACAATTACCAGAAGGCATTGGTCAGCCTTGGATGGCTGCAGTTCTTGCAGTTGTCACTGCTATGCCTCATCAAATCTACAACAGAAACTTCTAGTATTAGGAAGCAACTCTGGCCAGCTCGGACGCGATGTCCCATGTTAGTCCTGGGCCAACTGCCTACCTTGTGTGTGACTCGGGTTATACATATATATGACAGATAAAATTGATTATGCTGATGTGTTGTAAGAAAATGGCTTAAAGCACTGATTTCCACAAAATACTGAGACCAGCTTCCCCTCCTCCTATGTGACAACACAGCCCTTCGTTAATCCTCAGGTGATCCCACTACTAAGGTCAGCTACGTAGTCGCACACAACAGGCCAGCATCAGTGGATGCTGAATGGCTGTGATAGCACGTTTTTGTTAGTTTTAATTCAGAACAATCCTGATTAACTACATTTAGTCCTTCTTTGATAGATAAAAAATAGAAGGAAACAAGTGTGGAGTGCCTTGTGCCTCAAATTCCCTCATGCCCCTGTTCACACAGCGAGTCCTTCACATTCTTGGTGAATGTATTGGTATTGTCCTCCACCCAGCCAACCCACTGGCTATCCATAAACTCATATTGTCTAACTCCAGGTGACCTATAGACCTTTGGCAGTATAGCAACCTTGGTTTGCTTTCAGTTGGTCTAGGTAAAGAAAACAGGCACATGTGCTCAGTCAAAGGCTTAGGCTGGGCTCTTTCACACTCACCAGGTCATCAAATTGTCGTATATGCTAGTGTCACTTTTTGCAATTACAGTTTTCTTTCTCTTTCTGTAGGAAGAATGAAAAACAAAACTTCATATTGAACAACTTGGTGAGAATGTCTCATGTCAAACCTAGAACAGCACAGGCAGAACTGAGTCACCCCAAACAAACACTGATTCATCTTAAAATGAAATGCATGCTCTCTCGAGCAAAATTCTTACCCTTTAAGCACATTAAGGCTGGTACACAACCATGTTCTTTGAAGCAATTCTTAATAATGCCTCTCCTTCAGTTACCTCCGCAGTTTCCTCAAAAGTCCTGTCCTTTTCCATCCCTCACTGGTTTCCAATACAGATTCCCTCCCTTGTAAAGGCACATACGTACGTCCTGTGTCCTGTGTTAGCTGGTTGTCAAATAGCTGCTTGTTCCTCAGGCTCCCAGTGTATGACTGTCTCTTCTTGCACATTCAGCTCCTAGTCTTCCAAGCAGCTTTCCCAAAAGCTGTTGTGTCTATGTTCCAGGTACTTGTTCATGATATAGGTTAGAGGAAGGACATGATTACCCATATTTGGCCCTGTAGATATGATACAAGAGAAATCTAAGGCACAGTCTTGGACTCTGTGATCTGTAACCTCCCATGTGAGCTTTGGAAGTCACATCTCCATATTCCTCCACACCAATATTGTTACACACAGCAGGAGGAGGCAAACCGAGCCTTTATGTGCTGGTGATCCATCTAAGTACTTTTTCAATGGAAGGCTCTTCTTTGCCATATAGCTCCCAACCTTCACCACTCCGTAGGTGATAGTAAAGATAGTTAACACCAAGACTGAGCAATTGTGTTCTTAATTATTATTTTGTTATTAATCTGTACTCATATTATAAACCACGGTATCCAAGCTTGCTTAACTAGCAAAAAACTCCCTGCTTTCTGCCAGATTAATACAGGCAGATCCTTCCAGTTGTTATTTGGCTGTTCTGAGTGCTTGGCCATCGTCTGTTCCTCTCTGCTGTGTGTAGCAGGGATGACAGCTGGGGACAGGAGTCATGGCTTCAGTTCTCCAAATTCAGAGAGAGACAGCAATCAGGCTTCCAAGCCCCGAAGGCTACTAATTTCCTGACTGTTAAAACAGAAAAAAGCATTCACATGGAGATAGCAGGGCCAACCTTTGGAGGCAGAATGGCAGGAGAAATTCTCAAATCTCATTGAATATCAGATAGATAGATATCATTCTGCCACAGAAACCTGCAGAAAAATTGCTATGCTGTGCACAGACCCATATGTGCCAGCCACGTTCTTAACCCTGGTCTAGGCAAAGCCATGCACAGTGATGGAAATGAAAGAGCATGTGCACTGCGGCCTTAGTATTGCCTCTGCATTATATGTGAGCACTGCATGTGTTCTTCCAGACTCCATATAGATTTTTAATGGTCAGAATATTTTTTCAGACCTGAGGCACGATTCATTCTTTTCATGCCCAGAAAATAATGAAGTCCTATCTGGAATAAAAAAATAGGCTTCTTATGGATGTTTGATTACATTCCTAATAGCAATATTATGAGTTCCTTGAGCTGAATTTGCTAGAGGAACTACAGTTATTTTCTTTCCTTGTTATCTTTGCTTCCAGCTGCCTGTTCCAGAACAGGACTTCCATTCTTCTTTGTCCATCCATTACAAAAGCACAGTCTACAGGAGAGTATTTCTGCAGAGAATGGTACTGCTGCCATCTACTTGTTGAAGGAAGCATCTACGCTTTCTTATTAATCATGAACACAGTTCGGTTTGTCCCAAATCACCTTTGTTTTCCCTGTCTAAATATTTAATCAGAATTTTTATCTCACTTGTGCTATGCATCCACCAGACAACACACCCATGCTTTCTCTTTTCCCTGAACCACAGCAATGCCAAACAAGTAGTTGCATAAATGCTGTGGTTTGCTATTCCATGGTGGGATTAGGAGTACCGAATAAAAAGTCAGAAATGTTTCCTGTAGCTATGGCATTAGTAATGCCTCTTTTGCATGGATTGTCTTGACTTTTCCTATGGCCAAGCTCTTACTACAGTGAGGACCTTTATTTGGCATGCTGCCCTGGCAAAACTTCTCTTTATGATGTAGTAATATACATCTACTGTAAGCACAATCCCCAATTCTTTTTTATTTTTTTTTTTACATTAGTGTTTGAGGGATCTTTGAGTTTCATGGAGGTGCCTGCCTGTGATTAAGAGCAAATTTTGTTCCTGTATGACCAAATCACCATGACTCAAAATTTAACTAAAACTGGAAGACCCCATAAAGGGCTGTTACTTGCTCAGCAGGACTCCCAACATCTCTGTTCCCTTTAACATGAGTGCAGGGCTTTTTCTGCTGTACAACTTGCCTTCACGGTGCTGCTGTGATTAACAGGCTCTTGTGTGCCTTTTGCTATCTGTGTGTCTACCAGGGGAATTCTGCAACAAAAATTTTCTCTAGAATGATTTCAGCCAAAAAAAAAAAATCCTGATTTTCCTATTTGCTCCTTGTGCTGCTTTTTAATTTTTCTGCCTAAATGGCACCCTATCAAATCAGCCACAAAAAAAAAAAATAATCTGGATACCAGCTTAGCTGCATTATTGGAGCGCAAACGTGCCTGTCTGATTCCTTTATAGAGTGGGTATTGAGGACATGCTTGAAACATATAAGGGAATGTCGTTTCCAAAGTATCTCATTGCTGAGCTTTTATCTGTCTGGGGATTTGCTAATGTCAAAATTAATACTAACCAGCATCTGTATCTTGGAATTATTGGAAAAGCCAGCTTACAGATACTTTGGTTCCGGCAATGTTTGTGCAACATGTAGATGGAAGGAAAGCAAGCTGACATTTTCTGATTTACAAGTTTAGTCCTCTTTAGCAAAATGTCTTTGATCTTTCCTATGATACTCTTTTCAAATGCCACAAAATTGCTCTGTTTTAAAACACCCTTGCTGAAAGTTTTATACATTGGAGCTTCCTTCTGGTCTCCATAAATGTCATTGCAGCACTCAAAGGAATACTATGGTCTGGAAGCACTTCTAAAAGCTTAACAAGAGAAGAAATATGTTGGATCTTGAAGAAGTAGGAACTAATGAATGCATCCCACATTCTCGCTTTCTTTTCTGTCTCTTTTTTTCAAGCCTTTAACACTGGGACGTGAGTTCCAACCGAATTTTAAACTTGTTTGACTCCTTCCTCTCCTGGAGTTGTGCAAAGGGCTGCAAACAGAACGAGGTGCCATGGAGGAGCCCAGATCCCAGTTTCACCTCGCAGGGTGATGCTGGGTTAGTTGAGGTAAAAAATGATGTGCTCACCACGAGGCATCTGATTTGCTCAAGGAATTATTGCCTGCAAAGCCGGGGAGGGGGGGTGGGGCAGCTGGGTGGCGTTCAGATGGGCACATTACGATGAGTGCATGCACAGACTGTGCCCATCTAGCTGCCTATTAACTTCTTTGTCAAAGAAAGGCAACAGAGTGTGCAGCACCAAGGGATGCCTCCAGCGGGCATTGGTCAGAGTTTCCAGCGAGCTATAGCTATCATTCACTATGAAGTCCTCAGGCAGAAAATGATACAGAAATTCAAATGATCATTTCAGAGAATACGTTTTTTTTTATTATGATTTAATTCTATACTTCTCTGCTTCACTTGTGTGTTGTTGAGTTAAAAAATTGCTTTCCTTTTAAGCTCTCATGAGGAAAGCTACATTTTTGCTGCTAGATTCAGTAATCTAATGCATCTTTCACATCTATAAAAGCTGAAACAGCTATTAATAGCAGCTCTGCACCAGGGTTTCCCTAACTATAAATGTTTTGGTATATACACTGCAGAAAGCTCCTACAATAAAATAATAAACAATTTCATAATAGTAAGATGTATATCCACAACCTGATGTGCTAAATTATGTCCAAATTTTAAAATGGATCTCAGTATATTTGTAGGGTGTGTTAGAAACGAGTTTTATCAATGGTTTGGAAAGAAAGAGGTTGAGACAGACGTCTAGAAATAAATTACTAAGGAAATCCGGAATGGAGAAATAAACATTTGAAGGAACATGTACAAGAAATCATACTTAACAGTCTGCCAAAGTTTTGGGGTTTTTTTTATGCTAGAAAAGGCTGATGTTTCTGCCCCGTCACTTAGAGTGTGGCCATTTCAACAGCTGAGGCACAGACCTCCAGCAGGGAGAGGGGGATGAGCAGGTGGGGCCTGGGCTGGACACAGGGAGATGGGTGGATGGGGGAAAAAACCCACCCCTGCCAGAGAGTCACTGCTTGGTGCAGCAGCTGATCCAGGTAGGAAACTCCTGGCTGTTCTCGCTATTTTCTTTTCCTCATCTTCTGGAGGCTTTCACCTGAACTGTGTTGTGCTGGATGCACGTCTCTGTAGAACCCTGCTCTCACAGGGAACGGAAAATAGAAGCACAGCTGAGGCCAGGAAACAATAAATGCATCTTGTACTGAATATATGTTATTGCACAGAGTCCATTGGTCTCTATGGCGTGGCACTGTCCAGGTCAGTTAAAGACAGTAGTTTAAATTTTTTTTTGTGCAATGGAAAAGCACAAAAGGGCACAGAAAGGGCGCTTCTGAATGCGTGGGAAAGACTTGGCTGAGAATTGGAAGCTGGGAGGCTAGGAATGAGAAAAGATCACTTTGTATTTCTCTGCTATTATATTCCTTCCTTAAACATTTGCTGCTGGCCACTCTGTGACTAGCCACAGGGCTGGAGGGACCTCTGCTCTGACCCCGTGCATCTGGGCTTGAAGGCTTGTTCCCAGGGACGTGGACCAAGGGAAGCTGCTGTGCAGGAGGCTGGCATGGAAATTCCCAAGGGACCAGCAACACATGCTCCCAGAGCCCTCACTGAAGGTGGGCAGGTGAGAACCAGGTTATTTGCCTTTGAAAAGTATCTCACAGTCACCATCATATTTTAAGATTCCATCAGGATATATTCCCATATGCATTTCTGTTCAAATACCTGTTACAAAACCAGTGGTAGTAAACTGTATTACATGAACTCTGGAAAGCTGCGTGTAGCCTGTCCTCACGTGCACACGAAACAGCTCAGTTCTGTCACAGGTTGTACTCGGGAGGGAGGGAGGAAGGATGCTCTTCGTATTTGTGCCCATTCTGGAAACAGTGCTCAAACTGATCCAAAAAAAGTGCTCTTTTTTTCTCCAACGGGATATTCTGGATCTTTATTTCTTATGTGGCAGAGACATCTGCTGGTGCTAAAGTAATCCTGCAGAACACCCAACTTGTCCCGGCATCTGCACCCTGGGGTGCAGCCGAGGGGGATGAGGGAGGCCATGATACAGTGCTGGAGGGAAGGGACCTGAATGACAGGGTGCAGATGTCCAGTCTCTCGGCTGCCCTCTCTTTGTTTGCAGAGAGGCATAATAATACGACTTTGGAGTACAATTTCCTAGGAAGATGAATTTAAAATTTTAATAATTAAAAAAACTCACTATAAATCGATAATTGCACTTGTTTTAAGGCACCACCAAAAGAGAAATCAACCACTTACCCAGCTGCAGTGAATTATGCTATATGAATAATAAGATTCGTACACAATTCATGTATGGACAGCCAGGATAATAATGCTGGTATTTCAACCTCAAAGCAAAATACTTTGCATTAATGTCTGCAATGATTTATCACAGTAGGAGGAAAAATGAAACAGAATTAGTGTTCGAGTACCTGCAGAATTCCCAAAAGGATGGGCATATCTAATGCATGTCTCAGTATCTGTTCTGGCTAAACACAGCTGCTTTAAGGGTCCCTGTGAATGATTTCCATGCTGAAAGTGGCTGGTTGTGGTGCTGGGGTGGCTGAGCTTTCCCCTTCCCTATCTCTGTCCTCAGTCTCCATGGTTTTATCATGCAGAAGGGATTTTGGTAATATGACTTGCATATCAATAAGTAGTTCCTAGTTTACAGTGGCTCTGGAGAAGATTATATGATAATAAAACAAGTATTGTGCAATATTATTATTATTGATTTTCGGAACATGTATTTAAAATTTGGAGGAGGGCTGGGAAGGAAGGAGCTTACCTAAGGACTCTGAGACTACTAACTTTCAATTTTAAAAGCCTGTCTTGCTTTTGAAAATCTATGCCATCATAAATTAGGGCAATAGAAACGATAGTCATCTCCAACAGTAACGAAACAACAATAATGAAATTCTACCTGAGAAAAAATTGAACACTTTTTACTTTCCCAATTTCTGTGAATCACCAAAATTTTTCAGATAGTCTGAGTTTTGATGTATCTCTATTTATATATGTGAAAGAAACTGTGTAAGGGAGGAAAACTGGGGGGTGGGAAGAGAGAAAGAAAGATGGGGTGGGTGGGTGTGTATATATGCACATATATATATATATATATGATGTTCTCAGGCTATTATGGCATAGCCCTGCAGACTGGCTCCCTTCAGTAATTCCACACAGAGCCTGGGGCCTTTGGTCCAGAGCCCGAGGAGGAAAACAGCCTTTTCTTAGAAGTCCTGGGGAGAAAGATGGTGCAAGCAGGAGCTCCCTGGTGTTTGTTGAGCAGACATGTATTAAAAAATGGTGATGGAACCTCACTGGAATGAGTCACAACAGAGTGGGTTAGGTGGGCTCCGTTTCTATGCGAGCTTTGTGGTATTTAAGGGCATGGCTGTTAAATCTCACTGCGTTTGAAAACCGCTATAAACATAAGCAAAATTAGCAAGGAGACCTTGTGCAGCACCATCTTCCCAAGGTATCTGTGGAGAGAATTATTGTATTGTATTTTATTATATTATATTACGTTACACATCATCCATTATTATTTTCATTATTAGATTATACTGAAAACCTCCATTTTGCAGCTGGAGAAAACCAAAAATGTCAGGCTAAATCAGGAACCTGTTTTATGTAGTGGTTTGGGGGTGTGTGTGTGGGGGTGTTCTTTTTTCCCCCCTCTTCCCCTATAACTAAAACTACAGGGCCAAAGTGTTCTGCCTTCCTCTGGGCAGAGAGCCCAGGCATGGGGGATTCTCAGCTGGTGTAGCCACAATCACCTCCTGGCACACTGGCAGCCCTTTTTGGGAAGGGTTGAGGGTGTGAACAAGAATAAATTTGATATATTTATACAGAAAAGAGGTGCAGAAAGCATGTCACATTGGTCGCAAGGGGGCAGAAGCAGCCCAAGATTAAGTCTGCTGCTCAAAGGTGGCTTTCCCTACCCTGGATTCCTTCTTTTATGTTCATGTTCATAAAATCCTATTTGAACAAAAATGTAAGCACACGAGTTAATACAGTAATGCCCAGCTCTATTACTAGTTCAGTCCTGAAAAAAAAAATGTCTGAAACGATTTTTGTTTACAGTCTGATGAAGAGATCTGCTTTCTTGGGAGCTGAATCTTGTGAACAAGGGGTTTAATAGCATCCTCTAGCTGTTCTCTTAAAACCTAGTTGCAAGACAAGGTTGTCACTGGGGAAAAGGGAAAATGCAGAAAATATGCTAACTTCCCCAGTTGTAATATGCTTAAAACATTACTATCTCGCCTTGCCCCTCTTTGTATGTTTATCTTTTGGTTCTGATACCAAGAGGTTAGTTGTATGCACAGATAACACCTGACCTTATATAGACAGAAGTCCTGGAAATCTCTCCATGCACAGTGACTAGCTCCAGGGTTATTTCAAATTACTTCAAAGCAACGTCATGAGATTGGTCTCTTTGCATCAAATGATGTAATTTTTTTAAGCTAAAAAAATTATCAGTGTCTGCTGCTTCCTGCCAACAGCTCTGGATCTGATGGGTGTGCAGCATCCCCCACACTGCCGTGTAGCCGTGTAGATATGGCCTCCTGAGCACCTGCTCTGCCAGCTGATGGCTTCCAGCAGCGTGGAGGATCCAGCATGGGCAAGCACAGGCCCTGTTGGATGGATACAGCCATTCCAAGCTGATTCAGGAGTTCTGTACTAGACAATAACCCTTTGATTTAGAGCTTTGAGCAATGACTAGTTTTTTTCCATATTGCTGAACAACTTGGCTACTGAAATACGCATTACGGTCAAAGCTTGTGATGACCATTTTTAGAAACAACTCCATTTACCCTTTAATGAAAAGGACAGACAGAACACCTAGAGAACTTAGCTGAATCCCCTGCTTAATGTAATACATGCCTACTGAATCAAATCCATTTATTAATGGGGACTTAATTTACTGGGGAATGGCATGATATAAATAATTTAATAATAGTACAATAATATAAAATAAATGAAACATGGACAATTGCACGAGTGGTGAACAGACTCAAGAATCAAACCCTGTTGTTTGGTATCTTTTGCACATTACCTTGGGGTAAAGAGATAGACCTTCACACATGCTAGATCCTTGGGTAGCCCAAGATACCAAAGAATTTGGAGATAAGTAAACAGCTTCCTATTGCACCAGTCCAAAGCGACTTCAAATTCTCATCTGTGTGACCTTCACTACAATTTAGAGGTGGCATGAAATGAAATCTTGCTTCTTTTCAGGGATTTCAAACTGTGATTCATCTTGTAACGTACTAATGATGATGGTTTCTAGTTTCTGCTAATTAATTCCTAAATTAAAATTGAGGATATCACTAAACCAAGAAGGACAGCAAATTCTTCTGATGACAAGAATAGAGTGCAAAATGTTCCTGACAAATTGGAAAATGGACTTAAAATAGGATAAAATTAAAAAGAAGACAGAATCAAATTAAAATAAGCCAAAGACATGACATATAAATGGGATTAATCATCCCCATTGATACAGGATGGGGAGCAACTTTCTTCAACAGTTTTGAAGAAAAAAATCTGGTCTAGTATGGTCATAAACTGGCCTTTGGTCAACCACGTCATATCATTACAATAATGGGAAATGTCATTCTAGGTTGTATAGTCAAGAGTAAAACTTGCAAGGTACATGAAATCATTGCTTCCAGTGTACCCTTCATTGATAAAGCTTCAGCTCAAATACATTATTCACTTTTGAGTCCTACAGTCCAAGGAATAGACCAATGGGATCTGCTTAGTTTAAAGAAGTGGGGATGAAAAAGACTATTGACTCCTTGCTATGAGGTGGGGAGCAGGAGAATTGAAAGAACTCAACCCTCAGAAGTGAACTTTCACAACTGTGTGGAGTTAAAAAAAACCCCAAAACTTCTTGTAAAATCCTGATCAGAAACTTTAATAGAAAAAGGGAAGAATAATACGATACAATAACTTAATAAATGAATGTGTACAACTTATGATGATAGAAAGGAATTTTAAGTAAGGAATTTAGAATGTCTTCATCTCTATTTTAGAAATCGCCAAATGTTGGCCAGTTCATTAGAAATGAAAACTTTCCTAACTTCCCTGATATTCAAAAACTAAAGCTTCTGAGAAGACCTAATAATTTTTGCGGCTGGCCTCTGTATAAGTATGAACTCAGTCCCCAAGGAATGCTGTTTCAGAAGGAAGCTCTTCCTGCTTACCATACCACTAACATAAACCTGTTCTAGTTTATATATGGTAAGTGGGTACAATTATGTTGTTATTTGCAATTAAGCTCATTTTACAAACTGTGCTTCTGGAAAGTTCCAGCTCATGTCTTGCTTTTGAAGTTTTTTTCCGTGCTGTTCTCTTTCTGATAAGATTTACTTATGCTAACTAATGATAAGGAGAGGCTTAGGTGATCTATAACTCTTACTGCTTATGGTTTTCTGAGTAATTGTCTATATTCTAAAGCTACCCTCAGTTTAAATTAACTTCATTTAAGACCTAAGAGGATAGAGTATCTATCGGGTAAGTCGAGTCTACAAAATGGCATAATAATGTTATCTAAATACTTAAAAGATAGCTGTAAGGAGATGTGGTGGGTTGACCTCGGCTGGCTGCCAGATGCCCACCAAGCCATTCTCTCACTCTCCCTTCTCAGTGGGATGGGTAAGAAAATAAGATGAAAAAGCTTGTGGGTTGAGATAAAGTCAGGGAGATCACTTAGAAATTACCATCATAGGTAAAACACGCTTGGCTTCAGGAAGATGAATTTAATTTATCACCAATTAAAAATGCATTAAGGTAGTGAGAAACAAAGACAAAACTAAAACCACCTCTCTCCGTTCCCTCCCATTTCTTCTTCACAGGCTTGACTTCACTCCTTCATTCCCAGCAATTCTATCTCCTCCCCACCAAGTGGTGCAGGTGGATGGGAAATTGGGTTGTGGTCAGTTCATAACCCTTCATCTCTGCTGCTCCTTTCTCCTCACACTGTTCTTCTGCTCCAGCATGTGGTCTCTCCCAGGTGTACAGTCCTTCATGAACTGCTCTGCTGTGGGTCCCTCGTGGGCCACAGGTCCTGCCAGAAAACCTGCTCCTGCGTTGGCCCCTCTCCATGGGCTGCAGCTCCTGACAGGAGCCTGCTCCACCATGGTCCTGCATGGCCTGCAAGGAGACAACTTGCATCACCATGGTCTTTTCCACGGGCTGCAGGGGAATCTCTGCCTGGAGCACCTCCTCCCCCTCCTTCACTGACCTGTGTGTCTGCAGGGCTTCTTCTCTCACATTTTCTCATTCCTCCCTCCCACAGCTGCTCTGCAGCATTTTTCACCCTTTCTTAAATGCGTTACAATAGAGACACCACCAGCATTGCTGATGGGCTCAGCTTTGGTCAGCAGTGGGTCCATTGGAGCCAGCTGGAACTGGCTGTGTCCCATGTAGGGGCAGCTCCTGATGTCTTCCTGGATCTTGTCATGTAAGCAGGAAGATAGTCTAACCTCCATGACGGTGTCGGACAGGATGAAGAATATTAGCTTAAATTGCAGAAAGAGGGATACGTGTTAGCCATTCTTGCAGTGAGGCTAATGAAGCAGTAGGATTCCATGGGAAGGCTATGAAATTTTGATTACACGATGTGTTTAAAAACAGACTAAAAGCCCTCTGTCAAAAGTGATCATATTGCAGAGTAGGGGTAGAGGAGAGGGCCTCTTGAGACCCCTTCCAATTTTGTGAACTTGTCAGGTTGAAAGAATTAGTTGGTGTCACACAAGGTAACTTTTCTCTGTGGGCAAAGCCACAATCTGGGACTTTAGTTGACTGATTTATTGTATTTTCTTATTTAGTATTTTGTGATAATTTCTTAGATTATTTTTTTTTGCCTCCTCCTTCTTACCTTAAATTAAGTTTTTGCAGTTGTGTTGTCTCTTAACTGTAAGCTATTACTGGTTTGTCTGTCTGGAAGTTTTATAGTGCTGTCCATGTGCATTACCTTTCCAATTTAGTATTTACTGTATGTAATCAATAGCAATAGTAGTCCCCAGCAGACTTCATAAAGTGTTTGGCTTTCTTTTGCTTTTTGGCTAAAAATTTCTGGTTTGGGATTTGCCCTTTAAAACATAGAATATATTTGTTTTGTTTGTGCCATCAGTGTGTCTCCTGTTAGCAAACAGACTTTTCTGAGAGTGGGTATTTTCTGGTTATTGCATTTTTCCTCAGGTGCAAACATCATACATTCAAATATTCAGTGCTGACCTCTTTCTTTTGGGCTGTCTACACAGGTTCTTAATGAGCTTGAATGTTGCATTAAAGGCTTGTTGACAGCTCCCCAGAGAAGAGTAGTCTTCCATGGATGGAGTAATACCGAGTAAATATTAAAGTCTGTTCCCAAGATACTCAGCCTGTGAGCTTTGCAAAGCGAGGTCGGCGTTTTGCTCTTCATGCCGTGCTGTAGTGACAGAGGGGGGAGCACACGTCCTGGTGTGCCTCTGTGGAATCCCACCTCCGAGATGGGGCAAACCAGATACCATCAGACACCACCTCCTACCCCGCCCGTTCCTCTCTGGGTCCACAGGGAAAAGGTATCCTGAGCAGAGGGATTGGGAAGGTTCCCAACCCGCACAAGCAGGGAGCGAGGAGCGCCGAACGTGGCATGGGAAACTGACCCGGCAGCCTACGCGCAGCCTGCGTGGGTAGCCCGGTGGAGCCCCAGCCCGTGCCTAGGACTCACAGGCGCTGTGGCTGTACACGTGAACTCAGTAACGCAAAGTCCCTTAATAGCTGTATTTGTCTGAGCATTGCATTCACATTAAAAAGAATAACCAAGGCAATTAACTTTATTGCAGTGCTGAATTAGAGCCACTAAGCTCCTCAAGGCCAGGAAATTTAGATAAACTGTAAACTTTTCTGAAACACATTTGCTTTTACCTCTCATTTCCTGCCCTTTTTATAAGCACTCATAGAGGTTTCCCAATACGCTATCATGCAAACATGCTGATTTACTTTAGAAAACATCCTGGGTTTTAGAAAGTGAATATTACCATGCTGAAATTGTGCAGTGTAAAACTGTGCTGGCCTTGTCGGGGTAGGAAGTTAATTTGTAATAGCTGTAATAAACTAATGCCCCCCCCTCAAGCCGCGAAGAGAAGGTAACGCATCATATATCTGTGTCTGTGCTAATATGAGGAATGAAACCGTGTTACTGGAATAGGAAGAAAGGAAGGAAGGAAGAAGTTATTCTTTGCAAAAACTCTTATGGCTCTCTGGTTTTAGACAGATTGAGAAAAATCTTTAACTTCTCAATTTTCATACTGATTTGCAGACTTTTGGTGTTTGAAAAGCTAAAGGCATCTGTCCCCTGTTTTTTCTTTTGGAGGAGGCAGAATGTGATAGAATGTGGTCACTAAAGAATGGGGTACTCCTGCTTGTTAGGCACTCCTGCTATTCCCAATCCCAAATGCAGGCTGATAAACTCAGTGCATGCAGAAATACAAGAAAATAAGCATAAAACCCATGGAAGTACCTTCAGCGTGCTAGCAATATTCAGCATTACTTTTGAGAAATGGTACCTGAAAAGGCCCTCTGACAAAGATGTGAGCATTGGTAACCGCAAGAGAAAGTGAGATGGAGACAGCTGCCTTAAATCCTCATACTAACATCCTGCTGTGGTATGCTGAGCAGCCTGAATTAAAACCCTCGGAGGCAGTAGAACAGTTGAGTTTACATGTTGGCAGGCTATTATTCAAACCCTTCTTTAGAAACACCCGGAGCAAACACCAGCAACAACGAGGGTAAGAAGGGTGCACACTGTTGTTAGACTAAGATCTTGACAGCCCAGAAACCAGCATTTTCTCTGCAAGTCTCACAGAAAAATAATAAATGTAATTGGAATCACATATCAGCTAACATAATGGTTATTCAGGCATGCCAGCCTGACAAAAATAAACACTCGTGCTACTTTTTCTTACGTACACTGTTTTTCAAGGTGTAGGAAATCCACTTAGGATTCAGTAATGAAGTTGCAGCAAACACTATTTTAAATTGCGGCTGGTAAAATGGACAAGATATATTGTTATCTGACACAGCATAAAAATGTTTAATTTGGATGCAGAAAAGCCTTTTAATACCCAGAATTGCAATATTAGAAGATTGTGACTGTAGTCACTTAATGAGCACTTTGAGGAAAGACAGCAAGCGAAACAGGCTCTGACATGCCATGTACACCTACACGTCTGCTCTGGCACATGACATTTCTAAATGGGCTTCCCCCCAACAGTGTTTGACAGGTGATGAAAGCTGGGTTGTTAAATCTGACAGTCTCCCAAGTCTGTATCTCCAGGACACTTTTTGTTAAAAGGCTCTCAGATTTGGGTCTTCCTGAACAGGACTCCTAATTTAATAATTGCACCAGCACATTAAACAAGTCCACTTGCTTATCATGCCCTATTTTTTAGAAGGGAACAAAGATGTAAAGATACTTGTTTGAGGCACCCAAAAAAGGACCTGAATCCTTGCAAGGTGGATGCTCAAGATCATTTATCACTTTCCCAAGAAGCACATAAAGTGAGTAATACAAAATATGAATGTGTAGCACATTATAGTAATGTTATATTCCAGATAATATACAAAGTATATTATATATGTAATTATAGTTATTATATGAATCCATATGGTAAACTAAAATTATTTAATTATATTCTATAGTAATATATCTACTGTTAGTTACTTTAAAATACAAAATCTATTAGCCTTAGCCTTTTGCTCCAAAATGTGACCAGTTCTTATATTTTTAAAATTCTGAATTTCATTGTAATTTGCATTTGCCAGTATAGCTGGTTTGGGGTATGTGTTTCAAAACTGTCCTTGTTAAGTGTGTGAAAATATGACGTGTATTTAATATCCATTGAATAACTGCCTGCTTTCTCCTACCTTTCCAAATTCCAATATCCCTG
Source organism: Gorsachius magnificus (assembly GCA_034008185.1). NCBI lineage: Eukaryota > Metazoa > Chordata > Aves > Pelecaniformes > Ardeidae > Gorsachius > Gorsachius magnificus. The sequence continues at coordinate 54,251,121 of CM067086.1, forward strand.
ATGCTTTCCAAAAATAAAAAGAATTGATGATGTTCTGTTCCCTCAAAATGTTCTAGGAACAGTAATACCCCAATATCCCCCTGAAATAGGTGTGTACGTTCATCTTCAGTAACAGTTGGTCCAGCCCTGTAGGGAATGCCTGAAATCCCCTGCCCTGAGGCACTGGTGTCTTGCTCTGAGGACGTCAGATCTGACCACCTCCGCAGAGCTAGAGGGCTGTTCCTTAGTGTGAGGACAGAAATCACGGCCTGCAAGGCTATGTTCCTGCTATCTGACCATGGCCAGACACCCTCTTGTGCTCTCTCCATCTCTCTGCATAGAGTTCTTTTTACATAGAACATTTTCGGAGGAGTGGAGAATAACTAACCAAAATAATAAATGAATATTTAGGAAACTCTAATGGAGATAGGATATACCAGCTTGATATAACACTACCTGATATTATCCTACATCCAGAATTTAGACCTCCAAGACCTTGCTCAGTTTCCACATAATAATTCAATGTCTGCCTTTGGTGTAAGCAAGTTCCCTAAATATCTCATTTTGGACAGGTGAAGGGACACCTCCATTTTGACAGAGTATGCCTGTCTGTCCGGTTGCTGTACGGACTCATAAGCTAGACATTTCTGTGGCTATTTATCTCAGTGACAGGGCTCAATTTCTTAATTGTTTCTTCCCAGACCTACCAGATAAAATACTATACAAAAGAGCAGCAATTTCTCCTTGTCCCTGAAAGCCAGCTAAAGTCCTAGTCCTGCCTCTGCTGCCAGATTAAGCACATAGTATGCATCTCCTTGGAGACTTTCCTGATCATCATGAATGGTTTATTCTGGACTGGACCATTCCTTCTGCTTCTCATTGAGTCCCTGCATATTCACTGGCCTTGAGAGACCAAGTGAGGAAAAGTGAACCCATGTTCAGTGGTTATAGCACCAACTAGGAGGACACAGACCTAGTTGCCAGTTTCTACGTCAGTAAATAGTTACATTTAAATATTTGACTGTTCAGCATTGCAGTCTCTAAAATCTCACAATAAACACCTGCCAGACTGTGGGAGAAGTGTGCAAACATTGCACCAAATAAAAGAGCTAATCTATACCTTTTCTTTTTTAGAAATAATCTGTAAATGCATTTTCATCTCTGTGAAAATGTTTCTCATGTTCAAAGCAAATTACAAGGGCAGTGTGAGTGAACAGGCATTGAGTGTCAGAGTCTTGGATGTAAATAAATATACCTGAAATCCAAACAAGTGCATTGCAAAATGGCTCATAGTGATAGGACAGGCTCACCAGTAATTTCCAATCCAAAGCAACTTGAAACTTCAAGGTGGCTAAAAATCTGCATCTGAAAGTATCTTACATCCTGGTCCATCTCTGCCCGAAAGAGAAATGTGAAATGCTTTATCCTTACCTTCAGGTATGCACTTAGAGCAGTGCTATGACAAGCCGTGCAGTCAGGCTGTTGCTTACTGCCCTGGTTCATGTCTGTGCAGCTGAGACCCAAGACAGGGGGAGATACAGCATCTTTTTGTAATCAGTTTTTAGACGGTAGTAGAGGTTTCCTGTGAATGGGTCATTTGACAACATTTTTTTTAGAAAATAATGCTCCATATATATCCTCATACTCTTGAATAAATTATTTGCATTGGAAATGACACAAAACCTCTCTGCTGCTGTTCCTGAGACCCAAAGGAAAACAGGACTTGATTTACTGGAGAGCAAGACAGAGTTTCTGTGGTTCATGAATTAGTATCACCAAACCAGCATAAAGCTTCAAAAGCACTCAGCGTGGCGAATTTACTGTAGCTCTGCTGTGGTTTGTGAGGGAAGACTGTTACAGCTGCTCTTCCCCTCTGTCTCAGATCTTCCTGTAGGGAAGAGATTTGTGGCCTGTTGTTCTCTTTGTGAGTTTATTAGTTTCTGTTAAACTCAGTAAGAGAAACTACCCAAGACTGAATTCAACAAAAAGCTAATCAAACTGGCTTTCCAGTGGTGGGATCTTATTCATTAAATCTTCAAGGGGAAACAGTGTGTAAGTAGAGAGTGGAAGATAAAACTGGGACCTTCTTTGGGAGACAAAGCTAAAAGGAGTCATCTGTATGCAGGAGACCTAGGGCTCCAGCAAACTATATCCTGGGCTGTATTTGGAGAGTGTACCAACAGGTTGGAGAAAATGGTCCATCTCTGTTCTGTGTTTGCGAGACCACCTCTGGAGTACTGGACCCAGGCTGGGGCTCCTCAGCACAAGAGAGATGTGGACATACCGGAGCAGAGCAAGATCAGCAGAGGGTGTGCAGGATGGTTGTGGGGCTGGAGCATGGGGTATATGAAAACAGGCTGAGAAACCCAGAGTTGTTCGGCCTGGAGAAGAGAAGGTGAAGGGATTCCTAGTGCTGTCTGCAACTACTCATGGAAAAACAATGCCTTTCTATTATAAATCTCACTCCATGGAAGACTTTTTCAAATGGAGTGAAAAATATTTGTCACTACACAAGGGATTACAGACAGGATATTTTTACCAACATAAGCCTAACCTTGAGAAATTTTCACTAAAGCAGGTGAGGCTTTCCTTAAGATTAGAACAAAATACTAAACCTTAGAGTAGGACACCTGTCACAGCAAAAAAATTCTGTCCCTCTTGGAGGTATCTTTAAACTCATTCCATGTCTTATTTGATAGGTGATTTCTTTCATTACATAGCCAATATATCTGGTTTGATTTGTTCATGGTTTATTTGACTTGATAGGTGGTACGTATTGGTCCATAAAAGATGGATCAGTTTTGACAGGTGACATGGCTTGGAGCTCAGTCAAAAACATTGATACTTCTGTGAGATGTTCACTCTGGATAGTGATGTACCATTCAGTACAGCTGACCAAGGGGTTGCATGCTTTAATAAATACAGGGTGTGTTTACAGTATGTAACCAAACATATTTTTTCTCAAATACTGAATTATGGAGCCTCAAAGCGTCTTCCACATTATCTTTATTTTACATTTATAGTCAGCAGTAAAGTATGTAGTATCTATTAAAAATCAATGCACTGTGTTGCTATTTTTGGTTATTACAAATTTCCTTAATGCTGTTTCTTGCCCATGTCACTGTGTCATGTTTGTTATTTGCAAGCTCTTTAGGAGAAATTTTCACTTACTCAATGTTGTGTAGCCTCAGATGATCCATTCTCTTTTTCAATACAAACAGTTTTTTTAGATTATTTATAGCACTAAACCAAAAAAGTTTCAGGTTGCCACTTGTAAGGCTGTACTTGGTGTATGATAACCCATTCTAGGCCTCATTTTCAAAAGTGATGCAGATTAGTTGGAGTAAGTACAGAGGAAAATTAAAAGAGGACAAGAAAAGCTCATGAGGTGTAGAGAGTGTGAGCTGTGTAGAAAGGCTGAAACATTTGTGGTTGTTAAGCTACAGGAAAGAGGAGAAATGGAGAACCTATAGCATTCTTTATATCTCTGAATGTTTGCTGTGAAAAACAAGGCAGTAAAGTGTCTTTTATATCAGCTGAGGATGAGAGGAAAGTAAGAGGTTTAAACAGCAGAACAGAAAACTTAAAGTTAGGTATTAATAAAGGCTTTCTAACAGCTAAAGGAGTTAATACTGATGTAGGGTGCCTAGGGAGTTTGCAGATCTCCACCACATGACCTCAACACTGGATGCTTTTAAGACCCATCTCAGGAAAAGTCTAGATTCTGTCCCAGAATTGGGGGAAAATTGACTGGATGGTCTTTTCAGGTCCTACTTAGTCTTATTTTCTGTTTCTCTGTATTAACTCCATGCAGCCACAGGTACAACTTTTGTTACCCCAGCTTTTTGCTGCCCCAGCAGACAGGGCTGGCACAAATGTTAGCGAGAAGCTATTGCTCCTTTCTTTGTGAAGGGTGAAAACCTAATTAGTTGTTTTTGTGAATGTTTTGCATATCAAACAAAGGAATGATTTCAAGGACACTGTTTTCAGGTATTCCATTTAAATTATATAACTAATAGATTAGAGGCAGACTAAGCTGATGACAGATTTTAGAAAATAAGATGGGAAATCAGACAAAAGCTTGGGGGAGGAATACGTGCTACAGGCCAGCACTCGGTCTGTTAGGTCTGTTGGGTTTTGGTTTTTTCTTTTCTCCACTATAAGTTTCAGTTTGGGTCTGAGCTGTGTAATTCTAAGATAGAGACTCTCCTTCCCCCAGAAAACAGAAGAACCTGGGCCACTCTTGGGATCATGAGATTGCTCTGAAGTGTGCGTATGGTAAAAAGACATTGGATCACATTCTCTGGCATTGCCTCCTTGCTCAGTAAACTTCACTTTCTGCATATATGTCAAATACTACCTGCTTTAACGATGATTAACATTGAAACGGTGACAGTTCTGTGTTACTCCAGTTGCAACTAGAGAGCCAGCCTTATTTGTGGGTATTTCTCTCGACTGGGTTTATCACTGGACTGACTATTGGTGGATACATACTCTTGACAGTAGCATGTGAATTAGGAAGAGTTTGACGTGGGCTCATGGTTGCTAGCAGCAAAATTGTACATAGAGATTATTGAGACGCAAAAAATACAGAAACATATTTCTTCACTTTCAGAGCACAGCTGTACAAGAAGATTTTAATGTATTTGAAACCGTAGTGCTGTCAATTTTTTTGTCTTTGACAGATAAGGTTCCTGCATGATGAGAGTGTACTCAGAACCCAGTGCCAGAGCCCAGCTTTTGTGGTTTGAGATGTAAATGGTAAGAGGTGATATAAGGAGCTCTGGGGAGAAGCAGGCATCCCTTGTTGCCTACCCTGAAGAGGCCTGGGGAAAACACAGAATTTCTCCCATGAGCTCTGGTCTGTAAGTGAAAAACTAATAGTGGAGAGCAAGTGGAGTAGCAAAGTATATTTTAAGATACTAAATACTAAGTACTATCATTGCGATAATTACTAAATTAGGCATAGGCTACAAAACCAAGAAACTATTGGCTAAACCATAATTACGTCTCTAAATGACACTTCTAGGATGTGCCCCCCTTGTGTAATATTTTTAGATGCAAGATATTTGCAATGAGTCAGTTGGGACATTCTGCCAAACCCGGTCAAAGTCTAATTGCTTATGGCAAATCCAGTATCTTATTAAAGAAAAACACAGCAACAACAATAAAGGGAATAAAATAAGTTAATATATATTATAAAGCAGAGAGCTCTGTCATATGCCATTGGAGAGGGTGTTTGCGTCTCTTGGAGGCATTGCTCTCCATCCTGATGCTGTGGCTCACAAGGGCTTTGAAGGTGCATGAGAGGCATAGCTCTGGCAAGTGGAAAGAGGAAAAGGGAACAATTTTCCTCTTTCAGAACATTTGATATCATTTACTGTTCCAAATTCTAGACATCAGCATATAACCTCAGTATCTATGTTTCTCCTGACATCCTTTTTGTCTCCCTTCAAACTGTCATGAATAGAGTAGCAATGAATTTGTAGTGCAAGGTTTCTTGGGAAGACAAAACCATTACCTCATAAGCTATCTGAAATGAGACAGACCCTTTTCTGCCAATCTTGCAAAGCCAGCTCTCGAGGAAGGTACAGAGCAGGAAGAGTAAACGGCAGCATCTCTTTGTACGGATGAGACAGAGAGAGAACTGACACAGGAGCAGACATTGTCCTCACTTGGATTCTGCAGCTGGCGGCAAACAGAAAGGTGCAACTTTGGCCAGTTCTCCTTGGTCAGTGCCTTTAGAAAGATTTGGCTTTTCCAGATTCACCCATGTCCATTCTGTCCTGTTTTAAGGAAGTGTTGCTCCACTCTAGGAATGTATTATTTGTTTTGCTGGCTTCTCAGCATTCATTACTTCACATCCTAGAGAACGGAGGAAAGGGAATCAGAAACCAATTTCTTCCATTCATTTTTCACTGCCTTTAGCCCTGCGCCAGCTTTGCCATTCAGGGAGCAATATGCTTTGTGATCTAAAATACTGGGGACAGCATACGAAGTGTAATCCTTGCTGATCCCATTAGTAGCTTTCTTTTTCAGCAATGCAGAGACTCTTTGCCCTGCTTACACCCATTGTTGATTCCATCACGGGATCCTGCACTTCTCTATCATTTCCCTTTAATGCATTCATGGTCTTTTAATTAAAATGAATGAAGCTGGGCATGATAAGCATTGGCAAGTGGGAGGGAGGAAAAAATTGATGTTTGCTTTTGTACGCAGGTTATTTTGTATTATTTAGACATAATAGCGCTGAAGTGTCTCACTTGTAAAATGGAGTGGGAGGTATTGATTTGTCAGGAATAGTAATTAGTTCTCCCATAAACCAAGGCATTTGTCACAGTTACGTTTGCACGAGTCAAACTTTTCCTGTTTCTTTTAATTTTTTGGCCTATGGAAGCCTCTGCACTGAGGTGCCGGGTCTTTATTTTCATTTATGTAGTTATGTCTGAGGTAGGGAGGCTGACTGACACCTTAATCATGCCAAGTCAGGAAGGGCACAGTATCTGAAAAGAGCTGCCACGCAACCCAGAACATTCACTGCTCCTAAATCAGACAGATATTGCCTTTGGATGGGAATAACATACCACACCAGCTGACCATTCCTACATTAGCACCGCAGATGTTTTTCAGGTGGCTTAGTCAGAGTCGGACCTTTCTACTACATTTGTCACTCAGTGCCAGAGGTACAGATGTTCTCTGGGATGTGGGAACCTCCCTGGCAAGGACTGGACTGCGTTCCCTAAACTTGTCTCGGAGAGCTCCGAAGTTTTCTGTTTTATCAAAGGCACATGGGGTTGCCTTACATTTTGGAAGGATGCAAACTATTAGAAGTTGTGGAAGAAATAGATCATATAATGTGTAGGAAAAAAAAAAAAAACATTCTTGTGTATTTTGAAAGGTTCAAAGTAAAAAAGAAAAAAGCTTCTTGAAAATTATTAGCTTGTGGAATAATCTCTCAAAGGAGTAAGTGTGATACACGTAATATGATGCTGGGCATTGCCTTATAAAATGGTCAGTGAAATGATCCCGTCTTCTTTAGTCTAAAGATAGCAAAAGCATCTGAATTCTAGAGACCTGTTTCTGGTGCCACTGTCTTTGTGAAATGTTTCGAACTATGTAGAAGAAAAAAAACTTTGCAGATGCTGCAGAAATGCAAATAATAGCCCACAATATTTGAAAGGAAAAGTATTTTGAGACAGTTTAGAGAAGACATCAGGAATCAATTTGGCCCACTAGGTGTCTTCCCCATATTTTTAATTCATGCTTGTATTATACCACCTAAAGATAAAAGAAGCTGCTTCTTTGATGTATCACTTTTGTCTTTCAGTGTTTGGAGAAGCAAAATCTCATTATTTTTTCCCAATTGTCTTTTCTAATGTCAAAGCCCCAGAACCTGTAAATAATTTACACTCCTTTTGAAGTTTCTTTATAGCTTCACTTCAGCAATATTCAAACAGAGATCAGAGGCAAGATGAATCTTCTCCTGATACCCTTTGCTTGCAAGGTATCACGCCAGAATGTTTGAAATGTGATATGAACATTCAATGGGTCAAAGCAAAGTACAATATGGTAATTTCCACATTTAATTCATTATGTTACCCCCCTGCATTTAAAAGTTCCCTGCATCTTTTAAAGAGGGAAACTCAATTTCACAAGTGCCGACACATTAAACACGCAGTACATGGCTTGGAAAGATGTCTTCATTAGCTTTGCCTCACTGGTAAGCAAAATGAAATGGCTGATGATGACCCAAATTCAGCTCTGTTCCGAGTATCATGGGCTAGCTCATACTGTATTAGAAAACTACCAGGTGACAGAAACACTGAAATTCAATTTGAGTATTTCATGAGCTCACTCTTCGAGGGAAAGGGAGAAAAGAGGATTGCTCTGTATAAAATGAACAGGGAACTTTTTCCTATTCTCCTGCCACAAGCCTTATCAAAACAAAGCTGTCAGAAGGCAATCAGCAAACGTGAAGCTCTGTGCTGCTCACTTCTGAGTCCTGACTCCGTAACAGACATTTGCAGTCCTGTCATGAGTCTGCTTTGGCACTGGCTCCAGGATTTCCCCAAGGAAGGGAGGTGGAGACACTATGCCTCAGGTAAAAGCAATAGGAAAAAGCATTAAATTGGGCAGGGCTCATTGCCAGCTAATATTTTCCACCCCAAACCCATCAAATCCGTTTTTTCCTCCTTCAGGGCCAGAGGCTGAATTCCACCCTACCGAAGCAGAGATTAACATCTCAGCTAACAGGATAACCATGGCTGCAGAGGGACTTACAGCCTAACCCTTTGAAATGAGGATCAGATTTACACAGACCACCCCTGACAAATGCTTGTCCAACCCACTGACAAAAACCTTCCAAGAGAAGAATCCTACATCCTCTTTGAGCATCTTGTCAGCGTTGCTTTTCTTTGGCAGTTAGAAAGTTGATCCTAACTGGAACTTACATTTCTTTGTTTCAAATTACATTGATTGCTTTCTTTAATTTTTTACATACTCTTTGATTGTTCTCATGTTTTGTTTTGGTATTGCCTTATCTGGACAGGCCCATTCCCTTCAGTCTTCCACAAACATTTTCATCGTGGTTGGTCTCCTGTGATCTCCGCAACTGCTACAGCCCTTCTGAACGTAAGCCTTCTTGCCACCACCCCTATCCTGCCCAGCTCCCCAGTGGCTTCCACACTACCCCTGAATCATCTGCTATACTTGTCTTGTCCTGTCATTTAATGTTCTTTCTTTTGCTATGCATCACATTTTGTAATTTATCCTTTTTGATTTTGTCCCTGCTGTACCTTTGTTATTCTTCTGTGTTCACATTTAATTTGGTAATTTTTTTTTTTCATTTCAGTTCCTGATGTAATTATGACTCTTTACTACAGCTTCTATCTCTTTTCCTCATTAGGGTAGCTTTTTATTTTGTCTTAGTATAGTGAAATGGCCCTCCCTTATCTTCCTGATTACCTTCCCTGCAAGCCCTCCTCAGACTCCTGAATCTGGTGAAGTCTGCTTTTCTGATGTTCCTTAGACAAGTGAACACTATTCCTTCAACTCAGCGATAGGATGGGTCAGTATCTGACAATATGCCCTATCTGCACCCCAAATGTTCACTTTAGCACTTCAAGACTTTAAAGCTACACCCCTTAGAAGAATATTTGGTTACATATCAGGACATGCCAGTGATCATGTCACAATCTCCGCAGTTCCTTTAACTACAGCTTTCACCCAAATTGTATTTAGTTGTATTAGCTATTCCCCACCAGCCAGACCCAAGTCTAAAACAAATGCTCCGAGAAAGGCTTCTGAAGTGGAAACTTGTATTTAACATCGTCCATAACTTCCTGCAATGTTTTCCCAGTTTATATCTGAATAGTAAAAATCCACTCCCTTCTCCCATTACCATTATTTACTCTCCTATTAATTACTTCTACTAATTGTTAAAAAATGCTTCAGTTGCCACCTCCTTCTGTAGCCCATATGTGGCAGACCCCCACCATGGCAGAGCTCCTGCTTTTTCTTCTTCTTGCAAGCCAGTGCTATCTCAACATTTTTGCTTCTGCCCATGGGATATTATTGTTTATTGTTTGCCTCTAAAATATTCTAGACAGAATTAAATAATGCCATTCCATATTATTTTGTACAGTGGGGAAGTAACTTGGACTCAATACTAAGATCAAAGAACTCCTGAGATCTGGGTCCTGCTATGAGCTTACAACTTGGCCTTTGGTCAGTCTTTCAGTGTGTGTCTGCATCATGCAGTGGTATGGAGATCTCCAAGCCAGAACCAACTTGATACAGCCATATGATACAGCGTACAACACAGCAAAGAGCTGTGCTGGCATGGATCCTCTGCAGACTTGTTCTTGAGATACTCTTGAGCTGGCTTGTATCAGGAATAGTGTGGAGAAGGGAAGTGATCGTGCCCCTGTACTCCGCACTGGTGAGGCTGCATCTCGAATAATGGGTTCAGTTTTGGGCCCCTCACTACAAGGACAGTGTGGTGCTGGAGCATGTCCAGAGAAGGGCAATGAAGCTGATGAGGGGTCTGGAGCACAAATCTGATGAGCAGTGGCTGAGGGAACTGGGATTGTTTAGCCTGGAGAAGAGGAGGCTGAGGGGAGACCCTATCATCCCCTACAGCTACCCAAAAGGAGGTCATAGTGAGGTGGGTGTTGGTCTCTTCTCCCAAGTAACGACAAGGGGACAAGGGGAAATGGCCTCAAGCTCTGTGAGGGGAGCTTTAGATTGGATATTAGGAAAAAAATTTTCACTGAAAGGGTTGCTAAGCATTGGAACGGGCTGCCCAGGGAAGTGGCAGAGTCCCCATCTCTGGAGGTATTTAAAAGTCTGATAGATGTGATGCTCAGGGACATGGTTTAGTGGTAGACCTCGCAGGGTTAGGTTTACAGTTGGACTTGATGATCTTAATGGTCTTTTCCAACCTAAATGATTCTGTCATTTTATGATTCTATGATAAGCCTTGAACATTAATTGCCCACCAAGAGTTCTGGTTTTGGATGGGCTTGTGGGGAGCGTCAGCACCCGTGTGGCAGATACATTCACAACCTCAGTGTTACATTTTGTCTTTCCATTGTAGCTTCACGGTATTTTTAAAGCAAGTTGAGGTGTCACCGAAATCGGGAAGAATAAACCTCGTAACACCAATGTAGTGTTAAAAGGCAGGCATTCTTTATTCACGGCCCTGGATGCACGGGGGATCGCTCCACCTAACATGCATACCTGGCACCTGTTTCAGTCAGGTTATATAAATCAAATATATACATATTCATTACATTCCTACATAATCAATAACATTCTCTCTAGTGATTGGTACAAATTCTCTTGCTTCCTATGTAAATTACTGCGCAAACTCAGTTGTTCACTTCTATTGTTCTCTTTTGAGTAGGTGGTATCATTTGGGTAGGTGGTTGCAATCTCCTCCTGCCGGAATTCTGTCTTACCTACTTGGCTCTCAGTCTTGGCAGTCCTAGCCAACTTTCTTGGTCCACTACACAAAATTACCTTCCATCTTCTTCTTTTGACAGGTGCCCATTGTCTATAGTTTCAGGCTACATTAATAATTACCTTAAAACTACAGACCATAGACATGATATACTATATTCATTGTTCCTGGACTTAGTGTTCAGTTGGGTAGGGCTGTACAGAAGAGGACATAGCAGCATTTGTGGTTGCATTTTGTAGTTAACTGATTCGATCCCATCACCTCAATGCTGAAAACTAAGATACATAACAATCTCATCATTATTTTGGTTACAGAAGGAATGCTGAATTCACTTTTGTGCTGTGCTTTTAGAAGTGGGCCTTACTTTATGAGCCCTCTGTCTCACCTAGATACCTCCCCTACCTTTTCTTCTCTGCCCTTTCTGCTCCATTTAGAGGGCTGTTGGGTCACCTGATTAAATATTTAATCTTTTTTTCTCTAATGTGTGAAATAAGATGAAGAATGATATTGGGTCAAAGAATTGTGGTTCTTTCAAGTATGTATCAGGAAAATGGGAATGCAATATGCTCTTCTGCTCTTTGAGGGCCTGTGACATGCCCCAGCAGAGCCATCCCTTCACAGGCAGGACTCCTGGGTACTGGGATCAGTGTAGTAGGACAATATACATACACCATACTTTTTGAAGGAAATATAGCATTAACAGCAGCTGTGTCATTTATGATTGAAATTTCCTGTCTGTATTTTCTATTTTCGGGGGAAGGTGGCATACCAGGGGTTTGAGTGGCAGCACAGATCTTCTGGGAGGTAGGCTTGAAGCTGAAGTCCTCTTTGTGAAGGAGAAAGAAATGGCCACCAGGGCTGGTAAAGAATGGTCAATCCCAATTCAAGGCAGAGGACTGCTGTAGATAATCTCTCAAGGTCCTGTGCAGTGCTGTGTTCTGAGTATCTTACTATCTTCTGTCTTTTTTCTTTGATTATCTTCTAAAATGAGAGTCTACATATGTCAATAATTTCACAGGGGCAAACTGATTCCCTTGAGAACTCTGGCTGAGACTGTAAAATTCCCCTTCTACAGGCCATATGCCCCCTTTCCAATACTTTTAATTAGTATCTTGGTAATTATGTCATGGATTATGGTTCTTCAATGTATGCTGACATTTCAGGCTCAGAACTGAATTCACATTGTGAGCGCTGATTGTGTTGTTTCAAAGTGTGTACAGAGTGTGTCAATGTCAATAAATCAAATGTGCTGTGACAGGAGACACACTGCAGAGCTCATTGCTTGCCTCAAACAGATCGGCTGATCTAAAGACAGGTGAAAAGTCTGTCTGGATGGACTAAGAAAGTAGTGCTTATTTCCATTACAAATGTTTTAGACTGTTAGAAGCTTTTTCACAGAAATTTAACTCTTGATGGTAGATAGAACTGGTGGAGACAGCTTTTCCTTTAGGGCCAGAGGAAGCTACTGCAGGCAAAATCCCCCATGAACTGGGAGATCTAGCCTTACTAGCTGTGACCTTTTCCTCATTCCTTTGTATCGGCTAATGTAAGTTTGGGGTGAGAATAAAGGTTTCCAAAAGGCAAGACAATTCTCCTCTTGAGTTTTCAATAATGAATGAGTATGCAGCACTTTCTGGTTTTGCCTTCCTCTTAAATTAGTGCCTTTTAGATCGGTGCCAAGTGCCTGTTCCATCATGAATCTCTCTGTTCTCTAACATGAAATAAACTAAACTTGAGCCATTACCTGAACAGGCAATCTCTAAGACAAATGGTTCTGTAACAAAATACTGAGAAGACTGTAATTAGGAAGAGAGGCTACATTGTTTATCACTTATTCTGATCTACCCATTACAGCAATAAGGGGTCAGAGCCAGGGCTGCAAGAGATGTTTTGATGCCTATGATGTATGTGTATCTCCACTGAAGGGAGGTAGCCCCCCTACCAATTACTTTCCCACTTCTTCCACGTCAGGTCTCCTCTCCCAACTTTTTTCTATGCTGGGAGTGCCTGATGCAGACCAGGCTGCGAACAGACAGCAGCCCCATCCTTGCTGTGGGAAGAGTCACTGGTGAGGCCCAGGGCTTGGGTTCAGGCTGTTGCAGGTGGAGTTAGAGGGAGGCAAAAAATATAGTTTATTGATGTAGAACAGTGAGTTAACAAAGTTCAATGGTAAATGCAACAGTAGTTTATAAGAGATGATGGCAAGGTACACTTGGTTATTTACTGCAGAGAGGGCAGGGTCAGACAAAACTGTCAGGAAGACCCTCCCATTGAGCCATGAGGTTCAGAAAAGATCCCCTTGCTTTCTAAACTCTTTCCTCAGAGAGGAGTCTAAGTGCAGCTGGATCCAATCTTAGTCCCAGACTTGGTCAATGGTTTATGTCTAAAGGACTATATATGCGCAATCACTTAGCTAAGCTTTCAAACTTTAGCATGCTGTTAGCCACTTACTGAGAATCTGTTGCAGTAAGGAATCTCTCAACCTTGAGGAGTAACCTTGAGAGGCGTCCCTGCTCAAGGGGAGGTCTTGGTGTGCAGCCCACTGCTGTGTAGGAGAGCTCAAAGGGCTCTTGGGCTGCTCACTATTTATGGGGGTGAGTGGCTTATAGTCATTTTTGCATACTGACCACAGATTTCAGTTTCTTCACTGTGCTTAGGTGGGCACATTCCACAATAGCCCTTGGCTACCGTATTGTTATCTGTCTCCCCCGCACTCACTGGATGCATCCTTCACGACCAGACACATCTATCACAACCGCCACAGGTGGTTATCACTTGAGCTGAGTTACGGGAAGAGAGTGGTCGGGGGGAGCACACCGCCACACAGGCCGATTAAGCTGGTTTGAGGAGCTGGATTTCTCAGTCTGCTTTTGCTGCCGCTTCAGTTGCATTTTCAGCTCACATAAATGAGACAAAAAAATGACAATTTCTTTAAAACTTAAAACAGCCAAGGAGGTGGCTGGGGCTCCCTGGAGAGTGCTGACTCCTGCAGGGCCGAGCGCCCGTCCTTCCCTCGGCGGTGGTGACTAGGAGTGAAGTAGAAGGTGATGTTTTCTCTTGTCTCTACATTCAGATACTTCTGCATTTGTCCTTTGGATTGTTTGCTTGTAAAGCTGCAGAGCCAGCAATACAAGAAGCTTCTTGAACTTCAGAGGCATTAGAATTAAATTTTACAAGAAGCTAAAGGCCTGAAACATAAGAATTTGAGCACTATTACAGCTCATCTAATGATACTGTTTTCAGAAGAGTTTTAAATATAGAACTCTTTTGGGAGGAATACTTTGCCCACAGGTAATTTGAGGGTAACATCTGACCAGTATTATTCTTGTGTGAGTAACTGTGGGGATTCAGAAATCACATAGAAAGTTACAAACCTAATTTTCCTTTAAATTACTGGGCACTAACTCATTTTATCATGTTATGTATGAGTGAGCCCTTCAGTACATAACAGCTGCTGATGCTGGAAGTTTAGAGGGATAAAAAGGGATGTAATCCCCACCAAATTTGTTAGGCAGTGTTGCTCCCTCTTGTGATTATTGGGCTACATTGAAAGGTCAGCAGGGATGCTGCAGCCTTGACTTACAAAGATCTTTTTGTTTGTCAAGCAGTAGAGTTGTGGGTGAAGATCTGACCTCCAGGCTTCCACTGCTGATACAGCCAGACATGTTCCACTGTGGTGAAAAAAAAAAAAGAAAAGAAAAAAAAGTGAGTCTTATTCTGACCAGTTCTGAGTGATGAATATATGTTGCCATGGCAGTTTACAAAGATTACAGTGTAAAAATGGAAGTCTCTTACTGTAACCTCATTTACTATTATAAAGGAAGAGAAAGTATGAATTTATAGTGCAGAAGGTATGGATATCTGACTGGACAGCCAGGATTGCAGTGCCTGGGCCTTCTCCTGCAGTCATTTCTGTGCTTCTTATCCCAAGACCACCTAACATAAAGGCCAAATCTCCTGCCAGGGGGGTGTGGGCTCCAGACTGCTCCCCTTGGCAGGAGTGCCTGAAACACTGGGCTACAGGAGATTCCTCCAAGTTCTTTCTTCCTTACATAGTGACTTACACGTCCTTCTGCAGAGACATCTGCCATCAACGCAGTTTGAGGAGCAGGGATTCTTCCCAATCCCAGTCTTTTGCAGAAGATGTACCTCCAGGGAACCAGGACCTGCTTGGTCCATCTCAGGTTTGGCGGGTCACTGAACCAAAGTTTCCTTCTTCTGGGTTTATCCCTTATCCTGTTATTGTAAACAGCGGCCCCCTTCCAATATATTATAAACAGGAACAGTACTTGCCCATTTTCTTCATGAAAGAAAAGTTATGTCTATCCTCTTTCAGGAGGGGGTGCTGGATCCGGAACCAGAGGAGGCATCAGTCTGCAACATGGACTCAAGCACTCGTGCTTTGGAAAGGGATACTTGTTTAAGCATATATCTGTGCCTACTGTTTATTAATGGCCAGTTCAAACCATCTCCGTTCCCAGTTTGACTGTGACTCCCTGATACATGGGAAGCAAGTTGGGGCATTTGGATCCCACTCAGGGAAACTGGATGCTTGAAATTTAAGGGCTGCACTGTGTTAAGTTGCAAGTGTCAACATTTTTTGTTGAAAGACAAAGTGCAAACAAAATCAACATTCAGTTCCTGAACAAACGAATGAGCAGAAAGAAAGAAGTCCAACGCTTCTGAATGAATTCCCTTTTGGCAATTCAGTCCAGCCAGACTTCACCTGAAAAATTCAGCATCCTTGGCCTCCTTTATGATACACTTAACACCAGGGGTCTGTCAGATGGTAATGCACTCTGTCTCCAGTCAGGCTACCACAGGTCACTGTGGCTGATTCTTCATTAAGGGAACTAATTGCCCTGTGTGGCTGCAACCTGCTGCAATGAGGCGATAGTAAGTTAAAATTGGGGCTCAAAGGGAATAGCATTTAAGTACATTAAGATGCAGCAAGAAGCCAACATTACCATCTCTCCCCAAAGTGGGAAGTTAGCCCCCCCTTTGCATAAATGCAACATTTAAATGTGATATCAGGGATGCAAAGCTAAAAATTGGTACGGTATTGCCTAAGGTCCCTAAATACAACATATGGTAAATAGGGCTGTACAGATACAAGCCCATTTAAAAGCCTTTTCGGCAGCAAGACTCAGTTGTCATGTTTTGTTAGGTCTGTTTTGTGAAGCAAAGGCAGAGCTTATGCACACACGCAGTGCAACAAAGGATTTCCTACTATGCCCCAGGAAACCTGACAAACCAAACTATTCTCTAATTGAGTTGTGTTCCACTGTACTGAAAAATGTGGTCTTTTTAGAAAACAGCTTTAAAGCTAATTAAAGAGCATCTTAGGCTATCATATCTTGTTTTAAAAAATAACGTTATACAACTACGTTTGCAATTTTAGCTGGGTGGGTGCTACGATGTCTGTCCATAGCAACAACAAATCATGACATAATTTTTTAAGTGATCTAGATATCTTGATGAGCAAGCCATACCATAAAGCTGGCAAGACAGCTAGTAGAACTCAATTCAAACTCTGCATTCTTCATTACTGGAAGACAGAAGCAGGTCTAAGATGCTTGTTTCACAGAAGAACTTTCAGAGCTGTTACAAAGTAATTTACAACCAAAATTTATTTGGGGGGAAGAGGGAGAAGCCAAGCTTTGTGTTTTGTAATGTTGTAATAAAAGCTTGGAACAGAAATAATTTGGTTTTCCTCACAAATTATTTGCAGCTTAAACATTATAAAACTGTGCTGTTTCACAAACAAGGCAGTGAACTAGAGAGAAAGCAGAAGTGAAAACTGAACAATGATTCTTTTCCTTTGTCAAGCTTAAGAAATATGAATGGTAAATTAATAGCTTGAGGATGAGGACATTGCAGAGATTAGTAAATTTTGTGATTAAAAAAGTCTTTCTGGGACAAAATTTGATAATGGTTTGGATGGCTCTTGCAAACAGAAGTGCTGTTCCAATGAACCTAACACTCCTTCAAGTAGGGAAGGAGGTTACAAAGCTCTACCAGGTAAAGGGGCAAATTCTCTACAAGAATTTCTATAGAGACTGGTTTTGACTGGCACTGTCCCCCAAGGTAACTTAGCCAAATTCCCACCTGAGATCAAGAATAGGAAGCAATGTTTAGTGGCATCTAAAGGAATCCAGTATTGGACTCTGTGGATGCTCATGGTTAGCTCACACAAGCAGGACGGTTGGCATATGCAATAGTTCTTTCACTGATTATTCCTCAACCATCTACCCCTTTAATCAAACTTCCAGAGTGCTTAACAGTTATAGTCACTTTCTATACTTCTGATAAATGTATAGCATCTTCAAAATGTAATGAAGGGTACTACTTCCCACTGGCACTGTATGTAATGAACGCCTCTTTCTCTAGACTAGTAGGAATTTATATGCATAGACAACAGCCAGCAATTTTCCACATTACTTAAACCTCATAAACGAAGAGGGACCGAAGCTATGTATTTTTGTATCATAGGAACTCAAAGTAGCTGACTTCACTGTCCCCTGTACTGAACAACACTTCTGCTTTTGCTTCCAATTTTTTACAGAGAAAGAGTTGTTCCAGAAGTTGGTGTGGAAATAAAGAACTTGAAACTTGAGCAGTTCAGATTTATTTTTTCCCCAATAATTTGTCTGCAGGGTATTCCTGAAATGAGCAACCACATGAGACAAATAGGAAGAAATAAATTTTTGAGATACCAAGGACACAAAGAAAATTTTCCAGCAGTATATGAATAGACCAACAAAAATGCTGCCCTATTTCTCTGTGGAAAGGCAAAACTAATAAAATTTGGTGCCAAGAAAGCATGATGCTCCATCGCTTGTTAAAAGGTCAGCTATGAGCAAGTGTCTTGTATTGTTGCCTGTGAGAAAGAATATCTCAGCCAGGACCCACTTGGAGACAGTTAGTTGGCTGAACTTGTTGAATGTCACAGTAAAATCCTTGGAAACCTGACCAAACCATCTTGTTATGGCTAGCAATGCTCCTTGAGCACCTTCAGGGGATGGACAAGATACCTTAAGACTGGAAAAAGACAAACACAGTATCCAAGAACGGTTCTCAGAAGGCAAGTAGTTGCCCCAAAAGAAAATAATCTCTTCGCCATGTCCCTGGTGGACCCAGCCTTAGGAACTGGCCAGTGGAATAAAGCTATGCATTGCCTGGTAGGGAAGGAAACCTTCCTCATTGGGCACTTTCAAGAAGAGATTGGGTAAAGGTAAAACCCTTGTTGGAGGGTCACCAGAGTAACTGGTTGTATTTTAAGCAGGTGCATGGACTTGATTATTTCCTGAGGTCTTTTCCAGCTCTGTTTCTCTACAATTGTCATGCTCCATAGAATTGGAAACAAGTATGGAAGTCACTGTGGCTTTGAAGCCTTAATGATTTTGTTATTCTCATGAAATGATCCTTACTACAGCTGTTGCCGCAGATGCAGCAACTGACCAGATCAGGTTACATTCACCATGTCTACCCAGTGCATGCAAAATTTATCTGGATGATAAAAGATTAACACTGCTTTGAAGTTACTTTATGGCTTCTGACACACACATCAATGCCCTTTCAAAACTTTGGAGAGAGTCCATGAAGAGACAATTCTCTTATTTACACAACTGAATTTAAAAATCTTAAAATGACACCACCTTTGGGATTTTACTTGTTTTACTTAATTGGCCTCTCGACATAAAAGCATTTTTGGCAGGCACACTAATCGTCACTCAAGTAAAGGACTGATTTAAACCAGCTGATTTTCTTTTCACCACCACCTGCTGCAGGAGTGCAACGTTATACTGACTGAACCGCATACAGTTCACAGTCCCCAGGATGAAGTACCTACTATTTTTTACCTCCAGAGTTTAAAACCCCAGTGCAAAGCTGATTCTCCAGGTACTTCTGCACTTGGTGTACGCTTGTATTCCCACCAGCCCTGGTTCAGGCTCCTGTAAACAGGCTGAAGTAGTAGAAACACAGCCAAATAGTTCAGCCTCGGCGATGAAACCAACAGGTATGTGGCAGAAGGGCGATAAAACCCACAGAACAAAAACATTCAACACATGAGAATGTACATTTTTCTTATCCTACTTTTCTAGTTGGTGTCAGAGGTTTTTCAGTGCCACCCAATACGTGGATTCACTGAATTTTCATGGAAAGTGATAACAGTATCTGTGAGATACAAGGGAAAACTTAAGAAAAGGGAAAAGACATTATTTATTGTGAATTGTTGAATGGTAAATTCGGGGAACAAGGGGAAGAGAGAAGTTTCAAATAAAGTTGTCACAGCTAGGTCACGAAAAGGTGTAAGAATAAACTGCTGGCAGTTCTTTTCAGCTGTGGTGGGAGAAGGAGCTGGTTGAGTATTTCAAATAAAGGCTGATGGATTTGCAAGCTGGGCAAGAAAAGCAAGTATGTAGCAGCCAGGTCGGTATCTCAGGGGGTTTGTATCATGCAGATGACCTGTAAATGCGGTGAAAGCTGAGCTACGCCCGCGCCTTAGCACCTTAATTAGTCATCGCTTCGCTCTCCGGCCCTCGCCCATCACCAGCTCCCGACCTTCACGACCCCACCACGGCTTCCTTCTGCCTCAGCGTCCAGGCTGGCCTCTTGCCAGGCACGAAGCAGTGGCCATGGAGCTCTTCCCCCCAAGCTGCGGCCCCCGTTCGCCTCCGGGAACCGAGAAGCTTTGCCTCGGCTCGGGCGAGCCCCGGCCGCCGAAGGCGACGTCTGCCGGGAAGGGAGCGCGATGCCGGGGCGGTGGCGGGAGGGGTTGTCCCACAGGTGCTGCGGGGCGACGCCAACCGGTCGCTCCCCGCGGCAGCCGCCGCCGCCGCCGCCCCCTGGTGGAGCCGCCCGCCGCGCCGGGCCGCGCCGCGCCGGGAGCCGCTGGAGCTGGAACTGGTGCCGGTGTCGGTCCCGCTGCCGCGGCCGCGCCCGCCGCTGCTGGGGGAGGTGGCGCCCGCGCCGCGCCCCCGCGCCCCGCCCGCCCCCGGCAGCAGCAGCGGCGGCAGCGGCAGCCCCAGCACCTCCGCCAGCTCCGCCGGCAGCTCCAGCGGCAGCACCATGGACCTCTCCTTCATGGCCGCGCAGGTGGGGCGCGGCGGGACCGGACGGGTCGGGTCGGGTCCGGTCGGGTCGCCGCGGTGCCCGCGTCCCCCCCGCTCGGTGCCCGCTCTTTTCTTCCCCGCTCCGAAGTTGCGCCGGCGCGGCGGTAAAACCGGGCGGCGCTGCGGCTTGGGGAGGGGGCGAGGGGTAGAAAAAAGGGAAAAATAAGGAAAAAAGGGGGTGTAAAGAGCGGCTGGAGTTGGAGGCGCTGCGTGAGGCGGAGCTGCCGGGCGCTGGTCGGGGCGCAGCACCTGTTAGCGGCGACCGGCGGGGCCCCAGCCCAGCCGCTGCCCGCTGGCTCCGGCTCTGCCTGGTGCGGTTCCACCGCCTCCGGGCTGGGGAGCGGGGAGGCCGCATCTCTCCTTCCTTCGAAGGCAGGCTGTAAATGGAAATCGGAGATTTGATTTTTCGGTTCTTTTCCTCCCTCCCGTGCTGCGTTTGTATGCGCATCTGTGTTTTTATGACTTGTTGTCTCTGCACGCAGAATCTAGCCTGGTGTATGCATCTGTGTTTCTGTAAGTTGTTGTCTTTGTACATGAAATCTAGCTTGGCATGTATAGAAATACTCTTCTATTTGCATAAACAAATCGTTTAAATTGCAGCTAACTTCTGGATTTCAGCTTGAGGCATGATCATGGGTATTGGTGTTCAATGTATTGATGCTTAATATACTGAGAAGTATGTAGTGGCTACAGGCCACCCAAAGCCAAAAATCATCTTGGTGAATTCAGGTGAATTAGGTTTTTAAACAGACAAGCAGCGCTAGGCTTCAGAAAAAGTCACACACGCTGAACAACCACTTCATATTTTTCCAGTATAATTTCTTCTGTTCGTGCAGACACCTAACTGTATGTACGTAATCGGGTTTATTCAAGAATGATTTGGATCCAAGTTTGAACTTTTGCCAAAAAACATCACCCACTATTTAGAGGTGGAGTAGGGGCCAGGGAGGCCTTTCCACCCTGTTGCTGCCTGAGCACTGACTTCAGCTGGAGGTGGTTGGTGGAAGCCAAACCTGATCCTTGCCGTGCTGTTCTGTTTCATTCATGCAATGCTGTTTTCTCTTGCTCCCTTCCACCAGTCTACTTCTGAGAGGGTGTCAGGCTCTGCCTTTCTGCAGGTAGCAGTGGGCTGTCCAAGCATCTCTTCCATTTGGAGGTGTTTCTAAGAAGAATATTATTTTTAAGGAAAACCACAATGTGGAGGAGGAAAGCATCATTTCTGCCACTTTGAGGTCTCCCTGGGAACTAGAGTATTCAAAGGAAATTTTGTATCTGTCAAATCATTTTCCTATGGTCCTTCTCAGCATGATCAGCGAGCTCCCTATGTCTGTACACTGAGGTGAAGAGGGATGCCCCTGTTGCATAGAAGCAAAGGTGCAACACAGGGGCAGGTTTTACCAGGAATCAGTGGTGTGTGCCAAAGCTGGGACTAGTGCCGCCCTTGCCCTTCCTGTGCTCTCCCTTATTCTTGCACATCCCTATTCCACACATCATCTACCCTAATTCTCTGCATTGGAAAAGCCACAAAGCTGAGTGCTTTAGTCCTCTCAGAAAAGTTCCCTGTACAAATAGGTCTTATACTTACTAAGGTTACTAATGCAGCAAATTACAGTGAATTATGTGCGTTCCTTCCTCATCCTCTGGGGTTGATTCAGTATTTTCCTTTGTCACAACAAGTGACAAAGAATTTTTTTCAATGTTATTTTGGTGGATTTGGGGAATCCGCCTTGCCTTAGGCAACATCTTTTTAAGGAAGAAAAGTATTTCTGGTAAAAACCCTCAGCAGGGAAGGCTGTCTATGAAGCAAGGTTCACCTGCCCCCCGACACGGATATAGCTCTGCTGTCCCTGAGGCAGAAGAGGCAGAAGCCTTTGTCATGTTTCCCCCGTCCCCCTCTAGACACCGCCCAGCAGAGTGGGGATAGGGATGAGCTGCAAGGAGGCTGTGGTACGATTACATGCAATCCCTCCTGTGGCCCAGTACGCCCTGGGAAGAAAGTATTTGGGTACCTTGGAGCTGTCTCTGCCATGAAGCCCTTTGGGTGGTGAGGGGAAGGTGGGAGGCAGTCAGGGCTCCTGGGGCTCCCTCCCAGCAGGGAGCATGGGGCACACCGGGGCTGCACAGCATCTGTTTCATCGGGGGAAGTCCTCCAGGGGGTATTTGTGTAATTAACCTGTTATGAGCTGTAGGAGTGGGTTTCTTGGGCTCCTCTTCCCCTGAAGGAAACGAATCCAGTTGTTAGGTCACTGCATGCAGTGGATGCTACACTTACCTCTGTTACTCCCCGTCACAGGCCCCTTGTGCCTTTCTTTCTGAACCAGGCAACCCTTTCCATTCCTGTCACCGCAGTGACATTTAATGCCCAGAGTGTCACTCTTCTAATTTAGGTATTGCTTTTCTTCAACTTTCTTTTCCCTGCTATATCTTTTTGTCTTTTTCTTGAATCACCTCTGTGGCATCTCTGGTGATGGGGCCCATTGAGGTGACCTTCAATAAGGGATATGTGAGAAGAGAAGAATTACTGACCTGTGCTCCCTGTTCCTAACTGCATTTAAAGATGCTCTGGCATCTGCTAACTTCCTTGTGGCATACAATAGGGCTTGCATTTTCCCTGATGAATACCACGTGCGTGAATATGCTATAGCAAAATAGGTAATGCCAAAACTGAGATACTTAGTGGCATAACCTCTCAAGTTATTTTAGTTTCTACAGGATAGACTATTTATGATCCTATAAGTTGCTTTTGTGCATTATTCTTATAACACCTTTGCACTGCTCAGCGGGGACCCAAGTCAGCTTTGCTAGATGTCATGTGAGACACCATAAATGATCCGTACCTCAGAGCGCCTCTGATGTATGTGCAGAGACAGAAGGTGTGCGTAAGTCAGATTAACGCTTTCGGCCTCAATGATACTGTAATGTGTGCTGGAGGCTTAAAATCTGGCCACCTCTAAAGCACGCAGGGTGAAAGAGTAAGGCCAGGTAATGCAACAGTTAACAGCGTCTCTTAAGTAAAGTTTTGGTGTGTTTGCTAAAACGTTCAGTGGGTGAGAACTGGATAACTGTACGGGTATGTTCAGCTCTTCAGCCAGCTGAATACAAGGAAACCTGCTTTCTAGAAGCACTGGGTATACAGAGCTGTACCAATAAATCGCAGCTTTCATATGCAGTACCTCCCCTCCTTTTTAAGATGTCTGTGAGACAGTTTGTGCCTTGGAGGCCCTGAAACCATTTTGCATGCCAGCAGAAAGATAAATGAAATGCCCCCTCAAATAATATATTTGATGCCATAGAAAGGATAGCGTTTTGCTGATAAAAACTGTTGCTGTGGAACCAGGGGCTGTTGGGTAGTAACGCTAACAAAGCTGTGTGGTGTAGATAGAGCATGAGGGTTTGGCTGCCTAGCTTAAGCAACCACGTCTGAGCACCTCAGCTGTAGTACATTTATTAGCTATGTTGTGAAGAACAGCTTTCGATGGTAACAATTAAATCCATTGCTAGAATAAGCCTTTTTGCACCTGTGTGTTCATCAGTAGTCAGTTGTGCAGGCTTGGGTGTCCCCTGTTCTGCGGGTGCTCTAATTGATTTTGGTTAAGGTCAGTTGTGCTAAATAAGCATGACTCGCACCTAGTCAAAGCCTATTAGCTAGTATTTTTTTTTTTTCATTTTAAATCCAGATTTTAATTAAAGTAATCCTATACACCTCAAGATACTAAGCCAAAGATGTTCTGCCACTGCTGAGCTGTATGACTACTGCCTCATTTCTGTGTGGTGTTCAGTGATTTCAGAGTGCTCTTGTAGTCTAGGTAACCTCAGAAATAGCCTCTTCTTAGAGGCAGACACTTTTGCTTCCAGCATAAAAGCCTGGGTTTGGGGGGGTGCTGAGCGCCAGGTCCAGGCTAAGAGCACTCAGTGCTTTTCAGCAGGGGTCTGGGGTTTGCTGTCAGGTGCCTAGTGATGAGCCGCCCCCCTCCCCTCTTTCTGACATGCTAAAATTAATATCCATTTAACAACCAGCTAAAGCGTATCTGATAGAAAAAAACTGCAACTGTGAAAATTCCATCTGGGTTAATGGGAGCAGGGTTGAATCGTGTGTTCAACTTGAAAAAACAGAGGTGCATAGTGGGGGAAAAACTGTGATACTAGAGAAGAAAAAAATTATGTCATGGTCTTCAGTATGATACAAATCGATATGAGCCGAACAGCACCTGCAGTCATGATGCCAGTTACATGTTTTTCAAGATTTATGTTTGCAATTTAACTTTTCCTTAAGTGATTTCTGAAATTTTTGTTTCATATTAAAAATGAGGAATGGGTTTAACTTGCAATATTTTTATGATTGGGTATGTCTCTGTACGGTAAAAATATTATTTTAATTGTCAGATAAATGATCTTTTCTTCTTTTACATATAGAACAGGAAAAAGCTACTAAGAGCCTTGGGACCATGGTCATTTCTGTGGATTTTTTTTTTTTGGTCTCAGTTATATATAGTTTACATATGAATTATCGGTTGATTCCCCATGTTCAAAAGCTCTTTGTAAACAACTTCTGAGGATTTGAAATACAATAAGTTGAATTCTTTGTGCTTAATTTCAATGATTAAAAATAATATTTTTGTAATATTTAATTTCTATTGTAGTGTTAAGGATTTTTTTTTAATAAAAAAAACCCCCATGACATGCTTCAGGAGCTGGAGTGAACAAGTTTGGTACAGAAAGCAAAACCATTTAAATACAAAATGTAATTTAAATTCCATTGGGTTTGTGTTCTGTATTACTCTTGTAGGATTTCAGGTGTGGTCAGTGGTCATTCAGGTCACTCTGAGTCTTTCATTGCACTGGCTGTGGTTCAGGTCACTCTCCCCAAAACAGGGTGGTGGTCCTTGGTGTACCTTGAAGAAACCCTATGGCTACCTATAACCATGTCAGTATCACGAGTCTAAGGCTGCCATGCCTCCAAATGAAACATATATTATTATGAGCTGTTAAAGTTCTGGAAAGCACTGGAATACACACAGTAAACTGAGCTAATTTAGGACATGTTTGACTTAATATTCATATTTTCCAGAAGATGTGGACTCCCCATGTCCATGCTGCAAAGCTGGTGTGTGCACAGAGGGTGTGTTTGGCATTTTGGGACACCCAGCCGCCTGAACAGACCTGCTGCATTTCCAGAAATCCCAGACATAGGTGCAGTATCCTTTAATTCCTTCCTAATGAGATTTCTGGATGCTAGAGGATGCACAATTAGGATCCACTGTACCCTGCTGTACCAGGGCAGAGGAACCAGGGTGCAGAATAATCCTGCACCTGTTTTCCCACTTTTTCTTTATGTGTTCTCTGTCTCGGGGGTCAAGAAGGATTCAAAGCCTTTATTAGCTGTGGGCTCTTTCTCTAGCAAGGTAATCTGAAGGTATTAAAAACAAGAGGGTTTAGATTTGTGGTTTTGGTAGGTTATTCCCACCAGCTCAAACCAGTTCAGTGCTCGCTTACATACAGCATAATATGGCACTGACCATTACTCTACCAGCTCTGTTTTCTTACAAAGGTTAAAGTAATGTATGCTGGCATCCTTTGATTCCTCCGGAATATCTTGACCTATAATAAATAGAATCAAAGCATCAGGAAGCTGAAAGAGCAGACCTGAGTTTAACTGAGGATGTCTCAAGGTGCTCAGAGTTCAAGCTTAACTCCTGATGCCTCGCTGTGGTGTGGCACAGCCACAGGGACCAGCTGCGGAATCCAGATGCTGCAGAAATCCTGTTCTGTGTGCCAAAATCAGTGGTGTTCTCATCCAGGATATTGCTTAGCAGTTGAGGAGAGAATAATTTTTCTGGAGAAGTCTTTCTGCTAAGTGTTTGGCGCAACTGCATTAGATTTTTATTAGCAAGAGGGACATGAGGAATCCCTGCACCTTTCTTATCACTGCAGTAACAGTGCAGACTGTGTTTCCAGGTCTTGCCTAGCAGAAATTTCTGTGCCAACAAAGCTGTTGAAAATTCTGCAGAGATTTGAGCATACTGGTTTTATAAAGTGTTGATAATGCACTTTGGAGAAGGCTGCTGTTCCAGAATTGTGCTTGTAATTGCTGTCAAAGATGCTAAAAGCAGTGATTCCAATCCAGCAAAGCACTTAAGCAGCTCCTGCGCTTGGAGCACGGGTATATTGTTCCAGTAACATCAGCAGGACTGTCCACTTGCTTAAAATGAAACAGCTCAAAGCCTGGCACAGATGGGGTGGGAATGCTTTGCAATTCATAGGGAAACATCATAGAAGAGCAAGAGGAAGCCTACTGTTGGTCATATTATGAATCCAGGGAAGGCTGAGACTATGCCTTTTGGCATGGTTGTATTTCCATCAATTAGTAGCATGAGCAGTTTCTCATAGGAGCTGCTGAATGTTAGCAGAGAAGGATGTGGTAGGAGGGGGGTGGTAGGGAAGGGACAGTACGATGCGGCTCATGTGATGCATGTGTTTGTGCAGTCGAGTTATGTGCACCCTTGCACAGGGAGTGTTAGAAGATACTGGAAATAATTTCTTTGTGTTTCATGTGCCGATTAACTGTGAAGACTAATCCTGTGAAGTGATTTTTTTTTTTTTCTTAATGAAATACATTATTTTAAGCAGATTAGGCTAAAGAGTTCACAAAGGGAGCACATCTTGCATATTTCCATCTTCATTGAATGTGGAAAGGAGGTTTGTAAGATGGCTGCAAATGGACACATTCACATGCATTACAAAGATAAAGCAGGAGCCTTTCACAACACAGGCAATGGCAGCAACACCTGGGGTCCTATTGTACACAGAAAATAGCTACAGATGGCAGGTAAGCAGAATGAAGACTGAAACACTCTTACCAAACATCTTGCTTGTTCAGGTACGTGGTCTTTCGTTAGCAGAGCTCAACCCTGTCATATACTGAGCAGTAATGCTCTTGGCAGACTTGATGAGAACTGAGTTTCTGGGTAGCAACTGGGTAGCCCGATGGTATTGGGTGCTCAGAATCCATACGCTAGAAAGTCTAGACTGGTTATAGATATTTTTTTTTAAATATTTTTTTTGTCTAATCTAGGTTGAATTTCTCAATTCATGGATGAGCTGCAAACATGGGGGTGGAGGTTCTGTTTTAAGTTTTGTTGGAAATGGGATGGATGCTGGCCATTAGGAAGCTAGTTTCACCCTCTTCTTAACCTTATTCCCATCCTGGGCAAAAGCCAAAAACCTCCAAATGATTCCAAGGGTTGCATGGGATTTAGTTAAGCAGTGTCATGCTATGGTGACCATGGGTACACCATCAAATTAAATCATTGGTCAAAGAAAACATTAGAGCATTCAAATGAAGCGCAGTGATGTGGAAAGCAGAAAATTAGAACAGCAACCCAAGTAAATTCAGCAGTGACCACTCTGTTAGCTTGCTGCGTCTGTCTGCTGGGACTTACTTTCCTTGAAGGTATTTTCTGTCATGAATTGCATTGTCTCACTAAGCCAGTGAGGTTGTTGGCGGTCCTCTGTCTGTTGTTTTGGCAGGCCTCTTGGTTTAATGAGCATAGTATCCTCAGCAGGGATTAGTGTTAACCCCTTCCACTATTCCCAGGGGTGATGGTTTTTAAAGGTGTCTGTTGAAATAGTGATGACTCTCTGTTGTTGTTTTAAGCAAATACATATGCAAGTATGGAAGGAAGGTCCTTGAAAATTGGTTGTAAACTGATGATGGTTGTGTCACCTGTCAGTGGCTTGATCTACTTCTCGTGCTGGCGGATATGTCAGGAGTTGCTCCATTTCCGTGGAGTAGCAGCAGGATAAATGGAGTGGAAGCCTTTGACAAACATGATGCTGACATTGCATATGCAAGTTGTTAGCACTTGGACGCCAAAAGGGTCAGACTGAGATGTGGGAGCTCCTTGCCATCTATTTAGAAGGTGCTGAGCACCCAGGGTGTGCTCTCCTGTCCCCTCTGGTGCTGCAGTGAACAAATACCTGTCCCTACACTGAGCATTGAATAGGAGAAAACCCCATGGCCAGCTGTGATGCCAAGACCAGGAGCACTGAACACGTACTAAATGTACGCTCTGCAGCTTTGGAAGGGTTACGGGGAGCAGAGGCAACCCAGGGGGGAAGATCTCTCCCCAAAAATAGGACCATGCGGCATGTACACGGCAGCCAGAACCGATGCTGTTAGCAGTAGTCGCTACCCACCCTTTCTCTCGCTGGCTCGCACACCCACACGATGCTTTCAGGTCTGTCTCGCAGCACCGGCTGTTTGAAGTGACGTGTTCTCTTAGGCTGAATCTTAAGTCTTTCTATTCAGAAAGCTGAATTCATGGTCCTTGTAACTGCCAGAACCAAGCTGCCAAGCAGCAGCTAACTAGAAACCATTAATGTTACAGTTGTTTCGGAAAAGCTCAAAGCTTCTTTGCAGTAGGCTGTTGGCTCCAGGGTCAATTCTTTTTGTTTTGCAAAGAGGTTATCTCCAGTTTGGAAATGTTTTAAAAAATAGTTTAAAAAAAAAAAAAAGCTTTTAACCTCAGCTGGTTTTGTTTGTTATAATTTTGCTTGTAAGCTTTTCAACTGTTAGGAAAGGGGTAACAGTCTAGGAATGAGCCATGCATGGCTAAAACAAAACCAAGCTTCCATTGACTTCCACTGTGGCTTTTTTTTCTGCCAAAACAACTGGATGAACATTTGCAAAACGTGGGAAGATGTGCTGAGCCTTGAGATGTGCTGGTTTCTGGGACTGGTAAAAGCTACCAGAGTTGCTGCATGGAAGTAGAAAGGACAGCCGTGTCTCTTTGGCTAGTGTGTAGAGGTGTTGAGGTGTGTGTTCAGAGGGAAAAACTGATGAGGAAGTGAACGTGTTAAATGGAAAGTTTTAAAGGATTTCTGAGAGTGCAGCTGATCACACTTAAATTCTCTCAGCCCCCAATTAACTCACATGCATGCTTAATGCATGTGAGTAATCCTCTGAACAAGACCTCTGTTTAAATGGAGTATATAATTAAGTGCCTTGATAATCTGCAGTAAGGGGCAAAGCATTTTGAGGTATTGTAATAGCTTTTCTTTAAAAGTGAGCTCCACTTGAAATAAATTAGGTTGCTCCTTTCCTCTCTCTGTCTTCCCCTCCTTGTAAGTTTTTCTGGACTCTTCTCAGGGATTTTCTCCCACCTTTCCTCTTGGAAGGGGAACATTTTATACGCACATACAACTTGGGCCTGCTGAGGTCCTTCTTGGCTGTCTTATTTCTGTCTCTCATATTCTTCATCCTTATTTAAGATGCTATAGCTGCACAGCTCAAGTCCAAATCCCACAAAGATTTAGGCTTCGATCTGGAAGGTGGAAGCCAAAGAGTAGATATTTCTTCTGTTCAGGGACAGGAGATCAAAGTGGAACAGAACAGCAGACTAAAATGCTACAGTCACTGAAGGTGTAAGTGGAGTGAAAAGAGTGAGTGGCAATAGATGTATAATCTAAAATCCAAGGAATGGCAATGTCACCCCTTCTGCGCTGTTTCATGTTTTGATCACTCTCTGGCTGGAGCAGAGCAGCTTAGAACCTCAACTTGAAAAGTTCTGAATTCTCTAGATGCTAAGCCTGGCAGCCACTTGGGAGAAAAATATTGAAAATGCATTCACAAACACTCCTCTCTCTTTGTCTGTCCTATGATATCTCTCCCCTCACAGATCTGGAGGAAAACTTTATCAAATACGTGGTTACTAATGTTAAGGCATGGCAAATGGTTGTTCTGTAATAGGATCCAGGCTGTGAAATGGTTCATTCTGCATTGGTCTCCAAGCCGTCTGATTGAGCACGCTGTGAAACTGTGCAGATGGGCAAGGCGGTGAAATCCTGCACTGATTTGTTGTCAGGGTGGCAGATGTTTTATTCTCCTGGTGTGTTCTCTGGCATTTCTCACGGATGTGAAACAGAAGCAGAAGAAACTGAATTGCTGTGCTTTCTCTCCCTTGTTCTCCAAGGTAGTTTTACAACTCATTTCTCCTGTAATCTTATGAAGTGTGAGAAGAAGTATGCACCTCCTGACTTCTCTTACAACTGTGCTTTATACTTTCTTTCTTAACCTTCTTTATTCAGCCAACTGTAATTTTCAGCTTGGGTGGTTTTCATAGTGCATCTCTTGCTTATTGCTTTAGTGTACTTAACACCCTTAACAGTGCTTTAAAAATGAGCATTTGGATGACTAAATAAACAATCCTCCCTTTAAAACATTTGTCTCCCGACCTCTGGTCTGCACAGTACATTGCTGGCGGAAGAGGAGGGTATGGAAAAGGCAGAGGACAACAGTGCTGATGTAAGCTGCTGTCTGGGCTGCCACGATAGCAACCCCTTGCTGTTCCTCAAAGCTGATACCTTCGGGTACCAGCATGTGCCACAGGGGATGCTGAAGAAATGAAGGGAAATGGGAGACAGCTAGCAAAGCTGGTTTTGGCCAAACTCTGATGTCTTCTTTGAGCATGCAGCACAGTATGATTTGAGTTGATGTAGAGAATGCTGGCCACCTCCAGGGAGCCAGTTTATTATTTCTAAAACTGTTGGCTTTAGAAATGGCAAAGCCAACAGTTACTAAATATCTTAAATTCAGTTCTAGAGGAGAATAAATGGAATTAGGAGAGTCTCTTTTGAAATGAAAGTTGGTCTTCTCTTGCCACCCGATCTTTGCCATTAGAAAACTAATCACACAGTTTTACGCTGTAAGTTTAGCCTTGCCTAAGCAAGAGTGTAATTTCAGTGATACAAACAGATTTAACAATTTTTTTAGTGTTAGCTTTTTTAATTAGAAGAGAAACTATTCCATACATTGTGTAGCACATAGGCTAAGAAAGTAATTTGGCTGGACTCCATCACATCCATGATATCTTTTTTTACAGAAATACGTAACATTTAGGGTATGGGTGCATCTCCATACTTATTCTAGAGATCTCTGGAACCCTACAATATAAGCAGTGGTCAGGCATATACTGTCAACTTTGGTGAGACATGACTGAGACCTTGCACCCAAATACTGTGATCATCTGTGATGCCTGCACTCTGCCCTATGGGACCATGGTGGTACCAGGGAAGAGAAGAGCTGGGCCAGCATGGGCATGGACGCTTGGGGTGGCAACTAAAGACAGTACGGCTGTGCCTGTTGCCTACAGGTGGCTGCAGGCTATTGCTGTATTTCAGGGTTGTTGTCCAACCACTATGTACAGCAGTGACTTACTGCTTACTTGGTTCAACTTCTAATGTGGTCTTCATTCTCATAAACTTGAAAACTTTTTATGAAAAATGTAACGTTTCACCTGCAAATAAAGGATGCAGAGATGTAGGCAAGACTTCCCTGCGATATCACAGAGGAGATAAGGGTCTTAGGGAGAACTGATTCCCAATTTGGCAATTCCTCAGTGGGGAATCTTAAACTGGCCATAGGTGGCAGAGGGAAAGCAGCAAATCCTTCTTATGTCATGTGTGTGGAGTCAGGTAGCCCAGCAGGTAATGCTCAGAGCATCCCTTGAGTTCTGGATATTGATGAGGTTACAGCTTTAAGCTTACAGCCTTGCCTTTCGGTACTGGATTCATGACTATCAAGCTCTGTGATTTTATTTTTATTTTTTTTTTAAACTGTGGTGTCATTTCCCTCAAAATGAATCTAGCAGGTGATCTTACTGAAGTTTGGAAAACTGGGACTGTCAGACTCTGCACCATTTCAGTAAAACTTGACCAGCTGGCAGAATGGGGTGTGCTCTTCCCCCAAAATAAGCAGCATCTGATTTTGACAGAAACCCCAGCATCAGTTTAAGAGTAATACAGCTCATGTATAAGTCTTTGCCTGAGGATCGTACTATGCTCCTATCAGTCCCAGTAGCCATCCCGTTTGCTGCCTGTCTGGCAGGAGGAGCAGAGTGGTGACAAGAGCGGAGATGCTGGAGCTGTCACACCTACTTACAGCTTCTCAGTCACTGACGTGAGAATAAACAAACAGCGTTCGTGCAGTTGCATGGTTAGCAATTTATTTTTAAAATCAGTCGCTTGAAAAATACCGAGGCACAAGTAAAATTAGCTCTGTCAGCGCTTTCGGTGGAGTTTGCAGCCTCATGCTTGACCTGAGGGTTTCCCTCTTTCTGTTAATTTAAGAGTTAAGGTGAAGGCCACATACTTACCCAGTGAAAGCACGTTTCTCCTCTGAAATTGTATGAAGATGGGATGTGGCTCTCCAAATGCAGGAACATACTGATTCTTGTCTGCTGCTGCCATTTTATTCCATGATTTTTATTACCGGCTCTGCAGCGGTGAGTAACTTTCTCGTATGTAGGCAAGTGATATTTACTGCAAAAAAGGCTGACTGAACTCACAGCTGAGCAAATGTTTAAAGAAATGTTAGAGATTGCTTTCCTGTTTTGTTTGAAAACACTGAGGGGGGGAAAAAAAATGAAAATGTAAATATTTTCTCTTTGATAGCCAAGAAACAAATGCTCAAGCTCATAATCTTCCAGCATTCCATTCCCAGAAATGTGGGCATGAAAGTGGTTGTATTTAGTCACTAAATTTTTAGTTTAAGTCAAACGATGGCTGACAGTAGACCATTGTAAACAAAATTTGTGGTCTGTTTTGGGGGCTGAAGTGGGGCAATCCCAGATAAACAGAAGGAGGGCGAGCCCCTAATAACCCACGCAGACACAGTGCCTGGGGACATGGATGTTGCGCTCTGGTTTTCCTTCTGTCTCTGCCTTCTTCCTCAAGGCTGTAGAGGGGGCCATGCAGAACAAGCGTCTCATGGCAGGAGCTGTATTTTTGGCTTGGAGATGAGAGCAGCCATCCCTTGAGTGCAGGAGATTGGTTACACGGTCTGATCGTTGGAAATGGCCCCTCTGCAGCTGGATCTCGGAGATGCACCCCAGTACAGTGGCTGCCACAAAGGGGTTTTGTAATCGGGCTGACCTGCGGTCAGTGTTCCTAACTGGCACTTACTGGTGCTTTAGGATCTGAGCTATCGGTCTGTTTCTGAAGTATGTGGGAAACAGCATGATTGTATATACTTACGAACTCAGCCCCTGGTGGGTGCTAAGTATATGGATGGTGTTTTCAAGGATGTGACCTTAGAGCTGCAGTGAAACACCTTCCACTTCTTTGTCTCCTCTTATTTCAGGAGGCTTCATCCCTGCTGCTGCTGTCTTTCCTTCACATACCAATGCAGCCTTGCACCTAATTTCCGAATGTAGGCAGCACATGGCATTGCTCGAGTATCTCTGCCACCATCTGGCCCTCCTTGGCCATGGCTCTGTGTGATGGTACTGTTCCTTTCTTGCCCATCTCCTCAGCTAGTACCAAATAAATTGGGTGCTTGTCTCTTAGAACTGCTAAAGGATGTATTTATTCAGTAACTTAAAAGCATCATCCTACGTAGGGTCCTGTACATGGACGTGGTACCTCCTGATGTAGTTCCCACTGGCTGATCAGTAGCAGAGCTGTGCATTTCCCTGGAGGCACCAGATTGTAGCTTCCAAAATATAGCAGTCCGCATGTTTGGGCTTTTTTTCTGCTACGTACGTGTTTTTCTCCTCTTTTTCTAAATAATCATAAAGGAGACTTGCTTTTGTGAGTCTGGGGATTGCTAGAACCAGTGCTTCAAGCAGCACAACTTCCATTCACCTTTCGAATGTGCTACCATTTTTTCTGTAGGATCGTTTATTTCATAAACAATCTGGGCTGTATTTATTTTTTTGTGGGTCCAAATTCAACTGTGGGATGTGCTGCCCAAACCCAGCACTGGATTTATGTTTTGGGAACCATCAGCAAAACCACGACTCCTCCAGGATTGGATTTTATTTATTTTTTTTTATCTATTTCACAGAAGCAACTAGATAGCCTCGAAATCTGTTCTTTGGAAAATGTGACAAATTCGCAAAGAGAGAGGTTGATAGGAACAATTGCTGTTAAAAGGCAGGAGGCAAAACAGTGGTAAGGGCATATGTGCATTCGCATCACGTAAACCTGATGCCTACCGGTGGGAGCCCGCTCACACTTTCGTCCCTGCCTGGGAAAGCCCTGCAGGATACTGCCTGACCTTATTGCCACCTAAGGACAGGGTTAGCCCTGGCCGTATGGTCAGTGTGCAGGAGCAGACAGCTCCCCGTTCCTGCGTCCCAGGTGGAGCAGTGGCCCCTGAGGGCTGAGGAAGGAGTGAGTGAGTGTGCGGGGGTGGCACTGCTCTTCTGCTCACCATTGGCCGCTGCCCACCAGCGCGCTGCCCTCCTCTGCCAGAGAGAAAGAAGGGCCTTTATCTGAAGAGTGAAAAGGGAGCCCAGGAAGAAAGGGTGTTTGCGATGCTGTCGCTCCCACGTGTTGTTTGTTCGAGGGACTCCCCAAGTCCTTATCTCTGCATGTATGTATTGAGTGCTCGATGCTGGGGGCAGCCGTAAAGCAACAGTGGGAAGGAACGCACGCCTTGCCTGCATGACAACCGTGTGTCCAAGGGAAAACAATGCACATCTTAAAATTGTCGTGTGCCTGAGGCATAGAGTAGGGTTGGAAAAAAATACACAGGAGTCACAAGCAGATGTAAGTGTGAGCGCAGTGCCCACAAACTCTTCAGCAATGGCAGTAAGTGGCCAATTAGCCTTAGACAGACCTGTGGAGGAAAAAATATAAGCTGAGGAAATAACAAGTGACTGATGAGTACTTTGCTCTTTGGCTGGATGCAGAGCAAACTGGGAGTGCTATGAAGATTTGGAAACCTGAAATGATCAACCAAAGAAACAAACTATTGCTTTTTTTCCTTAGTCTCTGGCCTTTCCCTTCTCTGTCTCAGTTTCCTGGACCATTTATATCACAAATAAAGCCTTGTGCCTACCATCTCATCCATCATTTTATGTTTCCTTTCAAAATCTCATCTCCTAATTTCAGCTGGCCTACAATGACCTCTTCCATTATCTACTTTTTAGATTTCAGAGAGACCTTTTCCCATATATTCCCTCAACCTTGCATGTAGTTTCTCACATACAGCAAAGCCACTTTATTGTTGTTTCCCAGAATACCTTCTGAAAACTATCCTTTTTTTAAAAGTGGCAAAATACTGGGTAATGGCTGGACTGCTGGTGCCCGTGGTCTTCTAGTTGTAGTTCTGTCTCATTGCCATCTTTGCCCTTCTTCCATCCCTTTATTCTTGGGGTTTGATAAAGACCTTTTTATTTATCTTCATAGTTCCTGTGGGATCTTTATATTTAACTAGAATTATTAGTCTCTAGAGTCATAGTAATAAAATTAAACATTTTCAAATCACAGGTATTGGAATATTCAAGCCACTGAACACAGTTTTTGAGGAATTTTATCTTTTTCTCCATATCTGTGGAGAAAACTAGTGTACCTGTGTTCCCATATTGTATAGCCATATATGTCTGAAAGCTGTTGACCTCCATCATTTATCAGCAGTCCTGGATAACAGGGGAGGTCCCAGATGACTGGAGGTTGGGAAATGTGACACCTATCTTCAAGAAGGGCCAGAAGGAGGAGCCAGGGAACTACAGACCTGTCAGACTGATCTCGGTACCGGGGAAGATTATGGAGTGGTTCATCTTAAGTGTGCTCACCAGGCATGTGCAGGACAATCAGGGGATCAGGCCCAGCCAGCATGGGTTCATGAAAGGCAGGTCCTGCCTGACCAACCTGATTTCCTTCTATGACCAGGTGACCCACCTGGTGGATGAGGGAAAGGCTGTGGATGTTGTCTACCTGGACTTCAGCAAAGCCTTCGAGACAGTCTCCCACAACATTCTCTAGAGAAGCTGGCGGTTCATGGCCTAGACGGGTGTGCTCTTTGCTGGGTAAAAAACTGGCTGGATGGCTGAGACCAGAGAGTTGTGGTGAATGGAGATAAATCCAGTTGGTGGCCGGTCACAAGCAGTGTCCCCCAGGGCTCAGTTCTAGGGCCGGTCTTGTTTAATACCTTTATCAATGACCTGGATGAGGGGATTGAGTGTGCCTTCAGTAAATTTGCAGATGACACCAAACTGGGTGGGAGTGTCGATCTGCTCGAGGGGAGGAGGGCTCTGCAGAGGGACCTAGACAGGCTGGATCGATGGGCCGAGGCCAAGTGCATGAGGTTCAACAAGGCCAAGTGCCAGGTCCTGCACTTTGGTCACGACAACCCCATGCAGCGCTACAGGCTTGGCGAAGAGTGGCTGGAAAGCTGCCTGGTGGAAAAAGACCCGGGGGTGCTGGTTGACAGCCGGCTGAATATGAGCCAGCAGTGTGCCCAGGTGGCCAAGAAGGCCAATGGCATCCTGGCTTGTATCAGGAAAAGTGTGACCAGCAGGAACAGGGAAGTGATTGTGCCCCTGTACTCTGTGCTGGTGAGGCCACACCTCGAATGCTGTGTTCAGTTTTGGGCCCCTCACTACAAGAAAGATGTTGCATTGCTGGAGCATGTCCAGAGGAGAGCAGTGAAGCTGGTGAGGGGTCTGGAGTACAAGGCTTATGAGGAGCGGCTGAGGGAACCGGGGTTGTTTAGTCTGGAGAAGAGGAGGCTGAGGGGAGACCTGATTGCCCTCTACAACTGCCTGACAGGAGGCTGTAGTGAGGTGGGGGTCGGCCTCTTCTTCCTGGTAACAGGTGATAGGATGAGAGGAAATGGTCTGAAGTTGAGCCAGGGCAGGTTTAGGTTAGACATTAGGAAAAACTTTTTCAATGAAAGGGTTGTCAGGCTCTGGAATGGGCTGCCCAGGGAGGTGGTGGAGTCCTCATCCCTGGAGGTATTTAAAAGAAGGCTAGATGAGGTGCTTAGGGACATGGTTTAGTGGTGGCCTTGGCAGTGTTAGGTTAACGGTTGGACTTGATAATCTTAAAGGTCTGTTCCAACCTAAACGATCCTATTATACTATGGCCTACCAGTCATCCTTCCAAAACATGCTCTGTAGTCACTTGGCTGTTTATCATCCAGCTACTGTGTGTCAGGTGGCTGCACCCTTTTCTTCTAAACAATGAACTGGGTTACACAGGAGCCTAATACCATCCTGGGTGCATCTTATTTTGGCCAGACCTCTTCAGTGTCTGCCAAATTAGGGGTAAAGCCAAACAAAGAGAGAACAATCAATAACAAATGGAGATTAGTTTAAATAACAATATGGGATAACCAGAGAATAACTCTGAAAGCTGCTGCCAGTGCTGGTAAATCCTGTTAGCGCTTCAGTTTCAGTGCTCTCACCTCAGCAGCAGTGCGAAGGAGCTCTCAAGTCAGCGAAGCTCATGGTAGACAATAATTGCTTTGTGGGTATCTTCCTTTGTGCGAACTTTCTTTTGCTGAAGCAGTCTGAGTTCAAATGCTTCTTCGTTCAGTTGTCAGGCGGTTCTCGTGAGCACCCAAAGCAGCCATATGAGTGGGAAAGGGCAGCCTGTTCACGTCCGTTCTCAACTGCCTGCTGGTATCCCTCTCCTCTTCTATCAGTGTGGCATTTTTTGTAACGGAGATAAAAACAGTCTCATGCTATTGTTTATGCATCTTCTTTCAGATCTGAATTTCAGAAGTGTGCATTTAGATGCAGTTTTTATGCATCGGTTCATTACAGAGACCCCATTTCAGGCTTTTAGTCTTTGTTCAGATTTTTCACTGTGTCACTGAAATGACAGTGGTCTCCATACATGTATGTCAAGATGGGATAAAGATTTTTTTTTTTATCCCTTTCCAGGCCTTTTCTGATCAAATTCTAATCGTTTGTAGCTTTTCTGCAACTCCTCACTCTGCTCCATCTTTTAAATCAAGTCCTCTGAGCAGCAAGTTCAAGTTACCCAGTGGGACTTTGTAGTTGGCTAGGTGAAAGCTGAGGTTGTCTGGCATGTTTTTTGACAAATGCATCAGTCCTGATGACAGGAATTTCATGTCTGTGCTGGCTCTGTGCCTTTGGAGAGGGTAGAAAAAGCTCATGTGTGGGATACAAATGAGGGTGTCTAAAAAAAGTGGCTATTGCCTTGAACTGAACTCAGCACCTCTATATTGTATGTCAGATGTGCTTGGAGTGCTTTGGGTCCAGCTACCATTGGTCTGGTTTAGATAATTTTTTTTTTCACTTTCAGTATCTTCATGGCAAAAAGAAGCAGATTGAATTAATCTGAAATCATGACACAAAATAGCAGTTCATTTTTTATTAAAATTACATTTAGTCTTGCTAGTAGCTTCTTTCCCTTCATACCTTATTCACTTGACAGAACAAGATGGCCAGCAGTTGTAAAGGGTATCACCTGGAAGAAACTTTCTTAAATGTGCCTTTCATGCTTATTAACTTCTGAACTGTGAAGACCAAGCATTTACATTTATAGTGTGATACAATGAACATCATTAAGGTCATAGACCTCCTGCTTTGACGTGGCAAGTATCCTTCCCGTATCTTATTCAGCACTTTGTGTAAAAATGTTTGATTTTTCACTGAGAGATGTTGTTAATAGCAACTGAAGCATTTATCTTGGTAACATCATGTCTCTTAATCAACAAAAGATCACAGTAACCTTTTGAGAAAGTAGAGTACATCAATATCCCTGTAATTCATTCCACCAATGTCAAACTTTTCATGTGCAAAATACCTCATTTGCATTTCTACAAAGAAAAGAAACATGTCATCATCTAAATTACAGGCTTTAATGAAGGCCTAAAATGAAAATAATATGGATGAGATAATACTTTAAGACTGTCAACTCATACTTGGTTCATCTTATTCTGTCTCTAGATGCCCAAGTACAGTTGGCAGATGCCGATGCTGCATTTTCTTGCTTTTTCTACTGTCATAACTAGAGATCAACAGGTATCAGCTGTGCACTTTTCAGCCCCAGAATGCCAGGCAGCCTTTGACCAAAATCACTGATGGTCCAAGTAATTGAGATGGATCAAAGGCAGTAGAACAGGTATTAAGTAGAGCAATTGGAAAAATAGAGCTGGATGAAAAAAATGAGGGAAAATAGAAGTGTAATGGGAGCAGAGAAGGAAAGATGAGAGTGAGATGGGAGAAAAGGTACGAGATGAAATGTGACTGAAGTGCAGATAATAGAATCGTAGAATATCTCAAGTTGGAAGGCACCCATAAGGATCATTGAGTCCAACTCCCTCCTCCTTGCAGGAGTACCTAACACTAAGCCATATGACTAAAAGCATTGTCCAGATGCTCCTTGAACTCTCACAGGCTTGGTGCTGTGACCACTTCCCTGGGGAGCCTGTTCCAGTGACCAACCACCCTCTCAGTGAAGAACCTTTTCCTCATGTCCAATCTGAACTTCCCCTGACACAGCTTCATTCCATTCTCGTGTCTTATCCCTGGTCACTACAGAGAAGAGATCAGTACCTCCTCCCCACTACCCTCCCTCATTCCAAGAAAGTTGTAGACTGCGATGAGGTCACCCCTCCCCAAGCTGAACAAACCCAGTGACCTCAG
This sequence comes from Gorsachius magnificus, assembly GCA_034008185.1. Lineage (NCBI taxonomy): Eukaryota > Metazoa > Chordata > Aves > Pelecaniformes > Ardeidae > Gorsachius > Gorsachius magnificus. Next base: position 54,290,582 of record CM067086.1, read on the forward strand.
CCACCCCTTGTAAGTCTTGCCCTCAAGACCTTTCACCATCTTGGTCACCCTCCTCTGGACACACTGTAATAGTTTAATGTCCTTCTTATATTGAAGCACACAAAACCGCACACGGTCTTTGCTCTGGTTCCTCAGTTTGATTTTTTTTTTTTTCAGCACACCCAACATGAATAATTTAGGTGATATCAGCTATGTCTGCTTGATCATAAGGCTGATGTCACTGCTTGATCATAAGGCTGTTTGTTCTGGCACAAGTCTTTTGGGGAATGGCCATTTTCTTTTTCCTCTAGCTTAACCCCAAGCGAAGACAATGATGCAAAGAATTGACATGAGGCAATTACCTTTTGTAATAAGGACCTTTCCCCTGCTGTAGCCCATACATGGTGTTTTCTGAAAAGAAGAACGAACATGCCTTTGTATTTTAGCCTCTTGGTGAAAAGTGTTCAACACCAGTCTTTGGCTGATATGAAGAAAAAAAATCTATAGGAGTTATTCTTCTAACAGAAGTAGGAGAACAGCTTGCTGGACTTTGAGTTTATTTGGTTTTGTGAAGCCACTAGTTCATTAGGACTGATGAAACAAGCTATAGATGAGAACAATTAAAAATTAACATCAGAATATCACTAGTCGATTATGGATAAAGACAGCTTTGGAGTTAGAGGTGAGCTGAACACTGGTATTCCCTCAGAGATTCATCAACTGGTCTTGTGGTGGACACCGAACAAGTGCAGAAAGCCCTGAAGATCTTAGAATAAAAGCAGACAAGATAAGGCAAGAAGGAACTCAGTTTATGAATCAGAGGGACAGATTAAGGTCCGTAAAGAAAGCTAGTTCCACTTTTCCCTTTTTTCCTGTTTCACTGTACAAATAATCAGGTTTGTAACACAGATCATGCTATGATACAAATCCTGGCTGGCTGGTTTTGCTGCTGTTCTATGGATGTGAGCAGATTCTTGCTGAAGCCCACCTCATTTGCAGACTTCATAGGCCAAGATCAATTGGCAGCCTGGGCTTGGTTCCAAGTAATAGATAACGATTTTCTTGACACAAAGTGTACCATACTTTTCATTGAAAGGTGCCATCATTCTGAAGGCAGACGTGACCCAATGAGATTTCCTCACTATGACTCACGCACTCTAGTGCTTTCTAGAAACTTTTTTCTCTTTTTTTCTTTCTCTCTAGCAGGTCAGCAAGACTTGGATGAATTGTTAATGTTTCTTCTTTTCTTTTTTTCTTACGGTGCAACTATAAGGAGCTTGAAACGGAAAGGATGGGTATTGGTCAGATTTACTGGGAGCGTGGGTATCTATGGGCAAGGGGACCGGTGATATTTTTGAAGCAGAACCTCAGCTTTTCTGCAGCTCCTCAAAGAGCGAGCAAGCACTTTCCCTTTGTGGAAACACGTGGTGCCTGCACAGTGGGACTGTAGAGGGAAATGGATCCTAATGCAAGGAGAGAAGTGGAAGCTAACTGTTCTGCTATGGCTTGGGCAAGCTAGTGAGCAACTCTTCTGTCTCTGGGGCTGGCATGCAAAATCCAGGCTCTGCTTTCACCTTGGAGATGGTGGCACTGGTTTTGTCCTATCAGTGCTGGGGGTAATTTATGCCTTCTCTGTCTACCCCATGAAGTGAGGGTGAGGGGCAGAAGGCTTTTTTCTCTTTCCTCTTCCTTCCCTACTTAAGCTGTAAGAAAAAGAAGCTGCTCTTATAAAATTGGATGAAATGAGGTTCATGGCAGCAGTGCTGCATAACTCCAGACTCGAGTTCCATTTTGATGTTTCTCATCTGAGCTGGGAAGACCCAAACTTGAGAAACATGGCCTCGGACTATGGAATAAGTATTAATTTTCCATCTCCCTCTTTCTAGATCTTGCAGCAGAAGGTTGAAGCTGACCAAGGCCCATTGTAAAATCCTATGGGGCTCATATCTGAAGCAATGAGAAAGACACTGCTAAATTTCTTGGGAGGGGGTTTACTCTGGGCCAATGTGAAGTACAGAAGGCATATATGACTTCCCAGCAGATTGCCTTCCCCTGCCCATATTTGTGACGTACTTCTTCCTTCTGTCTCCCTGCCTGTCTGTGTCTGTCCTCTCGTACTACTACCTCCTGTTACCCTTTCAGCAGTATGTGATGATCTAGAAACCCAGACCAGATAGTGGAGAGGAGGAGCACGCTGTGGCTTCCTAAGCCACACTCAGGAGGGCCATTGCTTTTACATAGAATCATAGAATCATAGAATGTTTTGGGTTGGAAGGGACCCCTAGAGGTCATCTAGTCCAACCCCCCTGCAGTGAGCAGGGACACCACTAACTAGATCAGGTTGCTCAGAGCCCCATCCAACCTGGCCTTGAATGTTCCCAGGGATGGGGCCTCCACCACCTCTCTGGGCAACCTGTTCCAGTGTTTTACCACCCTCATTGTAAAGAATTTCTTCCTTATATCCAGTCTAAACCTACCCTGGTTTAGTTTAAAACCATTACCCCTTGTCCTCTCACAGCTGGCCCTACTAAAAAGATTTTCCCCATCTTTCCTATAGGCCCCCTTTAGATACTGAAAGGCCGTAATCAGGTCTCCCCGCAGCCTTCTCTTCTCCAGGCTGAACAAGCCCAACTCCCTCAGCCTGTCCTCATAAGAGAGGTGCTCCAGCCCTCGGATCATTTTAGTAGCCCTCCTCTGGACCCGCTCCAACAGTTCCATGTCCTTCTTGTGCTGAGGGCTCCAGAGCTGGACGCAGTACTCCAGGTGAGGTCTCACCAGAGCAGAGTAAGGGGCAGAATCACCTCCCTCGACCTGCTGGCCACGCTTCTCCTGATGCAGCCCAGGGTACGGTTGGCCTTCTGGGCTGCCAGCGCAGATTGCCGGCTCATGTCCAGCTTTTCATCCACCAGCACGCCCAAGTCCCTCTCGGCAGGGCTGCTCTCCATCCTTTCTTCCCCCAGCCTGTATTGATACTGGGGGTTACCCCGACCCAGGTGCAGACCTTGCACTTGGCCTTGTTGAACCTCATGAGGTTCACACAGGCCCACCTCTCCAGCCTGTCCAGGTCTCTCTGGATGACATCCCGTCCTTCTGGTGTGTCAACCGCACCACTCAGTTTGGTGTCATCCGCAAACTTGCTGAGGGTGCACTCAATCTCGCTGTCTAAGTCATTGATGAATATATTAAACAGCACGGGTCCCAGTACGGACCCCTGAGGGACAGCACTCGTCACCGGTCTCCATCTGGACATCGAGCCATTGACCACTACCCTCTGGATGCGGCCATCCAGCCAGTTCCTTATCCACCGAACAGTCCACCCGTCAAATCCATAGCCCTCCAATTTAGAGAGAAGGATGTTGTGGGGGACTGTGTCAAAGGCTTTGCAGAAGTCCAGATAGATGACATCTATTGGTTTTCCCTTGTCCACTGATGCTGTCACACCATCATAGAAAGCCACTAGGTTCGTCAGGCAGGACTTGCCCTTGGTGAAGCCATGCTGGCTATCTTGAATTATCTCCCTGGCCTCCATGTGCCTTAGCATAGCTTCTAGAAGGATCTGTTCCATGATCTTCCCAGGCACAGAGGTGAGGCTGACATGCAGAAGCTGTAACAGGCACCAGCAGAGTCTGATGATTATTCCTCATCCTGAAATGGCGTGGCATGGTCTGGTTCTCTTCTTTCCATCGCAGCATTTGAATATCCCTCTTGGACTAAGCAGGGTGTTGGATTTTTTGAATATTCTTTAGTTGTGTCTTGTCAGTTTTGCCTGCAAGTGGATAAACCCTGCAGCCCTCTGAAATCAGTGACATGATTGTGTATGACAGTCCTTAGTGGGTGAAACAGAAATCTGTCTGCGAGCATCTGTTTTGAGGGAGCCAAATATAATTAAAGTTTAACCATGCTGCATTTGCTCTTTTATTTACTGGGACCCAGCCCTCCTTCTTAGGGATTGCAGTCACATTTCTTGTAGTCCTTCTGAGGAGTCTGACTTGCTGCTTTGTGTTATTGTATGTGTGTTTCATGTAACTGTGGTTCATATCACTGCTGGGTCAAACAGGTTTGTTCAGAGATCCACTTTGGGATAATGAAACTCTTACCTTTTTGAACGTCTTCAAGATCTTCCCAAAGGGAATCCTTTCTGGTTTCAGGTTGTTCTGAATGGGCAGACTCTACACTGCTGTGTTTCCTAATATAAATGAGGTGAAAAAATTACAGGTGTGATGTTTTGCTTGTAACTCCCCCAAACTGGTATTAGGTTATTGCAGTAAATGTCAATATAAAACTAATGGAAAGAGGAGAGCGGGGTTCGGTGAATCCACTGCTTTGATTTTCTTATGCATATGGCAGACATGGATATGCCATGCATGGATAAAGGGCATCTGGCAGCAGTTGGTTGCTTACACTGTGTTGGCTCTTTGTATAAAGAGCCACTGATAATTCCAATTACTAGTTATAGTTGTAAATTAATTACACTGTAGTTGAAGTGCCTAGGCAAGACTGGGACCTCACTGTGGCAGGGTTTGTGTAAACTAAAACTAAGTGAAACTGCAGTGGAGCTCAACCATTCTGCCAAAAAACCCCTGAACTTTTATGAAGTAAGAAAAAAAAACAAAACATGAAAGAAGCACAGAGAAATGTAAGGTTCTGAAGGTACTGACTCAGGCAATAGCAAGGATGCAAATAAGAGTTTCTTGGCAAGCACCAGCCTGCTTGCCCATGGTGCCCAGTATGTCTCAAACTATTCTTTTCCAGTTGGGTGGCTGTTTATGGTCTCTAGTGTTTCTGCTTTGAAGCCAGCAGAGGTTTTCCACTGGCTTCTAGAAGGCCTCCAGATTGTACTGTAATGGGATGTGGTTTGGAATTGGCCTGAAACCATGTCATATTAATCTCTTAAATTTGATTTGTTTGTTTTACTGGCTTATATTGAATTCATACCAACAAACTGGAAATAAAAGGTTTGAGAGAGATTTGCAAGTTTCCCTCGCAAGCCAAGCCTGGAAGATTTTTTTTAATATTTTATAATTTCCCACTTCTCTAGGTCTCTTCTTCCTGAACTGAGCTGTTTATTCTTGTGCAGCTGGTGGTGAATCTCTAAGCTGGGCAGTACTTTTGCATCAATGTACTGCATTTTGTCAGTTATATTTCCATGATGCTGTTTGAGCAACAGTATGGATTAGATGTGGTTTTACTCTGTAATTAATTCTATGTACTTGCCAATAAATAAATGATGTCTTTCCTTAAGTTAGAGGAACTTAAAGTAATAGTAAACCACAGATGAGAGGAACCATGTTCTTCCTTAAAGATGTAATACAGAGATCGATTTTGTACAGTCTCTCCTATCAGGGAGTGTATTCATGATATTATGGTATGCTATCCAATTTATTTTCAAGGGAGAACTGGATCAGGTATTGAATGTGTAGGAGGAAAGCAATCAGAGCAGCATCTGTGCTTTTATGGAGTGCAAAGATCTTACTTAGGCCTTGGAGAAACTTTGCATAAAAGGTTGTCTTGAGATCAGGCCTACCAGCAAATATGTACAAAACATTGTTTTATTTGGAATGTTTTAAACTTTCTAACTTGATCTCATTTTAACTTGGGTGAACACGGTCATCTGTTTATTATGGTCATCTATTTGCTTTTATTCCTTTGACTGGGCTTTCAGTGTACAATTGTATTACAATTCGTATTACAATTATATACAATTTGTATTAAAAAAGGACTTATGATTTGCAGGGCACTTTCAAAATGACAAAATGCACAATTGCTTTAAAAAATTATAATTTCTTTTGAAAAATATTCTTCTCCTCTGGCATTTCTTGTAATACTAGTTTTTTGGTTTAGTTACCTTTAAAATGGGTTTATGTAGATCATTTTAGATGTATGCATGTCTGCTACTTTTTTCTGCAACTCTATAAACCTTAAATGTGGTAATGATAGTAGGAAATAAGTTTCTATCAGCACTTAACAAGGTAAAAGTTTCTTGTATAAAGTTGCAAATGAGCAATGTGTGCACTCCCTCAAGATTAAGTACTTACATTCCTCTGTATTGCCAACAGAAAGCAATAGGTGTCTTCCCAAAGGAGATCTTGAAGTCCAGTTTAAATTCCTAAATTTGCCTCCTTTTGACTGAATGGTGAGTTTGAGAATGCTTTTAAGGAGACTGCTTCTGAGGGTGCAAACCAGATGGAGAGAACCTCTCTCTCCCTGTTTTTTTGCTGATGGCTTTAATTGTTTTGTGGGGCACATGTTGTAACCATTTTTGTTTGTGACTTTTCTTCCTGAGCTCTAAGTACCTTGTTGTGTTATGGATTTATTCATGCAAGATGCAGAATGGTGGTGTGGGATGCCTAAGTCCCTTGGGGATATTTTTGAAATGGAGATCTTCAATCCAGCATTTCAAAATATAGGTGATTAAAGATGAGAGGGATTCTTGCATTTTTACAAATATTGGATATTTGCACTGTTGCTACTGAAAGACTCCCATGCTGCTTATTAATATTCCTAGGTTGGATTTTTGATGAGTGATGCTCAGCTGGAAAAAAGCTTGAGCTGCAGTTCTGAAGACTTTGGTGTGTCTGGGGGTAAGTCCCTCTGTGGGCAGATGGGTAGCTGTCAGGCTGCTGGTGTGCGGGAGAGCCCTCTTCCTCCCCAGGAAGCAACGCCCTCCAGAATGTTTTAGGGTTAGCTCAGGTCAAATTTCCTTTGCCTTCTTTAAGAGGTCTCCCTTACTAGGTAGTCCATCTGAGTTCAAAGGCCGGACTAAATGGTGCAGGGATATCCCAAACTGAGCTGCACCCGTATCAGAAGCAGTGGCTCCTCAGTGAGAATCTTTATGACCTCTCCGACTTTTAGGTCCTTCATTGTTTAATCTTTTTACCATACACTCATTGATGCCATGAAAGAATGACAGTATGATATGTTACTTAAATTGGCTTCAGTGGGGTCATAAATAAAACCTCAGCGTGGGTAAAAGCCTTATAATCTAGATCAGTGAGTTCGTTATTTACCTAAGCAAATGGTTTGGACTGAAGAAGCCAGACAGCCCCTCAGTTGTGTTGGGAACTGCACTGACATGCAGATATAAGGTCTCCTGTAGCCCAGAGTGTTATGCTTCTGCCAGGCATGTTTTGCAAGTGGTTTTGTAGGACTTGTACTAAGGGTTTAACAAAACAGCATTTTGGCTTTTGGTGCAGTTCACTTACATAATATCTTAGCTTACTTGTTGCATTCCAGTACTTGAAGTTTATTCTCAATCTTAGACTGCTTTTGGCCAGATTGATTATTTTAAAATCCCATCTGTAGGTGTAAGATACCACCACATTTGCGCGTATAGTCATGTATATGCATGTTCCAGTATCAGTCTAAAGGTATGTGTATACTCATCTTGCTTCAGTCTGAACCTTTTCTCTTAATGCACCAAGGTCTCCCTTAGCTGTTTTGTTTCTTTGACCATCTGAAATTCAGAGGGCTCAGAACTTCATGTTTGAAGAAGAGTCTGTGTGTTTACTTTAGCTGGAAGGCTCTGCAGAAACCCTGCTTGACCTTGGAGGCAGCCCATTTTCTGATTACTTTTTGATACCCTTTACGTGAAAGACTTTTCAGCTGGTGCAGCGTTCTGGTGGTGGTTATTTTTACTGCAGCTGAATTGTGTGTCAGACTTAGGGGCAGCTGTCAAGCTCAGGGACAATAACGTTTCTTTCCTGTTTATTACAAGTGTCCTAAGACACTTGTACTTTCAAAACCTTGCCCCAAGGACCCTAAGATCCGAAGACACCAGGGGAGTGCAAACTTGCATCTTCTAAGATGGGAGGCCACCGAATTGCTCTTACTGTCTGAACTGTTCCAGCTCCCCAGGCCAGTAGTGATTCCATGGTTCAGATTTCACTGAATAAAATGGGAAGAAAATGCAAATACAATACATTTTGACTTTATTTTCTTTGTTCCCCACTCAGCCTTTCATAACACAAGGATAACTGAACAAGCTTTTACAGAAATCACTTTTGGGTAGGAAAAAATTCATTCCCGAGAAAAGCTGTTACATATTCATGTATTTAATTATCCTGTGCAGCCCCACCAACTACAAGAGTTCAAAGCACAAATATCAAATTGCAAATAGAAGTATAATAAATTATACATTGATTTCTTCCTATCCTGGGCATATGTCAGCCACTAAGGAGTGCTATTTTGCCTACACATATACAGACACACTTATCCAGAGAGAAAGAATCAATGTATAATTTATTACATTTTTCTCCAATGTTCTCTGAACTGTTTGAACAATCTTAAACATAAACACACAAACACAGATGGCTTGGCTGTTCTGTTTTTGTTTGGCGTGATAAAGTTGTCATCAGCTGCTGTCTAGTTCAGCCACACTGAATCATCCCTTGATGGTCTTAGTACACAAGAAAAACCTAGGTTGTGACAATCTGAGTTTGTGAGAACATATGGAATATTTGGCTCTGAGGATGGCTGTTATCACATTTTGAAGGTTTCTGCCCCCCAAAAGGAGCCAGTGAAATGTCCCGTATGGGTGCTCCTCTTTTACTTCAAAGCAAAGTGATCCAGGCTTATTTTAAGCTGTTTGTGAAATGTGTTCGTGTTATGCCTGCTGACTTTGCACCAAAGTGAATGAGAAACACGTTACTTCTCTTCCCTGGGCTCTGCTGTCGGAACAGTAAATCCTAGAAGATCGTTGGAACAGTTGCCTGGTGGCACTAAATTCTTAACCACTCAGGATTTACATGTGATTGAGCTTTTAGTGTCTTCATGATATTCAACAAATAGTTATGTTGGAAGATACTTTTCTTAGCACAATGAATACTACTCTTCAAATACTAGAAATTAGGAAATTGTCAACATCTTTTCACCTTCTAATTTTTATTCTCTTGTTTATTGTGTGTTTAACTCACTCATGAGACAAAAATGCAAGAGAATAGGATTAATTTTTAAGCAAATTAGTGTGCTTTCTTCTTCAGGTATAAACCACTACCAAAATATTACAGATCAAGTTGAGAAGGATGTGCAGTCTGTAGGTTAAGCCATATGTTGAGCCTGATTTGCCTGATGGGATCAAGAAGTATGGCAGCCTGCCAGATGTTGGTGTTCTATCAAGTGAAGTGTATACATAGGATAACATTTGGTAGTCCTCCTTTCCTCCTAGAAGCTGCTCTGTGTGGTTTCCTTGACCTTTGTGCCAGCTGCTACCCTTAAGGTCTCCAGACATGAAGAGGGCTAATACTGTGTCAGCTTTTTCTCCTTTTTTTTGTCCATCTCAGCTGGAATACATTGTTTTTGTTGACTCTCAGGCTTGTTGTGTGTCTTGAACTAGGTGCCAAGTAAGCAAGCAAAAATATTTAGAAAAATAGCCTTAAGTAAGACATGAGAGATACACCTCAGACATTCTGTTAGTGTACCTCAGTGTACCCCCCTTTTTTAATTTGTGAGAATGTAATGCAATATGACGCTGAAAGGGAAAGAAAAAAAATAAACAGGAAAAAAATTGTTGGATGAAAATGATGTATAGCTGAAATAAAATTGTGTACATCATTACCAGTTTTCTCTCTCCTCTTGTTTTTTCAGTGAATCTGATAGCATATATAAACTCAAGGGAAATAATCATTATGGAATAAGTTGAGACTATTAAATCATTTTAATTTCCCTTCTGAGGCTTTCTATTGGATGCCTGCAAGTATTTTCCATGGGAGAATTAATCTCTGGAAATCATCATAGAATAACTTTTTCCAGTGGGTTTGCATTATGATGGGAGGACTGACCCAACTCTTATGTTATCATATTTGAGGATAGATTCCACATGGCTGTCTCAAAGGTGCTGAAATAGATGCATTTATATCATATCATTAGGTACAGCAGAGCTGCAATGGTAGCGATTACTTCCCTCAGTAGGCAAATGTACCCCAACCTGTCTTTGTAGTACAACCATCACTGTGTAAAATACATCAGATGTATAGTTTGAAAGCTTTTGAGTCTGCATGGACTAGTAAGTAATTTCTCTGATGAAATAGAGCTAGGCTCTATTATGCCTGTTAATGCGGTTTAGTTAAACCTCAGCCAATTAATTTTTCATGGGCTGTGTAGAAGGAATTGGAGCTAGCATGCAGGATTTCTTTTTATTGCTACTGGGTTTTGGTTTGAACAGTGGTCAGCTTATGCAACATAGAGGAATTTTTATGTAATTATTTTTTTCTGAAGATAATAGATGGAGGAATAAGATGATGTCCAAAATGTTGTATCCTTCTAGGTCTAGCCCCTAATGCCTGCCCCTGCAAATTCTTTTAGTCTTTGTGAGAAGCATCCTGATTACTGAATACTCAAGGATACAGTCATTTACAAAATCACTGCTTTTACCCATGCCTGAAGTCTAGTGATTTAAACAATTTTTCATCTGGAATTATTTCTAGGTTTGAAGTTGTTTCGTTGCTTCCGTTACTGTGAATGGCTGCCAGTTCCCATCCTTTCCCCCCTGGGAATAGCCTAAGCATCTTGTTAGGCTGAGGGAGAGGAAGCAGGAGGAAAATCAAAAGAATATGAACGTCAGCCCCTTTCTCTGCTACCCAGATGCCTTGGCCACAACAGTAAATTGATAATGAGGCATCAACATTTTGTCAGAGATGAACATGGCTGCAAAGATGATGGTGGAGGAAGGGCTTGTGCAGCCCTTTTTCACTTTGAGAAAAGGGATTAGGTTTCATTCAGTTTTCCCTGTACACCCACTCTTGAGCTCTGCTCTATGGTTTTCTGCTTCCACCTCATCATTTGACTTTTCTGTTTACGGTGGGAATGCCCTTTCCTCTTGCAGGTATGAAGTCTCATTACAACCAGCTTGTGTTACTCTTCTTCTCCTCTTTATCCTCCGGCACGTGGAGAGCCACTTGCCCTCTGTGTAAGAACAACCGAAACTTCCACAGGTAGCATGTAGCCGTGTGCTTGCTTCCAGTCAGTGGTATCTCCCTCTGTCTTTAGAGCAAAGCTGTCCCCTGAGACATTAAAACATTGTGCCCAGGGCAGTGTTCCTTTCTTTGCCCTGGATTGTTCTTTTTCTTTTTTCTTTTTTTCAGTAGAGGAACTTGACACCAGAAAAGAATTGCCAGCCTGCATTAGAGTAGGAGACTGTAAATTCAGTTAAACCCAGTAGTTTGGCTTTGAAGTTACCAATGCCAAAAATACCAGAATTTTGTGCAAGAAACTCTCCAATAGGTGGGATAATCATCACCTCTTTCTCTCACATATGACTAAAGACTTAAACTCAGATGCTTGGTGTTTGAAGACCTTCCAGAATCATGTTTAATATTAACTGGATACAGCTCTGCAGGTTGCTCTTATCTCTAAAGGAATTCCTGTTCTCTCTGAGTTCCCCAGTGTGACTACACATGGTCTGAAAAGATCCTCTGTTTTGCCTGTTTTGGAAGTTGTAAACAGATTTTAATAGCTCCTACTCACGATAACAGTGATGGTTAGTTTTATAGCCTCCTACTGAGTTTTTCCATATTGATAAATACTCGCCTTTCTGGCTCCCTGTTTGTTTTGTTTCTTTTATGTGCATGTGCTCCTGGAAGCATGAAAGCTATAACTGTATCTAAATGGGACCCAGGCGTCTTCTGCTTCCCCAGCGCGGTGTCCGCAATGGGACGCTAGCCTCAGCTGTGTTAGTTACATGGAAGATCAGCCAGTGCTGCTGCTTGGATGGCTGTTCCTGGCACATCCAGATAGTTTCAAGCATGTCTGCTTGATTGCCCTGCACGCTTTTCTGACATTCACCACCACCTCCAATTTAGAGTATACAGATTCACAGTTTAAATTATATGTGACTTAAATGTGCAGCTTCTTCATACAGGTTGTTTGCATTTCTGTTCAACGCTGACAAAGCTTGCTCTTTTCTTCAATGCAGCATTGCTGGGGTTGGCTGGAAAGAGGAGGAATTCTTGGGACCAGGGATAGGATGAGAAACTCCTCCTCTGTTTCCATTTGAGACTTATCACTTGTCAGCAAGAAAAAGGCTTTGGTTTGTTCTCAGTCTTCTACACTTGGAAGGTGAAATCCAACAGCACTTGGTTGAGAATAATAGTTTAAAAGCAGTAGGGTTCTTTGAAATAATAAAAGCTATTTCAAGGAGGCACTAGGCAGATGTAAATTGTGGGAATGAAATCACGGCACGTTTATCACTAAGGTATCTTGAATGCTACCTATGCAGAAATATGAGGGTGAAATAATGAGCGTAAACCCACTTACTTTCATGCCAATTATTTACACTATTTCTTGAAGCTGGTTTAGTAGAATCACTTTCCACAGAGAGGTGCTCCAGTCTGCACAAGGCATGTTCTAATATAAGGCGCTTGGGTAGCTGTGCTTAGGGATGAAGATGTAGCTGAGCTTAGTTCCCCGTGGGAATACCTTAGTTAAAGCAAACCAGTTTCTACAGCCAAGAGCAAACTCAGAATTGAAGTGTCTGCTGCAGCTCTGGTCATCTTTGGATGTCCATTCCTGAATATCTAGACATCTGTTGGTCAAGGTAACTCTTAGTGGGGTTCAACAGCAAGACTGAAACTTGCATCTCTGGCTTCTGAGATACCGCTGATAAGGCACAACTTTTAACAATGATCTCATCTAAAAGGACAAAGACATTACATCTAGCCTAGCATAAATCAGGAGAGTGTTAGGAATATTGTGAATTGGAAGAAAAGTAGAGATTGATTTAGGACAGGAAGAGAGGTTTTAACAAGATTAAAATAACAGGTGAAATCCTGATTCTTCCAAATTACAGTGAAAATTTTCATTGCCACTAGTAGGGTGAGCGTTTTGACAACTATATTTTGAAAATAAGCAGCTGTTTTTCCTAAGCTTGTCAACCTGAGACTGTGATTTCAGAACGAAGCAGGGATCTGAATTTAATTAAAATGAGAATTTGAAGTTAACTGTGTAAAGCATTTGCATGGATCCTCTCTCTTCAGAATTAGACCTATTTAATTAAAGTAGATAGCCTTAGGTGTCCTTTAATTCTGGTTGTGTGGGGGTTTAATGCATTTAACTAATACACTTGCAGTGAACGTGGAATAACTGTTCTGATCATTGCTGTGTACCCAGTCCTCACGTTGTAAGTAGTAGGGTGATATTCTGGCAAACGGTGAACAGAAGAACGTGCTTTTGCAGATATTATCAGTAAATAAATAGTAGCAAGGATGTCTTCATTTATAGAGCAGTACGTTCTTTAGATGAGGACTATATATATAATGCATGTTTCTGTGAGACATGAGACTGAGTGCAGGGAGAATATTGGTCATGTGGGGTATCTCTTTAGGGCAAAACATTTCTTCAAAAAAGGCTTAAGAATTAAAATGTGGTTATGATGCTTTCGCGAACCTGTGTATTGCTGCCATCTTTGGCAACTGTGTTAGATTGATTTGCGATTGCAGCTAGGAGGTTTTCAGACACAAATAAGCACTGCAGCAGTCACATGCTGCCAGGGCAGAAGGAAATACTAATTTCACATTAAATATTCAGAATATGCCATCACGTAAAAGTATGCTATCTGAAATTTAACCTAAAAGAAACCCTGAAAAATTAAATATTCTGAAATAATGACATTTTACCTCTTGGCATCCCATTCCCAGAGAGCTTTGTGGTGAGGCCAGAGCCAAGATACAGTACATCTCTTAATGCTGAGGTTTCCTCATTTCTGGAAAATGGCTACTAGAAGATTCAGCTATGCTTTCAAATCTCTATGCCAAGCCTGGGTTCCCAGTAAGGTGGCAGGAACTGTTACACTTCTCTAGCTGACTATAAAAAATGATGGACACCCGATTCTCAAAGAAACGGAGCAATGTTATAGCTAGGTGATGGATTTTATGTGATGCTACTTAAGAAAGCTGTTATTTTTAAAGTATCATTGACTGGTACCTGACGTGTTGTTTTTCCTTCATGTGAATGATTTTGGTTGTAAAATGGGATTTTTCTGCTAACTGGAGAGTGTATCACTTCACTGTTCAAGAGCCTCGTTCTCCTCCTCGTGACCCTAAAGCATCCTCTTGGATGTCAGAAGGAGGTATTCAGCGCAGTGGGTGTTCTCATTACCACTTGACATTTTGCTGTTTGGTTTTCTGCCTGTTGCTATTTAATGATTTGAATTCTTTCTTCACCAGTTCCAGAAGCCATTTAGCAAGCAATATACTATTAGCGCTACTTAACAATATTGACATAGGAAATTAAATTCTTTTCCTAGTGACTAACAGTGCTACAGCATTCCCCCTTGCCATCTGCTCCTGCCATGTCCCTCACTGTCGCGGTTCCCAGTTAACCCTTTGCTCTGGCCTTCTTCTTCCAGTGCTCTTGGGGAGGGTGGCACAGGCTCTGCACAGCTTTTCCTGAGCTATAGAAACCCTCTGAGGCTATAGAAACCCTCTAAGGCTAAAACAGACTTGCAGGTCACTGTAATGGCAGTGACATGGGTGATGTGTTTGGCTGGCGTAAATCGGCATATATTTGCTTTGCAGAGGCGCAGGCAGACAAACACAGCAAGCACAGAAAGCATTGCAGGCTTTCTGTCCTTAGCCTACTGTTTCTCACAGGCACTTTGCAACTCCCATTAGTGTCGGGTCGGGATGTCTCACAGCCTTTAATGTCGTATCTCAAATAAGACTGCAGAGGGAAGATACTGTACCTTTTGGGAGAACAAAACATCAAGACTGAAGATAAGATTCATCTCACTGAAGTTAATCTACCAAAAAGATAAATTGCTGGTTGATATTAATCATCTGTGCTTCCCTCTCTCCAGTGGAGAGGCGGACATATCTCCCAAGGATGATTTACGTGACGAATCTCTGGGCAACCCTTACTGCTAAGTGGCAGGGAGAGGCCCGACTGAGAAGGATGCTCAGCTTTAGATGAGCTCAGGTGGAGGCTGGACAAGTTCACAGTAGCAAAATTCTTTGCGAGTTATTAAATCCATAGCAATGGCATCTGGCTTATGGACTTCCTAAGCTGAAAACAGTCGGAGGCTGTGAGTTGTTAAGGGGAGGTATCAGACATGCTTGTCCTGTTGTGCTCTTAGTCTTTCCTAGGCATCTATTTATGGCCACTGTTGGAGCTAACACACAAGGGAGATGGACTTTCTGTCTGACACCATATGGCTGTTCCTGTGCTCTTATGTGAGGCCATTTTAGCAGTGAGAAGGGGGGAATACACATTTCGTAAGAGGCGATTTCTGCAAATGGGAAATCGGCAGTAAGGTTTATTTCCAGATCTGCAGTGAAGTGCTACTGACCTACAAACAGAAAAACTGGAAGTCAGATTTACAGAAAGAGCCTGTGCCAGGTGCTGAATGTCAGTGCTTTATATCAGGTCACCGCAAGCCTTTTGGCGGTTCAGATGAGCTGTTTCACCGTGCCTTCGCCTCAGATGGTGCAAACAGCTTGCTTGAGCCTTATGCATTACGAGGAGATTCGGCTCTGGCATCGCTTGCAGTGTGGCGTGTAGCTGTGCTGCTACGCGAATGCTCCCTGCCCCTGTGACAACACCAGGTGGACAAACAAGGGTGGAAGCCTGTCACATCAAACAGCTCACTGAGGGCACACAATGTGTGGCCCAAACCCAGGTATCACTCACCAGAACAGTGCTCATCACCTCCCACTGTCTTGGGCCCATGCACATATCCGTGTACCTCTATTTTGAGTGTTTCTTCCAGTTGAAAGCTTTGCAGAATCCTCAATGCTGATACATTTTAAATGGTTTGCTAAGGAGGCAAGCACCTCAGATTGAGCATTTTGCTGCCAGGATGGTAAAGGTATGCCCGTCATTTGCCGTGAAGATCTTTAACTAGTGTCTCCATAAAGGCAGCATCACTGCATAAATACACTTTGTGTGTTTGAAGTCAGAATTGCCTTTTATGGGAACCTCTACATAAAAAGAAATCCTCATTAAACTGAGCAATGTTTTCCTTATCAAATCCCAAGACATAAAAAAGGCCAGTGGAATTGGATTCTAAACATCCGTCTGGGCTTGTCAAATGGAAGCTTTTGCTCTCTTTAAGACACACTCTGTGTTGAAACTGGCAGCAAAAATCTTTGATGCGGGAGGGATGTATCAGACCTGAGCTTTTGCAATTTCCTGTTTGGTTTCTTCCAAACTGCTTTTGTCTAATCATATTTGATCTCAAAGATAATTTTATTTAATGTGTTTTTCAGCATTCTCTGTTTCATTTTGAATGTGACATGGTATTTTCTAGTACAGATGAAATTTATTCAGGAGTTGGCTTTGACAGAGAGTCTGTCTTTTATAGCCTTGTAAAACGTTATGGTGAAGGCAAGGTTGGTTCCTCTGTAATTCATAGGCTGTGGTGATTTCAACAGTACTGTGCCGCTGCTAGCTGTAGTAGTACTACTACTGGTATAACAGCAGGAAGGATTTTTATTTTGTTGTTACTGAGCCAGAGGGTTTCATCTGTAGCAGAAAGCCCTATTGAGAAAGGCAAAGAATAATAATGGAAAAAACCCAAAAGCATTTCCAAGTGGGGTGTAAAACCGGAGATTTTAATTGGGTCTAAAGGTTGGAAGGTGACAGCAGCAGCATGAAGCCACTGTGGGGGAGGAAAGGTTGATTGGTGTTGCAGCAACAGTGTTTCTTAAGGAGAACATTCCCAGACATTTCTCAGCTTTCCTTGAAGCACTGGGAGTTCTACGAGACTTGAGAGGAGGGTGTAGGTAGGAGGCACTGATGTCTAGGTTTCACTCATTGCTCAAGATCAAAGCAGTCATCAGTGCCGTGATGGAATTTTCCCCTTCTGGTCAGGCCGGCAGAGAGATTCGGATATATGGCTCTGGGTTGTTGGGTTTTTTTGTTTTGGTTTTGTTGTGGGTTTTTTTGCCAGTAATGCCATGGGTTTGGTCTACCTACCTACTCCAACGGTCTGTGAGTTTTAGTTACTGAGTACTGCAGGGACTTGGGGCTTTACGATACCCACGCTGCTCGTGCTCTTTCTGCAGTACTCAACAGTGGCAGTTTCTGAGGTTGCCAAGTGGCTCTTTGGCTTTTTACAGGATATTCAGAAGTGTGTGTCCTAAGTATTTACAGGTATATGAAGCAGATGTTCTGCAGCTTTTCCTGAAGCTATGTCCTCTACTTGAATGAGACTGTGGAGCCTGCACTCAGTGACCCAGGGGAGACTCTTCCAGACCTCTGTTCCCAAACATACAGGGAACAAGGATGGAAATAAAAACTTTTTGTGTGAACTTTATTTAGTAGTAGCTGGTCTTAGCAGAGCATTAGGTATCCCTCTCTTGCATGAATGAGGAAACCATACATTTGCAGCAGGATGTGTTTTGCATCTCTATGTAGAGGGTAAAATAGTTATTGAATCACAAAGAATATGTGTGGTGATCTCGGATGAAGTTGGGAAAACAATTAAAACCTGTATAATGACAATGTTAAATAATTCCTTATTTCTTTAATTTTGCCATATTCCTGTATTGTATAACTGCTATCTTACCGAGAACTTTTCCTAAGATTACTAAAGAAAACTTATCCTTCGTAGTAGAAGTCTGGGGTGGCAGAAGTGTTGGAATTTTCCATTTCATTGCTATGGAGCCTTTCAAACTCCAATTTGAAGTTTCTCCACTGTATAGATTTATAAATCCTGCATCATTGCAATGGTGCGTTTTGCAAGTGAAGTTAGAGCACTGAGTACACTCCCCCTGTTTTACAGTAACAGCTTTTGCAATTCACCTGTTTTTGCATTCGCTCTAGATAAATCAAGGGTTCACTTCTAAGCCATACATAAAGGCAGAATAAATTCCCCACATCGCATCCTTGCTGTGCTTGCTCGATTCCTTTGTGCAGAATGATTCTGTTGCTGGTAGTCACAAAAAAATCACGTTGGTGTAAACTTACATTTTGGTATGTGAGTACTTTGTGGATAGCTGTATCTCTTCTTTCTAAATGCATGCAATTACTTAGGTTGACTTGGAGCCTGTATGCCAGCTTTTATGTGTATTCCATGTAATATCCATAGGTTTCCTGTAATAATACTGATTCTAACAGAAATGGAAGAAATAGTGTAAAGTGTGTGTCTGTGGTATTCCTGGCAGGTTAGCACCACCTACATGAAATCTCGGTAATTTTGCAGGTTTGCTAGTGGTTACTCTTTCATAATGACTTGGAGACAAAGCAAATACTGGTATTGGCCTTCAATCTAATTTTGCCGTATCTTTCTTCACAGCTTCCTGTTATGGGAGGAGCCTTTATGGACTCACCCAACGAGGACTTTAGTACAGAGTACTCCTTGTTTAACTCCTCAGCCAATGTCCATGCGGCTTCTTCCACGCAGAATCCACCAGAAGAGACATCCCGTTCTTCAAATGATGCCATACTGTTATGGATTGCAATAATAGCAACAATTGGAAATATTGTGGTTGTGGGAGTGGTGTACGCCTTCACCTTCTAGGACGACTGTCACTCCAAACACTGGAGGAGAGGATAACTGCAACAGTATTTGTCATGTGTATGTATGTATGTGTGTATATATACATGTATATCTATATAAATACATATAAGTAGAGACTTTTTTGATTAAGTGCTGCCACAGTCATGGAAATGAAATACAAGTTAATAATCTTGAATCATGATGGCAGAAAGTTTGGATGCAATTGCAAATTGTATGGAGGCAAGAGCTTTAACTGAGAACAGAGCCAACACCGGTTTTGTACAGAAATGTAGTAAAAGAGAGACCAGCGTGGGTATGGCAAATACAAAAAAGAAAGTGAGATTTATATAGAAAGTGTTTATTTTCTACTGTTTGGATTTTTCTAGCAGCTCTTCTGGGTTTTGTCAGCTTTTTTGTGCATTTTTACTGTGGTATACTGTTGTATGAAATTGTTCTATGTCATATTTGCCGGACATCTTACTTTTCCAGATGGAGTAAGTGGTTGGCATTGGCTCAGTTCTGATGAAGTACAAGTTCATCACGTGTGGATCTTCAGCCCGTGCGTACGCTCCTAGGCTGTGTTCAAAATGATGGGTCCTAAAGCTATGACAGGCAGATGCACGCTACCTGACACTCGCCTTCCAGTATCCATTGCTGGGTCTGATAATCTATGAATTGATGCTAAACCTGTCTGCTGTTTGCAGGAGGAGGCCCAGCTATGGCAAGGTGTGGCTGGTCTGCAGACCCTCTGCCCTCCAGAGGAGGACGTGTTAAACAGAGCAGCACCACAAGCTCCCGATTCTGTCTAGAGGTACTGGACTGCAGTGGTTTGTAGATGTGTCCCTTCCAGGAAACAGAGGCCAAATGCCATGCTTTTCAGCTTGTTTCACTGTAATCTGGATTTCCCACAGCAGCTTTGTGCTTTCAGAAGCTTATTGGCATATCAAAGGAATGTGGGGACTTTGCGAAGCCTAATCAACGGGGAGGGAGGGAGGGAGTGCAAGAGTCAGGTATATCCTGGGGTAGGAACAGCGCAAAAAAGGTAGCAAGTGACAGGTATGCAAGTGCTTATATTTCGTGTTTATGTGTCTCTGGGTTCTGATGAGGCTCCTGGAAGTGATTTTTTTATATAGCCTGCTTTAGGTAACAACTCTGATTATCATTTGGATTTGTTCTGTTGAGGGACAACGTTTTCATTGCTTTGTTCCCAGGAGCAGTTCCTTTTCAAGAGCTGTAGCTTTTCAAAAAAAGCTGTACCCATCCTTGTTTCAAAGATTATAAAATATCAAGGAAAGAAAAAAATAAATTACCTCTGTTGGAAATCTCCCTCTTCCCCCTTAAAAAATAAACACAAATATATAAAGTGTCTCCACTTTGAGAGCGGCAGACAAATTCTTCCTCTATGTCTGCATGTACTGTATAGGTTTTCTGTCTCATACAGCTCCTACCCTAATTCCAGAAAGCCTTATCTGCAGGCACAGAGACTATTTTTGACACTTGCCTGCTGCTCTGCTTGAGGCTGGACTAAGAGCTGCCAAATGTATAGAGCGGTTTAGAATTTCTTCTTTTCTCTTTAAACCCATTTCCCTGCAGGGCTGGTGGACAGTTACTTGAATGAAGGCAGTGTGCCCCAAATCAGTTTTTATAACCACTCAGTAGTCACTGTGTATATTTTTTTCCCTCTCTATGAACTCGCCTTTAAAGCTGGGAAAGATGCAAACAGAGCTAGCAGGGGGGAGAAAGGAAACTAAGTATCTTGAGGATGAGAAAAACAATAACTCGCTTGAGGAATGGAGCTTCTGTGTTTGCAGTTATTTCTCTGTTTGGAAGCAGGATTTTGTGAAGATGGTTGAGGACAGATGAGATCTGTACTCAGAAAAAGTTTTGAGAAGCCCGGTTCTGGAAGATCAGTGGGACAGAAAGCAATTTCTATCTAATAAAATAGCTGAAATCTTAAGAATGATACAAAAAATGATGATTTTCACTGTCCTAAAATTGCTATTTGTTCCTTCATAGGCACAGGATAAGAAAAAACAGGGGAGCTGCATAAATTGTGTATCTTTCCTGTTCTTACACTCCTCCTTATTCTTGCCGAGCAGAAAGCAAGCTGTTAAGTGAGGTTGGAAGGCTGCAGAGAAGTTTCCAAAGCAGAACTGAGCAGGACAAGGTCTGGTGTTTGAACATGGAGGACCCATGGAAATATTGCTTAATGTAATGTGCTGTCCCAACCATTTTCTGATATTCTACTGCCTTCATAATTGTATCAATTACTCACAGAGTTTTCTTCAGTGTTTCTGCAGGCTCTCTAGTTAGGCCAGATCTTGCAAGCACTGTTTTTGCATGAAGAGCAAAATGTTTTCACCATGATTAAAACCAGTTTGACACTATGGTACTTGCCGAATGGGATTATTCTACTGCTTAATGGATTTGCCAGCGGAGTGCTTTGTTTAAATTTCCCAGAATATTAATCAAAGTGCAATTAGCAATGTTTGTGTTTCTCTCCCAAAGCACTGGACTAAATTCTTCACCCATGAAGAGCTTTAGAGCAGGAACAGCAAAGAACTACCACTCTGCTAATGAAACTGTGACACTTCTGTGTTGCTTTTCCCAGTGTGCTCTACTTCCATGTGAAATTGATAGTAATAGCAGGAGTGTTGGAAAACAAGGAGTTCTGCCTCCCTCATCCAGACCATCGTCATACATATTTTTATCATTAGAGGCTGAGTTGCCAAGAAGGGCCGACAGAACTTTAATTAAGGTAATTGGCTTGACAGGGTGACATGGCAAACTGGGTGCAGGCAGCAAATGCAGGCATTTTCTATCTCATAGTTAAACTGCACACTAATTGTGCAGCTTTTCCATTAGGGGGAAAAAATAGTTTTAGGATGCAGGTGCAAGGATACTGCATGTGAGAGCCTGTACAGAATATTGTCAGGTGTGGCAAAGATCCCTAACTCACAGTGGGCAGAGCTGGCTCAAACTCTCATCTACCCTGATAGTGATAACATACAGTGTGTTTCTGGTTGTTGTGTTCAGGCTCAATCCACTCAACTTCCATCTTCTGGGTGTTAGGGACGGTTTAAATTCAACCCTTGAAAAAGTGGGGACTCATCCATCATTAAGTTCAGTGAAACCACAGAGGGGAGTGGGGAAGTGGATGAATGGTGAATGTTTCATAGGTGCGGTCCCATGAAATGTGTTACTGCTTCTTTATGTGGGTATATGTTATCCCCTGAACTGTCAAGACAGCTTGGCTTGGAGCACTGAAGTTTCTCCCTTCCTTGGAGCCAGGCAGTTGGATGGCGGCTGTCACTCAGGGTGGTGAGGAAGCCCAAACACATTCCTCAGAGCTGCTCCCTGACGTTCTTCTGTAAAAGCAGAAGAGGACTCTCTGCTTTGCTGGGCACTTTGTGTATCAGCATGGGAGCAGGATTCCACTTATAGAAGATCTGTGCTTTATATAAAAGCATCTAGCACAGATAAGTTACAGGATCCTGACTGGAGTTTGCTCTGTAGTAGACAAAGCAAAACACTTTCTACATGCAGTGTTAGACCCCTAGCTACGTTGTAAACATCAGTGTACAAACACAGGCAGCAATACAAAAAGCTCTGCAAAGTTATTAATGAGCCATGGAAAGCAGGCAGGTAAACAATCTGGATGCCCTAATGCGCCTGTTCTAGCCATAGCCACTGGGGATTGACAGCAACATATCAAGTAATTGAACTGTCTCTTAAGACTTTTTTTTTTTTGCTGTAAGCAGCCAGCAGCTTGACACAGCAGCTCTGCAGCCACCACAGCAAAGATACTAAAGGCTAAACAGCCATGGAGGTGAGTGTAAAGGCACATCAGATAGGAAAACCTACACAGCTACTCCTGTTACACTTCTGTCTGCAGGGCTAGGAGTCTGTGCTTGTCCACAGCATTAACATCCTCCTAAAATAAAATGAGGGAGGAGGATGTATTTCTGTGTCAACATACTTGCAAAACTGAACAACAGATTTTGAAAGTGATGTAACAGCAGTAGCATCTGCTACAAATAATGCATTTAGCCATCTGACTGGGCAAGTGAGCCGATAGATACCTCAGCAGTAATGAGATCCCCTCTCCAAAATCCTTGTTTGCAATGCATCTTGAGGGTGTTCAGCATCCCACCAAGCTGCTGAGCAGCCTGTAATAACAAGTCCCAAATCAAGAGTGGACAGAAGCAGCCAGCCATTATAGCCTTATCCTGCACATCCATTTGAAGATAAAGGGCAAACATGCCTTTGTGTCTGGGACCAAACAAAACCAGGAGTCCTTAGTCTATAGGATATGAGATATTTTGTCTGTTACTAGAAGCTTTCTTTTTGCTGTTCTCAAACAATTCCAAATTGTTAATATCCTCTTCACATTTCTCTGCAGGCTGCTGAGAGTTAGTAATTTCACGTAGCTTTATCCATTTATGCAATGTAATTTTACTGAGTTTCCTGTGGCTAATCTCAGAGCAAAATCTGGAAAATTATTCTTTTTAAGGATGATTTCCATTATTAAGAGAAATAGGCCAAAAATCAGAATCCCAGATCAAAAAGCTTCTGTGCTTTCGGAGCATTCAGAGCTCTGGAGAATTGGATTTCATCTGGTTAATGCGCAGCAAGGAAAAGGGCAGTCAGGTCCCTGGTGATAATGTCAGACATCAGGGTTCTGACAGGCAGAGCTGAGTGCTTCATTAACTCCTGCTCTGCCCCTCTGAGCCCTGCTGGCTTCCTGGACATATAACCTGAGCTGAGTTTAAGTGAAGTAACCATCAGGTGCAGCTTGTCTCTCCTCATTTTACATCTTGCTAATTCTCAGGGAAACACGTGCATTTATTCCATAAGCAGAAGAAGAGCCAGAGATCAATATTGTCTTAGGTATATTGTTATCAGTACATCAGTCAGCCACCATAAGGTAAAGATAGGGATGGTTTAATGTGTAGTTAGCACTTTGCCACTGATCTGTGAACATCCTGAAGAAATCAAAGCATCCTGAAGCCTTAAAGTCTCTTACTGCCCTTAATCTGACACTCTTTGTGTTTCTTCACACAGCCCCTCTTTGCCTTGTACACTGTTTTTCCAACTCGAAACAGGGAAAATGAAGTCATCACTATGCTCTTCTCTGGACAGGCGGGCCTAACAGGTAGGGACCAACCATGTTGCGTTTTAGTTTTTGGCCTTTCAGGCACAAAGTAGAAGGAAAGAGTCCAACTGTCTACCCAGGAGACTCCAGGGGAATATGTGCCTTTTTAGGACAAAATGTATGGCAATTTTATCTCATTCTGGCCTGTATTTACACCAAGATGACATGGCCAGACCTACTTTTGCAGTAACCTGTTTTGGGAATTACAGCAACACAGGCAGGAACTGGATAAGAAAACAACCTTGATAATACAAAGCTGTCCCATGTCTGCTCATCCGGGTGATGTGCCTCTGAAGGCAGGTTTGCCCGAGTGTCCTAGGCAGGCTTGATCTGTTGGTATGAAGGCAAATACCCTTTTGTATGAGCACAAATGGTGTCTCCATCTTTTCAGGAAGTCTTGGGAGCATTATGCCACCTACTTTATCTTTCCTACGCAGGCTGCTATTGAAGATATTTTTCAGTTGTAGAAAGTATTCAAAAAGCTTCCCATGTTGGTAGAATACTTGCGTGATTTACTTTCCAAATCTCTGCTGAGCCTCCCTGCAAAAGCAAAAAACACCTGGGTTTCTTAAGTATGGAATGTTAGAGTCAAGTATCATCTGTACAGTAGCATCACCTCATTTTAATCCACAGCTTTCTGTTAGTAGGGCTCAAGGGGGATCTTATGATTACCCACAATTAACAAAGGAGAACAGACACAAGTCACTTCTCAGGAATGTCTCAAAAGCCACTACCCAGTCCTTTAGGCTGCATCATTCCTCCCCAAAGTGCCCTGATGCAAACTCGCATCCATCCTTTTAAACCCCTTGTCACCACCATGTGTCTCTATGCCTTCATTTTATTACTTCCCTTGTCTTCTATCTATTCCTTGGTATCAGAGCGTGTGAACATTTGGAAGCCAGCAATGTTCTTCAGCCCTTCTTAACCACCTCCTTGACTGACCTTTAGTGACAGTAAGGTCAGCGATAAGTAAGGACTTACTTATCTCAGTAAGCGCAAAGATCAGTGATACAAGGTCTCTTCCTGTCAGAAGATCTTAATCATTATCTGCCTTTGAACTGCAAAGTGTTGCCCCCAATCAGAGCAGTAAGATGTGGCCATGAAGCTTGGTAACTGTATTGCCAGTATCCATACAACCCAAAGCTACGTTTCCGAAATTTTGATTTTTTTAAATATGCTGCATCACTCTGCAGTCAACATTTACTGAGCTTTCCTCAAGCCAAAGTCCCTTGTTACTCTTAGCAAATCAGACTCAGTGGAAATGCACTTGGGCCAGGGCAAGGGGAGTGGAAGGGCCATACACAGGAGACTTGAAAAGCTCTGTGTGATTTATTGTAGGGCCAAGGCCATTAAACACTGGCCCAATTCAGTGAAGAAAAACAACCACAATGAGATACACCATGGGTATTTTAGATCTAGTCACACCTGTAGTTCTCAGATGCATGGCCAAGCTGCTATAGCCAGGTTGCACATTTCTAATCTTGTAGTGAACAAAAGGAGGTGTACTCCTTGGCTGGAACCGTGATTGCCGAAGAGCCACCCTCACAAGTCCCTGCTTGTTCTGGTGGTGGTTTGGGCGCTTCCCGAGCTGCAGTCGTTAAGGTGATGCTGCATATATCTATGGAGGCCAGTCCCACTAATGAGTGAGTAAGATGATTGAACGGCTTACAGCTCTAGGCCTAAAACTCTTCTCAGTTACTGCCTTCATAAGGATGATTGAAGTTCCTGAGCCTGCAAGCTGCTCTATCCAGAGGGACCTTTGCCTCCACCTGGAGTCAACCGGATTAATAACACTTCGTCTACACTTCTGACATCTGCTTCTGTGGATCAACTTGCAGGACTAGCTCTGGATTGCTGGGGTTTTATTTTAAATATATTTAAAGATGTGTGTAATTTCCTAATCAAAAGAAAGAAAGCAAGTAGAACGCTGTATTTTTTTAAATGAGAAGGTAATAAAAACTGAGTTTGAATATTTTGATAGATATGCTGGAGGGGTATATAATGTAGCAAACAGTTGCACTATTTTTTCTATTGTCTGAGCACCTAACCTGAGAAATATTTGTTCTTTCTCTAACAAAGAGCTCTTTCAGTTCTGGAGTTAGGAAGTTTGGAAGGAATGGAGTGCAAAGCCTCAATGAAATTTTAAACCAATGTAAATAAACTAGTAGCTAGCTTTGTGAGGTAGCCTATAATGTTTGTTTTTCAGTTATCTCAAATATTGCCTAATTGTTGGGTTTTTTCCAAAGTAAGCTAAATAGTGACACTTCTGAAAGCATCTGTACTTCACACAAAGTTGCAGTCAATGACATCCTTCAGCTCATGTGAAACAGCTTTACAGGAGCCCTTTAGTATGCACTGTTATTTTTCTTAATAATCTTTGACAACTTAATTCTCTAGTGCTTTCTCTCTGCTACCCTGTTTTGTACAGTAACAGACTTGCAGGGCTTCTTTGTATTGTTTTGTAATCTATGGGTTGGTTTAAAGAAAAACCTTTACTCTTGTAGTCATTGTTCTTGGAATGTGGATCTCTATCTGTAAAGAGAAAAACAACTTTAAAAATGCCCTCTGTTTTCTCTAACTTCAGGTAATTAGCAAGTTTAGTAAACAGAAACGTATTCTTTTAAACTAGTGTTATATTCTTTTCCAGTTAGACTGCTTTCACTAAATGTGTACTTAGTACTGGTTCATTCTTTTACTATGGTGAAAATGACAAGTTTTGTTAATATCGGATGGAAGTTGTGGTTTTGGATAAAGTTCTTCAAATTGATGGCAGCGTGTGATTTTTCTTTTCATTCTCAGTTTACTTGAGAGTATTTAGAAATCTGTAAATGCAATTATTTAATTATTAACTCCAGTAATACACTGACACTAATAATTTGTTCCAATTTACAAATCTGCATGATTTGCCAGCCTTGGGAAACCATCTCTTTTGTGTATATGGCACAAACAAAACACTGAGGCCATTTCTACAGAAATGGATTCACCTGCCCTCAAAGTCCAAGAAGTGCCTCAACACATCTTGGAGCAAAAAAATGATGATGTCTTAACTTCTTCAGACTTCAGCTCAGAAGCCCTTATACCCTGAACCCTTGCATCATTGCTCTCTCCCAGTTCTCTCTTCAGATGAGCATGACCGTCCTGTCCCACGGTGCAGCGTGGATGTTTTTGTGATGTGGCCCCAATCTCCTGTCCCAAGGCAGCCATTCCAAGGGCTTCTGGGGACTCAAGGTGGGGCACCAGACCTCACTGTAGGATGTTTGGCAAGTTTCATAAAAGTAAATAGTGGCAAAAGAATGAAAGGAAAACAATTGGCTTTCCTAATGCAACGCAGCATGTAGATTATCTTATGCTTTACAATTCTCCAAAACGGATCCAACGAGGCACGCACATTCAGATCTACTGAGGGAATGATGAAAGGAAGTGCTAACTGACCTCTCACGCACAATTGTAAGTAAAAATTTGATTTGCCTTTGAATGAATCAAACTTGTAACATCACAAAGCTGCATACACCAATCCTGATAGCAACTCTGACAAAAATATAATTAAAAAAAAAATCAAACACCTGTTTTCTTCTAGTCCCCATCTTTATCAATCTAGCAACATAAGTATTCCAGAGTTTACCCATCAGAATGTAAGGGAGCGCAGTTGCTACACTACAGCAATACCTAATTACAATTCACTTTTCTATTGCAGCTATGGAAACATACAGATCTCCATTCTGTTCATTTCTAAATTCTTCACAATAATTAGAAATGAGAATGATTTAGAAATAGAAGAGAATATTCTATTGAACAGTCAAGGAGGCAGAACATCAGTCAGGTCCAGAGGAAGGCTACTAAAATGATCCAAGGGCTGGAGCACCTCTCCTATGGGGACAGGCTGAGAGAGTTGGGGAAGTTCAGCCTGGAGAAGAGAAGGCTGCGGGGAGACCTGATTACAGCCTTTCAGTATCTAAAGGGGGCCTATAGGAAAGATGGGGGAAATCTTTTTACTAGGGACGGCTGTGACAGGACGAGGGGTTACGGTTTTAAACTAAAACAGGGTAGGCTTAGACTGGATATAAGGAAGAAATTCTTTACAATGAGAGTAGCGAAACACTGGAAGGGGTTGCCCAGAGCGGTGGTGGATGCCCCATCCCTGGAAACATTCAAGGACAGGTTGGATGGGGCTCTGAGCAACCTGATCTAGTTAGCGGTGTCCCTGCTCACTGCAGGGGGGTTGGACTAGGTGACCTCTAAAGGTCCCTTCCAACCCAAAATATTCTATGATTCTATAATTTAAAGATTTAGCTATGTGTGTTCAGACTAATAAAACCAGCTGAAATTCTTGGCACTGTTTTCTTGCACTGCATGATCTACATAAAATAACGAGATGCTAATATCTACTAATGTAAATTGTTTTGTAGCGAGACTGACAAAGAACATCAGCCTTTTAGCCCAAGAGAGCCTCCCCATTATAGCATTTCAACTGCCATATTTTGCTTTACCTAATGACAAGTTTCGGTTTTCTTTAGGATAAATAATAATTCATTCAGGTATTTTGGAATGACTGAGTGACTTCACTGTGTTAACTGCAGCACATGCATGTCTTTTTACTGGGCTTGATGAAGCACCTCTATAAACTGGCTGAGTGTTCCTGAAAGGCAGCGGGCTGAGGACACCATGCTGTGAAATTGCCAGCTCATGTGCAGCACAGGTACTGGGACCACAGCTCAGCCCGACCACGGGGACTACACCAAGGCGAGGGAAGCCAGCTCTTCAGGCCTCCTCCTGCGCCCACCACCAGGAGTCAATTAATACTGTTTCCTATAAAGGTTTTATTTTGAGTTAATTAATGTTGTTCCTAGTAATGGCTTTACTTTGGGCTAAGCAAGCCATCCACAAAGTTTGTATTGCAGTTTACAAAGATGCACCTTCTAATTCTGAATACGTCATATCAACTGATTCCCATTTTTCCTTTACATATTCAGATAATCCTTGCACATTAGAGGCAAGAATGATGCTCCTGTTATGAAGGGGTTTTTTTGCCTTGTAATTTCTGTTTTGAGTTACAAAGGTTTTATGGCTGTAGATGTTATTTGAGTGCAGAAGCAAGGTTTACTGGTCTGTGAATAACCCTAGTGACTCCTTAAAGGACAGGTAAAATGATTTATTACTCCCTGGGCCTCCAGTGTAGCAAACAATTTAAACGGACATTTTTATTTTCTCAGCTCTCAGCTCTTCTTTCAAGCACCTGAGTGGGGTTTTTTGTTTGTTTATATCTATATATCTATATCTATATCTTTCTACTCTTTCCTTTCTTACTCTGTGCTAATATCCAAACTCTTTTGATCTCTGGCAATATTTATTACTTGAAAAGATTTTGGGAAAATATTCCTCAAAGTCCTCTGTGAGATCAGCTGATGCAAAGAAAGTACTTTCAAAGTACTTATTTCCCTCACCTTCTGGTAAATCCAAGTACCCATTAAATCCTTTGAAAGTCTCATACTTTTGCTTTTTTAATAGTTTATATGACCCCACCAATTTGTCTTAACCCTAGTGGTATCTATACTCTGTGCAGCCTTCCCTGGTAATTTCTGCTTGCTTACTATTTACTGACTTGATTTTGTTTCAGTTGGGTCCCATCTCCTGAAGGACATTTTGATGAGAGTCTCCTAAAGTCAAACTCAAACTTTGACCATGTAAGAATCTTCCTTACCTTCTTGTTTCCTTGTAGTTCAGGGTTACATAAGACCAGATTCTTAAAGTTGTTGTCCCAAGTTACCTCGCTTCTGATTGAAGGATACTCTAGATTAAACCTTAATTTTTCCTTCTTCCAACCACAATCTAGAATTCCTGTTCTTCAGGCAATTTTGGAAAAAAAAAAAATCCATTCTAAATGTGAAAAAAACCAAACAAGCAAACATAAAATCTACAATATTTTGTCCTGTAAGATGTTAAGAGACCTATGGTATGACAAGAATCAGAGCATTTTTAGTACAGTACAATGCAACGGCATAATTATAAACAGCTTTGGGCTCTCATATTCTAAAACTTACAATACGATCTCACTGAAGCAACTTTTAAATATATACGTGAACAGCATACTGTGTCAAAATTGTCAAACTGAACTCTAGTATCTCTTTTGTAATAAAAACGGTTCATCAGATATGTTTTAATGTGTTCTAAGTGCTGGGGTTAAGAATGCTTTCTCCAGTGAGGCTGATTTAGACGAGAGCGACCCTTACTTTATAGCTTGACAGCAATCCCCTGCTTCACTCAGTGCTTACGTACTAAACCATGCGTTAATTCACTCTAAGTGGGGAAGAGCTGTCTCATAAACCAGCCATGTCAAGAGCAAATTACTTAGGGGTCTCAAATCTCTTCTTCAAACCAACTGATGACTTGAACAGCATAGGAAATCATCACGAGCACTAAAGAAAACCACAACAGGGCTACTCAGGTGAGAAACTCCTGCACATCCCAAGGGTTTGTATGCAGCCTGGGGCTGGGAACGGGAACAGCGTGCCAGCCCCCGGATGAGGCTGTGGGAGGGCTTACAGAGGGTAGGCTGCGTCCCTTCAACGTGGAGCACACACAGCTGACCTGGGAAATTACCGCAGGGTAACTACGGGTTGTAGGTTACTCTATCTTCTCTGTGTGGATAAACCCTGTGACTCACTGCTGGGAAATAGGAAGTGCCTCCTTCAAACCTGCATAGTAAGAGACTTCTGTTGTAACGGGACTTCTGTTGTTGTTCTTTAACAGGAAAGAACCATGGGAAAAGAATAAATGTTAAATCAAGGGGTGAAGTACTGCTTTATATTAAAAAAAAAAAAAAGAAAAAAAGGAACCCAAACCAAAAACAACAGACCAAATTTGGCATAGAAGTGAAGGTAACGTCTCTCAAACCACTTGAATATTTCTTTTTATGGCATAATATAGGGCAGGAAAAATGCCACCAGATTAGCAGAACCAGAGTGCAGGACCATTCTACTAATGGAAATAAGAAAAAAAGCCTAACATCTGTTTTTTTCGTGCACTGCAGGTATCAATTGCCTATTCCATGCACATCCCCCAGAAAAAATTGTAGCACAATAGCGAGATTAAAAGAAAAAAAAACCAAAACCAAACACAAAGCCCCCCCAGTTCCAGAGCGCAGAAAGGCGACTTTTGCCTGAGAGCTTTAGTCTGACTGACCCCTTGAAGGATAGATGGTACTTTTTGTAGCCTGCTGGAAGCGCAGCTCTGCTGAGTCTCTAGGAGCAATTCTATGGCCAGTGCTTCAATGAGAGTGACTTTGGCATGACCCATCGCTTACACTGTGGACACAGTCACTGGACTTCACTTTGCATTCCTCATACTCTTAAGCACCTCTCACTTAACATTACAAATTTTTAATGACACCAAAGACTGTAAGATAGGATTTTGTTTTCATACCCAGCTTAGTATCTTGTCAGTGCAGGCATTTGTGTTCTGCCACTTCATTTAGCATACCTACAACCACGTTAATTTATTCCTAATGCATTCAGCTCACACATGTTAAGATTCCACTGAAAAGCTGCCAGAACTGATATCTCAAGTCTCCACTTTGCTGTGGCATACAAATTGCATTCAAAACTCTTCTCCCTCTCTTGTGCTGGCCTTTATTTTCAGTTCAAGCACAGAAACCCATAAACTTCAGCCTACTATTTCTCTGTATGAGGATTCATATGTCCAAGTCCCATCTGAAAGTCCTTCTGGCCAAGCGTTGTTTCCATTGCCTGGGAGAGATTTATAAAGAGCGCTTCTGGGCTGAGAAATGTTACACCTGGAAAAGTCCTAGCCCTCACCTGTCCAAATTGGGGACCTCACTAATGTACATCAAATTACTTTTTAGGTTGCATGCTGGCAAATTGTTGGTTCAGGAAGAGACTGTATATGCCCTAGTCTTGTTTGACTACTTGGCTAAGAATTATTCTCATCCATTTTGACCCAAAACAGCAGCCTTGAAGTTCTTGCAGGTGGGAGTTTTGATGGCACACATCCTGAGATTCAGCTAACGATAGGACCCATGTGGTTAACAGCTCAGGTTAAATGAGAAATATAGTAGTTAAATATAGTAGTTTCTGCATCAGGTCTTGAGACTTGATGCCAAGGTGAGTCAGCTGAAGAGTTCTACATACATTAGAAGTATGTAGAACTACATACTAGTAACTAGTCTTAGTAGTTACTACAGGGTCATTTGAGGTTCCTCCTCTCCTGATCAACTTGAAAAAGAATAATCACTTGACTCTAGATATTTGAAGTGAATAATTATTTTCATGAAAAAAGAAGTCTCACCCTCCCTGCCTACTTCTAGCTTTGAATCTCACTTAAACTCAGGGAAAAATATTTAAAAGTTAGCATCCCGTCCACTTACTACTGTAGAAAAAAATGTGTAGGAGAAGCCATGAAGACCTTTGAATTACTTCAGATGCATGTTCATCAGTTGGAAATCTGCATAGCATTTACTGGGAAACTTGAAAAAATTGCAGTGGCTATGTTAAACTATGGCTGCAAAGCTGCATATTGGTGCTTTTTGTCTAACCCTTCTTCAGATACGAAATCAGTGATTGAAGGAGCAGTGTAAGACTCATCTTCTTACTCCCAGCTGAGTGTCCTAACTGTAAGACACTTTATTCGTTGTCTCTCATCCAGTTAATCTTTATTTAGTGCCTGAGCACTAGAATGGCAGTATGGCAAATAGTATTCTACAGCTCAGTGATTGCAGCCTTCATCTCAGAAACATGAGTTCATCTCCCCACATGCAGAAGAGGAACCTGAGCTGCTCTCCTCCACATTCAGGTAAGTGCTCTGACCAATGAACACTGGACATTGTGGGAGAGAAGAAGGAAGGAGAAATAATATAATATCTTAGTCTTTCATCATTAATTAGTTCTAGTGGTTCATCAAACCTTGCAGATGAAATTTGTGGTTCATGGAGTATGGGCTGCCTGCCTGTGACCATCAGAAGAGCTATCCTTTGGGTAATGTCCCAAAGCAGACCTGGAGAAGCCACAGATGCTTCCTAGGTTAGACAGCTTCCAAGAGAGATTTGAGAGGGTTTGGGGGGTTGTGAGGCTTTTTGTTTTGTTTGTTTGTCTTTAAGACAGAAACTCTGATGACAGAATTTTGAAGCTTAGCCTTTTTGTGGAACTATTCCTAAGC
Organism: Gorsachius magnificus; assembly: GCA_034008185.1. Taxonomy (NCBI): domain Eukaryota; kingdom Metazoa; phylum Chordata; class Aves; order Pelecaniformes; family Ardeidae; genus Gorsachius; species Gorsachius magnificus. The sequence goes on from CM067086.1 coordinate 54,323,314, forward strand.
CATTTGGAAGCCTAAGCCTCACCTGTTGATCGATTTCTACACTTGGAATTCATTAAAAATCAGTACAGGTTTGGTTTGGTTTCTGTCACTGTTAGGATATATAGCCTTATGTATTCTTCCAGCAAGCTATGTTGTTTATAACTGTTGACACATTACCTTTTCAGGTTGGAAGGCTTTCCAATAATTGGATTCAAGACAACATGTTTTTGGAGTAACAGATTTTAGCATCTGTTCCACAAACCATAGGGTTTGTTTGATTTAATTGGTTTAGTGCAATCTGTGAGGCTGTCAGAGGATGGCATCATGGTTTCTTTGAGTGGAATCACAAGGAAGTGAAGGAGATTTCTGAAAGAAAGCTGTTCAAAAAAATCATGTTCTAATGAGGACTGAAGTACTTCTTCTGACTTGTTAGATTATCATTTGCAAAATGCCATTCCATGTAAACCTTGCAGTGCCTGCATCGCTTCAGCTCCTTTAAGTGTTAGAAACATTTAGCTTGGATTTGAGGAATTGATATATATTAAGGACTGTTCTTCCCTATGAAATCAGAGGCAAAAGCCTTATCTGCTTGCATTATTCCTTTTTTCCCTTGACCTACAAAGTTACCTCAACACATTACAATACCCAATAATGATTTTTATTCTATACTTTTTTGCTTCCCTTTCTTTTCTCTCCTATCTTCCTTAAATTATGTCAATGTACACATGGCAAGTGCCTTCCATTCTTCAGATTATTTGACATTGGAAAAGTAGACAGGTTTCCCTGGACAGCTGTAAAGCTGAGACACAAGATTAACGTATGATGCATGATAAAAACCATCTAAGATTGCACAATCTAAAATCTAAAGTGATATTTTTGCTATCTTGTTTGGAGACCAGTAGCTTTGGTATAATCATAACCAAAGTATTTCCCTTTTCTATCAGTAACAAGTACAGTTTAATATAATTTTATAGCCTTGAGACAGCATTAGAGCTCTCTACTGGAATGCTTCATTATCTACTATGAACAAATTGTTATATCACAGTTACAGTGAATTATGTCTTTTTCTTACAGGTTATAAAACCAAAATTATTTATATTCCGTCTGTTCATTGGTATATGAGGAATTCACAGAAGGTGCTCCCCATCCCCCCTTATCCTAAGTCACATAAGATACAGTCATGCTAGTTACATAGAGATGAATCACAAACTTAAAATAGATATTGAAACAAAAATACACCCCATTTCTTCTCCTATATATGTTTTTCAACATAGCTTTGAAAAAAATACTCCTCCTCAATAAATGGAACTCTGTTGCCGAAAGGATTCATAAAATGTAGGTGTTGAGAAAGCACTCTTTGGAAATTTGTGGTCTATTTATACACAAGATCAAGTTAAATAATCAAAGCATCTTTTGGCTTTGGAATCTTTTTGAGAATTCCTCTTAAGTATTCTTGAAGGTCTGTAACACAACCTTGAAACTTTCCTGTTTTGTGTGGTTTAGAAAGACATAGAAAAGTTATTTTCAGTGGATTCCTATGTATTTTTCTGAGAATCCTTGGAAGCAAAGACATTAGAATTTCATATCCATTACTCAAAATTGCAACATAGTTTATAGATTGGAGCAAATTGAACAATATTTTCAGCAGAGCCCCAAAAGACAATCTTACTCATCTTTTTCACACACATTTTAAATCACTCTGCCTAGTGTAATACTGGCTTTAGTAGGCTCCTTCTTGATTTAGACCACTAACAGTAAGCTCAGAGTCAGCCCCTTTATTTCACATATGGCCCGGAAAATGCCCAGTAGGATGATTGCTAAGTGCAAGCCTGGGAGAAAAAGCAAGCAACAGTTTCTAGTTGCCCAACAAGCTCAAAACCCAGGGGAATTTGAAAATTCTCCTTTATAGCATTGCCGTGATTCCTGTCAAAATTTCCATTTTCAGAATGACAACTCAACTTTCTCTTTTTGAAACAGCATATTAAGAGAGGGAATCTGTTCCTCAAGTCCTGCTAGTACTTTTTCTCCTTTGCTACGGGAATCTGTGTCCCTGAAGGCAACGAGGGAAAAGTTCTCTGCATAAGGATGTGAGAACTGCTGCTTGGCTGACATATAAATGCCTATTGCCCTTCAATGGCTCAGTATTTTTAAAAGCAACCCACTCCAAGACCAGTGGACCTTGAAAGAAGTTTGCTGATTTTGCATTTCATGTTGCCACCCTGACACTGCTTTCCCAGTTTTCCATGAGCGATATCCTGTCTAAGGTGTGCATTAACAACAAAATGTTTCCTCTTTCTGGTGTATCACATCAAAAGAAATAATGCCTTAATGGACATCCAATCCCTGATCACTTTTTTCCCTTTCTTTTTAAATTTCTCTCTCTAAGTGATTTGCAGTACATCTTCTGTGTTTCTACTACATTTGATGTTTTTCTTTTGTTGGCTTCTTAAGTGATGCATGTTTATAATGTTGGTCCCTTTCTATCCATGGAGTTTCATTCCAAAGGTTGGTAGTCACCATTTAGGAAATCTCAGAACCTCAGGTTAATGAGTGGGAGCTCTTATCCTCAATCTTCACTTGGTGAATTATATACTAGGCATTTTATATGTTGAAAACCATTTTTATTGGTTTTTTAAATTATAATGATTATTAAACAAAAACCTACAAAAAACCCTCAAACCCCACCTTTAAAATCAGGACATAGACAGGATTCAACCAAACTTGCACAGCCCAAAAACTCAATAGCATTCCTCTGATCTCAAGGATATTCCTATATGATGCAATGCAGCATTAGGCCAAGACACCTGAAGACACTTTCCTGTCTAAATGCAGCAGTAAATTCACGTTAGCACAGTGTTCTCCTGGGGTTAGCATATCCCTTTCTCAGGAAGCTCCCTTGCCCAGAAAAGGAGTCCCTCTCACTTGGAAGTACCAAAGATAGCTTGCCCATGCATATATCAATCATCTTGGTACAAGGCAAGACACTGCTGTACCCAAACACATCCTTGTGTTGTCAGCACTGACAAACTGTGCATGGCCAGAATTGACCCTAACCTGATGTGTATCCAGAATGTGTACACCCCTTGTGGGGCTTAATTTCTTGTGCCACACCTAAAGGATCTATTCCCTGTCCTCAAAGGCAGCTGTGAACACCACTCTGTCCCTTCATGTACCTGCAGGTGGAAAAGCTGACATTCTTGACCCTTTTTTCCATTACAGGCTACTGTTTGGAGCACTCTGAGGAACTGAGAGACCAGGCTGAACCTCTGCGGAGTCTACAGTGCCTATAGCCATCAGACACAGACACACCTTATCCCAGGACTAGCGCATTATAGAAAACCAGTATTCTTGTCAGGTAACAATGATATTGTGACCTGGGGGTTAATTGTATAGGTAGGCAGTCTTGCTTGACCACCAGTGGTGAGATGGGACACCGCTCTGAGGCTGTTACCTGTCAACTTTTAGAGTGGTGTATTGGCAGAATAACACTAATTTGAATTTAATGGAGCCTAACTGTTGATCTTAGTGAAACTGAGTGAGATTATTTAGAAAAGCCAAATAACTGAAGTTCTCAAGCAATCCAGTACTAGTAGAAGATTGTGATTGTTTTATTTGAGCCACAGACTTTGCTCTATCCCAAGTATTTAAGTCATGAACAGAGTAGTTACCTAATAATTTTCAAGGTACTTGAATGTGTCTGGAGGAGGGCAACAAAGCTGGTGGAAGGGCTGGAAGGCATGTCCTGTGAGGAGTGGCTGGGGGCTCTGGGTTTGTCTAGTTTGGAGAAAAGGAGGCTGAAGGGAGACCTCATGGCTCTCTAAAGCTTCATGAGGAGGGGGAGAGGGAGGTGCTGAGCTCTTCTCCCTGGGATCCAGTGATGGGACGCATGGGAATGGTTCAAAGATGCATCAAGGGAGGTCCAGACTGGACATTAGGAAACATTTCTTTAACAAGAGGGTGGTCAAACACTGCAACAGGCTTCCTAGAGATGTGGTCAATGCCCCAGGCTTGTCAGTGTTTAAGAGACATTTGGACAGTGCCCTTAATAACATGCTCTAACTTTCAGACAGCCCTGAAGTGGTCAGGCAGTTGAACTAGATGATTGTTGTCCCTTCCAACTAAAATATTCTATTCTAATATTCTGAAAAGGGCAAGAAGACAGTATACTTTGGGAACTACTGTTCATTGGTTTGGGTTTTTCTTTTTCTTTTAATTTATGTAAACATTACCGTAAGAATTTCAGGCAGTCTGAGATTAAATGTCAGACATAAAAAAAAAAAAATAATTTCAGACTCAACAGAGGACGGCAATTTCCAACCTCAGTGAGAAACCTGAGACTTTCTGTGTATTCCTAACCATGACAAAAGTGGAATGGGCAGCAAGTTTCTTCAGATAGATGTTGACTGTAAGGAACGTGACTAAGTGGAAACATCTCGGGAAATGATTGTGAAACAGTCAAAACAGCATTATGGCAACAAGGCCACATGCTACAGCTCAGAATTAACTAAAAATAAATTGTGTCTGCAGCACAACAAATTATCAGCAAGACAGACGGCCAAGAAGAGGAAAACCATAATTGTTTCCTCTGGGGCTGGATTTCTGAAAGTAAACACTCAATCTAGTCCTGACTTCGTAACGGAAAACAGAATTCAATAGCATGAAGGAAACCCTGGAGAATCATACAATGGCAATGCACTATTTAAAAGCCTGGCCATATGAGGGAAGGGACCCATGATGACAGCTGTTCTTTAAGCAGACTGAGAGGAAGTTTGGTCTGCCAGAGAGGCAACAGTCTGGGTGCTGGGAGACCTTGGCCTCCGCTGGGTCTCCTGTTTACTTCTGATTTCTGAACCAGGCATTGAATCCCTTTGTTTATACAGTGCTTCCCGAGTAATACCTCTGTCTGGGAGGGAGAGATGATCAAGGTTTTCATCACACTCTAAACCAGAAGAGAGCTGGTAAACAGTTTTTCAAATATCATCACAAGAAGTCAACGTAGTGATGTAATAAATAGCTCCAAGAGACCACTCTACCGTGATGGTACAGATCCTGGCTATCAAAGAACATGGGACACCTGCCAGTTTCATTTTAAATGCACCGATAACACTAAATGAGTTCTATAATTCATTAAAAGGTTGCCATTTGGTTTTTCACCAGATTTCCCAGAAAGTCTCTGCTTAAGTTCCCCATGCTTGTGCAGTCGACTTTTGACTAGGTTAAGTAAGGGTCTATCCAAATTAAGAGAACATTGTGTTAGCATAGATGAGATTATTGTACTGGGAAAGTCTCCAGCCCAAGCAATTTTGAGCATGCCTAATTATATGGATGGAACTGGCCAAATGATAGATAGGTCCCCACCTAATTTGGAGAATTTTCTAGGCCCTCCCATGTGAAAACAAGTTCACTATGAAAGCAAAGACATTTTCCTAGGAACAGAGTTTGGACACATATGGATCCCTAATGCTTTGATCCCAGAGCTAAAAATTTTGCTATAAAATTCAAACACAAGCTGGTACTTCTCCATTCTTTCCAATGCAAATTCTGATGCTAATAAAATCCATCTAGCTTTGCTGAGCAATCATTTACCTCTTTAATAAATTGCTTGCCAAAAGAAGGGGTTTGGGCCAGAATGCCAGTTGCTTAAATTAGCCAAGTACTGCCTCACATCTGGGGACAAATTCTGCAGACTATAAATAGCTCACAAGCAGCCACACACAGCATAATGCAGTCTTATCCTCTGTGCTAAACCTGGAAGAAGCAAAGGAGCTGGATACCTCGACTGCGTATTGTCCAAAAGATCTCCTCTAACAGGGAAATTCTCAACTGAACAAAACCAGCTATTCTCCAGCATCATCCTCCTCTTCACAGAGAACACAGGGGTGAGAGAATATACAGCAATAGGACCCTGTGCCACAGCCACATTCACAATCACATTCTTTTAGCAACAAAAGAAAAGAGTTTTGTCCCATCGGCACTACCAATTACACCAGCATGGTGCAGCCACAGCACATACATCACAGCCAACTTTAGCCCCAAGATCCATTGCTGACAAGATGGAGCAAGAGCCTGGATCAGAGAAAGGGTAAGTGGGGCAGGACTGCCCAGCCACACGGCCACCACCATATCACACAACAGCAGCAGGTGTAGTGAACTGCACTGAGAAAAGGGGTGGGTCAGCCCTTCTGGCATGAGGATGGTCACTGACAGTACCCATTTTGCCTGTACTGTGTGAGTTTACACAAGGATTCACAAACATTGTGCCTGCTTTGTGCAAGTTTCGGACACCTCTGACCCTCAAGTACATAATGAAAATGAAAAATAAATTACTAGCTGTTTGGTTTCTCTGTTAGAAATTATACTTAAAGGAATTTATGAAAAAGAATGTCACTTGCAGTGTTATTCACAGCTAAACATAACTTACTCCAAATACTACAGACAGAAAGTTATCAGGTTAGCGCTGCCTTTTTCTCACATGCAAAGGATGACCTACAACTCACCTCCCTATGGAGGTGAGGAGGAGGCCATCCTCTCCCTGGTGTTCTGCTGCTATGTCCAAACTGCTACTGCATAGCATCACTGGCAGATGGTCACACTCCTGGTCTGCCCCATCACACTGACCAGCATGTCACCCCACCTGCTTTAGGTCTCATCCTTATGCCTGCCAGAGAGAGTGACAAACACTTCTCGTGCTACACCGCCTCTTTTTTTAGAGGTAGTGCCCTGGGGCCATGTCAGAATTTTGGGACACAGGAGGTGGGGTCAGTTGTTGCCTCTGCTCCCTGTGTAGTACAACTTATAATCAAGTACCAGTATTTCCTGTCAGCATGGAGAGCTCTGGACTGCGTTGTGCTAAAAGAAACCTTGAGTGTTCACTTCAGTGATAAATAACATTCAGAATATTTGAAAATGTGAGCTGATGAAATATTAAAACTCATTAAAATACAAGGCCACTTTGAGGGAAACAGGTTTTGTACATGTTCTTATAGTTGCCATAAATCATAGAATCATAGAATTGTTTAGGTTAGAAAAGACCTTTAAGATCATCAAGTCCAACCGTAAACCTAGCACTGCCAAGTCCACTACTAATCCACGTCCCCAGGCACCACATCTACATGTCTTTCAAATACCTCCAGGGATGGGGACTCAACCACTTCCCTGGGCAGCCTGTTCCAATGCTTGATAATTCTTTCGGTGAAGAAATTTTTCCTAATGTCCAGTCTAAAGCTCCCTTGGCAGAACTTGAGGCTGTTTCCTCTTGTCCTATCACTTGTTACTTGGGAGAAGAGACAGACACCCACCTCGCTTTCAGGTAGTTGTGGAGGGCGATAAGGTCTCCCCTCAGCCTTCTTTTTCTCCAGGCTGAACAACCCCATTTCCCTCAGCCAATCCTCATCAGACTTGGGCTCCAGACCCCTCACCAGCTTTGTTACCCTTCTCTGGACACTCTCCAGCGCATCAATGTCCTTCTTGTAGTGAGGGGCCCAAAACTGAGCACAGTATTCGAGGTGCGGCCTCACCAGTGCCGAGTATAGGGGTACGATCACTTCCCTACTCCTGCTGGCCATACTATTTCTGATACAAGCCAGGATGCCATTGGCCTTCTTGGCCACCTGGGCACACTGCTGGCTCATATTCAGGCGGCTGTCAACCAGTACCCCCAGGTTTTTTTTTCACCAGGCAGCTTTCCAGCCACTCTTCCCCAAGCCTGTAGGGTTCCATGGGGTTGTTGTGGCCCAAGTGCAGGACCTGGCACTTGGCCTTGTTGAACCTCATACAATTGGTCTCGGCCCACTGATCCAGCCTGTCCATATTCCTCTGTAGAGCCTTCCTACCCTCAAGCAGATCAACATTGCTGCCCAACTTGGTGTCATCAGCAAATTTACTGAGGGTGCACTTGATCCCTTCATCCAGATCATAGACAGATTTTAAACAGAGCTCGCCCCAATACCAAGCCCTGGGGAACATCACTTGCGACTGGCCACCAACTGGATTTAACTCCATTCACCACAACTGTTTGTGCCCGGCCATCCAGCCAGTTTTTTACCCAGCGAAGCGTATGCCCGTCCAAGCCATGAGCAACCAGCTTCTCCAGGAAAATGCTGGGGGAAACTGTGAAAAGCTTTACTAAATTCCAGGTAGACAATATCCACAGCTGTTCCTTTGGGCTCCTTGGATCCTCAAGGCTCCTCAGTTCCTGGACAAGCTGAGGCAAAGTGCATACCTTTCTCACAAATGTACATTCCTTAGTTCACCATGTGATGAAACACCCTTCCTGCCTAGCTGGTTGCAGCAGTAGCTGGAATTTATCCCGTGCTTTTAATCTGACCATAAACAATGGTATTGCATTTGTCTCTCTCATCTCTGAATGTTGTTTATACTCAGCTGGCTGTAGAGGAGGCTGGCTAGTCCATCTGGATTTCTTCCCCTGCTGCTTTCCAGGCTAATTAATATACTCTGTCATGTTTACTTGTACCACTGTGCACCACCAGAAACTGGGACTTGTGGTGGTTCACATCAGTCAGTTTGAACTTGAAGTGGAGGGATTAAAAAAAAATTTAGATTAAACCCAGTATGGTTTGGTTAAAACTGGTACCAGCATGCCAGTACTTTCTAAAGGGTTATCAAATTGGCAGCAGCTACCAAAAGGAGTCAGTACCACTTCTCCGTGAATTCAGCAAGGCCAGTATAGCAGGCAAGTGCACCCATGGCATTAACTATATACAGGAAACTTAAGGCAGCTCACCTCACGTCTGGGCACTTCAGACCAGGAGTTCAAAGCTCTCAGCAATTCCAACAAAAATATTTTCAATTAGATATTTGAAAGGCCTTTGCATCCAGCAAGCTGAGGTGGTGTAAAAACCTGGCCACTTGTCTTGGATAACTTGGCAAAAGCATGCAAGGGCCTTTTCTAATAGGAAGCCTGTATGAATACCTACATATACACAGATGTACGTGCCAGGAATTGCTGCAAACACAGAAATCGTGATACTACTCAGCTTTATTTTGAGCTTTGTAAATAGAAATAGAAGTCAGAGTGCAACTCACTATATTAGGCTAAAAACCTGGTCCTGCTAGTGGCTGCTACAAGGCACTCCTGCCTTTACTTGCTTTTATAGAAAAGTTGCCCTGTGAAATATTTTTCTTGATTAGAGGCTATAAGGTAACAACTGTAGTTTTCTAAGCAAGAAGAAGCAGGAGAGTGGGCTGGTTACTCTCCTAATTTCCTAAGAGAATTTTCTAGGCAGAGAGCTCTCTGTCCACTGTTAGTGAGAACGGCCAGTTTTCTGGGTAACTTTATATGTCATAAACTAGTCCTAACACAGTTTATACATACTCAAGGACTGTCACAAAGAGTACTACAGGCTAATTCATCCCAACAATGTCTCCAAAAGACACTGCCATGATACCTCCAGAGCATCCAGGCACATCTGCGCTGCACATTACAGGGGTGACGTCAGGCACAAGCACTGCTTATTCCAGCAACAGCTTTTGAAAACTGACCTATTATATCCATCAATCTAGTACAACGGTGCAGCATTTATTAAATCTGGTTTTGTTGTCACAGGAACCTGCAAGATCATACGCTGCACGGAGGTATGCGCTTTCCCACCCAGTGTCCAGTAGAGAGACTGGATGGAAACCACACCGTTTCCTGGGCGAGGCTCTAGTAGACCATCCACATCCAGTGGGAGCATACCTACCCACGTTGTGCCAGAGTCATCTCCGATTACACAGATTTACACTCTTTGTTCTATAGCATGAAGGCAAAAGGGAAAGCTTCAGATGGTGATTCAGTGGCCCGCTGGGACATGATCTGGTTAACAGTCTGCTCTGGGGTCAACAAAATACGACTTCACCACAAGTCCCTTATTCCTCTAGTGCCAATTATGTGCTAACTGTTCTGCAAACAGCAGGGGAGGCAAAAAAAAAAAGCCTTGGACCCAGATACATACAGCACATAACTTCTTGCTCTCATTTGAAATAGAAAATTTAAGCACGGATGTTTAGATATATGCTCCTCCAGCAGCTTCTTGCCTGCTGCTCACTTTCACAACAGCCTTTTATAATTTAAAACATGCTTGAGGTTTCCGATTACTCAGGAATGCTTTCCATTACAGATGTCCTAAAGTTCTGTCCCTCCGAATGTCCCCAGTAACCCTATGTAGGCTGTGGTTCTTACCCCTCCTGTTCTCCTCCTCCGTTACAGGCTTTTCTTCCCAGCCTGGCTACATGCTTTGCAAAAAAAGTCTTTCGCTTTCCAAAATGCACCATACTGCAGTAAAGGACAAACAACCTGACCAGGGATCTCAAACTAAGCCCCTGAAGTGTGATTTGGGGGTGCTTTCCAGCCCAGGCAGATACCTTTTAATTTCAAAACGCTCAGCAGAAAATATGCACATTGTTTGACGACAAAGGATAAACTGTGAAATTGGTTTGGATTTATCTACATAGCAATAAAATATTCAGCAAAATGAAAAATGTTTCTGCTGTAAACATTGATTGCAGGAACTGTAAATAAAAAGAAAAAAAAGCCCCCAAGCCCTCTAAACAATTCTTAGAAATAAATTCAAGTCAAAAACCTTTACATGGCTTGGGTATGATTATTCTCCCCCAGAGTCTATACTAGATACCCTCATGGCGACAGATTTGTTTAAAGCTATTTAGTAAGATTATATAGGTACAGAGTCCAGTTTAGGAATCCTAAAACTGCTGTGGTTGGGAAGAATTATCCACACATTTAGTGTTATTATTATTTCTCTAAGTTAACACTGCCAGCCACTGCTGTGGACAGAATAAGGGTCTAGACTGGCTTTTGATTTGAAGCTGCACCCTTCTTCTCATGCTCCCGAGCGCATCCCCTGCTCTCACTGCTCCTCCTCTTAGGGACATGGTTTAGTGGTTGGATGGCAGGGTTAGGTTAAAGGTTGGACTCAGTGATCTTAAAGGTCTTTTCCAACCAAAGTGATTCTATGATTCTATGATTTCTCGGCACTCACAAGCTACCCCAGCTCTGCGGGCACGTAGCACCAGCCCTCGCTTCTCAGGAGGCATCAGTGATACAGTCCAGTGCAGATACTGCTTCTGGGTGTTGGCAAGACTAATTTCACAGTGGCGTGGAAAAACCTAGCTGTACATGGATACACTCTAACAGCACGGGCAGATGGTTTTATTAGAGACTGTCCTAATGAAGACGGGCTTATCTCTCAAGCTAGAGCCCTGTTTATTTTTCTTCTAACAGGGCGCTACTGTTAAACTCCATACAGTAGGTTCTTCTTACCCAGAGTAATCTCAGCTCTTCTCTAATGTACACTGAACCGATCACCGATTGCCTCACTGGAACATTCTGGAGGCCAGAGACTGTTAGCCTAGAGGTACCCTACCTCAAATTCTCTTTACTGCGCACAAATTCCCTGAGTCCAGCCTGAAAAGACACACCACACTGAGCAGATCCTACAGGTTTTCTGGGGATTTTTGTCAAATCCACCAGAGTAGATGAACCACTTATCCCTTTCCCACAGACACAGAGCAGCTTGCATGGGGGGATATCAAAGTATTTTAAAAAACTCAGGTGTACAGGAGATGACCAATAACCATCTCTAGTTTTCAATAACATGAAGGAGTGAGCCACTTCCAGTTGCAGAATATCAAATCTGCCCTTATGACCACCCATATCCGAAATAAACCAAGATTAAGCTGCAACTAAATTTTCATTTCATTCCAACAGCCCTGGGGAAAAGTATTCTGATTGGATGGAAATGCAAAGGGTGGGAGTATGGATCAGTAAAATGAACTAGGTGAATAAGGGAGCAGGGAGAAGACAACCCTTGGAGAGGGGAATGGAAAGAAACCACAGACTTTTCAGCACTTTAAATACTTTATCTTTTCTCCCAGGAGGGACAAGCCCTACCTTCAGGTGCTAACATTGGGAGCACGGTTGCTCTGGGTTTCTCATTTTATCGGGGTGGGAGATAGACAAAGCTGATGCATAACGTCTCTCAGCTAGCAGCAACAGGAAGGCGATGCTCTGTACTTATAGGTCACATTAAGAGGCTTGCAGTTCACAGAATCACAGAATGGCAAGGGTTGGAAGGGACCTCAGGAGATCATCTAGTCCAACCCCCCTGCTAAAGCAGGTTCACCTAGAGCAGGTTGCACAGGACATCGTCCAGGCAGGCTTTGAATATCTCCAGAGAAGACGACTCCACAACCGCCCTGGGCAGCCTGTTCCAGTGCTCCGTCACCCTCAAAGTAAAGAAGTTTTTCCTCATATTCAACTGAAACCTCTTCTGCTTCAGTTTGTGCCCATTGCCCCTTGTCCTGCCGCTGAGCACCACTGCAAAGAGTCTGGCTCCATCCTCATGACATCCACCAGCTAGGGGCCTTCATCCTCTCAATAAAGATCTCTGAATCTTCAAAGAATGACAGCAAATATTTATACAGCAGAGCCTATTAGAGGCACTTCTGGTGTACTTAGCATAGCGTAAATGTACACCTCAGCTTACTGGGCAAACAACCACAAAGATGCTAGGAAAGCAAAATAATAATGTTTTTAAAAAGCTTGAAAGTCAAATCAGAAATCCTAATTTTGGGGGGAAGGCTTAGCAGAAGGAAAGACATATTTATATTCTGATCATTCTTACTAAGACAGGAACAGTGCTGGGGAAAGGTATTTCCATGATCAGCAAAGGCACAAGTGAAGATGCAGATATAGTGGTAAAAGTGCTTTTTCTACAATAATTTAATTTATTCAGGCAAAATGCTATCATGAAAAATTAGTCTAACATGCTCTTTTGCTTCTAAGAAGCAATTTCATAGTAAGAGGGATTGCTAGCACAGATGTACCAACCAGTCTTTTTTTATCAGGCACCCAGCTGTAGATGTAACACAGATTTCCCTTTAGCTGCAAAGCTTTTACAGCCTGCTCTTGATCAGATTTTCCTTCAACGAAATAAATGACCAAGTAACAGACAAAAGTTCATGAACTCAAACCAGCGGTGCAAATCTAAACCCAGAATCATTTGAACTTTGCTGAACTTCCAGATCTGAAGTTTAACATATGATTTATAGTGCTGCTGAGCAGTCATGACATGGACCAGAGCCAGATACGTCTTAAGCATTAGCGCTGATGGTTACAGATGCATTCAACCTATGGCTACACACAAAGCACTATTTGGGGGAGCAGAAATAGTTCTCTAGCAAATTTGCTTTAATTTTTTCCTTTTAAGATCATTTACTGTCTATTCACAAGGACATTTTCCCATTCTGAGGATTAGATGCATATTGGTCACATCCCAAAGGACAGAGAACCATTGCCTTGACAAGTCCTGCACTGGAGTTTGACTCAGTGTTGCAGGCTTTATAAGCCGGCTCTCAAGGGAGTCTGAAGTTGGCACGTCTAAGTCCTTCATTTTGCATTCCATAGTGAGAAAAAGCCCTACATGTGTCCTGCCCAAATGTACCAGATTTAAATAGAAATAGCAGATAGGAAAACAACTCCTTTCAAAGTGTTGTAACAGCCTCAGGTATTAGTACACTGCATTTATCTGACACTAAAGTTTCTGAAAAACACTATTGTAAGCTAAAGAATAGACTGAAAATAGAAAGTCAACAACTAGTTAGACTATGCAAAGAGAATTTCCTTGTCCTCAGGCTCAGCGCTAGCATATCAACTATTACCCACTTTGAAGTTCTTTTCCATGTTTCTGATGGAAATAGCAAAAGATTAATGATTTCATGGCTATATTCACACGTAGCATGATACATTATTTCAATAGGATTCTGTGTCTGTTTTGCTTAGGTACAGGCAAATTTATTTTATTTCAAGGTAAATTATACTCTCAAAACCAATTCTTCTCATTGCTTATGAGGGTGGAAATGAAGAGAAAATGTGTTCAAGTGATCTTTAGAACAAGCATCAGTACCTACCCTTCTTAGGACAAGCGTTACAAGGGGGTAGTGTGGCATATTTAGCAATTTGAGGCAAACTACTACACAATTCAAGGGCCAGCATGTGTCATTGATTCACCTGGCAACAAAGCAGAGAAGCGTTTGAGTGCCTACCCCAACCAGCTTCACAGCAAGACACCTCTCTGCCCCTCTAGGCTCTGCAGTTGCTCTCAATTAAAAATATTTACTGGACACTTCATGAGCAAAACAGACACAGTTCTGCACCAAAGAGGACAGCTCAGGTGCAGCATGCTATTGCCTGGCCATCAGTGACCCACCCCAAGCAAAGTATTCTCAGAAGGAGAAATTACTTTTAATAGAAAAGCAACTGTAGGGAGTCACAGGTATGACTAAATACCCAGCAGATAATAAAATACCACACCCGTTATGAAGTTCTTCACTGATAATCTACAACAAAAAATATAAGCTAACGCTCCACAGCAAGCCAAACTGATCAAATCAGCTTATAAAACTTTAATTTCTGCTTTTGTACTGACAAGTATTCTCTTCTAGGATAATCTTCCATTTTTGCACACCTAACTTCTTCCTTGCCACCTTTGCTACCTGGGTTTCCTTGCACACTTGGACTGTATGAAATCATTCTGACCCTGACTTTGCTGACAGGTAAATGCAAACTCAGCTGCAGCTGTAATCCTGCCCCAGCATTCCAGTGGGACTATTCAGGTGAGAGATGCTGAGCACGTGTGCTGGAAGGGGCAGCCCTTCAAGGAAGGCAGGAACTTATACCTGCTGGTTGTGTGGTGGACGCTCCTATTACACTATAAATCCTGCCAGCTACACCCTTATTGCTGAGCACTGGCAGCAATGCGCGACACAGCACTATTTCAATCCTAGAGATTTTTTTTTGAAGTGTTAGATTATCTAATGTTTTACCTATGGAAGATGCATAAGGAATATACAGAGCACCGAGGAAAGTTGTACACACAATTTGCTACCGATTATAGATGACGTACGTTGTCAGGGTCAGTTTTGCATACTCCTTCTAGAACATGCCAACCCTCCAGATAATCTAATTTCTTCCTATAGATATACTATATTTACTTGAAAATAGTCCCCCAAAGTCCACTCTTAAGATTAATGTTTATAGAGAAAGTCACAAGCAAGACTGAAACAATCTCCCTAAACTCTGAGAGTGTATTTAAACAAGATAGTATGACCAATTGTCCATGGCTGGTGCCAAGATTTGGCCTACAATAACACAGATTAAACCAAGTATCACAAACCCAGTTCATATAATATGGAAATTCTGTTATTACAGTACTGAATTTATGGAAAAAACCAATGAAGCAACATATACTCTGAATGAGTTCAGAAGCTGATGAAGCTACAAGCACTAGAAATACACATAATGGGTAAGGAATGTTTCTCTTTTAAGTTTTGCTAATATAAGTACTTTGCCCTGCAGAACTCCTCTCCAGTGCAAGATACAAAATAATCTTTAGTGCTAAATCTGACAATAAATCATTTAATAAACGTGCTTGTTCACATGGGAGATTGTTGCCTGAAAAATCTCTGACATAAAGACTATGTGCTTGCAAGTTAATACCGAACGTTTGGAAATAATGAGTCAGGGGATAGGTAGTGGATGAGTCGATGGGTTTTATTTTGTTAGAAAGAGTTGGAAGAAGAGAGGCACTGTTAGTTTTGCAGTTAGCATAAGTAACAAGGGCTGCACCAGTCTGGATGAGACTATTCTTGTCTGCACCACTTTTTGCCTTCATCACCTGTTTGTGCTATAGAAAAACCTGACACTAAATGTAAAAAAAAAAAAAAAAAAAAAAAAAAAAAATCCATTTCATACTCTAACATTTATGGATTGAGATAATTTTTTCTCACAGCAGCACTGGGACAGTTTCTGAACAAAATTCTTTAGCAACACCAAAAACCCAAAGCAAACAAAAAACCTAGCCAAAGGCATGATGAACACAGGATCCATTTTAATTTAAACAAGCAAGGAAACAAAATATTTGGAGAAAAAGGGGAAAAAGAAGATCTTTGCCCCTGTGATTAGTGGAAAGAGCTAACAAGACACAAGTTTTAACTGTTTATAACTTTGACTTCTAAGCTGTAACTATTTCAACTGTTTTCTGAGATTGTAAATCACACACAAGTAGGTGTGAATGCTTTGACACTGAAGTGACTGATCCAGATCAGATAGAACATGCAGATAGCAAGTTTCAATTTATATGTTGGGGTTACCATGTATTCAAATTATTAAAGCCCACCTTAACTAATAGGACTGCTATAAAAAAAAAGACAAAATAAAATTCTTAAATTCCAGCATAATTAGTTCAAAAAATTTTTGTCTGAAATTTTAAAAATTCAAAACAATTTTTAATGTAAGTAGTAGTTTGGAACAGGATGTTTTAGCATTTTGGAAAATTTCTTTAATATTTTTTCCTCTTTTTTCAGAGCAAGATATTCCTCAAAGATCAGATTCCAATTTGGTTTTATTTCTTGTAATTTTGGTATGCCTCTGAAAATGTCACAGGGAGCACAGCTGTAATGAAACACTCTAAGCCTTCTCACAGAAAAAAACAGGAGCCCATCAGATAATAGCAAGTGACCATTTTAATCTTAAATAATAAAGTACTCTTCACAGAGCAACAAAGATACAAGTTGCTATAATTCAAAGATATTATTCTCAAACTGGGAGGTATTCTCAAGTGTCATAAGGATCCTTGAGAATGTTTTAGAACACCACCTACTTGAGGGAAGCATATGTCTGTGTGTGTGTGGAAACAAGAAGTCATTTAACTTTTTACTTACTTTTTCCTCAATTCCCAAATCTGGAAAAAAAAAAAATTAACAAGCTTTTTTATTTTTCTTGTGACAGCCTTGTTGAACCTCAGTGCTTGAATGTTACCAACAGACACCCCCTTTAAATTTTCTTTAAATTTTTCTTTTAAGTCTGACATTACTGGGAAAATATACTATTATTGTCAACAGCTCAAAAAACCCAGAGGAATTTTGATAGATCAAAACTACTGCAATGGAAGAGAAACAATTATGAATTAAATGTGCATTGACACTATGCATGCTAAGAAAGTAGTTCGTGTTTGCTAGCTTTAAACAAATTAAGTAAAAATTATCAATATCCTCTTTTAGAGGGTTCTTGGTTTTTTCTCATAAACAGCTCAAAACTGAGGAAGCTGGCATGAACTATTCATTGCTCAGGTTCTGTCTTGAAAGGTACTCCAGCTTCTCGATCCTCTTAAGACTTCTCTCTTAGACAGGACTTTCTAGAAGCATTTTTATATGAGAAAACCTCATTCCAGATAAAACCTGGCAGTGCACTGAATCCCAAAAATGGAATTAAAGAGTTTGTTATTAAATGTGGATGCACCTGCGCTCAGCTGGAGATCCTGCCTGGTGTCCCGGGGCAGGGCCACGTATCACAGACACCCTGAAGCACTTTGACACCACTGCACCAGGTTATTGCCAAAGGGTGGGAACAGCAGGTGATGGCCCAGAAATTCAGGTGTAGCAGAGAAGTTGCGCTACACTCCAGTGCAGTTACAGAAGTGAAGAGGGGGGATGTGGCTGTTAGTATGTCACTTGTAGAAAAGAAAGAACGTTTCCCTGCAGTTTCATTTCCTGCATCCTCAAGCTCCACACAGAAGGATCTTGTTTTGAAACAACCTCTTAAGTAGAAATAATTTTTTTTTCCATATTTTCTCTGTTTTCAAAACTCAAGAAACTTAGGATACCTTTAAGATTGTGCTCACTGCTTCAGTTGTGCAAGTACTCTTTGGGGTATCCCATGGAGGATCTTGCATCATATCTTGGAATCAACTGTCCACCTTCATCGCCTGGGCCATTTTCAGCCCAGTCAACCATACGATTATAAGACAAGATTTCAAGAACAAGCGATAAATTCCTTGTCCTTGCAATGCACTGACCCAAATTAATCAAGTTACAACAAAGGTGAATTTAAACAAAAGTGTGCAGCTCTTCCCACTTGGAGAGAATTCAAGTTTGGAATCGAAACCACGGCTGTGGCCTGTTCTTAGCAAGCAAGATTGTGTAGGTGGTACGCACATCTGGTTTGGGGGATTTCTCCATACAGTGACACCAAAGCATCTGAGATCTGAGCAGCAGAAGGTGCTTAATCTGGCTACAGGCTTCCAATAGGTGAAAGCATGCACAGCCTCTGCTGTGCCTTACTGCCTATGGTCTCCACCAGGAGTTCTGCTGGCTACTGGAGCTTCTCGAGCAGAAAATTACTAGAGTTTTAACTAAACAAGGGTCTGCCTGTTCCTGTTGAACAGGAGAAACTGGTTGCCCAAAGAAGCTCATCTAGGATGTTTTCAAGGATTGATATACCTGCTAAAATGGCAGGCACTCAACATGTCTTATACACACACAAGCTTTTACTCTTTCAATATTTATAATTTAAGAACACACACTGGTTTTGGCTTAGAAAAGTTATTTGAAATGAGAAAGAGCGGAGTAGAGATTAAGGATGGCTTCTGTATCATCTCAGTAAAACAAAAAAAAAAAAAAAATCCATGTCATTAAAATCGGCTGACCATTTGGTTTAGCTTTTAACTTCCATAAGACTTTGAATGCATATTTACAGGCAGAGGACGGGGAAAATTTCTGTTCTACTTCACTTGTAACCTGTTCCTTTAACCATTCTTTTTTGGCAACAAAAGCTACGACGTGAGGACAGTTTCATTTAATGTGAAAACAAAACAAATAAGGCACATAAAGTCATAAAGCAAATGCAGTCTGACCTTTATAATAAAAAAAAAAAAAAAAGGCACCAGTAACCCTTAGCTTCTTCCCAAGTCATGTGGAAGCCTTCGTCCCTCACTCTCATCTCACTTAGAGCAGAGAAGCCAGCAAACACCACACTGAACCCAGCAAGAAGCACTGCTGCATCAAAACAGCTGGAAACCAATTTTCCAGGGTTGAATTTGCACATGGAAGTGCAGTTCTTTGCTCTCCTCAGCATCCCAAAAGCAGAATCCTGAAAGCCAGGTCACATTTCGTAAAGAGGTAGACACCCGTTATCCCCAGGTTTGTTAGAAATCAGCACTTTTACACACGGCTAAAACTTCCAATATTTTTCTGTTCCTCAGGTTCTGTGAGAAAATATAAATAGATCAGTTAGGAAGGAAACCCCTTTAGAATTTAAAAGTTTTAGGAATAAAATCTTTTCTCTTTAATTTTTGTTTCCCTCCTTAAACTGGAACTAAATGTCACATTGGGGTTACCGGAGCATAGAGGAAATACACAAAATGAGAGGAGACTGCCATTCAGCCTCACTGACCTTTGGATTCTCAGCAGCCAGGACAGCCCCCAGCTCCTTACAGTCATCATTCACCTGCTCCATGTCACCGAGCAGGTAGAGCATCAGCCACAAACAACTCTTCTTCCCTTGTCACCATACCCAGTGCTCCACCTCACAAGTGTGTGTACTTCACATATGTTACGAGGTTAAAATTATTTGAGATATGAACAAACCCCTTATTTTCCTCCCTGTCACCAACACACACTCTGTCTTGCTTTTTCCCCTGCACACACCTTTTATGACTATTAACAGTAAATATTTAATATTCACAGGGTGCTACAGAAAAATCTTTTCATGAGGTTGTTACCCATCACCTAAATGCCACTGAAGTTTCATTCTGAAAAATAAGCTTGATTTAGAGCTGTGCATTTTCTCAACAACTATGTTTAACAAGCTCTCACCACCAAACAGATCTGCTTGTTAAAAGTTATGGTTCTCTGCACAAGTTATATATTCTGTATAGCATTAAAGAACAGGGATGGGTATAGACCTTCCATTATTTACTGAAAAAGCAACAGTGACATAAAAGCAAACACACAAAACTTTAATGGAAAACACCCCAAAGTCCTAGTACGCCAGTGGGTTTGAAGGTTTCAGCACTTTCCTTATCACAGTCACAAAGACTTGCCCTCAGCCTGCAGCAGAGCAAGGAACCGGGAGCCCAAGATTAGTACCCTGACAACTGGACTGGTTTCCCTCCTAACGTGTCTCAGGACAGCATACACATCAGCAAAGGTACAAGCAAGACACTCACAGCCAGGACATTTGAGTACTCAGGCTGTTTGACCTGATACGTTCTCCCTTCCACACCTTGCCAGGCACTGGAGCAGCGATGCCCCTGCACACAGAGAGCGAGACCCTGATCGGCACAGGGCGAGACTCTCGCCGGCACAGAGCACTCGCGAGCAGAACCAGGGATCACACAAGAGCCTCATGTCTTCAGGGTTGTGGAAGGCATTTATACCCGTGCCTAGGTTCAGAAAGACAGAAGCATTCTTCGTGTGCTTTATGCTGCTTCCAAACATCTTTATTACTACAGCTTTTATAGCCAGCTCCCATAATTGTGTACTGGCAGAAGGTGGCAGGGAATCAGGGAGGCCCTGTAAGGGGAATCATGCATCATTGTTTGAAATGTCAGATTTTAAACAGTTCTAATTTTCTTTGTCTGTGCCCTTGCTGGAAGACATCCCCTCCATGTCGCCCAGCTGCAGACCCCTTTGAGCTATTTAAATTGTCAAAATAGGACAGGTGCCTACAAAAGAAATGGTGTATTGGAAGAGGGGTATGGAAGAAGAGACAAAAGGCAAGAAGAGTGGGAGCTAGGAGGGATGGGTTACAGCAGCAGAGTACCACAGGAGATAGGATGAGGAAGGGCCCACAGAACTAGAAGACATAGGATGTGAACAGATTAGAAAAGGAGTGGAGCACAGGCAAGAAAATCAAGGCTGGCAGGAAAAGGAAGGGAAGCAGCCTCTATGTATTACAAACTTTTAACGCGTGAGTTTTTCCCCTTGATTTTTGCACTGAGCATCAAGCAACGCAACAGAAGACACAAATAAGCTGATTAGTAGTTCTGGTTTTGACAGAGTCTCTCTGCTATTATTCTCTTTTTCTTCCCTCTCCTCTCCCAGTGGGCTATGCAGTTAAATGCTGACAAACAATCCTGCTGAGGCCAACTTCATCTTCACATCAGCTTTCTGCTTCATTGCCTTTTAGCCTTCTTATCCCTCCAGAAGTGTAACCTCACCGGCTCTTGAAGACTGAAGTTCCCAAGGTGTCATCTTTCCTTTGCTCAGCTGACATTCAGTCAAAACCCCTCAAGTTGTTACAGTTGATGGTTTTTCAGCAAGGAATTAGAATAAAAATCCTACCATATTAATAGAGGTTTCTTCGCTGCAGTGACTGATGGTCCTTGCAGCTGCTTAACACTTGCAATGTTTTATGAGCTTCAGGCATTGCAAAGTAAACAGAAAACAGGCTGGGTTTTTTTCTTCTTTAGAAATGAACATACATAATATTATTTTCTCTTGGGTTTTTGGGTGGTGCTGAGAGGTCAGATAAAAAATAAACCAAGATTCTATCAGAAGAATAAAATAAAATTTCTTAGGAATCTTCTTTTGTAACCAATGCTACTGTCTGAAGCATACAGAGATTGTAACAGTACATTGATCTCAATAATGCTACTTCATATAATAGTACTACAAACAGGGATGCTTTGCTGGGTAAAAAGGACTCCAGGGATTTCAAAGGCTGAGGAGTTGTCTCTTCCTTCACCTCCATTAGCACCCAGTGCCTCCATGTATCTGCTTCTCAGAGTATGGACAGAAAAGGCAGACTTATCCTGAAAAAATTTCAGTGCAAGGTCTGACAGAATTTATTGTCAAGGTACTCCTTCCCTCAGTGATCTCCTCAGAGCCAGGTCCTTAGCCTGAAGAACACCACTGTCCCTTACCCGTTCCTCACTGGCAGCTGAGACCACCACAGATGTGATGTTCCGCTTTACCCATGCTATCCCCCAGGAAAGGAACATCACGCTGGGCCAGGTGTCACACAACAGAGTATGAGACTAGGATGAACAATATCATAGAGCTTTAGCATCTACCTGATTCTGTTCATTGCGGTTAGGCAAGCAGTCTCACAGGAGCAGCAGTAGAGTCTCCAACATTTACTTGTGATGCAAGGTTTCAAACCAACCTGTTACTTCCCCCTGACAAGGCTTCTTTGTCTCTGCCATGCTGTCTTGCAACAGTGGACTAATAATATTTGTTTTGTTTTTTTTTACTTTAACCTCAATCCTACATAGGTTCTGTGTTCAGAAGCTAATAACAGCATCACAGACATTAATGGAAGTTTTGTTATAAGTGTGGATTAAGTTTGGCCCTTACATTTCTTAGCTACAATATCTTTTCATATGTTTTGTGACTCTGACGAAAATCATCATATGTTTTGTGACACTATTGAGAATCGTCAGGTTGATGTGTCTATGCAGCTGTGCTGGAGGTGCAGATGTATGCATGGAAACTTAAAAGTTTAAACAAGGTCATTGCTCCCCTCCTAAAACAGCAGCAAAAAGCCCCAGCAATGAAACTTCAACCTGTGGCCAAGAGGGATTTCGAGATGTGCGTCATAAAAAGCAGTATTACTGATTTCAATCTCTTGAGGAAAAGCAGAGGACAGCTTCATAGCAAAATTGAGAATTTCAATTTCATTTTCTCAATTTATTTCCCCATTAACACAGAGATAATTTTTTCTCCACTGCTTTTAAAATGTACTTGCAGATATGGAAGAGATACCAGATAGCATTAAGCTTTTTTCCAGAGCATTCTAGATGCACTTTCAGTGATGATTTGCTGTGGTCGTCTGTTATTAAATAATAACTTGTACTTAACCTTTAAATTCCATCAGCATGGAACAGTTTGTTACTAGCATATGACATCACAGTCCTTCCCCACTAAACATCATCTCTCTCCCTTTCCTTATCTGGTGATAAGCTTCAACTCTCTTTAGGGCTAATGAATCATTTTCCAAGCTCTGCGGACAAACCTCTTGCAACAAATCACTAACTCGGTCGAATCATCAGTAAGAAGTGGTTGACAAAGTGTTATGCAAGAGCACCACTTCAGTGGGACTTTCCAGGAAAATTTTGCCAGAATTCTTGAGTGACAAAACGTTTTGGAGAAAATAATAGTCAGCAACTGTTCTGTCCCACATACACATACTGCCTATTCCTTACTCCCATTTAAAGTCTTTCCCACCTTTCTACAAGTTGCTGTATGGCAAAGCTGCAGATACTTTTTCCAGCTCCCTTCCAATTTTTTCCAAAGATGGAGAAGCACTGCAGAATTAGGAGATTAGGGTAAAGAAGTGGCATGTAAAACATTTGATTTTACTGGACTGTGGCCCTACAGGTTTAATGGGCTCCGCTGACCCCTGGCAAACCATGGTGCTTTGATGTACAGTGGCAAAGGAGCAGTCAGGCACGAGCTTTGTATGCTAGTATAGTTGCCAAAGACCTCCTAATGCAAAACCGTGATTTGAAACAAAGAAAAACAAAGGAATGAAAAAAGTGGGAAACCAGGCAAGAGGATTGTCAGTCTTTGCCAACAGTCTTACAACAGTGAGCTGGAAAAGTCTCATCAGT
Organism: Gorsachius magnificus; assembly: GCA_034008185.1. Classification (NCBI taxonomy): domain Eukaryota; kingdom Metazoa; phylum Chordata; class Aves; order Pelecaniformes; family Ardeidae; genus Gorsachius; species Gorsachius magnificus. The sequence goes on from CM067086.1 coordinate 54,346,701, forward strand.
TCCATGCAATGGAAACATGCAAAAGCAGAGAAACAAGTGAGATATATTCTTTATGGTATACAGTGAACTGAAACAAAATTAATTGTAACATCAGCTGCTCCTTCAGCTCCTAGAGCTATGGTGTGCCAAGACATAGAGTCTGGGAATAATAATTAAACAAGAACACTTTAAAGTCTGATCAGTTTGCTCCTTTGCTGTTTTTCAATACAATGGAGAATCTCCACCCAGTATGGAAAGGACTACAGAATCTGATATGCTGCAGAAACTGAGTTTACCAGTTGCTTTGCATTTCTCTCTGGTGCTGCTGCTGTTTGCGATGTTTATCCTCGGACAAAAGTTGTACCGTCCTTATTGCCGTGTAAACCTGCTGTACCACTAGGTCAGTCCTCACCTTTTTAACACCACTTCTGCTATGAAAAAACCCTCAAGCCTGACATACAGGAGGAAAGCAATACATTTCAAAGCAAGCAGAAGGTTTTTCCGTCCCTCACAGGGACACACACAACCCTTGTCTGTAAACGCAAATATACAGCTGGACTCCAGCTGAAGTTTGTGGCCTTATTTCTGTTGCTCAGAAGAAGGAGCCTCACAGCACACGCTACTGAAGGAGAAACTGCTCTGCAGCATCCCTTCTTATTCACCACTGATCAGACCAAGACCAACTCCAGACACAGGCAAGGCCGGCGGTTGCCTAAGGCAGCATAGCAGCGATGCCTCCGATGTGCATTTGCCTACAGCTGAACTGTGAAAAAGCTAGATGTTGCTTTTAGCAACTGAAAGCTCCAGGAGCATAAGGAGAAGGATACTGTTAGCAGATCCAGCTCCTCCTGTAAAATCACCAGCTACCACCCTCTCCCTGATGTGACCACAGTCTTTGGCCTAGTAAAATTCAGTTCTTCATACACTGATGAGACAGTTCCGGGGTCGGGTGCTCTCCGAGGCAGGTGCTAACCTGGGGAGAATTGCACCCAAGCATCTGACAGCAGGACCTGATCAGCAATGCCTGCTATAAACACCAGTGTTTGCTGTGGAGCTGAAGAATGGTGTTACTAAAAATCCCTGATAATTTCAGCACTAGGGCATGATTTCTAGTCTTGCTCTAAAACCAACCCAGTAAGAAGAGAGGAAATTCAGCTTCAGTACTGAAAACATCTGTTTTAAGGAAACAAAACAATAAAACAGGCGGAAGGGGGAAGCCAGCAGTAAAGTTACTGTTGGATCTCTTTCACCTTGCCTCAGTTACCAGCTTGTTTCTGGCTTCTCTGCAATTCAGAGGAGCAGCACTCCCTGCCCAGACTCAGAGCAGCAGCCAGCTGGGCTGTTAGCATCCGGGAGTGCCGGAGTTTGCAGAGAAACAGGACCCAGAAGGTTTACAAAAGCTGTTTTCTTCAAATCTGGCTGTGCATCATCCTTTCTTCATGCATGAGATAGAGACAGTACATAGCGACCTCACACATAAGTGAGGAGGTTAAATGAAACATGTTTACACAACTCCCTGGAGTGGAAGGTGAAACACTGCATGCAAATTGAAATATTTCATACCATTTGGTTTTATTTCTACTGTGTATTAATTCCTTTTATACCTATTTCAAAAACACTTCCTTAATGCCACCTCATCCTGTGTCTCAGTTTCTTGAGTCTGCTGTTTGTTGCTGTGAAGCTTTTTTTCCTTCCTTGTTACTAAGAATATTTGGGGGGTGTGTGTGTGTGTGTGTGTATATTTACATTAAGTCAAGATGAAGCATTTGGCCATGACTGATTCTTATACCTCAGTTGCTGCAAACCTAAATTTTCCCTTGTAGTACCAAAACCAGTCACATTTTAATACAAGGACAGTAAGAGCAGTAAAAAACAAGCAAAGGTAGACAAGTTCTCTACAGGAAAGAGGCCACTCATCAGGAATGACAGACACAGATGGGGAATGGTGAGCAGGATGAAAATTCATCAAATTAAACACTGAGCAGCAGTCCGCAGCCTCTTTTCACTCTTGCACATCAGACACTCAACTGTTTTCCATGCCCGCATCTAGGATCTAACCACGTAGCCACCAGCAGGGACAAACTTGCCTCAGCTCCAGATCCTCAGCATACTGTTGAACCATTTCTCTTTTTTCCACACACAGAAAAAAGAAGAAATTATAAAAGGGACATCACAGTCCACAGGGACTCTGATTTTCTTTGCAATGACCACATCACATTGCCTGGTACCCATTTCTTGGGCAGTTGAGCCCTCGGAGTCAATTGCTCTGTACTCAGCAGGTACCTGCAGAGCACACCCAGCATAAGAGCTACTCCAACACACCTTCAGCAGTAACTGAAGTGGGTTGCTTTGTAACTCACAGTTCACCTTGTTCAGGACTTTCTGGCCTGACTGGTATCCAGTTCCACACACATCAGAACCTGATGTGCAAATTTGCCTGGTTTCAAGCTCCACTATCACAGTCAGCTGGATGACCACCAAGGAGAGAAGTTGGTTGTCATCAGTGGAAGACCGGTCTGGTTTATATTGATGAAACACCCAGTCTTCTCTCAGGAGAGATCTCAGGTTAGATGATCTGATGCTGTCCACTGCTGACCTGGTTATCAGCTGGGAACCTGATATGGAGCAGAACACTTGCTATTCCAAGCCTTAAAGAGTGACAAGCAGCAAAAGTAGCTCCTGCCCTGAGGCTGCACAGGACATCAGTGGGATGAACACAGATCCTGGAGCAGTCCTTTTCCAGCATCCAGTCACATGCAACTTAGCAGTTAAAAATTCTCAGACATTGATGTTTCAGTCCTGAGGAGCATGGAGCTAAACATTATCTTGACTGCAGCAAAAAGACCCCAGGTTAGGCAGCTGCCATTCCTATATGCAAGCAACAAGACATATATGATTAAGAAAAGCTTTGACAAGTGGGGGCAGCCTGCTTTCTGTGCACTGCCTTCACTCTATCGCAGCTTCCCTTTCCTGGTCCTTCAAGTCTTTTAATCCTCCAGACTCATCAACATTGTTCCACATGGGAGCAGCACATCTACCAATTTAAGTTGTTTTGAACAAGACTGCCTGTCCCAACACTAATCACTTAACACAGCATCTCCCAGGATTCTACTAAGATCTGCAAGGCCTCTCTAAAACCAGATGTAAGCATTTCATCAAGCCCTATTGAACAGCCTGGGGGGGAAAAAAAAAAAAAAAAAGAAAAAACCCCACACATCAAGATTTCCTTCTGAACCACAAATTTACATTGTTTGTATAGCCACTTGCTGGAGCATTATAGATATTGGGACTCTCACCCCTGCTACTCATGACAGACCATCTCCACAGGTGGGCCAATTCCATGCAAGCTTTTCTCTGTGCTATGAACATTATCAAGTTCATCTTATAAATCCTGATTAAGCACACGTGTGCGTACATGTGTGCACGTACACCCTTGAAGGTGTGGCACTCTGTGTGTGTGTGCACACATGTGATGGTTTGACCTCGGCTGGACGCCAGGTGCCACCAAGCTGTTCTATCGCTCCCCTCTTCAGCAGGGCAGGCGGGGAGAAAATGAGATGGAAAAGAAAGAAAATTCATGAGTCAAGATAAAAGTAGTTTAATAAAAAGCAAAAGCAAAGGCTGTGTATGGTAGCAAAAGTAAAACAAAATTTTATTCTCTACTTCCCATTAGCAGGCGATGTCCAGCTGCTTCCCGGGAAGCAGGGCTTCAGTATGCATAGCTGTTGCTTGAGACAACAAAATGTCATAAAAGATGAATGCTCCCCCTTCTTCCTTTCTCCTAAGCTTTTATATCTGAGCCGATGTCATATGGTATGGAATACCCCTTTGGTCAGTTTGGGTCAGGCGTCTTGGCTACAACCCCTCCCAAGATCTTGCCCCTTCCCAGCCCACTGGTGGTGCTGGGGGAATGTTGGAGAGACAGCCTTGATGCTGTGCAAGCACTGCTCAGCAATAGCCAAAACATTGGTGCGTTACCAACACTTTTCTACATACCGATAGAAAGCACAGCACTATGCAGCTCGACCCAATATAACATATTGGGGCAGGGGCTGCTGAGCTGGAGAAGGGCTCAGGCTTCTGGAGTCCATCCTCATGACACAAGCCAGAGCACCCACACTGCCATCCCCTGTCCCTGAACCCAACCTGCTAAGGGGCAAGAGACAGCGATGACACAGGTCATGATGACTTCACAGACTTTTAACTTGTGGGTGACCTACTACTTGGGTATGATATGAAATTTTGTAAATCCGGTGGTGGTTTTTTGGTTCAGGGATTGTTTTCTTTGGATGGGTTTTTTTCTTCAAATGGGATGTAATGTCTTCCAGAGAAAGCTGCAGGGTTTTTGGAATAAATAAGGTCTGGTGAAAAAGAAACACACAAACAAATGAAACCCTCTGAACTTGAAGATAGCTTGTGGTGAAACATACGCTGACGCTGCCTCGAGACCAGCCTTACTCATTAATTTTTAGACTGCATAACAAAATTGAGACATGAAGGGATTTCCAGCGTTTAGAAATATCCCAATTCTTTTGCCAAAAGAAGGACAAAAATGACGGAACAAAATGTCTAGCGTATGTAATAAGACTTAACTTTGCCAAGATTCATTATTTGACAAGAAAATCCTGACAAGAAGATTAGCAAGACATATATCAGGCTTTCCTTAAGAAAAGCAATGAAGATCTTTCTTTACATCAGAACTGAGTGCTGGAATTTAGATATGGTCTGGGCCTTTTCCAGAACGTGAGGGAACATACTGCTCTAGTGCCTGCTTCATCTCACCAGACACGACTTGCTGTACATCAGAAGTCGTAATCCAAACTTCAGGCTGCTTCCAATCAATAATTTGTTGAAACAGGCTAATGGGACAGTTAGCATACTCAGAGTTAGGGTGAGAGCTATGCATTATTATGAGCAGTATTATCATGGCTGCTAGACATTATTTTCTTCATTTGGTTACCTTGCCAGTAAATGATGTCTGCTGATAATTTAATGCAGCCTTGTAGTTCATCACAAGAATTTCTTCATGGCTATATATAAATGCAAACCAAAACCAGGAACAAAGTAAAAGACACACCTAGAAAAAGGCACAGTCAACACTGTATCACATTAAGTCATTAGCAATATGAATAGCAATGCTAGTGATATATATATATGCAGAGTATATATGTATCTATATATTTTGTACAGTTAAAGTCAGTAGCCAAATGATAGGATGATAGGTTTACATTTAGATATCAGAAAAGATATTTTGTTATCTAGGAATTCTAGGATTTTAATGACTTTGAGTGTAATTCCCAAAGACTCCTGTTCTACAGACCAAGACACTCACTCATCTCCACGCAGTGAACCCCTCTGACACACCCCTAAAAGCATGCTCTAAGCACAGCTATTCTTCTCCAAGAACTTTTGTCTTCTGTCTTTACACTGCATCAAGCCAAAGCCCGTGGTTTTCACCTTTGAGAACTTTTTACCTAGTCTCTGCCAGTTTTCTTACAACCTTAAACCTATTTCTTCTACTTCACCATTTACTGCAAACATTTTAGATTTATCTGCATTGCATAAATCATAGAATTACAAAAAAAACCCCCACAGTTTCACAGTCACCTCTGGAGATCATCCAACTCTATCATATTGCTCAGTCCAGCTTAGTTTTTAAATTTATCATCATCATCGTGTCCTCCAGTCCCCTAATGAACTCAAGAGAGTTTGTCAATGTCTGCCTCATACCGTGGGGCCCAAAACAGGGTACAACACTCCAGATGCAACTTTGCAAGTGCTGGGATAAAGAGAACACTCAGGTCCCTTCATTTGGTGACTGAGTTGCATACACCCTGGCCCTGCTTCATCACGTCCTCTCTTTCTGGTCTCTCCCAATTGTTTGGTACAATCACTTGGGACGTGATGTTTTACAGGAAAGACTCATCAAAAAAATAAATAATCATACAATAAATGGTGTACAAATAAGAATCCCAGCTGATGTGGGCCCCAAAGACAGGAAGAGATGGATGTTAAAAATAAAAATATCATAAATTAGAAAAGATAAGCTGACTGACCCTGAAGTTAATGAAAACAGATTAAATTAATGCAGAAGTGCAGATATATTTCCACTTGGACTATGGACTAGAGCTCACCCTCCTATTAACAAGGTAGGGATTACAATTATTATTACATTCTACTTGGAGAAAACTGGCAACAACAACCACAAAAAAAACATAAAGCAGAGGAGAATAAGACCTTAAATTTATTCAGTGTACTTTCAGGCTTCTCAAGAGGGATCCTGTGCCTGAAGAAATCAAATTTTTCTTCAGAACTGCAGAGCACTTCCAGCCCTGCCCTGGCACAGCGAGTGCCATGCAGACTTGATTTTTCCATAAACAAACACACTGAGGCAAGGAGTAGAAAAGCAAATTGAATGTAAAGTGAACATAAACACCTCCCAAGACCTTTTGCTCAGTCTCCTGCTGTCACTAGTAGATCCATCATATAATAATTTTCTTAAAACAGATACAACATCTAGAAAGAAGTGGTCCCTACGTAAGAAAGCTAATATGAGGAGAAATTTTAATAGCCTGAGTATCAGTAACATTTATTATGCTACTGACATTACCAGTAACATTTGTTAGGTGAACTAAAGCCCGATTCTATCTGGGCCTTTTGTTTTCACAGGGATTTGAACCCTTTCTTCTTCTCAGTCTGGGCTTTGAAGGCTTCAGCCTTTGCCTATCCATCAGCCTAGAGAGGGTTGGTACTGGAGACAAAAAATCCTTTACTCTTGTGCACATCACTTCTCTGTATCTTGTGGGATTTTGGATCACCTTGCTCAGCCCAAGGCAAGGATGTAAATAAACATAATGGAGTAAGGAAAAATAGAAAAGAAGCTGTCGAAGAAGGCTTATTTCCATCTAGCAACATACAGCCACTGTATAACCTCTAGAAAAATTGGATATCTTACCCATATTTTAATATGTGCATACAGTAATGGGAAGAGAGATCCAGTGATGCTGTCAGGCAACCTCAGACTTGCACAGCAGAGGAAAAGGACATGTGCGCAGTGGTTTGAAAATGACTGCATCACTGGTTTAGGTGCACAAGTAACCCTCTTGAGCCTGATGTAACTGCTTGTGTGAGAAAAGCAAGGAAGCCAGGGCTCAGGAACAAAGAGGAGGTGACTCTCCAGATGCTTCCCAAGAGACAAGATTTATTTTTACTACTGGTATTAATTTCCCTCGTTATATTAAGTGGCACTTAGAAAAAGATCACAGACAGTTTTAATTTGTTAAAGTATATTCAGCTGTTATGTATTCATTCAACTTCCTCAGACAGTACTAAAATAGCTGAGAAATTAGTACATTTATGCATCACTTGTTCTGAAATCTCATTTGTTTTAGTCAGGGCATTTATTTATCTTGGTCACTAAGGAACAAGTGTTTCTAGGTCTTGTGGTTGTCCAAATGGAAGCAAGAAGCTTCTAGGAACTTACAGAACTGTGAGGCAGAGCTATCTGTTATCTCACTCTCCCTAAAATAAGATCAATCTTTTAAAAGCAGTAATTAAGAGGCTGCTAAAAATTATCATAACCCATGAGTTGCTTTACCCCAAAGAGCATGTAACCTTGTACATTCAGAGACAGCACATGGACACAAGAACCCTTGCCCAACCTTCTTGTCTGTATTGACTATAGGAATGTGTTTACAACTGGGGCTATGGAAAGAAAGCTTTTATTTTAAGTTTTCACACTGAGCAGAGACATTGACTGGGATTAAGACCCCAATTGCCAATCCAGGAGATAGCGTAACTGCATGACTGTCCCCAAACATGGGGACTTGGCACAATTGTTTTCTTTTCGTTTTGTTATGATTTTCAAGAGGGAGGACAACTCCTTAGCCAAATACTTTCCATGGGTAAGTTTACAGCATGCAACTGTTTGCTCAAGAAATTTTTATTTGCAAGATCCAGGCTTTTCTGAATTATGCCCATTGCTGCACAATGGATTTTAAACAGAACTTCCAAGATGAAACTTTTCCATAAGCAGTGTTCCATATGCAGGGCTCAAATGTGAAGGGACAATAACAACTTATTCACTTCCTCCCTGCACATTAAAGACTATATTCCACGCCCACCCCACCCTCCCACCAAGGGTAGAGCTTCCTCATTTGCTGTTCTATGTAAGAAGTCAAGAGAAAAAAGAAAAAAAAAAGGCTGCATCCTAAAAACGTGCACTTCTCCCCATAACCAAAGGTCAGAGCTGATGTGCCTTCTACCAGCCCAGGAACATTTGCATTATACCTTAGGGATTCATTTGGCATTACTCCCATGATACATCTCAAAACCAATGTTCTCTGCTAATATAGCAATATTTCCATTACAGTGGAATAAATAAATTTGTATAAATAAGTTGTACAAATAAGGCAAGGAACTAACAGTAAAAACCCCAAGGAGATCCATTAATACTGATCTCATTTTCTGTTCGCTAGAGCATTTTCAAACCAGTTTGTCCCTTTGCAATATTTCCCCCTTGGCCAAGGCCCATATGAAAAAGCATTGGGACAATGTGTTCCCTTTCATGTAGGCAAAGTGAAAAGCTTTTGAGGTTTTCTCTTATTTATATGGCAAATGGATTTCCACTTTGCTTTCAGCAAACAAGTTGCTTTGCTAATAGAAAAAGGCAAACATTTGTTTAGATTTTGAATACACGAAAATAGTTCATTATATATATGTTTCTAGAGGAAAGTTAATGGAAGTAAAATACGTTTGCTATTTCAAACTGGAGCAGGTTTCATGTTTCAAAGCTTAAGGCAGATGCTCTGAAATCCTTTCCAGGTGACCACAATGAGCTAAACCTTCATATTCCTCAAAGCCTCATGCTGCTAAATGGCTAAAGTGAAGTTTTGCAGTAGATCTTCATATCTAATAACAGGAATTCCTGATAGCTTTGATGCAAACATACGCGATACACTGTGAGTTGCAAGTCAGCTTTCCAAGCCTCAGAACTCATCACTGGATACTTATGCATGGAGAGCATGAATTGGGTCTCCCACCTACCTTCTAGGTCTGCCCATGTGAGCCACTAACCCCCTGGAGGATGACCAACCTGTGTACTAGATGGTGCTGTTAGTTATTAGGATCACTTAAATTAGCAATGACTTAAAACCTGCCAGGAAGTAAACAAAATAGTAGCCCTTTATTTTAATGAGGTCCTGCATCTTTCCACCATGTGAACAAGTCTGTAATGTGCTGGATAAATGGGAAATTTATTAAGAACTTGTGGCAATATTTCATATTGTTCGTAATGCGAGTAGCCCATATACTCACTGCTCTGAACAAGTCAGCAACAATAATGCCCATCTCCTAGTTATGCCTGGACGTTCCCAGTGCATCCTCACCATCCTCACATGCTGCTTGGAAGTAATGCTTCACAGAGAACTTCCCACATACTTTTCATAAACTGAGCTTGTTTAGCTGATAACATTGGTCATATACTGCAAAGAAACCCTAACATCAAAGAAACCATAGGCTGTTCTCCTACCCTTCTCTTTCCTCCAGCCTTTCAGAGTTTATTGCGTGTTGGAGCCTACACAAGTGATAATTATCTGATAGCAAGAAGGAGTTAAGATTATAAAGTCAACCAAACCACCACAACTCTCCTACTCTGTGTTCCTGCCCCAGGGTAGGAGGAATCAGGGCAAGAAGGTCAGTAAGCAGCTGCAGAAAAGCAATGCACAGTAACCCTTGGTAAACCAAATCCTGCACTTTACATCTGACCTCCGAGAACTCCAGAACTCACTGATATTGCCAAAAAGCCTGCTTACCGCCACATAAATACATGGTACACTTCCACTTATATTCCATTTGCTTTAAAAAAACCAAACAAACAAGCAAACAAAAAAAAAAAAAAACAGCCAAAATGTTGAAAGCTTTTACATTCTAATCCTGGGATATATACACTTTACTCACAGCTTATACCAAATAATCAGAAAATATAGTCCTTCTAGCCTTTAAAAGTATTTCTCAATCCAAAACAAAACCAGAAAGAAGGTAAGTAAATGTTGCTTGAGGGTATGAGCTATTTGGATGTCAGGTTTACCTACTTAAGGTTATCTTCTGTGTTCCTGTAGCACTGTGTTCTGCACAGCATTTTTACCATTTCACTCAAAGTTGGAGCCAAATACAGTGATGGCAATAATCCAACCTTCAACTTCAAGCAGCTGACGTAGCCTTGAGTTCTGGTTATGGTCTAGCACAGACAGTTGTCGCATTTTTGTTTCCACTGCTTTACAGACAGATTCTTATCTGAAGGGTTAATTACAGACCTAATGAAACTTTAATTTACAGGCTCTTCTACTGTAGATCATTCTATCTCAATTACCTGTCATCCAGTTATTTACTCTACTAAATTCTTTGGTTTGAAACATGGAGGATAAACTTAAGGAGCCACTGCTTAATTTCCAGATCAGGGCTTTACCTTATACATACATGGTAGTATAAGAGTATTTTACTGAGTATCATGTACTACAACAGTAGTGCCAAAAGCCAGTTATTTAAAGCCCTTCAATGATATGCCTCATTGTTGTCACATAAATTGGTCAGGTCAAATTTTCAAACACAAGCCATGAAACTAAAGATCATATGTTGAGAGGAGGTGGCTAAAAGACCCACACTATCTAACGGTCAATGTGGTACACAGGTTACTTTAAGCAGTATGTCGTATGGATTTTTATTTTATATATGAAAATAAGGCAGGGCCAAACTGTGCCCCCTCAGGTTACATCAACTTAAATCCAGGGCTGCTCGCAAAAGGATCTAAACAAAGAAGAAGGGGCATTGTAAGAGCCCATTTCCTCCATCTGACCGAGTGAGATACTTGTTTAGACATCAGTGATTCAACGTAGTTTCTTCAGATTTCTGTAGAGTACTCCCCCAGGATCATTCACCTCTAATCTATTATTTATTTACATGAAAATTGCACTTAATGGAATTTGGATTACTTGGCGAAAGAATCTCACTGTGAAACCCTCTTTCACATGAACAGCACTATCCTCTCACAAGTAGCCCTGCTGACTTTTTTTGTGAGTGCCATCACAAATCATAGAATCATAGAATGTTTTGGGTTGGAAGGGACCCCTAGAGGTCATCTAGTCCAACCCCCCTGCAGTGAGCAGGGACACCACTAACTAGATCAGGTTGCTCAGAGCCCCATCCAACCTGGTCTTGAGTTTCCACAACATAGCTTTGGTCTACAATCACTGATAGACCATCAATTCAGCAACATCTTCCTGGACTCTTGACCAAATGGACCAGTAGCTCTAGTCCAGCTCCCTATGTAATAGCGGCTGTAGAGTTTCATCCTAGTCAGTCCATATTTCTGTCTTCCTTGAATGAACATCAAATGACTGAGTTTACTAGCACAACTAATCTGAACTGATCAGTACAGTAGATGGTGCATTTGCTCTTGTTCCTAAGAGGAGGAAATTCGGGTAGAAAAACAAATAAGGGGCAGATAGATCATTTTAAGAGATGGAAGTGCCACATGCTAATACTCCCAACACTAATGTCAGAGTCCAGTGGGGTTTTTTACAGAAGTGCTCTCTCCTCATTGCAGTTTCCTTTTCCCCCTAAAAGTTATTTGAACAGCATAAAGGAAGGAGATTGAGACGGTGTCCCTGGGAACCTGACCTCATGCAAACTTGGGAGAATCCAGTCAGTGCAGGTGCACCATGACCAGTGTCAGCAGTTCCCTCTTCTTTCCAGGAGTAATGCTGTATACATGCTCTCCGACCCCACATGGCACACAGCAAGAGAGCAAGCCCTGCCTTTGAATGGGAGCAACTGCTGTGCCAGCGTGTGAAAATCCTTTGGCTGCTAATATAGCAGTGAGCCCACTCTTTGGTGAACACCTCAAGATGCTTATTCCTTGGTGGCTGAACTGATGAGCAAACTGTGCTGTAACAAGCAGCACATAAATAGGTCTTACCTTACATTTTCAGCAGAAAACCCTGCCTTTTGCACAGTGTGTCAGAGAACAGCTAAACAGCAACACCAAACTAAGTATTACAGTCACATTGTGTTAGCTGCTAAAGGTAGAAACAACAGTCTATCATGACAACACAGGGTTGTGCAAATAGGTCTTGTCAACTAATGAACTCTCCTTCAAAGAGTCTATAGGCTGAGGGAATGCAAGTGTTGCATAAGGGGAGGAGAGGAATAAAAGAATCGAGTCTTTCAAATGCATCAGTCTATCAATTTTTACAAAGTATACAAAGCCAGACAAGTACATTTCTTTTGGGTAAAATACAGTCTTAACTCATTTCCCCTCCCTCCCAATGAATTCAGCATCAATAAACTAAGCCAGTTCATCTTTCTAGAAAGAAATGTTCTAATATGTTTTCTGTCTGAACAGAAAATTGACAGCGGCCTTCTGCTTTTTAACCAAGAACTTTAGAATGTGCTTTGTTTGAAGTCTGAAATCAGTTTCCCTGATGTGCTTCTCTTTCCTCCCACTCTTCGCAAGAGAGAGCAGGGAAATAGCCTTGTAGTAAATCTTAACACACACAATCTAGCTCTGTATGTAAACAACTGTGTTTTTCTAGTATACGTCCATGTGATTTCAGCTGTTATTTACTGGAACTTTAAACACAAGTCCAGAAAAGAGAGATACACACACAAGAGCAGTTTTTAAATTACTCTGAAAGAGAAGCCTAAGTCAAAAAAGCATACGTCTTAGAACTCCCACATGCAGACTCTTAAACTATAGTTAGAAATATTAAGTAACAAGCATCCTTGTGCAATCCTGAATAGGAGGAAATTTTGGATTAATTTAATAAGTCTCTTACGAAATGGTTCCACCTCATGCTTAAAACAAGTGTTCTGGTATGGCAAACCCCCCAAAAAAGAAAAAAAAATCCAGAACAAAACAAAAACAAGACCAAAACTAACCAAACAAGGACAAACCCACCCACCCCCCAACACACACACACAAAATTCCCAGTCTCATAGTCTTTCCTCTCATGGCCTGCCTTCTAAAACCAGTTTCAAGAGAGACAGTCCTCTCATCTTCCTCCCTACTTTGCACTCATCACCTCCCAAATTAGTCGAGTGGGATATAGTCTAACTCCACTCCCCATCTTGAGTCTGTAGAACAGAAGTGGCATTTATTGCTACTTTAGCCTGCAGGTCCTACCTCTTCTTATACAATACTGCACCCATCTCTAGTCCTTGAGCTCTTCAGGGTAGGAATTGTGTTAGTCCCCGCTCATATTGGATCAATCACCCAGGTGCCCTGCTTGTGACCCTGGTTTTGGCAGTCCTGTGATTAATGATGTTGTTTTCCTACAACATAATGTGATACACATACTAGACATGCAGTCCTTTTAGATTTAAGAAGGACAAAGGCTCCTCAGAGCTGCCTGTAATATCAAATCTGCTCAGTCCTGAAGGTATGGTATCTGAAGAAATAAAATGCAGAGGTCAACACAATTTAAACAGCTGTCTAATCTGACACTTGACAACAAATATTTGCTTCACTCAGTCCAAGTAATTTCTTTTCGCCTTCTCCAGCACTGTTCACAAGTTGACCCTGTCAGTTATTTGGAACCAACACTATCACTGCAACTCATCATTTCCCAAAGGAAACGCCTCACGAGCTCTAATATAGCACATTGTTTCCTCCCACGTACACCTTCACCATTCATACTGAGCACCTCTGACACTTGCTGCAGTTTTTGTTGTAACTCTGACAAACTGCCCTCAGAATTTTATCCATTTTAACCTATCATCTCAGATAATCTTCTGATAAAGGTCATCAGCATTTTTTATACAATCTACCAACTGTAAATTCAAGGTTCCCCAAACTGAGCAAAATAACACATCCACTGTTCTCAATAGCTGAATTTTTAAGAGCTGGAGCCCCACAGAAATCCTAACAAAGTTATCGTTCAACTTGTTTCCTTCTTTGACCAGAAATCTGCCTCAAAGCAACAGCTATTTCTTCCAAACCCCCACCTTACTGTGGACAATTTTTTTTTCCTTTAATTCCCCTTAAATATAACACAGTAAAAGGTGGTGGCTACAATATACTGCAAGTGATAACAGTTTTCCTGTGGATGAGAGATCACAGCCATTTCCCTTGCCAGAAGAAAAAAAAAAAAAAAAATGTTAAACAGTGCTGGCAAATGCTCCAACGTCCACTACTTCTACCCATTTGCCAGCTGACCCTGTCAGATTGCGGCATGACCACAAAACCAGTTTCATGCTACGGATGTTGAGCATAGCTTCCCTCATTTACTTATTTATTTTAAGGAGCTCATTTTTGTGAGCAGTGGATAAAACTGTGTTTCTCAGAAAACCCTAATGAAAACTGTAGCTCAGAAACAGTGGGATCTGGGTGAAGTTCAAGCACATAGAGGCAACTCATGAGATAATTATTCAGTGAGCACCAAACAGATCCCTGCTAGGGATTTTCCTTGTTCATCTCTCTTTCGGTTCGTTCTACGATTAGCTACATATTTGCAATGAATTGTCCTTCTTGACCCTCCATGCCATTACACCGATTATGGACACAACTCCACAGAATTTAGTAGTTTAAAAACATCTTATTTGAGAACAATAGAGAAAGATAATTAGCTTTAAAATATATATATATATATTTTTAGACATTCCTCATTTCCACTAGCAGCTGGGAAAATCAGCAAGAACCTCAGCTGTCCTAGCACAGCATCACTCACTCCAGCATTCAGAACCACTTCTCCTAGCAACCCACAAGGGACTATCACTGCAAGTCAAGGCTTGGAAGGCCTTAAAGTTGTTGTTACAATTCCATCAAGGCATTGCAAGGCTCAGAAAGATTTTCTGAGCTTTCAACCACCATGCTAGGTTTGAAGCAGACACCCAATTCTGGCACTTCACAGGTGTGCTGAAACTCTTCTTTTCTATCCCACTAAACCAGTGAAGCAAAACCAGCAAAAGTATTCACTGTACAAATGACTTTCAAATCACCACAAGTCCAAAGACAGATATTAATTTCTTTTACTACCATGATTCTAATTCCTACATTTCTTGTTCCGTAATTTAAAACATCCCTCCACCCCTTAATCAGGCATCAGAACATTATCCCCTTACAAATTCGTCTTCAGCCCGTAAGGATCTACTCACCTGCCTTCCTTGACCCAGTTATCCTCAAAGACTGCCAGCTTAAGGATTGTGCCTTCATTCTGTTTTTACTGAGGCATTTAACTTTCCTTTCCCTCTGCCCCTTAACAAAACAACGACAGAATTCCAAGACACTATGTAAAATTTTAGTAACTAATTTCCAATATTAGGCCTTATGTTCAAGTAAATACTCAATTGAGTAGTTAGCTAGTCTAATTAAACTTACGGTGGTCTGATTGACAGCAATTTATTCCACAATTGTTTTGTGCTCTCCATTAATCTCCATTCTCAGTCCTGTATCTCTGCTCAGTGTGGTGAGAATCTCACTCCACTGACTTCCATTAGGAGCAGCTCTCTTTTACCCTCTAGGCTTTACACTATTCACTGTCCTTTCAAATTTGACTAGTTCAACTGCAATCATCTTCCTTGCTTATCCCTAAGTAATACTAACTGCTTATCTTGTCAGGTTTGCCCATCGCAGCATTTTCAGCTGCAGCACTCGTAATGTGATAGGACATTTGAAGCTTCCTTATTTAACAACCAGTTATTCCACAAGGAGGAAAGCAAGCAAATGAAGAGAGGTGGGAACGTACCCTCACACTTCAGCTGGCTCTCCCTAGGCACAGAAGCTGCTCGATGACTTCTCTCTTCAGTGGGAATTGAGCACAAGAATCAGCACAGTAGAGTGAACGGCCACACTTACAGACTTTCTGGTTAAAATAACCTTACAACATTTTAATTTGTGACTGCTAAAGGTCCATCCAGGAGCCCCGTTAAAGACTTTGTGATTTTGGCAGCTGGTATTACGAAAAATTAAGTAGCTGCATTGTCTTAATGCAGCAATGCAGTTATGTATTAATAAGTATTTAACAGCCATAGTTACAAGATCTTAAAAGGTTAATATTGAGTATTTAGCTTGACGCCTATTTTTAATCAGACACCCTAGTCTTGATAAAATTCATCAACTCATGCACAAAGCCACTGTGCTCAGTTGACACAAAACCAGATTTCCATTTTTATTACCATCATAGAGACACTGTCAACTTAAATGGAAATAACTCAGTCCCTTTGTCCGCTGGAAAACCAGCAAACCTGTTTGAAAGTAATTCAATTACGGGCTGAAAGAGGGACTCTGGATCAGCTGTGGGTGGTCAGCACAAGTCTCATGGGCTAGAGCAGGCACAAAAGGCGCTCAGCCAGTCTCCATGAGCACAAAACAGAAGGCTTGCTGCTTAGTCTGCTCTACACAGATGGAAAAAGGGAGCAGAGAAGTCAGGCCAACTGCAGAAAATTATCTATAAGAAGTTTCCTGACCATATTATGGATTCAGCTCTTGACTAGCAGGGAAATGGTCATGCAGCACGGAGAATTTTGCCACCTCTTTAGTTTAGACAAATGTGATCCCAAAGAACTTGCTAGCAAGTCTCAGACATCTTCCAGATACAGCATTAAATCAACTGAGTGGTTTTTGATTAGTTTCTTGCTTTGGGTGGGCACATCTAGTTAATTAAGTGTCCACTGTTTATAGACTTAACATTCTTTAAGGCTCCAAGATTTATGGAAAAGTCCGAAATCTCTGTGGCAGAAAGAGTTAACACAAATTCTTCATTCCATTCCTATTTACATTCTTTCTCATTTATTAATTTCTCACTTAACTTTCATCTGTCAAATAAGAAAGATGTTGATACTAACTCCTTATACAGTCTCCCTTTTATTCTAGAGGGAATAACAGATGTGTAAGACTATGGAAAGAACAAATATTATGATGGCAAGATAAAGCAGTTTATTTGGATGTGTAAATGTATTGCCTTAGCCAGCTCAGGGTTATTATCTTCCCAACAGATGTTCAAAGGAAAAGATGCATTTAAACTTTATCTGGTGGCACTGTAAGAGCTCCAAGATGAGAGACATTTGAGATGTGAATTATATTTAGATAGCTATTTGCAACATACACACATATGAGCCATTGTGCTTGATCTGAGCAAAGGTCTAGGAGCCAGAGTATTACACTTAGCTTTTCCCAGTGACTTCTGCTGTGATCTCATGCTAATCTGGACCTTAATTTTCATGGCTAACTTGTGAATGCCAAAACAGTCACTCTACAACCACTGATGCTGAGGGTGCAGCTGGAATTCCAAGCAGGCACCACCCGTCCCTCACCTGCCAGCAGCCAGAGATAAGAGAAAGCACCTGTGTTTGAGAGAAGGAATTAAGTTCAGCTTACTCTTTCCTTTTTGTTGTATCTGGGCAAAGTTTTCTTGCTTCCAGCACTAGAACATTTTCTATATTTTGAATTGAAGATATGGTTAAGTTAAAAACAATAATAGTGATTCTGGAAACACTTTCCCATTATCAAAGTGAGTGCTGTAGACACCAACTAGAATGTACAGTTACATTCTCTCTTCTTGGTTTCATGAATCTTATATTTAGGAAAACTGCTTTCACAGGAAGGAGTACGAGTGCATGCAAATACTGATGTTTGGGAAACACTCACAATAAGGGGAAGATATGGCTTTTAATTTCTGAGTGGGAGAACTACACTTTGGAAGCATCCTCATTTCCTAGGACTCTACTTTAAAAGCAAGTCCTTCTTAGAAATTCCCTTATATCCTTCTGGTAGTATAATTTTAAGAGTAAAAGTGCCTCATTTGTATTTTGTCAGGAGTCTCTAAGCTGGGAAGATAAGAAAACACCCCAAGGAAGCCTACCAGGTGAGCCTCACCACCCCCCTGGACAGGGGTTACCACTTCTCATTTTTAAATGTCAGTTGGGCTTTGATGGGAGAAAGGCATTCAATTGTTTAGGCTGGGCCACATTTGCTTTTGCAAGTGTCTGATGGGCATTTGGGGTCAATGACGAACTCTGCAAGCTCTCAGATGTCTCCTGTGAAAGACAATGTCTGACAATGAACAGGAGATTCGGATTCAGCATGTAATTTTGCACATGCCATGATCTCAGCCTCTGTGTTGTCTCTTTCCCTGAGCATGTCCCAGTAATGTTCATTTCCCTGCTTCAGAACAGTTCCAGATCAAGCATTTGCAGATTAAAACCAAGTATGTGAATCTTCATTCTCCTGTCATGTGAAGGCTGCTTGTCAACACAATAAATCTTGGGTTTGGTATTTCTACAGCGCATATCCAAAATGCCTGTGTGATTCCATTACTTCATAACTGGTTTAGATCATGTTAAATTGCTCTTTGCAGGCTGCTGAGATATTTGGCTGCTGTATAGCTAAACTGTAAAACTAAACATTTAGTTTTTCTTCCAGACTAGTGAATCCTTCCAGACCCCACATCTCTTTTCCAGGACTCCCTATAACTTTATTCACAGACCCAAGCACACTAGTCTGGATTCCCAGTAAGATATGGTGCAGAGAGCCATCTTTCCTCTCTGACCTGACACACTGGCAGATAGAGGGAGGAGAAATCAAATGAAAACCAAGATGATGGAGTTGTATAGCAGATGTTGCATGTGAGGCCAATTAACTATAATAAGAGATCATCAGCTTTCCCTTTTCATTTCCATTTTATTTCTAGTCTTTGTGATTGGCATGGACAATCCAAATTCTAAGGCCTGCATCCTTGCCCCACATCTCCTTTCACTGCATTCCTGTGTAGTCTCAAAAGGTAATTCAGTAACACAAAAACCCATGTGAGACAAGTAATAAGAATTGCAGTTTAACCCCGCATTTACCAGTGGGCAATTCTGTACCCCCATTTCATTCATTACATTCCACAAGTTTCCAGGAGCTGAGATCCTACTTTTCCAATGCTTAATCAGAGATGGTTTGGCTTGGGAACCAGCAGAGTTCTTTAAAACAGTATTTGGAAGGGCAGTCAGGCATCTAAATTATCTGATCAGAATTGAAATGGAAGTAAAATATGCCACTTTTCAGTTCTGATTTCAGAAGGCAGAGAGTGCATTCAGCTCCCATGTCTCCTGGCTCCTGTCCAGCATGGGCCAGCTCAGACTTTTTGAGTAAAGTCTTGTACCCCTGGAATAGAATGGGTTCTCTCCTTTTGGTCTCCAGGAGTTCGGAATTTCATCCATTTCTTTTGCTGAGGTACAGTGGCTTAGTCCTGTGGGGAAAGTCCCTTGCTTGAAAAAACAAACCACATTTGTACAAAGCCTGAAACTATGGCATTAACAGTACAAAAGAGAAAAAGGAGATCCCTTTCCCTGCTTTTGCTAATAAACTGCATCTTTGAGATTTTCATTGAAACGTAGGGTACTCCCCTCCTAGCTCGCTGTATCTAGCCTGAAGCTTGTGCAGACACTGAAATGAGAAATAACGGGCTAAACAATTAAACAACTTTAGGCTGATGGAAGTAATTTTGATCTCTTGGAAAGCAATTTGCTCATTCTTTAGGTTTACTTCTCCCAGATGCACCTAAGCAATATCAAGATGGCATTAGGGATCTGCTTTATAGCTTGCCTCTTAGCCATCTCTTCACTACAATTGCACCGCACATGAAGCAACACACAAATTCAAGAAATCTCAGCCTGGTTCTTATTAATTTTAACTAGCTTCTTTTTCATAGTCATTTTGTTTGGGTTTTTTTTTTTGGGGGGGGGGGGGGGGGCGGCGCGCGGGGCGGCAGGGGGAGGTGGTGAGGGGTATATGTGTATTTTTTTTCCAAAATTTGTACAGATTGTTTTCTTAACTACAAACCACTTAGGCTCCAGGCAACTTTAAGAACAAACAGCAAACTAATGAAGAAAAGAAACCTAAATAAGGAAACACATGTGGTTCACCAATATGACCTCCAGCATGGGGGGGGGGGGAACCAACAAAAAAAAATGAACAGCCCGAGCAGGGGATTCCACTTTCCCTCTTCCCCTAAGGGCTCCAAGTGAGTCATCTTGAGCAACTTACTGTTGTAGTTTAACCCCAGCTGGCAACTGAGCCCCACAGCCCCTCACTCACTCCTCCCCGCTGGGATGGGGGAATCAGAAGGGTAAAAGTGAGAAAACTCGTGGGTTGAGATTAAGACAGTTTAACAGGTAAAGCAAAAGCTGCACACACAAGCAAACCAAAACAAGGAATTCATTCATACTTCCCAACAGCAGACAGCCATCTCCAGGGCAGCAGGGCTCCATCACATGTAAGTTACTTAGGAAGACAAACGTCATCACTCTAAATGCCTCCCCCCTCTCCTTCTTCTTCCCCCCGCTTTGTATGCTGAGCATGACATCATATGGCCTGGAGTAGCCCTTTGGGCAGTTGGAGTCAGCTGTCCTGGCCGTGTCCCCTCCCAGCTCCTTGTGCCCCCCCAGCCTCCTTGCTGGTGAGGTGGGGCGAGAAGCCAAAAAGGCCTTGACTCTGTGTCAGCCCTGCTCAGCAATGATGAAGACATCCCTGTGTTATCAGCACTGTTTCCAGCACAAATCCAAACCATAGCCCCATACCAGCTGCTGTGAAGAAGACCGACTCTATCCCAGATAAAACCAGAACACTTACCATGAAGTAGGTTGACATTTTGTATCTTTCTAGGTTATTCAGTTTTCCCTTCAAAGCTTTCTCTGCTAGTTTCCGTGAATATAAGGCTAATTTTATAGTTCCTTGGATTGCTGAGCCCTTTCTGCATTGGTTTCCTGATCCTCAAAGCAGCTCTGGTACTTACTCATTTTACGAAGAATTATTTAAAAGAGTTGCTTCATTGTATCCATAATACTGATGAATTAATTCATCTGACTTGGAACTTAACAGCATGATCTGCTTATGGTAGCATATGCTGACTGCTGCTGAAGGCAGTGAGAAGAGCAAGACATCCAAAATGGAGGCAGAGTTTAACTTGAGCCAAGATAAAATGGTGACGCTGATGACCTGTCCTGCTTCCTATGGCACAGAGGCCACGTGTCTGTGTTAGCATATCCTCACATAAAAATGGTGCTGCCAAGCCCAAGTGTCACACACCTGGCTTAAAATAAGTCGCTATATCTTTCCTGTTTGTCTCCAGGTTTTTGACTTTTGAAGTTGAAATTATAAAGTATGGCCTAGATATAATTTGTCTCTGTGGGAGCTAGAAATTTTTTTTTCCCTATGAAATTTAAGGTTTGAATATATTTTTCTCTCATTTCCAGGACCTGATGCTTTCAGTAAAACATGAAACTAGGGGAAAAGTTGTCAACACCACAACAATTATAACTGTTTCACAGATCTCCCTCCCTTCCCAGCATAATTCCATCCATATGCCATCTTGGATAACTGCTCTACATCTTTCCACTCTTGATATTTTCAGGAGAATAAAAGAAAAAAAAAGCTAATTCACCCTATGCTAAACTCTTTTGTTATTTGCTGTTCTTTGTGTTCAGATCTGCTGTTTGTATACATGTGTTAATACTAAGTGCATAAGCAATAGGTCTTTCATGAAAGTGAAAGAATGAAGAAAAGCCTTAGGTTCTCTGGGCTGGAGACACCGAGTATACCAGGGGCTGTGGCACTTGTCTGGCCCTCAAGAGCGAGACATGGCCATGGATACATTACAAGGGTAACCATGAGGTGACTGAAGTTTGTTGGTCTCCATCTCAAGGGAGGCAATGGAAGGAATTTGCTTGTAGACAGACAGCACTACTAGCTGCTAAACAGGGCACAAAGTCTGCTCTCAGCTGGGAAGAGACCTCAAAGTGCACATCTTATTTCTGAAGTGATGATGAAATCTTGTCAAGAACCTTGTTGACAATTACCCAAGACCAAAAAATAAAAAAACCCCTAGGTTATACATCAACTTTAGCAAAAGGTCTGTTTTTTAAATCTACCATAAGGTAGATTTATAAATTAATAAGCTTTTTTTTTTAAATTGTTACATTTTTAACTTGTGTAAGACACTTTCCTCCAGATGCAACTGGAAAATAGAATAAATCTGGCAGTGTCCCCAAAAATGTTGCTTTTGTCCCTTTATATTTTGTGGGAAGTTTAAAACAGGTTTATTTTCCCCTTTCCTCTAGCTGAAGCAGAACTTGGGGATGGTAGTGTGTGTCTGCTACAAGAATAGCTAATAAAATACAAGAACAGATTTATACAAAGTAATTATTTTTCCATGTTTCACTATTACTTTTTGACATAGATCGATCTCAGCTGTTTTCCCCTCCTTTCCCTCAGCAACAAAACCAGAAAAAAAAAAAGGGACTGTGCACTGAGCTCATGTTTGCCAGCCATGCAATCCCACCTCCTCTAGTGACAGCCCTGCAGGAAAGAGGTGTCCATTGGCAGTGGGAGCAGTACTGAAGACTGCTATGGCAAGAGCAGACCTACGGGGAAAGCAAAACGAGAAAAACCCAGTAGCTGCATTAGTTTGAAAGGAGGTGGTACTGAGACTCCTGATCCTTTCTGTGCAACCAGATAGGAGTTAAAAATGCCTGCCATTCAAAGTGCTAAAAAGTAACTGTGAGGAGGGAGAAAACTGAAGCAGCTAAAACTGTGGCAACACAGCACTTGTGAATTTAAATGCAGTTCTTGCCTCTCCCCTTCTCCTTGGCTTACTAAGCCAGTTCCTCAACAACACCTTAGAAGCAGCACCTACCAGCTGGAGGACAAAGCCATAAAGGCAAGGTGGCCTCTATCAGCCCCAGCCACCACCTTGAGCTGGCACTGGCATTGCCTTTGCACTGCCTCAGCATGGCCACACAGGTCCCAAGGCAGCAATCACATCTAACTGCGCCTTTTTGGATTTAATGCATGAGAAGGTAGATACTGCTGCATCACTTTAGCTTTACAACTTCATAACCTTTTTATTCAAGTTAGGTAGCTGATGCAGGTAAAAGCAGAAATTATCTGACACACCACATATCCACATTCAACTCTAAGCCGTGTTACAGATGTCTTTTATAGTCTTGGGCAGATTTCCTAATGGGAGTTTTGTTTCCTTTACCTGTAAAATGCAAACAGGAAGATTTTTCTACCAACCTTTAGCTACCTTGTTTATGTGGATTTTTAATCCTTCTGGACATGGATCATAAAAAATGCACATACTTCATAAGAAAGTCCCTTAGAATCCACTGTCCCTAAATGCTACCAGTGTGAAACGGGAATCTTACCACTGGTCTCATTTCTGATAAGTGATTGTTAGCGTAAGTGAAATGGTGTCTTAAACTCATGTTCTTTCCATAGCAACTGCTATTGTATGCATTATATATCCAAGACAAGCTTTAGTGCCTGCCTGTGGGCTAGTAGGTTTCGTTACTATACATTGCCAGTATGTCTCTGAAGACAGGAATTTATACATTACTATGTTTAATGATATCCAGGTGCACAACCAAACACGCACTTCCATCTGTGACTTAGCATTAAGCACGCAAACATCATTTCAGTCATTAAGGAGCTAATTACATCCCTATATAAAATCTACCTTGTGTTTATCCTACAGTACACAAGTAATAATTTCTGATATAAATGTTTTGGTACAACTGAGTGCCTCACTTTTAGCCTGAGAAAAAACAGCTGTGGGACAGAATTTATTGCTTTGTAACTACTCTCATGGAGGTCAGATGGAAAAGGCCAAATGATGAAAGCCAAGTCCCCGACACATTCGAAGAGCACAGGGCACAAGCAGCCTTACTGTTGGTACACTGCTGGGTAGCCATTAATGTGGGCACAGATTTAATTTGGGATTAGATGTTAATTAAGAACATATCACTGGATTAGATTCCAGCCTGCACTACATATGCCTGTGTTAGACATATCTCAGTCTACAGGGAGATGACTACCCATTGGCTTCTCTTAATCCTTTGTATTTTCTTCATGGCAAGCTCTCCATACAACCCCATTGTTTTCCCACATGAGAAACTGTCAAGTACACCTGGCTCCTTAGTTGAAGAAGCATATGATGCAAATTTTAAGTGAAGCCCAGGGGTTAAAACACATGCATGTAAAAAAATACTCTCCAAAACAAAAGGAATTGCAATAATTTAATGGACTTCTGATAATCATGTTTTATTCTTTGAGACCCTAAGCTGCCTTTTGTGATGGGAGAGATGCAAGATAATCAATAAAAGGCCCTTCTCCTACCAGCATTGCTCAGACCTTTAGTAGGCATAAAAATCACTTTAGCAGAGCTCTCTCAACAGAGCCATCATTGGTTTACTAACATCCAGTTCCTCAGCTGGAACCTAGGGAAACCATGGTTCTTCTGCCAAGAACTTACAACAGAAACGGGGCTAAAATTGTTCAAAATGTCCATCCATCACATGGAGGCTGCTTACGCCACTCAAAACATGGAATATAGTCCTATTAGTATTAATGTTGTTATAACTGGCCCATCTAGCATTTGAGACCTTGCCAACAGTAGTATTGTTTAAGTCATCACCTGTTTTCCTTCTGCTTTGTTCATCAGTGGGTGACAGATTACTGTTGCCTGCCTCCATCTTCAGAAGTGGAGGAGCAAAAATTAAATTAACATCTGACCACAGGGAATTACCCAGTAGTCAATACATTATTAATCCAAATTTTTAACTGTCAGCTTTAAGGGTGGTTGCCAAGAACTAACAAAAGTTTTCTCTTTCCAGCTACTGATACAAAGGGTTTAAAAAGGGAGAGAACCACAGGAAATTGTGTCATCTGGGTATTAAAAGCAATACATACTAAAAAATAATACACACAGAGAAAACATGCAAGATTAACATATTAACTTATCTTGCAAAATTTTAAGCAGAAAGTCAGAGAGTAGACATGAAAAATACCATCCAACCCATCCCACATTTCTGCAATATATCCTCCAGCCCATAAACTTGTCTTTCCACAAGGAAGATTGATGTATAACGAAATAACTTTAATTAAACAGAACTCCTCCTCTTAGTGACATATATTTAATTCTTTACAGTAATTTATTATACTTACTTATTTTTTGCAGGTTAATTTTCACATGCCTAAGCAGATCTCTGTCCTCCTTTCTTGGACACAGATCACAGCACCTTAGCCATGAGCTGGAGCTATCTTCCAGCTTTGACATTACAATTCATTCTGCTGTAAGGACCCTCACTCAGGACTAATAAGTTGTATTTAACCTGTAATATACCTGTAATAATTTCAGAACTCACACAGCTTAATGAAGACAACAGGCAGACAATTCAGTAATGTAGATACAATTGCCATCTTAGCAAGACTTAGCATTTTGGAGGCACCACTCCCCAAATCAGTTTAGACATCTCTGTTGGGCTGAAAGTTGGCTTAACAAATACAGACTCAGCTTAGGTCTCCACAGCTATACTCTAGACTTGCCACCAGACCAAGAGAGATCTCCAAATGGAGAGCAGAAATATTACTTTCCCTACAATCTCAGGGTTTGGAGCCTGATTTGATTCTTAAAGACATTTAAGATAATTTTCTAGACTTTGTGTATCAAGTCCAAATTGGAGAGGACAGAAATAGGATCAGACTAATGGTCATAGCAACACAGTGTTAGGAGAAAAAGAATCAGGGTGTACATACATTTCTGGTTTTACAACCAGAAAGACACAATTTTTAATCTACACAGAAGACTGCAGAGATATTTCTACCCATAAATATAGATACACACATATGTCTGCTTACAGAAATACACACATGCTTTTATTTTTAGTACAATAAAAAGTACACACCTGACTAAATCACAAATTAGTCATTTTAACAACAATTCATACAAGAGCAATGAAGAGATTTAGACTATCACATTTTCCAAGTAATACCTGCTGTGTTAAAAAGTAGTTCTGGTAGTTTGAGAGTGAGTACTTTTGTGAGGTGACCAAATTCAATCTGTTCCAAAGTAGCATTAACAGGTGGTCATTGTATTGCTGTTTAACACTGTTGCCTCAGTGAAAAGTTTAAGGCAAACTTGTGATCTTCCTGCCAGCTCTTTGCAATGGCAGAGTCAGTAGAAGCACATTTGGCACCCATTACCCATAGGCCAACTGGTTTGTTTCAAGGGCTTCATATACCTCTTACAGGCTTGATCTACACTTGTAATCATCTGTCTCTTATGTCCCTCCAAGACATTTGCAATGACCTAAATAGTCCTTGCTGATTGGAGAAAAGGGCAGAGTCTTCATGGTTCAACAGCCCCAGGAAAGTCCTTCCCTTCCTAAGCCTGTCAGAGTCCCTCAGAAACCGCCTGCCAGGGCTCTAGTCAAAGATTTTCTACGCAGGTTAGTTCAATCTGAAACTACACCAGTTTCTTCACTTTACAAAGAAAATATTTGTTCTCTACCCAACTGTTGCAACTACTGAAGTGAATCACTCGGAGAGACTGAAGTGCCACTGCCAGAAACTTTTAATGTTGATCTAGTAAATATGCCTCAATATCTCAAGAAGCCTGTTTGATGGACAACTTCTCTAAGCATTTAGAACCGTTTAGGTTGAAGAAGACCTTTAAGATAATCAAGTCACAGAATCACACACACAGAATGGCAAGGGTTGGAAGGGACCTCAGGAGATCATCTAGTCCAACCCTTCTGCTAAAGCAGGTTCACCTAGCTGTTAATGAACATTTCCATTCATTGAGTTCAGGTATCTACATCTAGGAATCAAAAAACTATGCATTCTATTTTCCGAGCAATTTCCCCTGCTGTTTCACCTGTCTTGCATGGCAGAAGCTGTCAGTGACATATCATGAAATCCTGTATTAAAAAAAAGGTGCGTGACAATGACCATTGTGGAGGAAAAACAGAAGATCACAGATACCAGAGAGATGGGTGCAAGCTAAGAGAATCCTACTATCCTCAACAATAAAACTAGTTTCCTTTAACAGTGTGGATCAGGCCTGCAGCACTTCTCTTCCATCACCAAGGCCACCTCCCAAAGCTGATTTTTACTTGATTTGGTATTTTATTCCTCTGCAGGGATTCCCACATCCTCAGAGAATATGAATGATTGCCAGGAAAAAAAAGTCAGATCTCAAGTTTTAGTAAAAAGGATTCCTTATTTCTTAAATAAATGACAAAAAGACATCCAGACAAGTGACATCAGTGTTCCAGGAAAGAATGAAAACACTTCAAAACATTACTTCTAAAGGCTTCCCTTACCCCTACTAAAACACTGACAGTCTGGTTAACATCTACCACTCATATTCAGGTCCTTTTCATAGCTTACACAAAGGCTTCCAGATGCACCCCCCCCTCCATAGGCTTTTATCTAAATGCTTCTGTTTCCTTCAACAGCTGGTACAACAGGCTATATTTTATTTTTGCCTTACAGAGAAGTCATTGTGCAAGATGACAAAATTTGTCTAGTTAGAGGAGATACTCATATTTTAACGATACTGAGAGATGCTTGAAAAAGTGTCTATTGCAGCCCTAGCAATTGTCAGACCACATCTCTCAGTCATAGCTCCAACTCTGCTAGAACAGACAGCAGCTAAAGTAGGAAACACAGTATCTCATAATAATCTTCTACTTGAAAGAGGATGCTGAAGAATTCACTTACAACACCTTTTGATCTGTGTATTATAACAGAAATACTGGTTTGGGTGGGGTTTTTGTTTGGTTGGGGTTTTTTTTGCTTTAAGCAAAGGTTGAAATTCAGCTAATAAATTCTTCACACATTCCTCCTGGCATCTCAACCAAGGAAATACATGCTTTATAACCACTGCCCTTAATTCCAGCATTATAAGTTAATGGAGGCATAGCACTCTAGGCTCAGCTCAGTGTTTAAAGGATGGTTCTGATTTTAAAGTCAACTAGTCTACATCCTCTTTGTTGTTATAAAGCTGAAAAAACCCAAATGTCTTTGAAGAGTCATGTCCACAGGACTGGAGGGGACCTCCAGAGACTATCCAGACAATCCTCATTCTTCACAACCAATCAGACACAGCTGTTCCTAAAATGATGAAGGCTTCCTAGGAAAAACATGTCAGGGCTTCACTCTAGTATTAGAAGGATTTTCTAACCTTCAGCCTGGAAGTTCCTTGCCTCAATTTACATCCATGATTTATCGATAGCCTAAAACTGGGAGAACCTCCCATGTCTTTTTGCAACACTCTTTACTTACTTGAATGCTTAGGCTTCAAGTGTGGACTGCATTGAGCCAACATTACTCTTACAGAATTCTGTGGAGATAGATGATGGTGGAATTATCCTGATTTAGACTCAAGGAGAAAGAGATATGACTCAGGTAATACTTCATTGATCCAGTATAAAAGGTTTTGGTATTTCCCCACCCCCCCACCTTAGTTAAATAGCACATCCACACACAATTCACCCACAAGAGAAACAAAACTATCTCAGTATCCCACAGTCACCAGCAGAACCAGTATTCCCACTGTTTTCAGTAAAAGTTGTTTTTCTGGGTCAGAGAAGGCTACTGTAGAAATCATTAGGAAATATTCAGTTTCTACTTTTATTTGATAGAATTATGCGCATGCTGAAACAGGGACACAACAAATAGATGGAAGCAGGAGATAGTCAAGAAATGTGTGGAAATCACTAGGGAAAGTACTCAGAGCAAAGGCTGAGCCAGAGATGCCATCACACAGGGCTGAAGAGAAATCAGACTTCAGAGAAGAACTTTGAGAACTGCAACTCCAGTAAAAACAGAGGTAGTGCCAGAGAAATAGAGAAACTGCAATAATTAAAAGCATGGAAAGTTGCAGGAGATGCTGTATGCCAGCAGTTCATAACAACTTTATACTTGTGAAGAATCAGCTAAATTTTCTTTAGACGTGCACAGATAGAGGCACACTAGATATTCCAGGTTTCTGCATGAGGCACTCAAATTGCTTGTAAAAAGCAAAAAGCACAAAACACTCCCCCACACATAAAACTTTTTTAAAGTCTACACTTGAACAGAGAAGATCTGATCCTTTGATCTTCTATAGATTTTCTGAGCAGGTCATTAAAACTCTCAATTATCATAGAATTAGGGTGATGCCTCTGCCTTTGTCTATGAAGGCCATGAAATCCAAAGGGCAGAAATGCCTTTTTTTCCAAGGAAAATCTCATCCTCCCCCAAGGTGCCATATAGCATCACACTCATTGTTGTAGCAGCAGTTAGATGTAGTATTTCTGTATCTACTTGCCAACACATCCCTCAGCGCTGAAGCCCTCTTACTATCAGAGGAAACCAAAGGGCACAGTCCCCTGCCCTGCCCCCATACAGACATACAGCAAAGCAGGGAGGGCGCATACATATTAGCATGCGGCAAGACCAACCAGAGAGAGACTGCAGCCACCATACTTACACTCTCTAAGGGTACATCTCATACCACGGTCAGAAGGCCTCCACTTTTAACTCCGTAAAAATACAAGAACAAGCAACAAGTTCTAATAACTTGAGCAGCTTTTGTTCCAATGAGACTTACAAAGGGAAAATATAGAGAGATAAAAATCCCATCGTTATCCTGCAAGCTATTAGCAAAATTAGTTTTGCAGTCATCTGGTCTTTCTACAGTTTGGCCATAATTGTCTTGCACTTGTTTAAACTTGCACATATTTTTCTCATTGCAACTGATTACCAAGGTAATAAATCTTTCTTATTTCAGTTAATTAAGGGATGAGTGATCAGAAAGAATCTGGTAGAAGTACTGGAAGTTTGATAATCCATTTTAAAAAAGTGAAAAAATAGTGAGCTTGATTTTTTAAAATGCTCAATTTTTCACTTAGTTACTTAAGCAGCATAAACCATGAAGAAAGGAGGGCTTTATTTTTGACACAAGTCCATGTCTTCCAAAGATGGGTTTGTATTTCTTCTTCAAATGCAATTCCACTTAAAAACCTAATTTGGCAGAAAGTATGTATCATTTCAGTTTATACTGAATGAATGCTCCTGAACACTGAATTTACTGCCAAATACTGAATTTCCTTCAAATATTAGAATCCTTGCCATAGCCCTCCAAAAAAATCGCTCCTTGATTGTAGAAGATGTCCTAGAGGTAAACTCGGAAAGAGGCGAAAACATTAGGACAGGACAGAAAACCTTGAACCTTAGAAACCTCTCCCTGTTCTGACTCGTGCCATCACCCTCACAGAAGCATAGAGTGCTCTATTCCTCTGAAGTTCACCTCTAAACGAAAATGATGGGTTTTACCAACAGGTTCATCAGCTCATCAGCGTGGAAGAGCCTGTCTAAAGATTATGGAATAGCTCATTTTTAGTAGTGATCTTTATCAACACTGACCTTTCTAAATGAGGAGGGTTGGTGGTGGGTGGATGGTGTTAGTTTAATTTCTGGAAAGCATCCAAAAGCAGAGTTCAAGAAGATTTTACCTAATCTTGTGCAACATTAACTGACTCAATACCAAAAGGTAGCAACGTGTCACATCTACAGTTGCTTAAAAGCTGGCTGGCAGATTTCCAGGATTACTGTAAAAGAGAAATCTCTGCTGGGCATTTCTGCTGAGGTTTCTCACATACTTTCAGATGAATGACAGAGAAAAGAAAAAAAAACCTCTTGATAATGGATTTGTGAAAAAGGGTCAAAAGTTTATCTAGATAATTTTCCATATTTTTTGTTATAAACTGGCAAAAAGAAATTATGAGCTTACATCAGACACATGTAAAACATACAAATGGGAAGAAAGTTCTGTCCACATAGTGGCTCCTCCCCTGAATAGCCATCACAATGAAAAAGATTTGGGAGGGACTATAGAAGACATTTTTGACAGATTAATTCAGCCAAGCACTCGCTTCACAATGTGGTGATCCAACTGTTTAATGAGATCCTTGAATGTATAATTAAGGGATGGCTAAGAAGAAAGGAAATGTTATGGCTCTTCCTTGGTAATGGTAAGAAAGTGGTCCAGTTCCATTTCAAAGGTGTATTTTTGTCCAGTTATGACACCAGCTGGCAAAAACAATAATATATGAGAGAAGGTTAAAAAAGAGCATAAGTTGTTAAAATATTGGGAAACCTGCCTCATAGCCCTGTCTTTATAACTTCTCAAAGAAAAGATCCAGAAATAACTGAATCACAGAATACAACTACCTACATGGAGAACAAAACTTCATTGAAGGTTTCTCTGGTATGGCAGACAAAGGTGTAAGAACTTCCAATGCATGGAAGACACACACACACACACACCCCCCAAGTCTGAAAAAGTAGCAGTCATGCAAAAAACTTTCCAGATTCTCATAGGTACTATCATCTCTGGGACTGCCAGAATTTCACAGAATGGCAGGTGACATGTTCCACTGTTCAACAATCCTTAATGAAAATTTGTTTTCCCAACAACATATAGGAACTTTCCTTGATGCGTTTCTTATCCTTTGCTGCTTGTCCTTTACCATTTGTCCCTGAGAAGAGTCAGGCTTTGTATTTTCTAATAACCACACACTACACTAGTCAAGATGGCAAGTATTCCCCCTCAGCTTTCACTTCTTCAGGATTAAGAAATCCACTTCCCTCTGCCTCCTCTAGTATGTCACTTCTCAGCTCCTTGATCATCTCAGTGGTCCTCCTTTGGATCGCCTCCAGTTTGTAAACCTTTCTTGGCTGGGAGGGCAGGAGTGGGTAGAAATTGCTCTAGAGGCAGTGTGAAAAATGCAGGATAGAGGAGAGTAACTACATCAGCCTATTGGTTATGCCCTTACTGACTGACCAGTATGCTGCAAGACTTCATTGTTGAAGACACACTGCTGACTCGTGTTCAACCTGCTACTCAATAGGACCCTCCAGATCTTTTCCTGCAGGGCTGTTCTCTGCTCATCCCATCTACAGCCTATACAGAGGCATGAGGCTGTTCCACCCCAGATGTAGGACTCAGGATTTGTCTTTGTAGAATTTAACAAGTTTCCCATCAGCCAACTCCTCCAGACTTTTGAGGTCTCTCTCAATGGCAGCCCTGCCCTTTAACTATCAGTCTCCCCCACCCCCCTCAGCTCAAGCCTGGAAGGCAGCCTTTTCAATCTTTCAGGTTGCTGATGGAGACATTAAACAGCAGTGGAACACCACTCATAACTGATTGCCAGCTAGATATTGAACTACTGCCCACTACCTTCCGAGCCCAATGGCCCATCCAGTTTTTCACCCACTCATCTTCACAGTTCAGTTATAAGAATTAGGAGATTGTATCAAATGTTTATCTTTACTTTAGCAGAGCAACATCTACCACTCTCCCTTGTCCACCCAACCAGTTGCCATTTCATCAGAGAAGGCAATCCAGGTCATCAGGCATTATTTGCCCTTCTTATATCTGTGTTGACTATTCCCAACCACCTTCTTATTCTTCATGTGCTTGGAAATGGCTGGACTTGCTCCACAGTATTCCCAGGACTAAAGTGAGGCCAAGCAGTGTGCAATTTCTCAATTTCTGGCTTTTCTTCTCAGTTCTTCTGCTATAGTAAACATAGCCTGTCTACCCAATAAGCATTTAGCTAGAAGCATTAAAAAAGAATGTTGAAACAATAAACAATTTTAATCTGTTCTTATGGCCTCAGAGAAGATCTAGGTGGATAAAGACAAATACTATCCTTAATTTTCCTGGTTCTAGTCATGTTGGGTACCAGTCAAAAAGGAAATAGACAATACATGATGTATCGTTTGACTTTGGGCAAGTTTGAGCTTGGCTGCTGTAAAGTCCAGACCATGGTTAGACAGGGGAAGAACACCAAAATGGTATGAAGATTCATTTGCTTATTTTCTCTTGTTCCTACAATCCCTTTAATCTCACTACTCCACTGTTTCTTCCAGACGTCTTGGCTGTGCCCTCTGCTATTTGTACCTGCCACTTGGTGGGGAAAAATACACAAAAGCAACTATTTGGTTTGTGTATCCAATTACTTCCCTACCCCCAAAAAAGCCCCACGACATTATAGTAAGGAGTGGGGACACATTTTGTCTACAACTGTTTACAAAGAATATTTGAAAATCACTTTTCTGAGAGCAGTTAAAGTACAGACCTCCAGGATAGAGGACTATCTTCTTTTAGTCAAATGTGAATGTTACATCTTCAATGTCTTACTCTATTGGCTCAGTCTTACCCTTAAGTCAGCCTAGGCCAGAAGAGATTTGTAACAGCAATATTAAGGCTGGAATGAATGCAATAGAAATGCAAAGACATGCTTGTAAAAGGAGCAGAAGAAATAACAGAACAAGGATTAAGAGTGACACGCAACAATAGCCAGGGCAAAATTAACAGTCATAAAACTGGTAAGCACTGAAGAACGCACTGCTCATATGAAGGTCATGTCAGGGATGAGTCACTAGCTGAAGGCCTGTACTCTGGTGCTATTTCTCTTCCTGTTATTCAAACAAGAGCAGAGTATGTAGCCAGAAGATGCCCAAAACAAGAAAATAAAAAAAAAAAGCAGAGACCTTGCCTAAGATTTCTGAAGGGTAAAACAAACAGACCTCTTAGATGAAAGGCTCTTCCACAATAATTGTTGAATATCATGGCTATAAAGACATATTTAAAAACCAGGTTATCCTTGTCAGTTAGAAGGAACCTGACTCAGTGGCCAGCATCCATCATCCTCCATGTCACACACAAGTAATCCCAATCAGACTACTTGGTCACAGGTATCTAGAATTTCATGAACGTGAAAGGAAAGAGTCACCTTACCCAGAAATAAAAATAACCTTGCCCTTCTCTGGTCTCACACAGAGTTTT
Organism: Gorsachius magnificus; assembly: GCA_034008185.1. Taxonomy (NCBI): domain Eukaryota; kingdom Metazoa; phylum Chordata; class Aves; order Pelecaniformes; family Ardeidae; genus Gorsachius; species Gorsachius magnificus. The sequence continues at coordinate 54,380,339 of CM067086.1, forward strand.
GTTACAACCCAACAGGCTTGTGTCCCTTTCCCCACCCTCACCCAGAAGACAATAAATGCTTAGAACGAAGGAAGTCAAGTATGCTATTGCAAGGACTATTACCGTGCACTGAGAAATCACTGGAATTCAGAAAAAGCAGAAAAGGATTCACAAATATCTCCAGTTGTTGCAGGAATTAGTCACTGCCAGTCATTTGTCACTATAAAAAGGTTACAAAAATTACAGAATTTTCATATTCTAACTCCAGAACTAGACAGAGCTACTACTCTCAGATTTAGTTACTATGATCATCTAATCTTTGGCTTCCATATCTTTAGAATGAGATATTTTGGACTTTGCTAAATGATGGTGCCCATATCTGTTTAATTTTCATTGCCCTAACACCACATTGAGTCAGAAAAGACCTAAACCATTCATTCTCGTGCTCCCTGCATACAGAGCCCAGGTCAGCTGGTGGTTCAATCCCTTGAGCCTCTCGTCACCACTCTGCTGCCAAAAGCAAACTTTCCTTTTGCTATTCTGGCTCAAGAAAGTGCTCAGTCGAAGCTCCCATTCTCCACACATGAGTTTAGCACAAATCTGTAAGATACTTACAGGAAGGAATCTTTGGATCCACTTTAAAATCCTCTACTAAGCCAAGTGCATTGAAAGTGTTGTAAAAGTCAAACCCCTTCCACTGTAATTCATGGTTTGTATTAACACTCGATAGGTGTGTGAATAAACCTAACACAAACAGCACACATCACCTTGTGGGAAAAATCACACAGGAGAACCCTAATAGCACATTTGGTTCTGTAATTTCTGTCCATGCAGAAAAAAACCACAGTCTCTCTTTTTACAAAAGAAGTTTACAGGGTCTGGCTTTTCCCAGTAAGAGGTACCATGCTTTTTAGAGTAAAACTAAAATAAAAACATGAATAGTTCATGCTCACAAAGGCCTAAAGAAACACATTCAGAGGCTATTGCTGACAGCTCCTGTGTGTAGTTGTCTGGAACTGTAGCGTATCTTAAAATTTCAGCTTTTGACAGTGCCATTTAGGTGCAGCTCACAAGAAAGAGATAGCAAGAGGAGCCATGTCCTTTTGTCACCTGATGGATCAGTGCATGGCACGGCAGAGACCTTCAGAAGTTCACTGACCAGGAATCAAATGTCATTACATTGCCCACCATCAGCTTTCACCATGACTTTTAGGACTCAGGAAAGGAGAAATACTTGCCCACCAAGCAGTGTTTCCTCTGCCTCAAGCAAACATTAGCTGTTGCATTTTGTAGCTGTCACAGCACTGTTTAATTTCATGCAATTGCAACATTTTGTGTTGATGGAAAATCTGCTACCAGGAATCTGGCAAAAAGATGCTAGAAGACGACAACAGTACATAATACTGACAAGAGCAAACAAAAACATCAGAATAAAGGTACATCTGGAAAGTTTTACAGAAATACATTGCCAGGTATTCTACAGTGTATACTACAAACACATCAACAGCCTTCAAAGTGCATATAAGCTTGTGTTAGAATATTTATACCCAGAACTTAATTTCAGCATGTATATATCCCACTGTCTATAAAAGCCACCTTGGGGATCTATGTTATCTTACTGGGGTTGTAGTTCACCAAATCTGAGAAGTTAGTAGAGTTTTATCCAAAAGATGCAAGACCCAGACATAACCAGTATGTATTGTATATATAAGCAGCTATAAGGCTCTTTTTACTGAAAATCCATGAGCTTTTCAAAATAAAAATAATAAACAAAATATAAACAGCCCAATCACCACAGCATCCCATCTGGAATCAAAGCAGCCTTTGTTTTGGCAGATTTTCACAGAAAACACAGGTTTTTGAGTTTGTGCAGGACTTGCTCCACGCTGCCATTTAAATGTATGAAAAACAGATTCTCCCATCAACGCTTCACCACCCGCAAGGCAGGCAGGCCACAAAGAATCATAGAGGTCACGACTTCCTCTCCTACTTCCCCTACCAAATTGCCAGATTCTGTGATACTCCCTCCTGTGCCGTGTTGCTTCCCCGTTATCCCTTCTCCTAGCAAAGGGCAGATCACACAGCTACCCTCATAATTTGGGGCACTAATAACGAGATCACACAGCTACCCTCATAATTTGGGGCACTAATAACCAGTGCTATTATCACAGCCATTCTCACAGATACAATTCTCATCAGTTATCTGAAATGGTTTATTGTTGCACTCCATCCACATGCACCAAATAGATCACGGTTCCTGTGTTTGCATTACATCGTTATTAGTAGAACTTAATGGACAAGCACAAAGCAGCTAAAAAACCAAACCGAGCAGCAATATTTTGCCTGAGGAGCTCAGGAAGAGAATAGCGTGCACTGGCAGTTTTCAACAAAACCCAGTGCAACTGGGGAGGTGCATGAAGATTAAAAGCCTCCTCAATCTCTTGTTGACAGTGAAGTAGTGTTGAACTACAACAGTTAATTTGGGGGTGTTCAATCCAAAGGATATTAGAAAAAGGACATTTGCTTAACTTGCTGTACAATGTCTTAACTTGTACACTTGCAGGGTTGGATACAGACAGCAGCATGCATCCTTTGCAAAGTTTTCTCGGGATACAGAGGAACTCATAAATCTCAGTGCTTCCAAAGAGCAAAAAAAAGAATCCAATTTTAACGGGGAGAAGCAGCAAGCTTCCTTCCTGAATGGAGGAGCTAAATTGAGGCACATCTGTAACACTGTTTACAGGAAAATTTCAATAACTGTGAGGATAGGTGCGTTAGCCAGCGCGGGTTGGTTTTGGGGTTTTTTTCATGGGTTTTTGGGGGTTGTTTTGGTTTGTCATTTTCCTGGCACTAAGTGGATATAAACAATCCCACTTAACGTCTACATAGGAAAGGAGGAAAAACATTTGACGCAAAACAGCAGAAAAGCACAATCTAAGCCATGACACCCTGCGGCACTCTGTGTCAGAACTAATCCCATGCACCAGCATGCAGTGGCACCCTCGGGAGAAGCTTGGTTAGACAGAGCTGTTTGGGAAGGAGGGAAGACATGCAATCGTAATGCTGTTTGTTTGTAAGTGTGATGAAAAGCCATAGAGTTACCACTCAGTAGCAGAGAGATGCCAGCCATTACCACGGGGATAAATCTACATAACATTAGACTGCCAGCTCCTTGTGAAGGTAATGACCCCTTCCTTGGAGGTGTGGTCAAACTGTAATTAACGCTGGAGAAGCAGGGACAAGAGTTGCAGTCACGGCAACATTACGCCCAATACTTCTGGATGCAAAGATAAAAATTGCTTCTCCCACATCTTGCAGATGGACATTCTCATCCCAGTATCATTGACTGTTACAGCATGAGCGAACCTATTAAAGGTATGGAAAAGCAGGGTCCCTTGCCTGCTCTGTTCATTCTAGTGTCATTTCCTTGGTCTCACCCAGTGCAGATTTGACTTCTGGTTACTCGTCTGAAGACAGCTTTACTGCTAAAAGATCACCACAGCATTCATTGCTCTCTGTGGCTTTCTGTACATGCTTGCAAAGGGATAGCTTGAGATCCACTCTGCTCCTTCCAAAGATGAATGCTTGCTCCTTTCATAGAACTGAAGAAGTCTGATTCTGACTCTGTACCTGTACGATGCCATGTATATAGGATCCAGTTTTCAAACAAAAGGGGTTTTCCTCTGGTAAGTAAGCTGCAAATATTTCTATCAGAATTGCCTTTTCTTCTCTGTTGATATTCTGTGCATCTGTAGTCAACCTTTGTCTCCTTAGAAAGCTTTCAGGATTAAACCAGAATGCATGCCAAGCAGCTAAAGCTCAGTGATGTAAAAAAACCTCACATGACGAAAATGCCAGATTAAATTATTTAGGAGAATCCAGACTTCAGTCCAGGGCAAGGAAAAGGAAATTAATCAGCATCCTACATAGTGAAAGTAACCCAAATCTCTACAGTCACTGATTTTAATCAGCAAGTCTTGGGAAAACACTGAGTTTGTAGGGGAAGGAGAGACACAGACTTAACTACAATAAAAGCTTCTTCTAGGAGCCTGACCAACATGCACATACACACAGACAGACCTTAAAGGCCGCTCTTCATCCGAGCGTAGCTTCTCTCACTTGCATGGTCAATAGTGCAAGTCACCTGTTTGCATGGGGACCCTTCCTCAGACACTAATCCTAGAAGTTGTAGGTCCCTGTCAGAAAGCCAAGGACTACTGCCCTCTTCCAAACTCAGGAATGCAAAGACAGCCACAGCTTTGCCAGTAGGGTGGGAAAGAGCAAAACATGTTTGGAAAATGTGAGCAATTAATCAGTAAAATCACAAGATAACATTTTTCTCCCCCAGAAAGTGCTAGCAACATTCCTAAACAACAACCAAGGCAACCAATTCTCCCCTTATTTTCACTCTTTACTCACTGCTTGTCTTGAATTAACCGACTCCAATATTCAGGCACATTCTCCCTCAGTTTCCCAGAGAAATGCTAACTGAGCAGAAAAGCTCCCATGTAACCCAGTTCAAAGTAATTAAAGCTTTCACAATCACAGGTTATAACTCTCAGCTGCAGCGTCTTGCAGCCCTCCAGACAATTGTCTTCTCCAAAACCAGAAAATGATGGGGGGAGGAAATGGGAAATTTCTCTCACTTGAGTTTGAGCTATTCCAGCTTTATGCAAAGATATTGAGGATTCCACATTTTATCTTCTTGATACTTAAATTTGAAGACAATATTGAGTGAAGTATTACAAATGGCCAAGTAACTGAGCTGCACGTGAAGCCTAGCTCAAGTGTTTGTTACCTCCCCCACATCCCTGAACCACTGATGGTTCCTCCTTTGCAGAGCTTTGCCTCTCTAAAGCTTTTGAGATGATTGCAGGCATTTGTTTCCCCTTTCAGCAAGGCTCCTTAGCAGAGTAGCTGCGGGCAACACCTGCCTTGGTCTCCTGAAAAGGCTGTAGAGCACTCCTCACCTGATCTTCCAGAAGCCTTCTGCATTCCTCAGGTGCAACTAAGTAGATCTGGCTACAGCTGGGGTTTATTACACTTCTATAAATGAGCCAGCAGAGTCCCTCGTATGCACACATAGAAGATGTCTTAAAATCAAAGCAGAGTTTTGCTGTGCTGCATTTGCAAAATTATGTTAAAGTTTATACTAAATCCATGTCAAACCAAAATGTAGAGATAGTCCTAAAATGTTTATTCAGGTACAGAAGGACTTAAAAAAAGAACTCAAGAAAAATGCAGAATGAAGATCTTTGAGATTTGAGTCCTGAGATTACACAAACTAGAACTGGTGGAAGGAAAGCAGGGACAGACTGGGGAAAACATTGGTGATAAGAGAGCATGACTCAACTAGAGGCAATAAAGCAAGAGAATGTACTGAGCAGCTATTATGACAGATTCAGAGAAAGGAAAGGAAAATGACAGAAAAGCAAAGCAGTTATTCTTGGGAAATAACTGCATGTGAGAGCATGGCCCTAGAACTATAAAGGAAGAACGAACAGAGTGGGGGCCAAGCGCTTCCCTGGTAGATACCACTGATCTCAATATAGATTACAGATAATACAAAGAGCTCCAAGTGTTTTCTTGAAACTTTTCTTTTCAGAATTAGTATTTTGTGGGAAACTAACAGAGTGGATGGTTCTTTTCTCTGCTCACCTATTTAAATGACAATATGTCCTTTGTGTGGAATTCTGCGACCGTGGTTGCATTTTCAGATTTCAGTTTAATTGCTTAAGTATTAGAGGAAAACCAGCCATGCCTATTATGAATGGTGTAAAATTAGTGCTCTGTGAATTATCTCAAATACATCATAAAAGTCAATGTAGTAGGAAAAAGGCTCTGCTCTGCTCTGCTCTTAGGGTATCATTCTGTTTCATGTAGAGATTCATCTGTAAGCTTGAAGAAACTTTGATCCAATTTAAATCTTTAAGCAGTATTTGTATTCTGCATTAATTCTCAGCCAAAGACTTCTGCTGAGGAAGACCAGAGTCTTCCAGAAACATAAACAGTGAATTTCTTCCCATGAAAAAGAAGCGTGTAAGACTGTAAATGAGATATTTGATCTTTTCTGATTTAAGTCCTCCAAAAAGCTGACTTGTTTAACTCTTGATTGTGTCTAACACTAGTAAAAAAAACAAGCCCCAAAATCTGGATCAGATCTGTATGTGTGCGTGCGCGCACACACACACACATTCTGACAGCTGTTGTGCAAACACGTGACTGCTTTATACAGGTACTGTGGCACAGCGATATTTTAGCTGGATCTGTGTTGTTTAACACCCATATTCAAGTATCAACAGTCTCATACTGGATGAAGCAGACAAACATTGCTTTTAAAATATAGTACAGGAGAAAATCCAGGAACATGATGTCATCAACAGAGGGCTTAGTCTGTTCTGTTCAGGGAGGGGCAGAAAACCAGAAGTTAGACTCATTCATACAGCAGAAGGAGCTTGGCTGTTCCCAGAGACGCATATTGCACTTCAGTCATTTGTACCTGCTCAGCAGTGAATTTGCAGTCAAGGTATGTGTTTCTGCTTCTATTTAATATGAAAAGTTCCCATTATTTAAATTCAGTATGATTTGTTGCTTCTTGGAAACCACTTCTTGAATTCTTAATATGTTTCTGGTTCAGTGGCAAAAAAGCTGATGTTATTAGTGTTCCAGGAATACAGAGGAGAAAAATAATTATTGCTAATGTGATTTTGTAACTTGTCAGGTTTTGCAGAGCTGTGGCATTTACAGAAAAACACTTTATTTCAAAGTGCATAACCTATCAAAGGCACAGGGCTTTCCACCTGCCACAGATACTGTCCAGTGTATGGGCTACTGGAGCGTAAGGATTTCTTGTACCTGGAAGAAATAGCGCCTCTAATCACACCATTCTTTCATCTCACAAAAAACCAGAAAGGGCAAGTAGCTAACTTTATTTTCAGCAGAGAAATTACCTACGAAATAGTAGGGAGAAACCAGAGCCAGTTCTTTTCTGTACATACTGATATTTTCTCTCTGTTTATTATTTCGATTGTAAACTTTGCGGGGCAGGAACTGTGGATGTGTGTGTACCTTACACCGCTAGCCTGGCTCATCTGCATTGACTGAATGCCAAAGACTAAACCTTTAAAGCTATTTCTTACGTTACAAAGAAGAAAAAGGTTTGAATCACCTTTATGCAACATTAGCAGTTTCTTTCTAACATCTGTATCCAAATAAAAAAATGCAGTAGGAGCATGATTTATAAGATCCTGATAAAACCAAAGAAAATCTTAGAACTGGGGTTTTAATTAGGATCATATAATGAAAAGACTAAAGGTTGAAGTATATGCTATACTTCCAGCTATTCATTTTCCATTACTCAGTATCCTAAGCAACAGTCTTAGCATAATAATGACAAAATATCCATAAAACCAAAAGAGTTCAAATAGTTTTTCCTTAGAATTTTTGCTTTAATACACTGTGTAATCTCACTGATGCTGTCTCCTAAGAGTATATTTAGTTAGCTAGGAAAAAACAATCTATTTTTACAGCAGAGTCTCTAAGATTGAAGTATCAGGATATTGAGTAATATCAGTCATATGGTTTTTATCTTGCTTGCTGCTCTCTGAGAACATTTATTCATCAAGAAAAAAAACGAAGAGAAGCATCTTCCCACTTCAGGATCATTCACAGACTTCCAGATATATTGTCTTGCTGTCAATGTGAATGGTGAAAACACAAAGAGAAGGGATAGATGTACCCACATTAATAAAGACTTTGGAATAGCCAGAGCAGACACCTCCAGGAAATCTTTGTTAGGTTTTCCACTGGGTCCCATACAAGTTAGAACAAGATTAACTGAGTTACTCAGAGTTACTTGAACATTTTGTACCAATAATCCAACACAAGTCCTGCCTTTCCTGCTGAGTTGGAGCTTCCTGAAATAAGGATCTCATCACTGCACCAAAACACAGCTTTAAAAAATCCTCATAGCTATGTAATATTTGAAGTCTTTTCTCAGACAGTAACCAAGAGCAATTTGGGAGAATTTTAGGACCCTATGAAAACCCTAAAATTCACTGCTTAAGAATAGTCAGTGCTTGATAGTCTTTTTTTCATGGAAAGAAGGGGGTAAAAGCTCTTAGAAACCCAAATACCACTGTTTTCAAGTCACAGTAGGAAAAAAAATCATATTGCAAGTCCAGAAAAACTCATCGGAGATTAGAGCTTGGCTTTCAAAACAAATTTGTTCCCAGTAACCAAGTCAACAACAAAAGTACACCTGAACTCATTAGCAATGCTAATCAATATAAAATTTAAAAAAAACCTCTGAGTTTAAATGTAATTTAGCTAGAAACTCCGCTTTTCTTTAGAAGTTATGCATAAACTGGCCTTGTTCTATTGTCACTCAAGATTTTTTAAAGCTCTCTACCCAGTACTCCATACATTTGAGTTTCCCCTACCTTATCTAAGGTTTATCTTCCTTCCTTCTTGCATTTAGCATACTTCACATTTTCCACACATCAAGCTGAAAAGTTATGCCTCTGGCTGGTTGATATGCAGCTGTGAACAAACATGCTGCTTTAAAGTGGAGACCAAAGCTTTCCTTAGCCAGTCCTCTATACCCGGAGTAACTCTGGGGGCATGGGAAGCTGCCAAGGAGTTTCTCTGTGGTGCAGGTTTTGGGGGCTGACTCACAAACCCTGTGGCTGGCAGGCAGACACTGTACCCTCAGCTGGGTGCCCCTCTCAGCAAGAATGCATGGCCAGGGATGGCGGGAGGAGAGGGCATCCCTGTAGCATGACAGCCCTGAGGGAGGTAGGAACAACCGCAATGGGAAAGCACGAAGGAGGAGAGCACCACAGCAGCACTTTAAATTTGGACTCTGCAGGCTGCTGTCTTCACACGGATGAAGCTGTACCTGCTAGCAGTCACCACAGTGCTGATAGATCACCTGCTTAGAAGTAATGCTAGCACACTGGGGCTGAGGGAGCCTGCCCATGGTCCAACAGCCCACTAAGGAGTTAAATATTGGAGAACAGGCACTAATGTGATACAGACCAGAAAACCACGAAGCGTGCTATCTTCAGTCTGATGATAAGCAAGTCCAAAGCATACAGGCATTGTGGCAAAGCTGCTACATCAAACTTCAACAAAATGCTTCAGGACTCTTGACATTTTGTGAAGGGGTGGATTTGTCTTAGTTTTGCTGCCATGCTGTATTTACCTCCCCTACATGTCAGCCCCTCAGTTCAGCAAGGTTGGGCTGGTTTTTGTGATGCCTGCAAACAAATCTGATTATCCAGGTTTGCAGATCCACTAGTGCCTTGTACACTAAGGTACGCCAGTGTAGCGACAGTGCTGCAAGCTAAGGCAGGCTTCAGACTATGGCTAATTTGCAGAGAATGGAGCTGTCAAAATGCAGAAATCCATTTCTCCCGCTCACATTATCTGAGATTACAGGTAAACTCTATAGAAAAAAGAGTGAACTATAGCTAGAGGTCCAGGTCTTTTTGATGTTAACGGGATTTATACATGCGTGCTCAGAGGCAGAAGTGGCCATAGCTGGTTTTCCTCCTGCAGTGGTCCTGCTTTGGCAGAAGGGAGTACGCTGCACCCCTGTGTCTCTGGAGGTGCTCTGTCCCTTTTCAACAGCTCTATGGTTTCCTATTAGCTGTTTGACTGCCTGAAAGGATGGTGCTCTGAAGTTTCATGGGGTAAAAAAGACAAGCAGCAGGTTCCCCTCCAGAAGGGTGATGTGAGCCCTTGGCCTGCACACGTGGAGCAAATCAATAACCCAAGCTTCTTTCCCGGTGTGAAGGGTAAACTGCCTGCAGATAGTGAGCAGGCCAGTAAACTGGACAGAAACTGGAAGCCTGTCTCTATGCTTGCATGGCTGTTGCACATTGACTAACACAAAGCCTCCAGTCATCAGACACTATGGCAATATCTGCAGAGCTGTGCTCCAGGTCCTACCTGCTAGACCAGGGCAAACAGCACATCAAGCAAACAACCAGATGAAGGGACATAAAAAGTGATAGAATTAACCACACAGCCTAGATCCTCAGCTGGATTGAATGCTCCCAGCGCCACCCACGTCAACAGAGTAATGACAGTTTATAGCAGATGAGCTCTTGCAGATCTATTAGCAGGGATGAGTGATTTTCTCACCAGTATTTTGCTTACCAAACATAATAGGGTAGCCGCATTCTTTTTCTGGCTTCTTTTTCCAGAGGGAAAGGTCCGTGAAAGGCTTGTTTTCTTGGCTGTGAAATCAGGAGACATGAAAGAAATCTATGCAGTGTGCATCCCTTAACTATCACAACAGGTAAACTTTGCTGTGGGACACAAAATACTCTCCAAGTCAAGTTTTAGCCCTTGTAACTGTGCAGCTTGAGCTCAGAGCTGAACATCAGGCAATGAATCCTACAACCAGCCCAGTGTCATCAGGTTATTTATTATAATGGTCTCCTCTCAACCTGTGATATCTGAGCTCAGGGATGGATTTCCTATTTCTTTAGACTGAGTCATCTAAATCAAACCCTCCAGACAATGTGTTTGTACTCTGGAGAGCCCTCCCACATGCTCCTCATGCAGGTTCCCGCTTTACCTGCTCCAGGCCAGCTCACAGATGGCTCTTCTTGGCATCACCCAGAAGGTTTTGCTGTTCCTGGTCCTTCCAGTGCTGAGCACTTGAAACACACAAACCACTTTCTCCCAGACTAAACAGTAAAGCAGCATGCAAATGGTTTGTGGCACTAAAGGTGACCAAGAAATATTTGCTTTGTGGAAATTCTTTCTCCTCTCTCTCTATACACACATAGACATATAGAGAGACACACATATATATACACCTATTTAGACAAACACAGATAGATATTTATTAGCATCTTGTCAGAGAAGTAAAACACAGGTTCCTATGCATAATTGCATTATCCAGGCAGCCCTGTCCATTACTAGGGGAAAATCCTACAAGGACCCTCCACCGCTTCCTTCCTGGTTCCCACACTTCTATCTGGTACAAAAAAATCAACAATTATTTTCATCAGACATTTCTGATGCGTCCATCTTTTAGGATCAAGATCATTGCATTTGTTTGTTTCTTCTCCTTTGCTTGGGCAAGGATCTTTTTTTTTTTTCTAGTTAATGCCAAAATTTCCAAGTCATGAGGATCTGGGACTACCCCTCATGGGCAAACAAACAAGTGAAAGCAGTTATCTTCTCACAAGTCTTAATTTGTGTAGAGATTTGCAGTAAGTAACAAAGTGAAGTAATGAAAAAGATGGACTAACCATTTACAAGAACAAGGGCACAGATTTAAAACTTAAGATCTTTCAAAATAGCTCTTGTCTGGTTTTTTCCTGGTGAGTTGTGGTTTAATCCCAGCTGGCAGCAAAGCCCCACACAGACCCTCGCTCATTCCCCCCTGGATGGGAGCTGGGATGGGGGAATCAGAAGGGTAAAAGTGAGAAAACTCATGGGTTAAGATAAAGACAGGTAAAGCAAAATCCACAAGTGCAAGCAAAGCAAACCATGGAGTTCATTCACTGCTTCCCATGGGCAGGCAGGTGCTCAGCCATCCCCAGGACAGCAGGGCTCCATCACGCGTAATGGTGACTTGGGAAGACAAACATCACTCTGAATGTCCCCCCCTTCCCTCTTCTTCCCCCAGCTTTATATGCTGAGCATGACGTCATATGGTCTGGAATATCCCTTTGGGCAGTTGGGGTCAGCTGTCCCAGCTGTGTCCCCTCCCAACTTCTTGTGCCCCCCCCAGCCTCCTCACTGGTGGGGTGGGGTGAGGAGCAGAAAAGGCCTTGGCTCTGTGTCAGCACTGCTCAGCAGCAACAAAACCATCTCTGTATTACTAGCACTGTTTCCAGCACAAATCCAAACCATAGCCCCATACCAGGTAGTGTGAAGATGATTTACTATATCCCAGCCAAAACCAGCAGAGTTGCAAGTTCATTTTCAAAGCAATACTGTTCTAACCTGGTAAAACTAGCCATAATGAATCAGACATGAATGCAATTCATGAATGGCTGGGATATTGTTCACAGAAGATTTTAATTTATAACATAAGTATTTTTTTTTAAAAAAAGCTTGTACAGGCATGTTGCACAAGACAGCTGTATGATCTCACTTTCTACTTACAATGTACCACTGAGAAACTGGGGGGGGGGGTGGGGTGGGGGGTGTGTGTCATTAAAAGAGTCACCTTATAGCCAAGAAATTCCAGCCAGCTGGCTCAGCAACAGGGACATTTTCCAGAAGCAGAAGGAAAGAGAAGTAACAAAGTGGAGTCAGTTTTGTGTAGGTGTTTCCTGCAGCGTTATGGAAACGTTAGTCTTTTTTGGAAATACAGGGTGGCAGCAATTTGTTTTCTTCCACAGTAGACATAGTCTACAAGTTGGTATTCGAATCGTGATTAGAGCTCATAACTATACAGTATGAGACATCTGGAATTTCATCCTGCTACACTTAGCATCATGTATCACTATAGATAAGTTTATATACAAGTAATTTTCCCTGCACATTTGTGTCATTTTTTAAAGGGTTAAATAGAACATATTAATAAGGTTTCACTTAGGATAAATTAGTTCTGATTAAATAAGTTTTAAAAATTGAAGAAAGATTTGATTTTAAATACCAGAATCAAACAAATTTAAATCTGGTACTGTTTTGAAGCTAGGTAAAATAAGAATCCAAACTTTTAAACTATCTAGGTTTTATAAGATTTTAAATTAAAATCCCAGATAAAACTCTTATAACTTTGATATATACCTGACTCAGGCAGGAACCCTTACCCACTATTTGTTTTGGCACCCTTTTCCCTCTTGGGAAATTAAAACCTTCTTTTTTCCTTCTTTCCATCCTTCCTTGTTTCCCAGCAGCAGCCTTTCTCCTCCTTCATCCTGCCTTTCTTCCCAGCAGCAGCATTTCTCCTCTGTTTTCCTTAGCAGCATTATGTTCTCTTCCAGAATTTGCATCCACCCATTTCCTCTTCACTTGTTCCTGCCCTGACACCCTGCCACGAGCAGATCTGCCTGCTGCAGAAAACTGTTGCGTGCAATACCACATAGCACTTCGTGTTCTGCAGCGTTTGCAAAAGTGATGGCACACAAGTTCAAAGGTGACACGATTAACATAAATTAGAACTTTTTTCAAAATTAACAAAGCTGGTCAGAGGCAAAATGTCTGTTTCACAGAAAAATCACTAAGGGCAGAAGAAAGAAGTGAAATACCCATCTGGAATTACAGAATCTTGGCATTTTTAATGAAGCCAAGGAACAAAAACACAGGAGAAATCTGCCTGGGAATAGGTAGCACAGATTAAGGGTTTTGAATGAGGCTTCCTCCTTCTTAAGCAAGTGCCTTGGGGATAAAGTATAGTGAGTTGACTCTTTCATTGTCTCATTTTTGGAGCTGCTCCACTTTGTAAAGATAATAAACTGGTCAGTTGGCCAGACAGAACAAGAGTGAATCTGGGTCTCCTGCGAAGCTGTCAGCAGTCGGGATGGCTGCTCCTTCCTTTAAGATCAGATCATCTTTAAAATATTATCTGTTAAATTCCCCAAATATCTTTTGAAAAATCTTTCGTGAAAAATCTTTCCTTTAAAATCAGTGTCTCCAGAAACTTTCTGTTTTCATAGTTATTTTAATAGGAAAAGAAAATTCCCCTCCTCCAACATTCAGTAAAATATCTCCTCCATAGCTATAGTAATCGGCGAGTGTGAGGTACTGGCAAATGTGATCCATTAACTGTTATCACTGTGTAGACAGGGAAAGGTCTCCGATCCTATGTCAGGATGCAGAGCCACCCCATGACAACCCAACACCATGTGACTGCTCAGTCTATGAAGGATCTTTGGATTTTGTTGGCTTTGGGTACAATAGTTCTTTGAAGGAGCTGTGGCATATACTAAGGGAATCTGTCTCTCTAACTAAAGTCTCACCATGGTTTTTTTGTCGGCTCTGAAATTCTGGAAAGAACAGGTAGACATGTCTTCTTGGTGAACACCCGTGCTCAAAACCCATGTATACAGACTGAAAAAAAATGGTCTGCACCAGATTCCAGTGAGGCTCTGACACCTGCAGTTGCTAACAAAGGGATGACAAAACATTAACACAGTTTCATTTCAGAACACCGGCAAAGCATGAAAAGGCAAAAATAACATTGTAATGCAAACACTGACTGTTGTAAATTAGTGTTGTAAATCACACTGCTTCTCAGCTGGAGAAGTGTGCTGGACCATCCAGACCTCTCAGTGTCGAAAGCCACATGCATGTTTGTACAACTTAGTTAATCACCAAATTCCTATCAGCATGTATTTGAATGTTTAGTTCTTCCAAAAGAAATATGGTAGAGCCCCACTTAGGAATTTGTGTCATTAGAGTTCCCCTGAGGTTTCAGCAGGAAAGCAGACTACATCTGAATGTATATGCAATTTTATCTGCTGTGACTATCCAGGTAATTACAATCCAGTCTGAAGTTCACCATAATTACTCACACACACACACCCCACACCACCCCCCTTTTCCACTACGTGCATCTGGTTTCAAGCTTTCCTCTGCAGAGTACAGACTGTGGTGGTATCTGAAAACTGACCTCTTTCCAGTTGCAAATGCTTCATGTACTGGCTAAATCAGGAGCAGAGAAATGAAAATAATACGAAATGACTGTCCAAGCTGCTCAAGCAACAGTGTAGCAGGACATGTCTGACCTAGGAAGGGCAAGGCAAAATGGTTTTCTGAAGTTTATCATTTAAGAAGTGAAGCACGTTGCAGACTAGACTTCTCCTTGAGAAGGGAACTCACCAGTGATTGCACTGCTGTGCTTTGTTTTTCTTAAAAGAGTATGAAATTTTAAAAACCAAACCAAACCAAAAAACCCTCCACCGATTCTTTTAGTAAAAACAACCTACTATTTAGACATTGAGTATCATGTCATGCTTGTATTACCTTCCATGACACAAATCAGTGATGCTGGGGATCATTCACGGGGATAGTATGTGAGAAAAGCCAGGCTTTTCAGGAGGTTGAAATTTGAGTTCATAGTTTAATGTAGCTTTTGAGATAGGCCTCTGTTGTCAGAGGTTCTAAATTAAACTGAGACAACTGTCTTAAGAAGCCCATGTGGTAGAAGTGCTAATCTGAACAACCTGGATAAATACCACCTCCTCTGAGTTCTACGTGCTTGAAATTAAAGCTGTAACTTCAATTGAACTTTATATGGTTAATCGTACTTTCTAGCCTATTCTGTTTTCAGAACCCAACGTGCTGTTTGAAAACTGCACCATTACATGGTGAAGCCATCCGTGTATCCCTGTGGTGGAAGGCATTAAGAGAACACAAGGCATTATTACCAATTTACAGAGAGGACGGACTCTGCCTGCAATGCCCCCTGCACTAAGGACTGCTCTGCTTGCACAGAGCCGTCAGCTTGTGGCTCAGCAATAGAAAAAGAAGCAGTGACTGAAACTTTCCCAGCTGTTGTTGGGGGTGACTCTTTGCAGTTGCAAATACGTTTTGCAAACACAATATGACAGTTTAGAACATCTTTTATGTTTTTGCAAAATGCAACAGAGACTTAATCAACTTCAGAGTAAAATAATCAGCTACCTGTATGATAAGAAATGAGGAAAGCAGCAGCAGTCAAAGAAATAGCTGTTAGACTTTGGGAAAGCAACCAGTCAGCCACACATCTTTGCTATTGGAGACACTTGGGCTTTCCTCAAAGGCTGTACTTGTGAAAGCCAGTGGTGAAAATGTGCAGGAAATGCCACATTATTGCAAATGCCCTTGACAACAGTGGAAACGATGGCGACTGGAGGCACTGGAGATGGAAAATCTCTGCCTTTTTTAATAAATGACTGTTACAGTGCTCTCAAGGTGCTAGAAGCAAAGTGCTTTCAGGGCACAGAGCCAGTTCATCCAAAAGGCAAATCTCTCCATTAAGTATTTAATGCACAAAGGGAGCAATATTGGCAAATAATATTTGGTCATTAGACTTTCATCTTTTGCCTAGTCATGAGGTCTTAGAGCTGCTACCCAGGGAAGAGAACAGTATTTCAATTGCTAAGAGAAAGGAGTGGCTAAACTGAGCTGAAGAGGTCTGGTAGGAGTAATGCAACACACAGCAAAGCCTTTGCGGGCATCCATGTGCATGTCAGTGAGGGAGTCTTAAGTAGATTTTTGGGCACTGCGGAACAGCTCTTTGGTGCCTCCACTACTGCAAGGAGAACACAAGAGCATCAGTTACTACGTCTTCCTGGGGAACAGAAGTGCTTCAGGGCTTACAGTTTTTTCCTCTTATTATTCTATCTCTGTTGCTCTATTAATATTGTCCAGTGCTTTCTTCAGCATATTCCCATTCTTCTCTGTAATGAAGTTATCAAGCAATTTATGTCATTCACACGCTTCATCAGTGCTCTCCTATCTTTCATACTGAGGTCAGCCCTGTAACTATATAATTAGTTGAACCCCAAGACCAGTTCTGAGAACCTACCCTAGGAAGAGTTCCTCCAGCCCACCTCTCAAAAACTGTCATCAGCCAGTTGAAAATTCACGTATTTCTTTTCCAGCTTCGCTGTTTTCAGCATGGTACTTGCAGCAGTTCTGATCTATCTGGGTTTCAGAAAAGGTTGTTTTCTAAAGCAGGAAATTCTTACTTTAACAAAGAAATACACTCTGACTGCACAAACTACTCTTGATAAAATGACTAGCAGTTTATTTCTTTACCACTGGATACAGGTTACCTTAGCTATGCACTGGGCTCGAGGTATTGATAGACACATTGTACTGTTTGATACCATCAGACCTGCCATTTCACATCACATCAGACGCCTGCAATGGATATTAACTGCGCCTCACGACACTCGTTCATTAAGCTCTTTGAATTTTGCAGTGGTGATGGGGTACAGCAATCCCTTGTCATACAACAGAGAATTCCTGCGGTGCCTGCAGTGCTTAGGGGAGGGGATACAACCTCCTTTCACCCTACTCCTACCTGGTAAATCTACATGTCACATCATAAAACTCAGAAGTTTATAGTCTCTCATTTGTCCTTGTACTTCGGTTAAACTGTGGTCATTCAGCTCTGTCGACAGACACCACGAGTGCTGCAGGGGGGTTAAAGAAGATGCACGATTTCAGCCCTGGGACAAGGCTCAGGCTTTCCCAGCAGTTGCTGCCACCCAACAGTGAGCCCCATGTGGTTCCGGGTGCCAAGCATGTTACTCTCACTCCAGCCAGCGCTTCTGCTCCTTCTCTCCCCGTACAAATGTGCAGCTAAGCTCACTCCCATCCATCACTTTTTGCAAGACAGTGCAACAGGGGAGATATTATCATGCTAGGCAGTGAGCCAGCTAGGCACAGGAATAAATTATGTTAATAGATGATAATTTTCTCAGCAACAGATCTAATGCTGAGTACAAATTCTGCAAAGATGAAAAGTGTGAGCAAAACATTATCTGATCATTGCCCCTGTGGGCAGGAGGCCTTTCAGCTAATGATAGAAACCACTGAGCTTTGTGAGTCTAAGCAAAGGACACCAAGCTTTGAGTTTATTTCACCCATACTACAAACCAAGTCTATTGTCCTCCTTTACTTTTTTCTACCTAGCAATAATCAGGGCCCCAGACAGCACTGTCTCCATCAGGCACATTTCCCTTCCCCTCCACCTGTGCGACTTGCAAATTTGCCCCTGACCTACACCTACCATCTTCATCTCTCCATTTTTTTCAGCATCTCCTCCATCTGGGCCTTTCAGAAAGGGAGCCACTCAGCATGAAAGCTGGGCTGAGTGGGAATCTTAAACCAGTGCATTCTGGGGGGTGTCCTACCCTGACATTATTTAAAATGCCTGCCTAGTGAAGTAGCAGCAGTCCTGCTCATGTTATTGCTGTAAGTTAGTGCTTGCCTCCAAAGGCACCAAAGAACTTGAGAAAAGGAAGGGAAAAGCTTGATGCCACTTGCAAAGTTTGACCCTCTACCCCTTCCTTTATCAAGAATGAAATACAACTTTGGACCAAATATGAAGATCAAGTAAACAAAACGCAAAAGAAGTCAGACATGGCAGCAGATGTACCCTAAGCTCAATGATATGTTCAGAGCTTTCTGAAGGCAGATGTTGTCAACAAAGCCCAAGATACCAGTGTGTAAAACAAGGCTGACCCAATATCATATACACGCCAAAACACAGAGCACTGATAAGACACAGTGTCAGAAGCATGATAAGCACATGTATAGAAATGATAGGGCTCATCCAATCGCCAAAAAAAGCAGATGTAGTCTGTGAGTTTCCTAGCCCAAACCTGAACCCTAGATATGGGCTGTGTCTTGGACCATGATGACCAATCATGGTTCCCATGAAAAAGTTCTCAAGGAATAACTCCTTTGGATGACTGTTCTTCACTTCTGCAGTGCTTTCACAGTCCTGTTCCTACTGCAGCTCCTAGATTTCTCTCTCTCCTGACCATAACCCTAACCTAAATGCTAGTTGTTGGCTGAGCTTTGGACAATGACCATTGATGATTAACCTTACCTGTTCTCTTATGGGGAATGCCAAAAACAACAGAACAAAATACCCTGCCAGCCTTGCAGAGCAAGATTGTGTTTGGTTTTCTCCTGTTTGAATATTTTCCTTCTCAGTTGTCAAAACATTTTGAGCAAACACACTGCAATATGCACAGAAAAAGCACAGATTCAGCTTTAGTGTGTCGTGTGAGAGTAACGTGCCCTGCTGTAAGAGAATCAGAAAGTTACCAACTTGGTTCAGGGAGACACAAAGCTACTCAGGACTCTCGACATCAGCTTGTGGAGCAGAGAGGCAGTAAGTCTAAGGGGGCAGGAGTGGGGGGTCCATGAAGATTAAGCTCCTGGAGAATTAAGGAAGAATAAACAGATGAGAACAGCAGCAAATAATTTGGTATTCACAAGGAGAAAGGGAAGGAGTTGTGAGATTGACATTATACACCTTGCAATTGGTATTTTCCAAAGATGGAAGAATCAGGTTCATGTCCCTGCTTCAACAATTATTTAAGTATTTGTACTGATTTGAAATATTTTCATAAAGAGAAATAATCTCAATCAACACTATTCAATAAGCTTGTGGCCTTCTAGTATACAGGCATGTGGATGACCTGAGTTCCAATTTTGTTCCAAGTTAAACAGAATGGAGACTTGGAAATAGGTCTTTCATCTGTCCAATGACTACAAAGAGAGGAAGAAATTGGCTTACACTTGATTAACACTTAGATTTAAGAGCATCATATACTTCATTCCTTCATAGACATATACCAGGATGAGAAAGCTGGGGATGGAGAAAAAAAAAACCTCAGTAAATAAGAACAGCTTAAACATTCTCAGACATGTTTGAGCAGCAGAAATTGAAGTGTGTACTGGGTGGGGGAGAAAGGCAGTGATCATCCCTGTTTTCAGAGTAGTTTGATAGTTTTTGAACTCATATTTTTTCTCTGCTCATGAACTACAAGGGTAAAAGTTGCTGAACAAGTACAGGAAGTTCTGCTCCGTTTACTAATCCATCATGTACAAAAGGAAAGGTCAAAGCTGCACAGTATTAACATAAAAGAAATGTCCAGGAAAACAAAACGTTAAACCAGTTAGTCAGGTCTAAATTTAACTTAGGGAATTGTTGCTGTGAGCACATTGCTATGTATAGGCCTTGTATGTATCGAATTTTCAATTCTTGATGGCCCCACAGTTATGGACCTCATTTACTTTTATTGCCAAACACTTCCAAATATTAGCAGAAGGTTTACTGAGAAAAAAAAAAACAAAACAACTGAGGGATTTAAACTCATATTTCATTCCTTTGTCCAAACTGCACCTTGCTACGATATGCCTCAAAACAACAGAACAATAGTCAAGGGATTTGTCATGTTCTACTATTTATTTGCTTGTACCCTTTCCTTTTTAATTTAATGAACCTTTGATGCAGCCTTTCTCTGCAAGAGGAATGTTCTCACCCAGTGTATCACCAATGGCAGTGTTTTTCTGGGGTACTTTCTGAAATCCAGGATCTATGAAAGTTTTCCATACCAGAGGAATTACACAGCTCCAAAGAACAGCTAAGTGAGCTAACACATGCCACAAAACTGCAACTAAATCTATACGGCACTTTGTTTTAAGAAGTGCCCAATACTTATCCCCAAGCTCACCATCTAGCCCTTGCTCACCACTGACTGGGAGTAGCCTCATAACAGCCCATATGATAAATTTTCACAGGAAAAAAAGATTTCTGAGAGACTGAACCCACTCACATTTGTAAATTACTCTCAGTAAAATTACTGTTAGTGACCAATACAATAATACATGACTTTATAAATATTACAATAGGAATAATAGATGATCAGAGCTGTAGGGCATTACATTTTTTACTAAATGTGTGTTTTCCCTCCTCCATGCTTCAGAGAAAGAAGAGGAAATATTTCTTCAAGGGAAGTGGTTAATTTAAAGTTATTTCTTGCTGAATATTTCTAGCTTATGTTGCCTTTGAGATAGTTATGAAAGGCTGAAGTATGGACGGGGTTTAAGTCAACTTTGAGGAATATAGAGACCTCAGGAACTAGGAAGGTGTTATGAACATGCAGACTTTTAAAAGGTCAGAAAGTCAGCAAAAATTAATATAGAGAGGCAGGTTTGGTTTTCCCTCATTATTTTACCCGCAGATAATTCCTTTTGTCGGAATAAACACAAAACAGTAAAACCAAAACCCTTTTCCTCTAGCTCATCTGCTTTAGCTGTTGCCAAGGTAGCACAGAGCTTTACACAGCATTCCTATTCTCCCAAAAGACAAGAAGCAGGAATTTTCCTTAAAAACAGCACTAAGCCAAGGTCTAATAGATTTAGCACTACATCAGACTCTTATTCATTTCAAAAATGGACCCAAGCATCCTTTATTCTATTTTTCAAATACATAAAAATCAGAAACTTATATTTTAACCATTTCTTCTGGAAGAAATCAGCAGCTTCTCTTTTTGAGCTCTTAAAACCTGGGCTGTTTTACCAGACTAATTCCCAGGAGAGTCTTTTCATTATCTTCCTTTGCTATAAATCTGTATTTCATTTTATAGCTATAATGCTGTATTTTATGGTCTCTATAATGCTCTATTAATCCCAAAGATTTGCTAGGTTCACAGTGGAGTTACACCACCCCCCCCCACACCTCCATTCTTAGCACTAACATCAAATGGGCAAAGTTGCCCCTGCAGTGTCTGGGGTGCTTCAGAAACTTCAAGGCATCTTGCTGGGCTCCAGAACACCACACCTCCCAGAGGTCCTGTATCATATACTAGCCCCATGCAGACATCCTAGACATCCTTCACTTTCCAAAACAACCATATTCAAGTACCTGAATTGTCTCCCAAACAGCTGGCTGCTTCTCTGTCTCAGAGAAGTTTTTATCACCTCCTCTCTACACACTGAACACAGGATTCTCAGGATTTCTGTTGAAAGGAGAGGCAAAACTCCCCATTGCCATGCCAAACCAAGTTGTCAATGAAAGCAGATGTCTATTTTAATTTCCTGTGCATCCCTTCTGCTCCACTGACTTAATGTCTCTGCTTAAGTCTTCCTATTGTGTGCGTCTCCCTCTGGGCCTTTCTTTCTTTTCTAGACATCTAAAGATATAACTGAAGCAACATAAAGATTAGAAAGGTAAATGGAGCAGTACAAACATGGCTCCAACAGCCCAGTGTGTCAGCATAGATGCAGAAGACTAACTCGGCACATTTCAGTTGCCAGCGTTGGCCTCTCAAATCCTGGCTGTGCAGGCTCTGCTCTCCTGGCACTCAGGCTACCTTCTGCTTGCTGCTGAAAAACCCCACATAATACAAAACAGCTTTTCTCCAGTTCCATCTGTGATTTGGAAGAGCCATTTTTTTGTCCCAACATCTGAAAAAAAAAAAAATTACTTTAGCAAAAGCCAGTTCCCACAGAGCTTTCAACAAAACACCCATCACTTCCCAAGGGAGCTTGGTGAGCAAGGGCACCCTGGTGAGCTAGGAAACCCCAGTGAGCTAGGGCACTCACTGATGACATCCAGTTTTTGCTTGTTGGCCTTAATCCAACTGGAAGTTTCAGCCTTTAACACAAGAAGCACAAATTAAGGAATTTAAGGTAATGCAGGTTGGAAGGGACCTTGGAAGGTCTCTAATCCAGCCTCTTGCTCAAAGATGGGTCAGCTGTGAAACCAGATCATGCCACTCTGGGCTTTATCCAGCTAGGTCTTTAAAAATTCCAAGGTTGTCAAGGTTGAAATGGAATGATTTAATGGCTGGATAAACTTGAAGATCCTGTTGTTTTGATCCTGGAACAGCCTCTAATGTTAAAAATAATTTTCTTGGTTCAAATTAACCGCAACCCCCCTTCCCCAGCACCCTGTGCTGCTGCAGGGGGAGAAGGTAGAGAAATCTGGAGTGAAGTTGAGCCCGGGAAGAAGTGGGGGGAGGAAGGGGAAGGTGTTCTAGGATTTAGGTTTTATTTCTCATTTCCCTACACTGATTTGATTGTTAATAAATTAAATTATTTTCCCCACATTTAGTCTTTTTGCCCTTGACGGTAATTGCTGAGTGATCTCCCTGTCCTTATCTCGACCCAGGAGCCTTTCATTATATTTTCTCCCCCTTGTCCAGCTGAAGAGGGGGAGTGATTGAGCGGCTTTGGTGGGCATCTGGTGTCCAGCCAGGGTCAACCCACCACATTTACAAAGGATGCATTTGTTATTTTGGAGAGAGAGAGGATGTGTCTGAACATTCCTAAAATGCTCTGCTTTTACTGACCCCATACTTTAATTTTTAATTTCCAATCTTTGTATAATGAATTTCTAATGGGCTTTAGCACATTCAGGGTTGCAGATCTGGGGACATGGTTTGTGGCAATGTTAGCTTAAACATTTCCTGGTCTTCATTCACCCTTCACTGTTCTTCTGCACCCTGTGGCTGCCCTCGCAATTATACTGTTCAGTTCCGTGAGGCTTCATGTTGAACACGAATGAGGAATTTGATTGGGACAAAAATAACCTTGCAAAAGAAAAGGTTATTTTAATGGAAATCAGCTCCTTAATTTGTCAGAAAATTAAGGCAATAAAGAAAAGATATAGAGTTATTACCTCTCAAAATTTGAATTTTTAGAGACCCTTTGGCATGTAAACTTGAAGCACACCGTGGAATGACAGCCATTGTTATGCAGTTACCATTAAGGGCATTTACATCAATTATGTTAGGAAAAATGGGGAAAAAAGTTGCTTTGTTAAAGTAGTTATTTCAATAGCTCTGACCTTTTTTCCCCCTGCACTTGCATTCCTTAGCTCACAGCTCTTGATCCTTAACAGGCTTTTTGTCCCACTTCACCATATCCTGTTTCTTTTCTTTCAAGAGCATCCATAGGTCCCAGCATGTATAGCTGGGTTGTACAACATTCCAAGGTTGACCACAGCCCTGGATTCTGGGTGTTATCCTTGGCTTGATGACAATCTCACTCCTGTCTTTGGGCATGCTCTCCCCAGTCCAGTACACACAGGGCAGTCCTTGATCAGCAGGACATCCCACCAGGTTACCAGGCAATACCAAGGAGCATTAGTGACACGGAGCATAAGTAGCTCCCTGTAAGACCCCAAGCTGTTCTGACCCATAGAATATTTACAGTACAGCACCTGGTTTTCAGATTGTGCTCTTCTCAAACTGACTCACTGCAGCCTGACTGCAGGCAGGTCCTGGTTTACATGATCATAGAATCATAGAATGATAGAATGTTTTGGGTTGGAAGGGACCTTTAGAGGTCATCTTGTCCAACCCCCCTGCAATGGGCAGGGACACCTTTAACTAGATCAGGTTGCTCATCAAAGACGGTGATGGCCAATGTCTTTGCCAAACTGCCAACCCACCCACTGCAGACCTATTAAAACCAAGTTCCCTTGCAAAGATTCAACCACTTACCTCTTATGCGACCTGCTTGCAGAAAGAGATTATAACACAAACACAGAAACACACAGGTGATTCCCATGAAAAGTTGAGAAAGCCTCACTGCTTGCAAACACTGATCCTTATTCCTGCAGCTTTCTCAGTGCAAAATAAAGCTGCAAACTAAATGTCTCCTGTGATGGTCATAACATATGGGAAAAAATATGGTGTTGTGTGAGGAGGAAACACCACTAAATTCAACCGAATTTACAGGAGAGGGTGTAAAATGTTGCGGGACATGCCACAGGACTAGCAGCTTAACAAGGAACAACATGAGACTCACAAGGTTCACCTGTCCTTTAGGAGACTATGGCTATCAATACACAGAGATAAGAAAAGAAAATAACCATCAACCTCAGCATTAAAAAATACTTGCTGCAGCTTGGTTCGAGTAAAAGAAGACTGGTAAATGTTCTCTTCAGTTAACCTGCTGGCTTTATCCCTTCTGTTTCACCCACTTAAAACTGGTCCACGCAGTCCCTAGCCATTTAGTCTGTGAAATTCTCCTCAACCACGCAGGGTGTCTACAAGAAAGCAACCCAGAGAATTATAAGCCTTTTCAAAGCCATGCTCTTTAGAACAGTAGGAAAAGCAGAGCCAGTTTTGCTTATTGTGTCTTTTGCAGCAATGAGCTAGATGTAGCAATCTCACATCATCTTTTTCTCTGCGCAGATATGGTTTCCATCACAACTGAAAACGTTACACAGCTTTACAACATCATGGCCACCCAGGAGCTCACAGTTGGTCCAGCAGTTTTCCACAATAATTCAGTAGTGCATCAGCTGAATCAACATAAATGTATTAATTTTGATATGTGGAAATGGCTACAGGATTTTCAGCCCGGATTCCTCTGGTTTATATTTATTCTGGGAGCAATAGAAAATTCCTTTGTCCTCATAGTCCTGTGTTTCCACAAGAGCCGCTGCACAGTAGCTGAAATTTACCTAGCAAACATGGCACTTGCTGACCTAATGTTAGTCTGCGCGTTGCCTTTCTGGGCCATTAATATTTCTAATGAGTTTCAATGGCCCTTTGGCCTGTTCCTCTGTAAAGCTGTCAACATAATGAGTCACATGAACTTGTATTCTAGCATTTATTTCCTGACACTAGTGAGCATCGACCGCTACCTGGCCTTGGTGAAAACCATGTCTCTTGGACGGATGCGACGAACTGTCTGTGCCAAATGGAATAGCTTTGTAGTCTGGACATGTGCTTTGCTCATATGTTCTCCTACAATGGCGTTCCGAAATTTACAGTATTATAAAGAATACAACATCACAGCCTGTGCTCTTCTTTATCCAGCCAGCTACTGGGAGCCTGCAAACAACTGCTTGCTGAATATTGTGGGCTTTGTGATCCCACTCTGTATAATTACCTATTGCAGTGTGCAAATCATCAAAGCCTTACGAAGTAGTGAGCTACAAAAACTGAAGTTAGTCCAGACAGAAAGGAAAGCCACCATGCTGGTCCTTGCTGTGCTTTTGCTGTTCATCATTTGCTGGCTTCCATTCCAGATCAGCACGTTCATCGACACAATCTGTTACTTCGCACCCACTTTCAAATGCCTGGAAGATATCAATGACATAGTGACCCAGGTAGCTGCATACTCTGCCTTTAGCAACAGCTGCCTGAACCCAGTCCTGTATGTAATTGTCGGGAAGCACTTCCAGAAGAAGGCTGTGGAATTCTGCAAGGATTTGTTTCCAAAGAGGTGCAGAAAATCACAGTCTGTGCAGATGGAAAACTCCCTGGACACTTTAAGAACTTCTATTTCAAGTGAATGCCCGAGGAAAAAGTCTGTTTTCCCATTACCACGATAGCGCAATTTGTTCATTACAGGAAAAAAGCCTTCTAACATATCAGTCTCCGCTAATTTCCATCTGCTACTGGTACAGAGAATAAACATGTAGTAGTATTCATCATCTGTGGGAAACCAGCGGTTTGATCTTAATGGAAGCTCCACACAGAGACCTGCTTCTAATGCTATTGGACATTTTTTCATGATTGAATCCTGCTTGTAGCATGCTTACTTTTTCATGGATGAATAATATTAGATGCATGTGTCTTTTGAAATGTTTGCATTTCTAAGGTGTACATACAGGTACATACAGTTCTCTGAATAGAGCCCCAGTATAGAAGCTATTGTCAAGATTGTGTAACTACTTATGGTACCCATACAGTTTGCTAGACTAGATTTTTGATAGGAGGGGCTCATTTTTGAGTAGGTTCTGGTAACGGAATCCTGTAGGACTATTATTCAAATGGATTTTTAGATGTGGACACCTTCTGGGCTTTTACTTTTTCTGTTCAGTCATCCAAAACTATTTTGATTATTTGATTGACAAGCTGTGCCTTTTTGCAACTGCTCTGCCACTGCTAGTTACAGGTTTATGTCAGCTTGTATATATGGAAAATAGCCCAAAAAAAGTAAAGCAGTAGTGGAAGGAAGGCTGCAGCCAGATGCATGAGCTGAATTTTCTTTGTAGCAGGTGATTCTTTATCCCTTCTGCATCAGGGTAAAAGCATTCATTTACTCCTTTTGAATGAGTGAATGTTATTTACATTCATACCTACACTTCACTCAGAGACTTAGTTTTTAACATTCACAAAGCATAATTTATATTTTTAATGTTATTTAATGGAAACATAAAAGCCCAGCGCAACTGGTATAATCTCACAAGTAGAAGAATCTGAAAATATGAAGGAGGGCATCACTTAACCACCTTAGAAATCTAACTGTAGTTAATAGGAGTCTTGAAAGTTCAGAGTATTCAAGAATGGCCTTTTCAGACTCTAATAATACCCACATTTTATTGGTAGAGTTAATCTGAGTGATTTTAGTACAAGATAGCTTTTCCCAATGGGACTGGATTTATGATCTAAATTGAGTTTACAGAGAAGATAAACTCGCGGTGCACTGAATTGTCAGTATGCACTTTGCCTCTAGGAACCTTGATCAAAAACTGAGTTGGAGATGATATAAAAATCTTCTGAAACTAACAGAGCCTTTATTATTTTCAAAGCACTTCAGGTTGTAGCCTTAAAACCAAGGGAAATGGAGTTTGGTGACAGAAGTAGACTCAAATTGCTACTGTGTGGTCTTTATTCATCAGAGCTTGAATGAAGCATTAAAGTTCAATTTAAGATGTGAAATTTGTATTAAACCTTCAAGTAAATCAACCCAAAAATGCTCTAGAAGTGTGCAGGTGCACTATAAAAACTCTGAGATTTGTAGATGACTTATAGACAATTTCCATAGGTTTTTCTTTAGTAATCCAGTACCATTCTATGTCATAAATACTTCTATTTTTCATTCTTTAAATTGTCCAAGACACCTGTGGTGAAACACTGCAAGGCTTTCCGTTATCTCCAGTGTTATCAATACTGCCTCATTCACAAGCATGATGTTCACGCAACTGTTAAATAAAAGGAACTCCATACAGAGGTTATTGAGGCAATGGAAGAGATTTTTGAGTATTTGGTACTGAGAAGTAAAATACAAAAATGTTATTATATTAATATGACATTAATTTAAATCATATAAATATATAGACACATTATTTTGGTACGCAGTAAGCACGTATGACAGTAAATAAACTACTTTAAGAAATCAGATTTGCTGGCATTTTCTTCTCTAGCCCCAACCCTGTTACTCGGGAATGACTTGTCAGAAGTGCAACTGCCACAGGTACTTTCTTTCACTTCCCGTTGTATCACAGGAAAGTGAGCTGAAGCCACAGAATTTTAATTATTTTCAAAGCTTTGGGTCAGCTTGCTTTTCAGGGCCCATTTCTGAGTGGTGCTGACCACCTTCAGTCGCTTTGGAAGCTAAAATCTGAATTAAGCGGGCTAAGGATGCTGAAACCTTTTCAGTAGCTTTTCTCTTCCCACTGGTGGCTCAAGGTCCC
Organism: Gorsachius magnificus; assembly: GCA_034008185.1. Classification (NCBI taxonomy): domain Eukaryota; kingdom Metazoa; phylum Chordata; class Aves; order Pelecaniformes; family Ardeidae; genus Gorsachius; species Gorsachius magnificus. Next base: position 54,408,186 of record CM067086.1, read on the forward strand.
ATGAAACAGCAGATATAACTTTTCTTTGTGAGGACCTGGGGTAGACAAGAGCCTGTAGGTGCTGTTTGCAGGATGGACCCTCCGCCTAAAGCCTCACTCCTCTCAAAGCATGCAGACACCAGCAGCAGCGGAAAGCCCCTGCAGCAGCCGCTGCAGACCGCAGAACGCACAGTGGCAGCTCACAGACTGTTAAATTCACCTTCTTGCCCACTTTCCAGCGCTATCACACATCGTGCAATATCCACACGTACCATTTAAGCAGGCAACAAGAAACCCCAAGAAATAAAGTGCAATGTCCAAACTTACCTACTGGCAGTTTACAGTCTCACTCAGACACTTGGCTCTGACCTGATCTCACAGAAACAAAGCAAAATATGAGAAGCGTCCTTGGTAAAATGGGGGCAGAATTTGCCCTGAAGATCTCAGAGCTGGAAAAGTCAAACTGTGATCACATCACCTTTTCATTCCTCTTTACCCTGTCCCCCTCCCGCAGCTGCTCCCATCTTCCCTTTTACCAGAGGCTGCCACATCTTTTACTGAGACATTGGCCACGCAAATGGCTGACTCCACATGCAGTCCGACGGAGGTGGCCGGGCACCATTGCCAGAGGAATAACAAGGATCTCAACAGCCATTTGGTATTTCTGGCCTGAAGTAGGTGCAGGCAGGAATAATTCTCATCTTTTCACTCTGTTTTTTTCAGGCTGGTTATTGGTTTCACCTGAAATGCAAAATTAACAATTATTGTTGTGGACAGGACAAGGTTGCTGTTTCTTAGGCAGGGTTTCTGTGGAGAAGTCAGGAACTCGGTTCAGTTCTCACCAAAACCCCAAGTAGTTCTTTACCCATTGGATCATCCCTTCCTTCCTTTTTTTTATTAACACATTGTGGGTTTCCAGCCTATACTGGCTCCTTCCATATTTTGCTGCTTCAGACTCTGTAAACTGTACTTAGTAGGGCTTGATTATTATTGCACTCTGATGCTACCAGGATCATTTATTAGGAATTGTAAATCACTGCACCAGAGTTTAAGATCTCCTTAGTGCCTAAGCTCTCCACTGTCTATAGCTTTCGTAAAAGAATCCAATCAAGCTGAACAAAGAATTTTCCATTACAACGGTCACATCAAAACACTTTTCCTCTGTTCCAGAATAGGTGAACAGTTATAGCAGACAACTATGTTGATTTGCAAACTGTTTCCATAAAGAAAATCAAACTGTTAAATCATACTGTCCCAAAAAGACAATTTTTTCAGATCAGTAAAGGCTCCAGTTATGTTAAGAGGAAGTTTTAATGGCTGAACTGTTGGACCAAGAGCCAGAACTCTGGAAACCTTATGGATTTCTGCCATTTGTCTACCACTTAATGTGTGTAATAATTGAGCAAACAGTCTTACCTCTCAACATACTTGTTTAATCTTTCTGATCAGACAGGCCCAGTTAGCATTTGTAAATTCCTATGCAGCTCTAGAGAATGTGTACTTTTTGCAGGAAAGTCGACACAGACAGGGTGACTGAAGATCAGATAAGCTTAAAACATAAACTAATGTGCTGTGAGTATCCTGAGTTGGAGGCAGCAATAGACAAATATGTTTTAATTATGTATACACAGCAAAACCTTTTAACTGTTGACTCTAATACAAATATTTTTAACTTTATCCTTCACATTCCTTTAATTTGTGGTCCATTGTGCAAACTGTAAAATGTTACCAAATCATTATATGCTCTCTACAGGTTGAAATGAAGACTCAAATGGCAAAGAAACAATAAATTAAATCTCCTTTTTTGTATAAAGTTGCAGCTTCTTATCTGGACTTGTTCTAGGTTGTGTAAGAGCTGGAGCTGCAGCAGTGCTTATTCATGTCACTATTTCCACCAAATGTATAGACTCTCAATTTTGAATCTCTCTTCACTGCTGACAAAAGTTCTAAAGATGGCAGTGAAAACCCACAGAAAATAAGGAACTAGATTTACAAAGAGGAGTTGGATTTGCAAACCAATATTTTGATCCAATTTTGGAGTGATGAGTTTTGTAAGACTGTTATTTATAATATAAATTTTAGATTCAGCTGCAGTTTTCTATTCAGAGTAAATGTGGATGTTGGCAGCTCCTAGATATTCATGGCCAAGCAAGGACTAATTCCAGACTTCTTGCTATTGCTCAAATCTTCTTCTTTATGGAAAAAATAACTTAAACACACAAATTCACTAGCGTAAGCAAAGAGGAAGTTTTGGAAAGTCTGTGACGAAGATCTCCTGTTGTATTGCACTTACCTTAACAGGTCAGTGTGGGATGTGTTGTTTAGAGATTGATCTGTAGGTTATTAGAATTCCTTAGGTAACATGTAATTCAAAAAATGTTGTGTTTCAGGTCTTCACCAAAACAAATGTTTTGATCCAGATATTTAAAAAATAGTAATTTTGACAGAAGTGAAACATGTAGCTTCATTTGAGACGTAGTTCTGTTTTGTTTATTTAATAAAAGAAGTAAATGTTTAAATAAGATGCTGTATAATAAAATAATTTTACCAGTGTTTGCATAACTCTAACTTAGTATCTTTTTAATGACTAAAAAGTTGGGATAGAAGTATTTATCATGATGCTAGGGAAGTTCATAATAAGATATCCCCATGCAGTCTTGCATGGCTTTTCATTTTAACTCACTTACCAAACAAGAATGGACACAGTCAAATAGGAATTCAGAGAGATGGGGCAGGTGTTGGGTAGGTAGCCAATGGGAAGAATGTTTTCATATAAGAAAATAACATTCCAGTCCCTTGATAATTTCTCATTATTTTTTAAAAAGAAGTTGAAAAGGCCCATTGTTTACACAGATATACTTAAGAGATTTGTATTTAAAATCTGAGATGCATCAGATGATTTTTTAAAAATATTATTCTAATCAGAGGAGGATCAGAATGAAAAAGATAAAAATAATTGGTAAACAAGCAGTTTCAGGCTACAAGGTCTCAGCAGGTAATCACATACAAAGATTATTTATGGGTGAGAAATAAGCCTGAGAAAATACAGCAGTCATCATGCACTACTGAGAAGTAACCTTTGCAGAAACTCATGCCCTAGACACCTAAAGTGGGTGCAAAGGACATTGGTTTTCAAGAATGGTGGAAAGGTTGACCCTGGGTTTAGTGGGTCCAAGTTTCAGCAGCCCGCCCCATATACCTGTTCTGCTTTAAGCCCGGCTCCTTGGCATGGGCCTCCCCCAGGCTGTCAGAGGAAAGAGCTCCTACCATAAAAAAAAAACCCTAGTTCAAAGTTTGTCTTTGTGTGATTGGCCCTGAGAAGGCAGTTCAGAGCTGTCCATGAAATTGTTATTGTTAGGGACATAGTTAATCGTACAGAGGAATCTCTAATTGCCTAGGACCTGTACTTGAGAGCTTTATTGAGTCGTCACAGGAGAAGTCACAGCATATGGCTTGTATGATTTCACAATGAGAACAAAATATTTCACATGCCCTGAAAATTACTACAGCTGACATTTGGACAAGTAAGAAAAAAAAATAAATCCTGGGGATTTCTTCCAAAATGTAACATCACACACATCATACATGGCCAACAGAACACTCAGACAGCACTCCAGCACTCAGTATGCCTCAGGATGCATCTTTGAATTCTCTCAGTAACCGCTGTACTGCTATTTACCAAATTTGAAACTTTACCTGCATTACCAGGAAGGACAAGAAGTAGGTATGTCTATCTGTTTTAAATTTCTTACCTTTATTAAAATAATTTCACATGCTTTTTCTATAAAAAGAATTATTTTGTGCTCTCAGTTCTGGTCTGTGCAGGCTAGTAAGAGTTTCCCTTTCTTTATCACCATGAAACTAACTCTGAAGATCAGGATTAGTTCTCTCCAGTTGTGTAAAGCCATGAGATTCATTTTATGAAATTTCTTTATAGCTGAACATGCTCGGCTGATTGCAGAATTTTCTCTTTCAAAGTGATCTTTACTTTTAAGATTGTTTCCAAAGCTCAACTTGTATTTATGTAGTGTTTCCAGATGATCCTAACAGAGTAATATGTATTAATAGTAATAACAGCAATAGATTCACTGTACATGGAAATTAATCAGAAATTAGTTCAAAGTAGGAAAAATATGTCATTATTTGTATAAAAGATGACTGGAATGTGTTAAGTACATAAACTGAAAACCATTCACGTGGCTAATTGTCCATTAGCGCTAAATACTTAAAAATACTTACAGAAGAAAGTTGTCCTTCAAGAAGAAATTAAATTAAGTAACTGAAAATGAATTGCATTTTCTGTCAAGGAGACATCTGGAGTTCTACATTTATAAAAGGCTTGTGGCTTGTGATAGTCCTCTGACATTGGCTAGTAGACTCTGAAGAAATTTTCCTGATAACAAACTCTACAGAAACTTCATGTATGATTGCTAGATGAACAAGAAGTCAGATTTAGCTGTGGCTGAAATCTTAGTTGCAATGGAAAGTAAATGTTCCTGAAGTTTTTGGGTTAGCCCATCATGAATGAATTCGTGGCTCCAGCCGACAGATCTCATACAAAGTGTGCAAAGTGACTGGCGTCAAATGATAATACGAAATCATCAGAAAATGGGCAAACAAGGAAAAGAAGCATTTATTTTTCCTCTATATTTAGTAAAAGTAATAATTCTGCTCACAAAATGAAATCTTTAACAAAAGGATATCTTTTACATTCTTGTTGTTGACATATGATACAGATTTTCTTCCATTACTCAACCTTAGCCAGCTTCCTGCTATAAAAAGGTTAGATTCCTGCTGCCTCACTAACAACCTCTTACTGTCTTGCAAGTAGTCTCTTTGATGCTAATCATCCATTTATTTGCTATATATATCTTCTCTGCAGTTTTAGATCCTCCCAAGTTATGTTAGTTTGCATGAGCCTGCCAGCGAGCTAGCTAACATTCAGATGAGGGAAGATGTTCAAAGCCATTAAGCTGTGTTAACTTGAGTTGTAGCCCAGTTCCCTGACAAGACTGCCAGCTTGAGCGAGTTTATGAACTCAGATAAAACTTTGCTGCTCACTTAATTCTGCAGTGATGAAAAATGGTCTGTGCACTAAGTACCAACTTGCATGGTGTGGGATATTAGTACTTAGCTAATTGCTAGAGGTGTCACAGAGATAAGTGTTGCAAGCTGCTCAGCCCCAGACATCGCTAAGGCTGTACATATATGTAAAAGAGATGAACGATGGCCCTAAAGGCTCTCTTCAGAAACTCCACACTTAGCTATCTCCTCCATGTAAAAAATATAGAAACTGAAAGAACAGTTAACTAACAGAAAGTTAACATTCAGGATGACTGATTGCAAAATACTCATTTTTTTAATGTGGTTTTTTTATGACTGACGTGCTCCACTTGAATACGAAATCACAAAATGTTAGATTAGATGTCGCCACAGGCTCAGTAATGTCTTGCCTACTGTAACGATTCTAAAACTGAATGCCTATAAAAAACAAGATCCAGGCACTATGGGCCTGCATGACTGCATCAGGAGAATAGTCACCACAGGAGGCAGCTCTGGCAACCCAGTGGAATTTCACGGCGGAATAACGTTTTACCCGTGTTCTCATTCCTGCACAATCTCACACGGAGTTACCAGAAAGAAATAAAGGTATTACCAATGCTATAAAAACCTAAACACTTTGGAGGCTGGGGCTGCCTCTCTCCAGCTGAACTCAGGTGAAATTTTTGAACTGGAGAAGAGTGTTGTGAATTTGGAGCTGCAGAAGCCTCCCCTCCAGGCAAGATTTTGAGCATAACATTTTAGAGGAGTCAATGTTTTATTATTAGAAGTGCTGACATTTGAGGGCAATAAGCTGTCTAGTCTAACGGTACCTAAAGTTCAGGGTGGGAGGAACTGAGAGGGAACAAAGGAATGCAAAGATAAGCAAACAAGTGATGCACACAGAGAGGGAATAGCATTCCCAGTTCTGGGCAAAAGGGCATCATCCTGCTGAAGTATACATAGCACGGAAAATAAGAGTAAGAGAAAGGGCAGGGAAGGATGCAAAGTTTTGTGTCACCAGCACGACTCCTGCTACTCTCAGGGAGCTGGAACTCAGCTCTCTCTGTTCGTGTCATCAGTCTATCAGAACTACTTACATTGAATTGGCACTTCCCTTCCTCTGTGCCCCTTTAAATGGTGGCAGCAAAGAGAGGAAATTTTGTAGGATGTAGAAGTTCCATCCTCGCCAATACTGGGAGCATTTCTCACCCTTGCACATACAAAGCATGGATTGATCTGGCCTATATAAAACAGTGAGCACTAATAAGGAATTTCCAGCAGTTAAATGCTTGTTAGACCACTGGTAGGAGACAACTTTCAGAATTTTATACTTCTTTTTTGCAGTCCCTTTCTCTTATTTCAAAGACGTCTCCTGGCCACTTCAGAATTTTTAAAAAATGGCTGAAACACCTCTACTGAATGTTTCCTCCTCAAACCAGAGTGAAAACGAGAGCAACTCAACTATTTGCCCAGAGTTGCATGACTGGTGGAACATCGTGTACTATATAGTACCCAAGTACATTGACACCATCTGCGTTATTGGAATGCTTGGAAATTTATTTGTACTCTTCACTTATTCACTGCACAAGAGCCCCCTGAAGATAGCTGAAATCTACCTCATGAACCTAGCCATTGCTGATCTGATCTTCCTCATGTGCCTCCCTTTCTGGGCAGAGAACATCAGGAATAAATTTAACTGGCCCTATGGCAGTTTCATTTGTCGTAGCACCAGCGCAGCCATCAGCCTAAACATGTACACCAGCATCTACTTGCTAGTGGCAGTCAGCATGGATCGCTATCTGACTTTTGTTCATACCTTGAACCACAGAGGGATACGGAGCAAAACTATGGCCAAAGGGATCTGTTTGCTCACCTGGTTCTTCGGCATCCTTCTCAGCGTCCCAACCTTTACATTTCGGACTGTGAAACACTTTTCCCTGTGGAACATTTCAGCATGCAGTTTAGACTTCCCCACCCCATCGTGGCAAACAGCTGACAGGCTGCTATTCCACATAGTGGGGTTTGCCTTGCCATCTACCGCGATCATCTTCCTTAATTTCTCTACCATTCGCTCCCTACGAAAACAAGCAAGAGAACAAAGAGCACTCGGAACAAAGAGTCCCAAGGAGCACAAAAGCACAAAGGCTACCAGGTTGATCTTCACAGTGATACTGATGTTTCTCTTGTGCTGGACTCCTTACCATTTTTTTGTATTCCTTGATATATTATACCAGACAGAAGTGATCACAGGCTGCTTGTGGGATGAACTGCTCAACTTCGGTCAGCAGTTTGGTTACACTCTGGCTATCACCAACAGTTGCATTAACCCCGTGATTTATGTCTTTGTTGGGAAATACTTCAGGAAAAAGGCTTTAGAAGTTTTTTCACAGATTTGTCCCTGGGGATTTCCTTTGAGCTGGGTGTCGTTCAAAGAAAAGTCTTCATATTTCAACATGTTTCCAGTCAGGAGTAGCTTAACCTAATGGTTATTTGTTCCATCTTCATTTTGATATTACAACTTATTTCAAATGGCATTAAAAATTAATATGCATTGCACTGATCAGACATTCACAGACTAAGCTAATTATTTATTAAAGCAAATCACTTGACTGCTTATTTGTCCTCAGGTTTGCTTTTCTTTTTCTTTGTTATCCATCCAAATGCATAACCTGTGATACCAGGATTTTATACCGAATGATCCAACCTGTCTTATCACCTATCAGTGACTTGAAAGAAAAACTCTTTGACAAGATATCAGAAGTCTGGTTTCTTTATAGAAAGCCATAAGCTGGCTGAACATTTTACTGCATTGTATTTGTGATAACAACTACTATGCCAACAATACCAGTATACATAAAATTATAATGTGTATTACAGAGCTTAATCTTCAGCTGAGAGCTGCATTTGAGTGATTATAGCATAGCTCCAGTTATTTTTAACAATATTTTACATGGTTTGCACTTTCACGGTAGCAGATGGAAAATCTGAATAATTTTTTGTGCATTTCAAATATATACAGGGTATAAATTGTACAAGACAATGAACCACAAAAAGTGTACATAACCTGTAAAAAAAAAATCAAAGCAACCCAGTGTCCTCCTCAAAATCTGACTTTCTTTTCTTTGATCCAGTAAAATGTTACACCATTATTCATCAAGTACGTAAACATTTTTTTTTTACTTTTCTATATATGAAAATATCAGTAATGGCCATTGATACTGTATTATTTTGGAATATCTTTCATCTAAGGCAAAGCCTTAGACACATTTATATTTTTACAAATCAAAATGAATAAACTGCATAACATCCCATTTTACATCATTGTCTTCTTATATTTATTTTGTATTTTGTCTCTTTCCTTGTTCCTTTGGGGATAACCAAATATGTAGTTCTGTGATTAAAAATCCTTGCTGCTACCAGAATATGAACTCTAGTAGTAGTAGTAGCAGCAGTAGTAACAGCGACATAACAATAACACACCACACAGAAGAGAAGAAGAAGGAAACTTCTTTTCCATCACAGCCACAATTGCAGAATAGACTTAAGACAGCTGAGATATTTATTCCTATAACTATGGAAGTATGTGTATGTACAGACATAGAAGAAGAAGACAGGAGATATAGTGCAGCCTGTTCAGCCAGCAAGATACTGAGTGCAGAAAGAGGCATGCAAGCACATCATTTGTGTAAGAGTTTATTTAATTAGTTATTATAAAGCCTATTCAGCCTTGTACTCACTGTAACAGTGCTGCATTTTCTGCACCTCTTTTTAGTGTCGCCATTATGAATATGGAGTTAATCTCTTATTTAATTATAGAAATCTGCCCGTTCAACTTCATTGCAATAAGGTTATTGTTCATTTTTAATGATTCCCCCAAACTTTTTGAATCTGAACAGTGGAAGCCATTTGAAGAGTTAAAAGTCTGTCTTCCCGCAATGATGGTTTAAGAATTAAGGGTGGATTAAGGGATCAGGGAGGAAGAATCTCCCATTAGTTTCACTCCTTCTGTGACAAGTTTTTTTTAAACAAATGTCAGGTTAGACATTAGCAGTCACAATGGCATGTGAAGGCTGATGAGTCGTCTCAGATCAAAAACTTAATTCCAGTCTATGGTAAACTGTTGCACACTCCATTTATTTAATACATCCCCAGCTGAATCCTTAATTCAAAAAACTTCCAACCAGAGATATTTTCTGGGAAAAAAAAAAAAAAAAGCTGAAATAATGAAAAAAGTGTATAAACAGAAGTGCCATTTGCCCGCTATTCATGGGAACCTTAAAAGGGAAAAACATCTTGTCTTGTGTGACTAACGCTGGTCCACGTTATGTAATGTACACAACTAAAGGGAAAAACACTTCCTGAGCACTGTGGCATATTTAGGGTATGAGCTAATAGGTTGAAAATCAGTCTGAAATCTGAAATCGATGGAAAGCCTCCCCTTTACTTCAACGGGCAAGTGACACGGGCTTTCATGAAAGTGCTGCTTCCTTTTTACCTGTGCACAACTGTCAGGAAAAGCATCTGTAGTTTAAATACTGCTTTAAACCCCTTAACAGAGTCTTGCAAATCAGTTGATTTACTCTCCAACACAAATGTACATAAACGAAAGTATTTTTTATCCATGAAGTAAAAATCGATGAGCTTCTCTAATTACTGATTGTGTGAGCTGTATTAATATAGAAAAATAGGAAGAGTAAATGCAATTTACTCCACAGCAAATACAAAGTTCTATATTTAATCACAAATAATCCACTGCACAGGTACAAGGTGCAGAGTGAGAGACTAACAGCAGTTCAGCAGAAAAGGATCCATAGGTTAAAAGTTGACCATGACCCAGGAGTGCCATGATAATGAACTTAAATTGTAGCAAGGGAGGCTCAGGATAAGCATTAATAAAACCCTTCTCCTGGGAAAGCCAGAGACAGGCTGCCTTGGAGAGAACCCAGCACGGCGGCAATGGCAGCCTCTGAGACCACTGTAGACAACCGTCGTGGGGGACAGCGTGAGCATAGTCAGTTCTGCCCCAGCACGGGGGAGGGTGGGTAGGGGTTTAATGGTGTGCATCCCTCCACTGACTCTTTCTCTTGCGGTCAATAACTAAAGTTTCCTCGTTTGCACTTTCAGGGCTCTTCACCTTTCGATCAATACTGAAATGTCAGCTCTGATAGCCAGTGAATCATTGCAGCCAGAATCCACTGCCCATGGGTTGTTCTTTTGAATAAGCACCCTTTTTACCTTCGCTCATGTTACTTCTCACACTCCCAATAAACATTGTTAAGTCTTAATCATTAAAAAACTTCTGTGCTGCAATACCAGTCTTTTATAGCCAAGATCCCAGCACCCTAAGAGCTTGTAAGTATAATTTAAGTGGTTCTCCTCATCCATCCACATCGAATTAGTATATTTTATATTTTAATCGTAATTTCTCTGGGGCAAGGACTACCTTTTTGTTTTCTGCCCAAGCTGTGCTTAATGCCCAGCTTAGTCTTAGTTTACAATATGGCCCTGCTAACACTAGTGCAATAAAGTGACATTTGGGATTCACTGAAACGTATCTCAAGGAACAATACAGCCTGGACTTACATTTGCAGTATCAGAACATTTTCGCAAGCTATTGCAATTTTACAAACTTTAACTGTAAAAATAGACAGTTCTGCCTTTAACAACAACAAAAAAAACCCCAAAACCCCCCAAAAAGCCAAACCAAAACAAGGTGATCCATTTCTAAAACTGAAGCTAGAAGAAAATACATTGGTCACTAAAAATAAAGACAAGACAGAAGCATTTTCAGAGCTCTATGGCCACATGGGCTTCTAGCCTGCCAGGAGTCACCTTCCCAGGGAGAGCTGTTTGTCATCCCTGTGAAAATCGTACCAAATCAAGTAAAAGCATTGACTCTTAGAAGGAAGAAAGAAGTCTTCACGCAGTACAGATGTGCTGGAGCTTTCAGCAGCCAGATCCCATTCTCAGAGAGATGCTTAAACCCTCCACAGTTGCCTGTGACAGGGTCTCACAAGAGGCCTGGTCACAGAGCCACAGGATGCGGGTGGCTGTGGGACAAGGCGGGCGGTGGATGTCAAGGAGGCTGCTTGCTGATGGTCCTAGTCAGCTTGTTGGTGCACTCCCAGCAGCAGGAGGGGAACAAGTGACAAAAGCTCTGCCAGGATGCAGGACCAGAATCAGACTGGGGAAACGGGGCTGTGGCTGGAGATTAATGGCAAACAGAGAAATAACTGACTGCAGACTGGAGGAAAAGACTGAGGGGAGAGAAGAAAGCAACTACGAGTGTTTCTGTCAGCACCTTTCCAATGCAGGAGTGTGTGGAGGAGCAGGGAAGTCACATTGACCAAAAGAAAGCATCGAGGGAGGAGAAAGGGACTGGCTGTACCAAAAGGAACTAGGAAAGAGCTGGGACCTGCTGGGCAAGGGGGCCAGAGCAAAGCATGAAAAAGGAAAGATGAGGCAGACGCTTCAGGATGGGACTTGGGATATTTTGTTCTCTTACCAAAAAAAAAAAAAAAAAAAACCAAAAAACAAAAAACAAAAAACAAACCAAAAAAACCCCCCAAACCTGTCAAAATTAGAAACATTAAAAGAAAATTGAGTTTACCAAATGAAACATTCAAGGGCCAGGAAGCGTTTGACCTAAGACTGTCCCTGGAATCTCAGTGTGGCCTCATTCAGTGTATGAGTTATAACACAGTTATATGACTAAGCTTTGAATTTCCAACATTGCAACTTAACCACTTGTGATTTAGCTTTGTGTCACTCTGCCTTATGTGGGAGAGAAACACATTTACATAAACCAGCCAGTACCCTCAAGTAACTAAATCATCCATCCTGCATATTAAATAAAAATGGTATTGATAATACACATCCTGCCTTGAATTTTACAGAAAGAAATCTTTGAAACAACTCAGAAATATTTGCTGCAGTGAGAATATATAGAGACAAATGAGTCTGATAATCATATATTATAACTGAAAATATTAGAATTCTAAAATAAGAGGAAGAATATTGTCATCAGCACAAATGTAGGATGGAACATCCCCTTTCCTTGTAGCACAGTGGGATGCCTGGCAAACAGTAGATGCCACCCTTGGTCACTGGACAGGAGGGGTCAAAACAACTTCATCACAGAAGAGTAAGGCAGGGCTTTGGGTCCATCAGGAGGGCAGGAGGAGAGCAGAACCGAGGATTCAAAAAATCCTACTCTGTCAGCTCAGGGCACATAAATAATAGCTGGAAACACAAATCCCCTGGGCTGGACCATGCAAGAACAGTTTTTTGGTTTTCTTTTTTCTAAGGGAATTCAAAGCTTGAAGGCAAAACAAGCCCATCTGAAGAGAATGCCAGTTTAGTTACTCTGGTGTTTTAGCTGGTTTTTTCTGCAAGTTTTCAGTAGTCGCTGTTCATTGCCAAGCCTGTTACTTCACACATGACAGAGCAAAATCCTGAGTATCTTTCCCAGCCTACTGGGCTAGATGAGGGAACTGCCCCCTCTTTCCCAGCCCCAAACAATAGAGAGCCCTTGCAACTAGTATGTTTCTCCCTGGTGGAGGATGGCCATGGACCCATTTAGCCACAGGCGTCATGCCCTACTTTAATTCTCCAGAACACACTGCATTGCAAATACCCATCACCCTGACCAAGGGAAAATGTTAGCAAAGCTCTGCTCCAAAGGAGTGAACACTTTCGTCCTTCTTTTGAGTCCTTTTCGTCCTTTTTTGTTGCTATTGCAAAAAAGGGAGAGTCTTCCTGGGTGAGTTCACTTTGCAGATGCTCACAAAGAACCAGGATTTGACCCATTCTTGAGTTTCGCCTTGGTTATTAAGCATGGCTTGAACAGATCCAGCTGCTTGTCAGGGTCAATCCATAGGTGGCAATGCATCATACTAACCTTGTGTGAATGGTAAGAGGGGAAAAGCCTGCTTTAGCACCCTGCTCCTCAGTTTCTGGCAGGAGAACCTTGTCCACACATCCTACTTTGTCCATGCTGTTGCCACAAATACAATAACTTTCTTGTGTCATGAAGCAGTGGTTATGGGGGGTTATTAAATGACATGAAACAGTAAAAAGGGATCAATGAACTCAAAACTTCCTAATTTTAAAGGGTATGTGTGGCTGGTTGCAGTGCATTCTACAGGAAAACACCTTAGGAAGCAATTGCTCAAGAAAACCCTCTTCTGCCATCTTAATCTTCTGCACTACAAGTTTGTTCCAGCAAAATCCTTACTGTCTGCTAGTGATATTTTCTTTCAGGAGCCAAGGTGTATTCTCTATCATCACTTTAATCCACAGCTACAGCTGGGACATGGTCTCCTCTGGGAAGTAATTCACACACAGAAAAGTTCACATTTGACTTCATGAGTTGCTATTTATCTATTTCAACTCCTGCACAACAAATCCCCAGCCACACATTAGGAATTAAACCAGCCACCACCATTTCCTACAGGAAGAGATGGAATAAGCCTCACATCTATCACACAATACTACCTCAACAGACAAACTGCAGGGTCCAAATCCTGAGAAAACTTTTCAAATTGTCCTAGTACCTTTTTCATGAGTGGACAAATGTACATGTCAGGTAGCTATGGAGTGAGAAATGCTCATCATTCAGCACTGGGAAGATGATAAGTAGAAATATTTAATTTGTAGCCTCAAGCATTCCTTATCTGATGACAGAACTGTTCTATGAATAACAGGTTAGAGGCCAAAACCTCATCTCATGAGTAAGTTGAAATTAGAGAGCTATACTTATTTGTACCAGCCAAAGGGCTCATCCTGAACAGAGATAACGACTTTGAGTGCCTATCACTACACCAGTTTAAAGTCACTAAGTTTTTTGAAGTCAAAAGAATTACATCAGTGTAAATCTAGTATAATAAGCAAGAGTCTCCATATCTAATTTTTTTTCTGCTATGCTTTTTAGCTATAAAGCTTCTGATAAGAATCTCTTTCACATGACAAAACTGGTGGTCTGCACTGTAGAAGTTATTGGGGGTGGTGGGGATTTGCCCTTTTGCAGGATAAATCATGAAGAGACAGAACCTGTGATCAGCCTTTAATGACAAAGTCAGAAACTCATTAAGTTCAGTTTTGAAAAAGACAGGTAAATTGCAAAAGACAGACAAGACTTGATATTAACTTTAATAAATGGAAAAGCAGCTAAGATGATTTCAAAAAGGGGAAAACCGAGAAAATGTAAAGATCAGGCTGCCTATTCTGCAAAACTTTAGTCAGCCTCTCAAGAATCACAAGAAGCACTGAGCCTCTAAGTGGGGCCTCTTGCCAACATTGCTTAACTCTTATGTGCTGGTTGCATGCCAGCTTCATGGCGTGGATGCCAGTAATTCATAAGCCAAATCACACACAGCAAGAATACAAAATCTCTCTGACGTGGCAAGTGGTAGTCAAACAATGGGTGACGATACCTCTGATGGGAATTAATGTCATACAAATAGCCTTATGTTTGAGGCATTGTTGCAGATAAATAGTAATCTACTGGAATAGCCAAAATTATTTGTGAGAAGATGTTATGATGCTTAGCACAGTTTTGTCTCCTTCTGTCTTACCTCAGACATTTGGATGTGAAGGGCTGTAAAGCACCACCGAGTCGGCTAAATACAGGGTTCTGTGATGGCAAGAAAACTGCTTTTCATAGCATCATCAAATATATATCCAGGCAAAGTTTATTCTTCCCAGGGATGGGAGAAAAAGAATATTCTGCTTTGTTTGGCAATGACTTCAGAGCTGTTAAATAATAACCCATCACTATCAGGCTATCATGGAAAAGGTTATCATTGTCTTGTTAACAGAAGAGGGAATTAGTGATGGCAGAAGATTAATGCAACAAATTGAATTGCAGGTATATGGGAACATATGTGGACTGCCATTTGTCAATGGTATCAAAATCCCTGGGGTACTCTTCATGACTTGATAATAAAGGAGAGAGAGAAGTAAATTCAAGCTAATGGGAAAATACCTACCAGAAGCAGGTTCCAGAAAAGAAGTCGTCTTTCTTTTATCAAAGAAATTTTCGGTGTGCATATTACTGAAGCTTTGCACATCCTAAACTTCAAGGCAATTCTTTGCTAAATTGTCACTGCCGATCAAGAGTAACATTCAGGTGCTCAGTGATGCATTAGGGACACAGACTTTCCTTCCACACATGGGCTTGTTCACACCAAGACTTAGTATCTTTTCTTAGGCCTACCGAATACATGCACTTCCGTAGCCCAAGGGGAGAGGATAGTGGTCTAACTACCAATTTTACAACCAGTATCTCAACTCCTGGAAACCACAGGGCACCAGCTCTGATCCCAGCTATACCCACTCAGCCCTTGGGCTTTCTGCAGCATCTGTATCAGCATCCCTCAGCTGACCTTGAAGGCTTGCTTTCAGCAGTAAGCTTGTGGTCAAAGGTATTCCAATGACCAAGGCACAAGTGTGTTTTCTGAGAGACAGTTTCAGTTCTCACCTCTGCTATAGACTTTTTTTTAAAAAATCTTGGAGAAATCCTTCCTTTCTGAAATTATTTCTAAAATATCCTTGCTAAACTGGACATCTGGTTGCTCTGGTTCCCAGAGGCCTCTCAGGAACCAGCACCTCTCACTCAGATGCCAAACATTCACCTTACCTGCTGAAGGTGTGCTGTGTTCACACTGCTTAGAAACCCCATTTGCCCTGAGGCACAGTGGTATCAGAATGTCTCCAAGGAGCCTGCAAGAAACAGCACCAGGCAGACAAGGGAGCCAAGCCCTCACGGGGGGGGGGGGGGGGGGCAGACGGGGTAGCTTGATAGCTGGGGATCTAATTGCAGCCTTGCAGGCTGCTGTAAGCTCTACGTGCCACCTGGGTTTTCTCCTAAAGGTACCAACAGTCACACCAGAGGTGACCCCTAGACCAAAGAGTATAGCCCAAAAGGTGCTTTTGTGTTGAGGCTGCTGTGACCAGCCCTATACATAGCAGGGTCACCGCCACCAATCTGTTTCAGGCCACCATCATTAGAATGAGGCTTACAAAATTCACAGATGTCTTGTGACACCTAAAATTAAAATAGGCATATGATATTCAGATACTATAATAACAGAGGTAATCAAGTACTTCGTCTAGACTGTAAAAGTCGAAATCCTACGTATTGCATACAGGCATATAGGACTTACTTTAAGCGTGGAGCTCTTGCCCAAAGCTTCCCCACAATACATATCTTTCTGGTCATGGCATCCTTAGAGGCGGCCGCATTGCTGTTGTTTTCCTTCCCATGTGCTGGATGCAGAGTATTTATAGGTTTGTATCTGCCAGTAAAATGTTAGCCAAAAAAAGGAAACATTCATGTTTTACTGTGAAAATAACAATTTACTTGGAATAGCAGGACAAAAAACTAGCTCTGTTAGAATTAATCATATCTCATCTTTCATGCTATGGCAAAAATCAAATATCATTAAAGTACGCTGCATGTCTAAACAGCACATGATGTCCCTGAGAAACTACACAAAGGTACCACTGACTGATCACTTTAAAATGAGTAGTCCAGGGAGAAAGTATATAAACCCATAAAGGGTATGGTTTCAGTAGAATAAAATTAGATGTGTGATGTTAGACTTGCATTGTTCTTCCTGCCCTGTTCTGCTTCACTTCCAGGCATTCTACACAACCCATCCTGTTTATTCAGATGAACTGCGAAGGGTCTGGATGAGTTATTTTGGGATACTGTCCCAGACTTTTGGGATACTGATGTGAAACACAACTGTCTTCATGCATTGGATTCTTTGTCTCTTCTTTTTTTCAAATTCTAACTACTCAGGCTAATATTAGTGGAGTTATCTTGTGCCCTGATTTTAGTGAAACACTTCCAGTTCAATATATCATTTTCTGATGTGCCAGACAATACTGTATCCCGTCATGTTGTGGGATACGCATCTGAAGTCCCTGGTCACCAGTGGAGACAGCCTGCAGTAGTAGATAATGGCAGATAGTGCCATTCAGCAGGGCCCCACAGCCTCTCTCCTACCCCATCACCAGGAGCACCAGGCACAGCCAGCCATGTTTGGTACATGCGGGCCCGGAGCAGGAGACCCCCTGCAAATCTGCAGTAAGGTACTGGTCTAGAGGCAGGCAATGGGGAGAGAGGAGCCAACAGTACAAGAGAAAGGTGATGGACTAGCCAATCCATCTTCCTTTTAGGAAACATCAGCAGTATCTTCCTAGGTGTCCAAAATATCTTCTTTTTGTCACACAAGCCAATTTGGAAACACCTTTGTCTGCCCAAGGTTATTGCTATATGAAGTGACATTTTCTGTAGGTCTTTCAGGAGAAAACAAGACAGCAAGATGCACTCAGTTCTCCAAACTGAGATGCACTCAGTTCTTTGAGCATTCATTACTGTTGTGTGAGGAGAAAGACTGAACAGCTCTGATGTTATTAGTGCAACTTAGCGTAAGGTTAATAACACTTATTGAGCATTAGTGATAAACTCATTCCATAACACTGTTACATGAAAAATATAAACTATTTTGAGAAACATGAGTGTATGTTATCAGAAGCTGTCAGCAAAAAAACCCAGTTCCTCTTAGAAAAAGAACAATAGAAATATGAGCATGTCTTTGTCACTCTAACTGAAGACAGTTTTTTACTCATGAAAAATTCCGGTGTGACAATTTTAAAATATAGACACATGGTTTTACAGAATCATCATTTCTTGCTGTCTTCTGCTCTAAGTTATTTCTGTGTTACATGCTATGCCTTAATAAAGCCCACCATAGAGAGTCAAATAAAGTGCTTTCCTTTCCCTAGACATTATCTTATTTGCACAATTTTAAGTATTATTAATGTGAAGGTTATTTCTGAGAGATACTTGTTAGTAGTCAGCTTATCCAAGTTCACTTCTATACTTCCTTAGGTGACAGAAAAAGCTACGATGTGAGAAATACTTCTTTGGCACACCAAAGAAATTAGACAACCAGCTACATTGAAAATTAAAGCAGCAGTAAAGATACAGAACGTATTAATGAAATCCTCTATCATATGCTGCTACCACACATGTGATCCAGAAGTTGTGTATCTTAGAAGTACTTAGAAAGGTCGTATTTGGTAATGGTGACAAAGGTGAAGGACAGCAAAACAGTTCAATATTTGGGAAGCGATGTGTGTATCATGGGAGGGAAGGTTAGATGAGCCACAGCTCAGCTCTGAGACCAGGGGCTGAAGTGGGGGGCAAATCACTCCTGTCAATACGGGCTACTCCATCTAACAGCGGGTCAGCGACTGTGCTTCCCTGGTGACAGAAGCTAGGGAAGGAAACAGCAGGAGTCAGAAAGCTAGAGGAGATTGTCAGCCTAGGCACTGAAAGAGACAGCAGGAAAAAGACCGCGTGGCAATAATTATATACAGTCATGTAATCATTAATTATCCTCACATCACAAACCCATTAAGGGCGGTAAATGAAGGTAGGGCAGGCGATGGAGCTTGTTACATTTGGTTGCTTTCTGCCATCTGACTTTTCAGGGTTATTTGCATTACTTTGCTATAAATAGTTTCTGTTTATATATATATATACAAACACACACATGTGGAACTAAGACTACAATAACTTTCAGTGTTTAATAATCCATTTCTTCTTCTAAAGAGAAATGGGGAGAAGCTACAGTGCTCTGCAAGGCAAATATTTTCTAATTCATGAGGTCTAAAAACCATCAAATTACCATTTGCAATATTCTAGGGCATTAACTCTTCCTCCCTCCCCATATATATTACAATAAATACACTAAATTTCTCTTCCAGCAAATTTGTTTCTAGTAACTTCTAACATAACTGACTGCAATTACTGTCTGATACTGAGTTATAGCAAGATTGATTGGTTTGATTAGAGTTGGTGAACTGTTTCTAGGCAGGCATTTTATTTGAAAAATACAGCCACTTTTTTCCCTCACCAAGTATCTACACAATGAGTGTGCTTTATGTGCTTTAAACGCTCATCGTTTGAAATTATGCAGCAGATGGTATATATTGCAGCATACTAAAGCACGAAAGGTTAACCCTTTCACCTCGCTGCAGCAGTCTCAGCTGCTGATTTTCAGTGTGGGCAGCCATCCAAGGGGCCTACTTTCATTTATCACCCATCACCCGGGATACTTTTGGACCCACTAAGAAGAGCCTCATGCACTCTTTTGACAGGAGCACCCTTCCACAGGAGTAATCAGGTCACTTCTTTCAAACCTTCTCGTGAACAAAGTTTTGCTGTCAGAAACGTTGGGGGGGTGGAAGGAGGAATATGGGAAAGAAAAGGTGGCTCCTTTACTTCGCTGAAGACCAGATTTGCTGGATTTGTAGTGGCCCCTGAAGCTGCGGTTCAGCTGGACACTTCTGCTGGAACCTAGCCAGGTTTCTTCTGCTCGACTTCATTGAAGGAACTTCTCTCTCTCCCCACTAGGTCTACAGACATGGAAATGAATTCAGAGTTTAAGTCTGGTTTTGCAGCAGCATTTATCCAGCTGGAGGAGACCTTCCCAACAGACTAGTAAAAAAAAACTGGCAAGTGCCACGTGCATACACAGTGCTGCGTTGTATCCCAAGGCACCTTCAGCATAGTTTTACCAGCAGCTGCTATCCTGAGCTATTAAAATATTGACATTGATTAGGCGCTTTTGTTGAAATGCATCTCTCTTCAGTCTCAAGGAAAGGCTGTGCCTCATATTCTGCTTGCTGCTATGTGCAGCTTACAGTGCTTTTTGCCAAGTGTGTCTCAGAAAGAGTAATGATGTTTACAGTGCTTCATACACATTTGGACACGATATTTTCATGATAATCACATCTAGAATCCAGACCACCCCGTGAGATGGCCTTCTCTGAGCAGAAAAAGAAATATCTACTGGTGAAAATGATTGGTAAAGCAATATAGAGCTTCATGAACGGCTAATTTTCCCTAATAAAATTGCAGTTGTAACTTATATAATTACAACTATACAATTGCAATTTATAATACATATAACAGAACTTCAAAATGTATCACAGCAGGTCTCTTGTGATTGATGGAGCCTAGGCCATTGCTGCAG
This sequence comes from Gorsachius magnificus, assembly GCA_034008185.1. Classification (NCBI taxonomy): domain Eukaryota; kingdom Metazoa; phylum Chordata; class Aves; order Pelecaniformes; family Ardeidae; genus Gorsachius; species Gorsachius magnificus. The sequence continues at coordinate 54,428,261 of CM067086.1, forward strand.
AACTCTGTGCAAGGAGCATTGATTCATATAAATTTTTGACCTATGTGAACCAACAAGCTAAAGACCTACTGTGTGCACTGCCGCTGTGTGCATGCTCTTACTGGGAATTCTGTGGGAGCTGCATCACGCCTCTCCCTCCTGTCCAGTCCTCCTAATCACTAACACTGCCCAATGTAGCATGTGTTCACTGAATTAAAGGGTGCAGCAATGCTGACGTAGCCTCTGTGTCCAGTCCCAACTCTTTTTCACACCTTCATATAAATCACAATACACACAGGCTGTCACCGCAGCAGCTCTGCCAGCTTGGATTAGATGCTACTGGTATAACACACGAAATGCTATTGGGCAAGCCAGGTCCCCGGCTACATATGCACTAATGAAACCATCACCAGAACTGCCTATCTCGGCAGTAAAACCACCAATAGATTATATATGGAACATACCATTAGAGTTAATGCAACTGAAAGAAAAATGAAGGGGCATTGCACTTAAACAGCAAAATGGAGGGACCAGAAATGGGATTCAGTAATGGACAGATGAAGCTGAAACTCCCTGAGCCATTCCAACCATTAAACTGCTTCACTCTCCTTGATGTCCTGTATTAGGGAAAAACACTGAAGCATCAGACAGCTCCCAACATGACCTGCTTTGTTAGATGGTCCTTGTCTGAGAGGCCAACCAACCCACTTGCTCACCCATCTCTCATTTGGATTGAAGGAGGATTGAAGGGCAAGACAAAGAAGCTTTCCCGAAAGGTAAGAGTTAAAGCACAGAAGCAGTTGTTGGGGATGCATATGAACATATTGGGGAAGTACAACATTCATGTTTTTCTTTAAGATTAGATGCAAACTCTTACTCCTCCTTTTCTCGGCTATTGCAATCCCTTTCCGCTTACCATCTATTTTGGTTGCTTTAATTGTTCTGGAGGACTTGACCTAAGTAGCCAGGAAGTAAAAACCTGCACTCCATCTCTGTCCTCTGAAAAACATCTGTATTGTCCCCTGTAACTCCCTCTCTGTTTCCTGAGAAACTTCTGGCATCATTACTTAGGCCCACAAATGGAGAGCAGAGCTCTGTTAAAAGACAGAAATTAAAATTCAGAGCAGAAGCTTGTGATTCAAAGCAAGGTGTTTATCTCACAGGAACTTACTTACCAACCCTCACCCTTTCAAAAGCATGACAGAGCTTTCACCTACCACATACTGGCCAAAAAACACTTACCTAAGACTTGTGGGTGTCAGGAGATCCTCAATATGCCTCTTTCTTTCCACCCATGCACCACTGTGATACTGCTCTGTGCCAACAAGGTATTGTGCCACACTGTGCTCAAGTTCAAACAACTGGTGCAAGATGACTTGAATGAACTCCAGGTAACTGGGGATGTTACTGCCTTCCCCAGGGTGAAGCGACAATGTTGTCAGCTCCTCAGAAGAGGAGGAATACGTATCATTCATCAGCAACATCTGAGCTGCTTCAGGGACAACATCAGTGTACCACAAACAAACCGCAGCAGAAAGCCTGTCTTTTATATGAGGTGTGCATCTGACGCCTCAAGAGATGGGACAGAGGGAAGTAGAAAGACTGAGTGCATGAGCGTACATGAGAGGAGCCGGGGGATTGAGGACTACTAAGGACATATGCTGGCTCACATGGTAACGGGAAAGGATTCGCGTCCTTCCTGCAGAAACACATTCAGATATGATGTTGCTAAGAAAGAGAGCTAGAAAGGTCTGTCAACAAGCTGAAGCAGCTCTTAAGGATACCTAAGCAGACTTTTGTGGTAACCTAAACTGTTTTGCATTACTTTTCTTAAGTGCATATTTTGTAGGAGGCAAATACTTCAAATTGTTTTGTTTAAATATTTCAAAGTATTTGCTCCCTGTTCACAGATAAAAGACGAAGAAAGCACGCTGCCAAATGCAATGTTAGTAATCTTCTGAGATCTCAGCATCCTGCTTTATAAATATTCTGTAACCATAGGCAGATCACTTCCAAGCAATGTGCACCTTGGGCTAAAGTTCACATTACAGAATCACAGAATCATTTATGTCTGAAGGAACCTCCTGAGATCACCTAGTCCAACACCCCAGCTCAAACAGAGTCAGCTACAACAATTTGCCCAAGACCATGTCCAGTCAGCTTTTTAGTATATCCAGAGACAGAGACTCCACAATCTCTCTGGGCAACCTCTGCCAGTGCTTGACCACCCTCAGAGTAAAAAAATGTTTTCTTACATTCAGACAGAATTGTATGTGCTTTAATTTGCATTCATTGCCTCTTGTCACTGGGCACCACTGAGAAGAGTCTGGCGCTCTCTTCTTCATTACTTTCTGTTAGGTGTTTATACATGTTGATAAGATTCCCCTTGGGCCTGCTCTTCTCCAGGCTGATCAGTCCCAGTTCTCTCAGCCTTTCCTCCTCATAGGAGAGATGCTCCAGTCCCTTAAATACCTTAGCAAACCTGTGCTGGACTCGTTCCAGTAAGCCCATACTTTCTTGTACTACGGAGTCCAGAACTCGCTGCAGCACTCCAGATGTGACCTTGCCAGTGCTGAGAAGAAAGGAAGGATCACTTCCCTCCACTTAAGAAATTAAACAATCCTTACACATGCACTGGGTCGCAAATAGAGAAGTAAAAAATTAACCATAAATGGACAGATATGACATTGTAACAGGGGAGCAGAGAGCCAACAGTCCTGAGAGATTTTATTTCTCATACAAGAAACAACAACTTCAAGGCTGAGAAAGGCACACTGCTGAACTAGAGTACAGTTTTTTGTTAGGGCACTCTTCTGGAACCTGGACAACTGTGTTTAGGTCTCCACTCTATCTCAGGCAAAGGAGAAGACACGTGAAGGTGTGCCACATCTAACCGGGGAGCTAGCAGGTAGAAGAGCGCTTTCCTTGGCCTCTTCCACCCTGCTTTCCTTGGCTCTTTCTGGTGAGATTTATGTGATCTGAACACATGCTGCACTGGGCAGTTTAGATGTGGGACTCCCGGTCTGTGGCTCCCAGCAGAATTTAGGACCAAGATATCTTCCCAAAAGTTTGGCTCTGCCAAGCGTTGTGTGATTCTGCCAGTTCACTGACAGAGTTGCAGATGCCCATGGGATTTTTAAGAACAGAAATTTAAGGACCTGGACAATTAGACACCAAAGCAGAATCAATGACAGTGGTGCATATACACTGATGTCATGAACCTAAATGCCAAATTATCCCCGTTGTTAGTCTGTTCTCTAGCTGATACAGTTGCTTTAATCTTGTTTACTTTTTCCTCTCAGTGGTAAATAATGCACAGCCCATTTAAGAAAACTGGCCCAGACCTCAGGTGATGGCAAACAACTTCACTTAAGGCACTTAACTGGGACGCGGTTTGCCCTTGCAGGAGTTTTTGCTCAGTTACAGGAAGAGCCTTGGGCTGAATGTCATGCCATTTTTCAAGTTCTCTTGGCAGAAGCACAAGTTCCCCAAACAGCAGTGCAATATCACAAAAACACTTCTTACAAAGCACTGTTGTCCATTAACTGCCTTCTCCAAGGGACAATCTCCTACAGACTCATCTCTAACTACAGGCACTGCAAGATGTGAGCACGGAGGACTACAAGGCTCCAGAGGCAGTCTCCAACACCACAGATCTTTTATCTGCAATGAGGCTGGTCTGGATTTACACTTCTGTGAGGGTGCAGAGAATGAATCATACGTCTTGGGTATTAGTGGAAGGATTCTTGCTGCCTTGTCCCTTTGTATACTACATTTTTTAATACATATTACCTTTGTTGCTTAGTTACTCTCAAACCTTCCAGTGCAGTTTTTAAAAATACAGTTATTGCCTTGCCCATGCAGTCTCTATTCAAAAAGAAGCAATCAAGGAAGCAGTGCCTGGCACCACAGAGCTGGGTGCTGGCTGTTTCAAACACCATGCAGAGCTCACTGACCTGTTCATTGCTCCCCAAGCCCCCAGCTGCCGTATCTCCTATATAAGAACAGTCTCATGGCAGAGATTACTCTGTCCTGACTAAAACTGCCCCAGAATTATTCCAAAGTGTGTCTGATGAGAAAAGACCAGTTATGCCTTCAGAATTTCCAGTGTTTACATGAATAGATACATAAACCATGGAGTAGGAGCTCTGGAATTAAACACCACGAAACAGTGACAGTACAACACTAACAACTGACTTTCCTTCCATTTCTGCTGTATGTTGCGGATGAGTTCTCCAAATAGAAATGGATATGCAGATTATTCAAGAATAATAACGTGTGCAAAACTCAGAGCTACAAAATGGATGCAAACCATGAATTTACTTGGTGTGAAACTGCTCTCAACAAGCATTTTCACTCTGTCTGTGAGAGGAGGATGGTGGTAGCTATTTGACCAACTTTCATGTGAATTAAGAGTGCTCAGGAGATGCTTCTGGACCAGTGTTCTGGCTAATTTTCACATCCACATGATGTATGGATTGCAAGCCCTGGTCTGAACACTGACCCAGTACTCTTGGATGGACAGAAGATGAGTACTAGACTCACATTTTAAGGAAGTTGGAAGCTTTTACAGGTGACTTAGAGATCAAGGCACCATTTGGAATCGGGGAGGAAAGCTGTTGTGTAGACACAGCCTTCATCCCCTCTCTGCAGGTGAAGGGAAATAACAGGTCTCTTGGGCTGGTGAAGATGCTCATCTCTAACACCTCACAAAGTATGAGCTCATAAACAAAAGCATTGATTTTCTGTGCGAAACACTTGATAGTAAACAATAGAAGCTTAGGCTTCTGTATTGTGTACTTAGTCCTGACTCAAGTGGGAGCAATCATGGACAGCAAAAAGCAGAAACCTTACAGACAAAGAGCAATTTGGCCTGGAAAGAAAACATCCATGAGGTAAAACAAACAAACAAACAAAAAAAACCACAGGGGCTGTAGCTAAAAAAAGGGAATATGAAAGGATGAAAGCTACACCAGTTTTCTATTAAGTCAGAGACTGATGCACATTTTATGCTCCGGAGTTTTGAAACCAGCCAGGCCCAGATCCCTGGTGGCACAAATAGCATTTTTTTGGTCTTCTGGTTTGCATTCATTAAAGACAGTGAATGAACAGAACGAACAGAACTGTCTCATTTATAACTCATGGCATGTGGACACCCAGGACTCCTCTACCTTATATGCTCTGTCAGTGTAAATCAAAATCTTCTCTCAAGAGCGTGTTCATAAGTTTAATACCTTGGGCAATCAAACTCCTTCCTACTGTGTGTAGCTGAACAGCAACCACTAAACCTGCACGCACTCAGAGCCTGGAGTTGTTGCAACTATTTTTTCTGATGTTTTAGCACCTCTGACTCTGGCAAGCAGGATTCAATTCCCTGCTCAGTCACAAATCTTGTCCGTACCCTTGGCAAGACAGTCATCCTCAAAAAATGGCTGTCATCACCCTCTCTGGACCAGTCTGCTGGCAGCAGGATGCCTCCTCTCCTGCGCTCCAGAGCCTGGGCACAGACACCCCGCGGGCTCCTGTCACTGCCACTTCGTGAAGGGCCTCCCTTGGAGGGACCCTAGGCCCCCAGCACAGATCCACAGGCCTGAGAGTCACGCAAGGATGCAGAAGAGGGAAGTGAGGCTGAGGAGCAATTTGTGTTAGTACAGCTGCAGCAGGGTAGGACAAACTGGAGCGCTACAGCCCTGCTCTGAGTCACCAGTGAAGACACAGGTCACCAAGTGACACAGGCTTTGTTCAGCAGGTGCCAAAAATCACTACTGACATCCATCCCCTCCTCCCTAGCTCTCCCACAAAAGCCCACCATCTCTCCCTTCCATTTGCTCAGTTCTTGAATAGTGACCAGAACCCCATGGCCTGCCCAGGGACCAGCTTTCCCACTCTCCATAGCCCCCAGAAGCTATGTGTCCTACTCCAGCTGACACATCCAAGGGAGCCATGGCTGGCTGCCTAGGACCATAAACCAAAGAGTACCTAGAAAATACTATCCAAGACAATTGTGCAAGAATAGCAAAATTATTCTGCCTTGAAGAGCACAGCTAGAAACCCTTTACTAAAGATGATGGATAAAGATGATGCTTAACTCCAGCCATGTGTCAGGGAATCTGCTTCTTGGTGGCTGAGGAACTGTGCTTGCGATGCTAGGAGCTGGCTGCAGTCATGTTCAACAGCTCTGAAGGGCACATGCCCATGCAGTGAGTTTGGCTGGTGTGGTCCAGGCTCTGGTGCAGCTGGCTGTCGAGGAGGCTCACGTTGCTTTGGAGCTTGACCAAAAGCGTCAGAGAGGAGGCTGTGAGCAAACCTAAGAAAGCCAAGAAATCTAACAACACATCAAAGATCACTGCTATGGTTTTCCAAGGCAGTTTTGCCTTCATTGTTTCAAGAGTAAGGCAAGCTCTGGTGCTTGGGTAGGACTGTAAGGAGAAATCGGCATGGGATTTTTTGAAGGATTGCAATGCTTTGAATTCTCACATTCTCTTACCTGCCAAAATTGTAAGTCACTCATTACTGTAGTAAGAAGTAGTAATGGTCTGAAAAGTTTTTTATTACTGCCATATTATTATTTCATTTGTAATAATAATACTGCAAAATATTACTTTATTATTGAGTTTTATTATAATTTAGCTTAAGGGAAGCTGAGGCACAGAGACATGAAGAACTAAATCCTTCAAGTTCCTCCGGCCCATTGCCACTGTTGAGCTTAAGACTCTGCCCTATGACTGATGTTTCAGAACATCACAAAAGGCTTGGCAAGAGCGTGTGTGCACACACACACGCATGGGCGAAGGAACCTTTCCAACAAGCTGCCTGAAACTAGGAGGGCACATGGGAACAGCTGACATAGGCAGAGCTCCAGCCCTGCTAGGTCTTCCTTCTTGGCATGGCTGTAAGGCCAAGAGACAGTTGCTGAGCAGCCTCTCCTGGTAGAAATGAATTACTGCTTTTCCAGAAGAATTAGGGTTCAAGGTGTTTAATTCCACCTACAGTCACTGCAGCAAAGGTTTACTCTTATCACTTTACCATTGTGCCAGTGAAAATCTGAATGGATTTACAAATATGCCCTAGCAAATCATCTGTTAAGTTGAATGACGGTTAAGATCCAAGAGTGTCTTTTCATAAAATCAGGTATCTAAGAAGATGAATCGTCCCATTGCTTTAAACAGTTCATGACCTACAATGCGTCACACTCCACACATTTTATGAATTTTAGCTATTTGTACAGAATTTGAAATCCCTTTTCAAGGAAACACTTAAGGACATTCTCCCTTATTATGAAAGCACTTAAGCATGTGTATTACTAACTTCGATTGACTTCTGTTTAATTGTTCTGCTGAATCTAATCATCATGCAAGATTACTCAAAGTCAAGCCTTGTGGACACTTAAAAGTTTGATTTTTTAACCATGTAGAAATAACGACAGCATATAAAATGCACTTTTTAAGTTACATGTGGTGTAGGTAAAGCAAGTTAAGGCCAGCTCTGTACATATTTTAATGTTAACGAGTCTTTGCCAGTCTCCATACTACCCTCTGAGCTACTGGCAGAATCTGACATTTAGACCAATTAAACTAGTATCACAACTGGCATAAAAAGTGCACTGGTATCATTTCACCGAGATGGTACAGCATTATTTATCCCAGCATGAATGGAGATGCAGGCAGAATAGAAAGCATTGTTTCAAGATGCTGACTATCAAGGGGTTTTCTACTAAATTAATGTTGGAAAAAAAAAAAGATCAAGTCTTGCTATATTTTTGTCAAGGCCAATTCACATACTGTAACACACAGTAAATTAACATATGCATATCTGTGTTGATGTAGTGAACCTCACAGTCAGAGACCAGCAAGATAACAAGAGCTCTTCCATTACTTGAGAAGAAGAAGAAAGGAAGAAAAGTTAAGACATTTCTTACTTGAATTTTAGTTAGCAGAGAACACACCTTTGAGACCGAGTTTGATAAGCAAATATCAAACTGTATTTCCCAAAGCAGTAATAAGTCACAGCTTACTATGACAGATAACAACAGTTACAAGTGCTCATAGGCAGCCCACTTACCAGTTGGTGAATTCTCTTTAGTTTCTCCCGGAGAGCGAATGAAGAGGTAAAGGCAACTGATCTTTGCTGAGGCCACAGTTTCCCATATATTTCTTTCAGGGACTCCGCTGGTTTGTCCTGAGCCACCCGGACTTCTCCTCCACTCATTTGGACCTTCTCCTTTTGCTGAGTCAGGACAGCTGGATCTGTAGATGAACCGAATCAGGAAAGCGATCCAGATTAAAAACCAGCAAACAATTAATTACCCAGTTCCTGTCCTAATTCACTACGCATGCACAAAATCAGGCATCCTGGCACAGCTTAGGAGGCAGAGCAGGACACGGATGGAGCAGCTGCAGGAAAGAGGGGTGAAGGACAGCTTAAGCCAACCTGCGACAACAATGATAATGCATACAACAAAAAAGACAGTATAATTTCATAGGAAATACATAGACACAAGGAATTTTTTACCCCAGGTAAAACCATGGCTCCTGGCTGTTCATCAGAGATTATATTTTTCTGGAGATAACCATTTTGTCATCAATTCCCAGTATTTCAATACCTCATTAAGATTATTAACAGTTTTTTGCAGGTTATAGACATGGGGAACATTAGATTCTAGCAAAACAGCATCCCAACAAAACCAACATATTTGTCAAAAAAAACCCTACCATTTGTTCAGTTGCTGGGTAGAAGTAAACTACAACATTAAGAACTGAAAGACGCCCAGTGAAAATACAAACTTGCTGCAATGTTATCTTTTTAGGGTAGGCATTTCAGTGCAGGACTCAACTTTGACAGCAAGGCCACACCAAATGGTTCTTTGGCTAGACTGAAAGCTGCTAAGCAGGAGAAATATTTCCTCACCCCATTTCCACCATCTTCCCTCCCTGACCAAGTCCCTTCTGCAGGGAACTGAATTTACTAAGGGAAACCATGTCCTGAACTGTCCAAATGGCACGCAAGCATCACACCATATGAGTGGGAGTCATGCAGCTAAAATGTATCATCTTTATGCGTTCCACTAATGGACAGAATAATGTCTCCTAAAGTTAACATGGCACTACACTGTTATGATTCAAGTTATTTGACTGTAATGTAATTTTTCAATTTTCAAATATTCTTAATGCAGTTTTCAGAGTCTCTTCATTCTAAACAATGTAAATAACTATTTTTAACATTCCAATACAAAGCAATTATCACTATTCTTTGAGAGGCCACGTACATATGTATGTATTTCCTAAATAAGCCTTTAATCATTTTCTCTGTTGAAAGAGGAGCTAATGCATTGTCAGTGATTAACGTGGCCTTGGTTATATTAAGATGCATCACTTCAGTTGTGGATGGCTTGGAAAACAGCACTACTAAATTTGCTGTGACTTTCCCCCAAACTACAGCTAATACTAAGACACTTAATTTTCTTTGTAACAGCTACTTTCTTGTTAGCATTTCCTGCCAGTATGATCGGTTTCTTCTGAAGGCTTAACCCCAGCATTTTATTATTAACAACTAGAAACTTCCCCTCTGAAAAGGAGAAAATTTGGGGAAATTATTGCTAAGCCTTATAAAACATTTCCTTTAATTGTTGCAGAAAGGGCAATGTCTACTGCTCTTTCAGATATATCTTGACTTCCTGGAATATTACTATCGTGGTCACGATTACAATCCATACTAGGATGTAAATTTGCCCAGCTAGAAGTACGTATGACAACACCTAAAATTGCCCTTAGCATCAACCATAGATCTTAACTGTGATTATCCAGCACCTTCTGTGTCCTGAGCCAGCAGAGCTTACATGCTGTCCTCTGCACAGATAGTTTCTATCCCACAACTGATACATGGGATTAAGTTTGATTTATAGAAGACAATTTAGTTTTTATCTATTTTTTCATCTATTTTTATCTAAACAAGAGCTATTCTGAAAATACTTTTCAAATATTTTTGCATTATAGTGACAGTTGATATTTCTGGAAACACTTGGTAGACAAATTCAGGATTTTCAAATGTCTGAGGAATGCAAATTCTTGTTGCTTGGAACCTAACACAGTGGACTTAAACAGAAAAGTGATCTGAAGAAGGAAACAGCTTTCAGCAAAGCAGACTCAGTCATGTGGAAGTTCCCCTGGAGATTAACAGAACTCTGTCAAAACGTTCCCACTTCTCTGCCTTTCTGTAAGCAGGTCCTTCAATTTTCAAACAGTGAAGAATTTGAAGGAGTCTTTCTCCTTCAGTTCTCCTCAAACTCTCACTTTACCCTTGCTATAAATAGGCAGGGACACAGTTTCATTTCTTCAGTTCTGTTATATACTTCTACAGGTTTTTTCAGCAGCTGAGAATGCAGGAGAAGGTCAGAGCAGCCTGCCCCTGCCTCCCACGGGCAGCCGTGCAAAATCAGAGCCCCAGCATCACAGCACGTTGCAGCAGGCTAAGCCCAGGGTGTTTATGTTCCTATGCAATGCAGCAACCATACAAAACGCAGGAGGAGAACAGATTTTAATTTTTTTTAAGCAAGAATAGGACAAAAACAAGAGAAAATGTTTCTTCATTTGGGATTTTACAGTAAAACCAAGGAGTACTAAGCTGCTGTTTTGCTTAGTTTTCTCTGACAGCTTAGACCTTCGCTGACTCACATCACAAATTGGCTGAAACAATATCCCCGTAGAAAAGGAGAGGGGATGACAGTAGTGCGTTACCGATAGGAAGGAAGCCATGTGCTTGTCAGCCCCTCCATCTAATGGCCCTCACCTGGGATCTGCTGCGGGGAGCAGTCAGCGCTGGTTCCCCAAAACACAGGGGAAGCTGAGAAAGGCTCTGTTTTCCTACCAACAGAGAAAGAAACAGTCTGTGTTTTGGAAACAAACATCTCCATCCTTCCTCAGGAGAGCTTACACACACAGCTTTCCTCCTCAGCTCTGGAGTCTGTTTGGGCAGAGGGACTCACTTTACTGTCCTTTCCCTATAGCAACTTCACTGCAGACATGAGTTTTGCAAAAAATTAATTAGCAACACAAAGAGGGCCGGACTTTTTGGATACAATCCTAAAATAAGTATTAAAAAAAAAAACAAAACAAAACCCAAACATTTTTCAAGTCTCTAAGGCTAACCTGAAAAAAATCTATTTTTTTTTTTTTCTTTCTTCTGTTTGCATGGCAAGTTTAAATTCAAGTGATCGCCCCCAGGGTAGCAGTATTGATCAAGTAATTCAGATACAAGAGCACTTACCAGCAAAGTTCAGGGGCGGCATAAATAAAAATACTTTTCATCTTTATTCATCATCCTTACTGGCCTTTTCTGCATCTTCACAAATACCTGTTAAAACCTATTCTTGGCGCTTCACACTTAACAGGAAGCAACATCAGTAGAAATTCAGGCCGAGGACAACACGGAAAGACAGTTATGATGAAAATTGCATTTGAAAACCTTCTCTCTTAACGTCAGTGTGGATCTTTGCATTAAATGATACGAGAGGCTTAGGGCAATGATGTAGAGGCATTAATGGTTAATGTAGTGGGACACGCTCCTTTGCAATTGCCTCCTGTCGTTTCTGCAGTGTCTGTGGGATATGGCAAAGAGGCAGAGCCCAGTTTACAATCCCATGTCAATGGATCTCAAACTGGGAGGTCATTTTTCTTTTTGAATCAATTGTCAAGCTCCATTGTATTAACAAATTTACCTGGAGGGGCATCACCTCTGGTTGGGAGAAGGAAAAAGGGGCTACATGATATTAAGTTACAGCTCTTAGGAATGAAGAACAGTAAAAAAAAAAAAGAAAGCTGTGCCCTGGGACAATACTTTTGGCTGGTGTGAACAAAATTCAGCTATCAAGTAAGAGGGTTTGCCTCTGATGGAATTGGTATAATTGCTCCCCTCTTGTTTACATCTGCTAAGCTTGGCCTGTTGACTGTTCTGAGGAAAGTAAGCACTGGGAGGCAGAAGAGACATGCAAAAGAACAAAACGAGCAAACAGCATTACAACAAGATACTAAACAGCCCTGAGAGGCCAAGAGAAAGCAGAGCTCAAGAGCATCACTGAAAGTCTCATGCTTAAATACTTTTAGTGCTCTAAAAGACACTTCTGGCACCGAGTACACAGGGACAGGCCATAATGATGGTGAAGCATTTGATTTTATTGAATAAATCCAGGAAACATTTCAGATCTGTTAAATATTACTAGAGATAAGTGATCCCAGGAACTGTATTTCCTAAAAACTGGTAACTGTCACAAAGAACCTGTTTATACAGTTGAGCACTACCATTTCCATCCTCTCACGTCACATTTTGTTCTTCTATTAATTACCTTTCCATCCGCAGTACCAAGTGTTTGCACACACACTGTCACACACACAGATACCCACACGTACATATCTACCTGTCACTGCCAAGTCCAGGCTCTCTCTGGCTTTCCATCAGCTGCAATGGATCCAGATCTGTGCAATACCAGTCACAGCAGAACATACACCTGGCAATACCCATGCCATGGTCTTATGAGCACTCTCACAGCACACCCTGTGGTGTTTCTTCTTCTATAGTTCAGCACAGCAACGCCTGCACCTCTTCCAGTCTCCTGACCTGCCACTTGGCCAAGAATCGCCAGTGTTACAATGAACAGCCCGGTACCGCCAATCGCCCTCCAACTCAGAACTCCTTTCACTTCCAAATAGCCACGAGGCTCCCTCAGACTGCGTTGTACGCACTGGATGAAGCATTTTCAAACTGAACAGACAAAAGAGACAAAAGGAAGAAAGGAAAGAAGTGCTGTGAGGTTCATGGAGTTGTTGGAGCCACCAGCAAATCTTCAGTACCCAACAACCGCCAAGTGTTAAAAGTCTGAAGGTGAAGTTAAAGCTTTCTTATTCAGACAGCTGAGTACTGTTACCCATTTTATGTTTGTGCCCGTGAGCTACAATGGACCAAGTCCCATTTTATTGAATTCTGTGCTAAGGCACACATAGCTCAGATCCCAAAACTGAAGTAACTTTTCCTCCTGTTTATGGTGGTACACACCGCTTCTCCTCCCTGGAGGCTTCCACTCATGGCCTGCAAGAGCCCAATCTGACACTCGTGCTCCTAGCACAGAATGAAATCAGTAACAGAGCAAATAATCAGAGACACAAATGAGAGCCTGAGAACAGAATTACTCTACATATAACCAGCTTGCAGATCCTCATGATGAACATTGAAGGAGCTTGAACTGTTTCCTTGCCTGTGGAGCAATAAATACCTGGGTCACCCTTCAGTGAATTCTGCTTTCATCTAATCACTCCACTTCAGAACAAAATAGTTTTGAAACCTCTGTTTATCTGTCACAAAAAGGCAGCTTTATGCAGTCTTTTATCATCTATGATAATATCAGATGGGTTAAAACACTATTTCCTAGAAATATGAATTAGCATAAAAAAAAAAATCACAGTATCATTTGAAAAGGCTATTAACAAAAATCATTAACAGGAAAGAAGAAAAAAAAAGAGGGAAAAAAAAAAAACCTGGACACTTCAGCCTGGGTCATCCTCAGTTCGGAAAGCAGCTCAAGAACAGCAGCTAATGCTGTTCCAGGTGGGCATATTGTACTTGTGGCTTCCCATAAATTCTCAGAGAGCTGGAGTGTCACAGGCTGCAGGGTCCTTCTCCTTGGTTCTTGGGACTAACCTGGAGATATCAGGAGGATCCTTGCTACACCTCCATATTGCAGAAAGATGGTCTTTGACACCTTCCTCGGGTTGCAATCCCAGCTTGTGCTACCCTGTATCATCTCCGTAGGGCTCACCTAAGCAAAATGAAGCTTGGCATTCTGGCCGCGGGGATACAAGTCTTGTGGATACAAGCTAGAATTATGGCAGATGTAAATTCATAGAACTACAAACACTAGGAGTTTTTATGTAATTGTATTCTTACAAGTGACAGATGAGTCTCAAAAATCCAGGGAAGCACAGACTGCAAATCCAAGGCATTTGCAATTTTATCACTTTTCATCTACAAAAGAAAACATTGGGTACAAGTGAAATAAATTCCTCCAATTTTTCATACTTTCTTGGGATGATCAATGACTAATTCCAAGCTCCTCCCTATTTATCCTCTATGGGCCCTATTTCCCCTCAGCACAGTATTTGCTCAAATATCCTTGATCATTTTTATGAGCAATGTTTAGAAAAGCTGAGAAGAAACTTGTCCACCTTGCTTGCAAAGAAACTGCCCCCCCTCACTCTCGTTCTGCCTATACAGAACTTCCTTAAATAAAGAAAAAAATTAGAGCTTTTAAATAAAAATACTGAAAAAGGGGAGTTAATTCACATGAGGTCTTGCTTAAAAAAAGGGGGAGCAGCTGCACAGGGTGGGAGTCAGCTTCCTTCTTAAATGAAAGGTTACTGTTAGAATAGTTATCCAGGTAACTTCCCCCCCCTCCCCCCCCCCAGACACACACCCCAAGCTATAAGAACGTTACAAAACACAGCAGAAAATTATTTACACCTCTCATCATTCAGGGCTCTGGCACTGCCACCAGTATTTAATACCACCCAGTACTCAGCCTTCTAAAAACCTCTTTCCAGATGCTTCTAACGAAATGCCTGCGAAGCAGGCATCGTACAAGCATCCTGAAAGGAAGCAATCATTTTGCATTCTCCACAGGGTTTGGATGCTAATAAAGACTCAAAATCTCCACTGAACGGGGAGGTCAGATGTACATACCTCAGCAACTCCATGCGGCAAGGACCCTGCAGCAGACACGGGATGTGATCGTGCAGTTCGAGCGTGCTTTGGGGATGCACAGCAGGGTGGGTTGAAGTCGCATCAGCCAGCTTTATTTCCTCCATGTAATTTTACAGCTTTTTTTTCTTCCAGTATAAAACATTTTTTGGAATTTTTGAGGTACGGCTGTATAGCTTTAACAGTTAACTTCTCTTATTTTGGGAGACTCTTTTCTATATTAATTAAGTTCATAGGTAGAGAAAACCAACTCGAGGAACAAATTAAGATATTTATTTATGTATTGTTACAAATCTGTGGTTTCTTCCATTAAACATATTTAACAGGACAACCTATTTGCACTCAGGCCTTTCAGCATTTTAATAACCTAAAATATACACTTTTGGTGCCATATAAATTATGGTCAAAAATAATTCTCAAAGACATACTGAGGGGACAAGAACTTTAAGCAAAATAACTCAAGTTGGAATAGTCTATTCCCTTCAACAGTGGTTTCTATTTCATGAGGTTATATTCTTTATACTAGCAAACTATATACAAACAATACCACAAAACTACTATAAATGCAAAAATGTAAAAAATATACACAAACATGTACACAAATTGCTGTGTTTCTGGCTGAGCTACCTTACTATTAAGAAATCCAGTACAAACTCATGATTTGTATTTATGTACTTAATTTGTAGTATCGCATTTTTTAACTGTAAACAAGATTTCAGCATGTAGAGCAACTTAAAACAGTTGTCAGAAGCTTAAATCATGAGGCTTGGAGACTGGGAGAACTATGCACGCTAGGGATGCAAACTGATAGGAATACCCACACCTTTCCTGACAGTGCTTGTATCAGTGTGAGGGTTAGGATATTTCAAAGATTTAGAAGTATTTAACTACTCTAAACAAATTCTTGGGTTTCAGTCTTCTACAAAATGCATACATTTCAGTATTTAAAGTAAAATCAGGATCACATTTGCAGGTATGTGAATCACGTTCAGTAAGAGTGTCTTGTTCATAACCATTTAACAGCTTTTTGGTTTATTAAGAAACCTTTCTTGGCAACTCAGTTAAGCAACTGTAAATGAAAGCAAGCAATGGATGTTCACAATCAACCACTTAACGAGAAAATAAAAACAGAGGCATCCCTTAAGCACTTATGAACTCACTGGTGACTGACCTAATGCTTACAATTAGGCAAGTACGCATAGGCTACATGCATTGCTAAAAAGCTGCAGTATTTAGGTACTATAAACTGATATTGGAAAGAAAATGGAAGCTGCCTTTGCATGGATGTCATGATTTGTTGCTCTCAAGTCACTGGTAAGAGTCTTATGAAGCATGGGGTTTGTTTTGTTCTCTCTCTCTTTTTTCCCAGGTACTTCCCAGGCACCCATCACTGTATCATATGAAGTGCCAGGACGCTTAAAGAAAACCCAGGGTGACAGTTCTGTCTATCAGGACAGTATCAGACTAAGCCATAGTAGTAGCAGTAGTTGTGTCAGTTCAACATTAGAGAATCTGACCATTAAACATGGACCGTACCACCTCACACCCACTGCAAACATGAAAAGTGCTAGCACCAACAGCCAACTGACTTCAGTGGAATATTCATGTACAACAATATTTTTGCAGATCTCCTCATGCTAACAGAGAACACAGTAATGTAGCCATAGGCTTCCACTTCCAGGAAATATGTCCAGAGTTAAATGTCATTTTGTGTATTTTTAAGTGCCTGAAAACTCTTGACAGTATTGAGCAGAGCATTTCGTGAATGCCTTCTCATACACGATACATAATTTTTGATTTACTCCATACAAGACACATTTTGAAAACAAGATCCTATTGTAAAGACTAGTTTGGCCAGCTCTGTGGGGTTTGGCTTTTTTAAAAAAGAAAAAAACAAAAACCAAAACGCTTCAAACACTGCAAGATCATGTTACAACTGAAAAACAATGCAGAATATACATCCTAAAATTAAGAAACTGCTTGTAAAAATAAAATGTTGGAAAAAAATTTAAATCAATTTCAATGAAAAGGCTCAATAAAGTGCAAGCAGTAAATGCAAGGGTTTACATAGCGAAAAGTGAAGTTTAATACATTTGTACAATCTGTATTGCTGACAATGAGACACACTATAAAAATGTTTTACCTTGACAGCATGCCCTCATATAAAAATATATTCTAATTGCATTGCAGTACAATCAGTTCTTGACAATTGAAAATGAAATGAACACTGAAATGCCACTGCTCCTTTTCAGCAATGTCAAAAAGGAAGAAAACACGTAGATATGTACTATTACAGTATATTCCAACAAACTGGATCAGGCGAAATTACATAGTCTGGTAACTGCAAATGAAAATTATGCATTGCTACTTACTTGCATTGACTCATCGCCACTTCTTGAGAAGGCATTCAGGAAGCGCCAAATTGCAGACATGGAACTCATTCCCAAGAATGCTCAAGCTTTGAGCTCCCACTAAAGCAGAGCTCTCTGATTACTGGACAAAAGTATGAACTGTAGCAAGTACTTTTACATCAGAAAATATTTCATGTCATTAAATCAGCAGGTATTTGTCCTCTCAAAAGCATCTCCTTCTGCTTACAGCAAGTCATTTAACTGAAATAACCAGGTCTTCAACTTAGATGATTCCCGTGAATGAAAACAAAACATTGTAGTATCACCTGTGACACAATGCAAGAATTTGCTTGTAACTGCTGTTTTGTTTTATGAAAAATAATAAAGCAGACTGCACAAGTCTTCCCAGCAGAGAGGACATTTTCAAATCATTCACCCTCCAGCCAGATTCTTTGGTGTCCAGGAATAGCTAGTATAATATCAAGATGAACAAGCAGTAACTATTTACCTTCATGCACTCCTATTTGTCCTGTAAGGCCCACCAGTGAAGTTTTTGTTAGTGGCAGGTATTAAATAAAAGAGAGGGGAACTACTTCCTCATCAGCCTTACAGACTGAAGTCGGATCAGAAGTATCTGATGTACCCCTTTCAGTGGACATTTTCCACATAGCACATTTGCAGGATTTCCACTTACGGCAAGCACAGGACTATGACAAACTAACGTTCCGGCTAGTCATCCAAAGTGTTAAGTTGTTGAAACTCAAAATGCGTATTTTTTCTATTCAGAACAGTCTTTACTTTTTATCCTCTATTTTTTGCTAATACAAGGAAAAAAAGTTTATTCCTGCACAGCTAGTGCTGAGCCTTTTAACTGCCCAGAAATGGCACAATGTCAGTTGCTTAATAAAGCTCTGTGGAGACCCTGGTCATCCATTAAACTGTAAATAATGTCAGTATCAACTTTGATTTTTGAAGTTTTGTTGTCTTCTTTTTTTTTTTTTTTTTTTTTTAAAAATCCTCTCACCCATTCCCAGTTCAAATTAAATGACCCCAAATACTCATTGTCAAGTAACTTAAGACGCACAATTTAAATTAAAAATATCTTGAGAGCAGCAACTTCGCAACAATATGAACTTTAAATAAAAGCACATTATTAAAATTAAGTCTGTATACAATTTTAACTATGAAATTATGAAATAATTTGTTTTTACTTTACTTAGGATTTCTCATTCTTACAAAGACCTGTTGGCCACAGTAATATTTAACTGCAGTTTTCCTGAAGAATAGTTATTTTTAGCATTGTAATTAGTGTAACAGAAGACAAAAGTGTTTTTACATATAATGAGTAGTTTAAACAAATTTAAGACACTTTTCTGTAGTATCATCATCACATGATGCTCTTTTCAATAATTTTTGTAAGCTTCTAAACCACATAAAGGATAATGCACATTACATTTTATTCACACTATGAAAAAAGCACAATATACAGGCCGTATCTTTTAAAGTGCAACACAACAGAACATTTCTGCAACATTCAGGTTCTTCCAAGACCCACAAAAGTAGGTATTTAATATTTAGGAACAAATCCTGTTCACAGGTGTATCAACACTGAATCTAAATTCTGAATGGTTATCAAGCTTGCCCTTGCTGTAAGTGCCGCGCTAAAAGCGATGCTTATGACCACTAAACGATATTATTTTATCTGCTTCCATATTATATAGCCGTCACGTCTCATGTCCAAAATGAAAGCTTTTATCCGTTAGTCTGTGAAGAGCATCTGCAGAGCCCTTTATTGAAGACAGTTCTTTGACTATGCTCAGAAAAAAATCTTTAAAGTATACTTAGTTTCACCATACAGCCTACTGCTTCAGATGTTAATTCTACCAAGAAAAATATGGTAAACAGAATAGAGCTAGCATGTCTCCGAGTCGGCAGCGCATGCCTCACTATGTTTGGCACTATCTACCAAATGTATTGGTAACACACAGCATAAGCAAGTACCAATTTGCTTTTCACTTCATAAATATTTTTGGTTGGATGTTTTGTTAATATTAGTTGAAAACCTCATTTGTTCCTGAGATGAGTATGACAAAACAAAGTGAGCTCCATCTAAAGCTGCCAACAGGACAATCTTCTGCATTTCCAGTTTTGCTACCTGCCTGCTGAGCCAGATTTATAATCTCAATCCTCCCCAAGGCGCCACTTCTGAGACTCTTCTTGACGCGCATCTGGCCTGATCTGGTTTCTCATTCCACCTAGAACATTTGAGGTTGCCTCTGTTGCAACAATGAAAGGTTTCACCACAGTTGGTGGAATTTGGCGGAGGACTCCTCCTACTGCTCCAGTTACTCCTCTGTTTTCATGCTCACGAGCAGCAGTCTCATAGATGGTTTGGGCTGTGTCAGTAATCCCCTTTGAAAAATTAACAGAAATTAGTTGCACTGAAAAAGCAAAAGCAACAGCAACCTCTCCTAATTTTAAGGGAAACTTAAACACTCAGCATTTATCTTTGTAATTTGTATTACAACTGTAGCACAACTATATTGGTACAAATATGATTTAGTTCTTCTAATGAGGCTTAAAATAACACTACTATGAACTTACTGACGAAAATACTTCATGTAACTTCTGGTGGCACTTCTTGTGCATAAGGGAAGAAGCTGTGGGGTACTGTGAACTATTCAAAAATGACAGAATTCACTGAAAACTCCCCACCTGAGACCAAACTTCCTAGACATGTTATCAGGTGCAACTAAGTGAAAATACAATACAAAAAGTAAAATAAAAATGGGTCAGCATTCTAACTTTTTATACACTATCATGGTGAAGAGAGCTTTCATCACTTGTTTTAAATGCAGCATTGTGCTTAAACTCTAATAACTTCAGATTTAACAGTAACTGGGGGGGGGGGGGGGGGGGGGGGGGCGGAAAGGACGGCTGACATGGGGTGGGAAATCAGGTTTGTAACTGTAGAACTGAAGTCATTCATGCTTATCTGCATAATGTCTTAGTTTATTTCTGCTCCTCTGATTTTTCCACGCAAGGTTTCTGTTGGTTTAAGATTACTGATGAAGACAGTCTTGTTCAAAACTTAAATCCCCTTCTTCATTTGGTAAGTTTAAACTAACATCTGACATTTTATTTGCTGCCTTAGGAAATAATTCTGAAGTTTGAGTTTGGTTAAGGACAATTACTTTTGCACTCACCTCTTTTACTACACTGTATGCTTTGGCTACACCTTCCCGTAAGTCTACTGGCTGATGAGCTAAACGATGGCGAGGAAATCGTTTGATCTTTTTCGCTTCAGTAAAAGTAGGCCCTGGGGATACCATGTCATATGCAGTTTCTGCAGCTGCCTGAAGATCAGGAATGAATGCAAAATATATAAGAAGTCTTATAACATCCAATCACAAATTTAAACTACTAACAGGGTGACATAATTGAAATAAAAGAATTTTAATTCCACAAATATTTATTTACATCAGATTGGGGGAATTAATTCCAATGACACAAATAAACTGATTCCAGATAAATATTTAATCACCCCAGCCCCGTTGCCATTCCTTCAAAGGCATCCTCTAAATCTGCACAAAATGCCTAAGATAGAAACTGAAACATTTGATCAATGGTATGCTCTCTTACAAACACACAAGCATACACATCATTCCAGCCATATGAATAAAACCTTTTTTTTTTTTTTTTTTTTACTAAATATATTCAAGCTTAGGCACATCTACAATTTTTGCTAAGTTAGATGGTAAAAGTGTATTTTCATTATGTATTTTACATTAAGGAACATAAATTTATTAACACTTTAATCCAAGACTACTTTAGGGTTAAATCCAGAAAGCTTTATAGACTTCATGTACATCAACACAATGAGTATTGGTTTTAAGGCATTTCTTTTGTTTGGTTGGTTTTGTGGGGTTTTTTCATTTTCGTTTTGGTTTTTTTGAGGGTTTGGGGGTTTGTTGTCTGGTTTTGTTGTGTTTTTTTTTTTAAATAAGCACACATTTTTTAAAAAGTTAAGAATCTATTACTGGAAAATACACATATGCAAAGAACTCATCTTTCTCAGGATCAGTGATTTTTTAGCGTAGCTGAATATTTTAGTATTAAACTGTACACTGTAATACATTAAAGACATTAAGAAACATGTAACAGCTTGGGTGTTCAGCAAAATTTTAACACAACTTTCTAATCATCGCATTTGATGCCATCTCAGACTGCTGCAAGCTCTACCCAGTCTCTGCATTCCTATTTATACAGATGCTTTCTTTTTTTCCCCCCCCAAGACATGCTCCCAACCTTAAATATATAGCATTAAGATATTAACTTGATATAGCAACACTTCTCATTTTATGTCTAACTCCAGAAGCAATACACTCTACCTGTATTGTCTGAACCATTCTGTTTGTTAGCTCCAGTGCTGCCATTGCAGTGGAAGTACCAAAAGAAGCTGCTCCTCTTTGAAAACCTCTTACAATACGTCCATCCTTTCGGTATTGTTCTATTGGTAACCACACCAAGTCTTTCAGACCTTGGACTGAAAATGAGGACAGAACACCTTAGTTAGAAAGTTCTCTTAGATAAGCAGAATGCCTTGAGAGGAAGTGACAACAGATGTCATGTTGTTGGGGGGGTAGTGGTGTTGTTGAGTTTTGTTTGTTTAAAACAACTGCCATGTGTGTCTGCATAGAAATAAGATTTAACTTACCTAACTGCACTAGTGAATGCATAGGTCCTACTCCTCCCAAAATTCCCGGTAGCTGGTTTTTCTTTATATCATTAAGCCATTCACTGATGGCATAGGAGAACAATTTATCCACACCTAATAAACTGAAGTAAATAAAATTATTAATATATTTTTTTAAAAACACACAATTCCTAATAAGACAAACACATTCATTGAAGTAAACAAAGATGTCATTGAAAGAAAAGGAAAGCTGTTTTCAAGTGCCATCTTTTGTTGCTGTTGGCTAACTCAAGCGTTTCGTGTGTATGCACTCCATAAAACATAAAACAGAAGTTCAGGACTGCACAATCACATCCAGTTCAATAGGAAGTAAACATACAACTAAAAGTTTAGCACCAAGACTAGCACATATATTACTGTCCTGTAAGTAGATGTTCTTTGTGAACGCTCTATGTTTGACAAAATCTAGCATCAAGAAATACTTGTAAAGTCAAAAAGTGTCTTTCATTTCAGAAGTTCATCTTATCAGAGAATTTACTTTTTGCTTGCTACATTCAGTTATAATAAATATAATAAACTTGTTCAGTTTGCAGTACCAGTGTCAATCTACAATTCAATAAACTTACCCATGTCTGTAACAAAGTCTCTTCAGCTTTAATTCAGAGCAGTTTAACTGAGCAAGCCCAATAAGAATCCCAGCTAGTGTCCCCTGTAAGTGAAATAGTTTGTTAATCACATGAGTTTATTCATCCTGTACAATTTGTGGCTGAGAAATAATTTCATCATCTCAACTCTCATTGCAGGTATTTCTGTCTAAACTATTTTCCCCCAGTCTCCCAAACGCTACTTGTTACAGTGCTATGAATTATGCTACATGAAAACTTGCAAAAGATGGAATCTGGCTTAATTGGCTACTCTAAGAAAAACATCTGGATACAAGATGGCTTCTTCAGAAATATTAAGACATAACAAACTATGTAAACATAGCTCTGGCATTAGTGTGTTCCAGACATTCTAAAGCTGCTATTTCATGTTTAGATTTCTCTGGCAGCAGTGCAAATTCGAGAAGTTGCTGCTATTACTTGTCCGTACTTTCTTACTGATTTGCCATAAGAGAATACAAATCTGGTTGTGCAAACAGGATTTTCTGAGGTCTGCTCTATAAACTCAGTATGATAACAAATACATATTTCAAAAAGAACTAGGAGCATTTTTTAATCTGTATTAGATTCTGCCATTGCCACTGAAGCTCATACATTACTAGACTGCAAGGGAAGGAAACAAAAACAAATGAAAAAGACAATACTTTATTCTGCAATTAATGAGGAAGAAAATAAAATGAAGAAAATAAAATGCACAATAGTGCCCCTCTGAGGGCCACTACAGCTGTGTAAAAAAGATTTCCAGGCAGTCAATGAGTTGATAAATATGACTTTCAAGTCTCATTCTGAGTTAATCATACCTGGAGGATCCACCCTCTAGTTTTCAAATTAAGAGTGAAACAATGTTAAGCTTTATTGAAACTAAGGGGAAAAGCAAAAAAAAAGTTTCACATTTCTCAAAATCACATCAGTAATGAGTAGGGAGCATAAAAATACACCCCAACTCACGGGGCAGAGGGATTCAAAACGAACATAATCAATTTTTTGTTCTACAAGCATCAGTGTTACACACAAACCTGATCCATTGATACATGTTTGCCATGGTAATCAAGACGTATTGGAACTTCTGATGTAAAACGAAATTCTCTAGGATATACAAAGGAAATTTTACAGTGAGAAACCTGAAAAGGAAGTAAAATTATCCTTCCTCCCTCCCCCCCGCCATGGTTTCCCATCCTCCTGGAACAGGATACCATACCCTTTTCTGTAAACCATAAATCCTCTAGTTACCATGTTAGTACTTCAGAGTAAGTGTACAAAACCCAAGAAAAGCTGAATTTGCCATTGTTTTAACATCTTGTCAAGGTTAACATTTACAACAAATTTAAGTCCTGCAAAAGTGCTACTAATCCTGCAGGTGAACATGTTCCCTCAATTTTCACAGCATGAACTTCAGTTACCAAAAAAAAAAAAAAAGTACGACTAATGATGGTTCTGTGGGCAAAATTTAGCCCTGCAGCTGGAACTCATTGAAAAATTCTGTTGGTTATGTATGCGATGAAATGGAATCACAGTCATTCTCTCATAATTTGGCTCTGCACTGCTTACCAAAGTACACATCTGTTGTTAAGAGACACTTATGATCTGAATACACAAGATAAAACTTCTGCATAACAAGCTGAAACGTTTATAATCACTTCCTAGTTGTTTCTCTTGTGATATGTTAATTTTGTACCTCTCCTATGATATCCTTTTCCTTTATATGCTCTGATCTCTGGTTATATTAGATCTAATTTACATTGGTATACAAAAACTGCTCTTTATATTTATTTGTAAAACATCTCATTACTGGTTCTGTACATGGCAGAGCTTTAATTAATTTTATTTTCTTGTGCACAGTAGTGTGCAAGAGTTAATAAAAAAAATCATTAGTTACCTTCCAGCGATAAAAGCCAATATATCAGATTTCCACAATCAGTCAAAAAACAAACCAAAAAACACAACTTGTCATAAGGTCTGAATAGGTTATCATCACACCTTCTTAAACATTCAGCAGAACAGCTGTGAGTCACTGGAAATTTTGTTACAAAAGTTTACCTGAAAAATACCGGCTGATCACTGTATGATGTCACTTCTTGTGAGAAATGATGATCATCTCCATTAACCACATCCATAGAATCAATGCTACCATTTTCATTTGCTTGCTTGTGTGATGAGAAAGAAATGACTGGACTTGGGTCCTTAAGGCTGCTGACATGCCTGGGCAAACTACACGTAACTTCAGCACCAGGAGACTTTTTAACTAAGATAAGAAGTTATACACAGTAAACTTACTCATATTTTTCACAGCGATTACAAAAAGATTGTGTTTATACAATTATTGTGTCCTTATTAAGATCTAATGCTTATTAATAGGAATTACTAGCAGGAAAATATTTACATTCTCTTAGTAAAATAATCTTAGTTATCAATAGAAATTTTTACAAGAAGCTTCAGTTGAGGTTTATGCATCAGCATAAATAATCCACCTAGTTTTAATGACAGTATTGCAGAGTACTTCATGACCGATGCATTCCAGTATGACATCAAAAGAAATAGGTGAAGTATACCTGCTAACAAACTCACAAGTATAGTTAATAGAGGAAATACACTTTTCAATATACACTGAGTTTTGCACAGATGGTGTAGTTGATTAGAATTACTGCTTTAACTGTTTGCATACATTGTACTGCTTATTTATAATCTTGAACTCTCTTCCTTTCTCTAGGGGTTACACAACTTCAAGCTATTAGACTGGCATACTCTGATGCAAGATTTATTAAATAATGTATTTGTTTTAGCTAATAACAACTCCTAATATCATATACACAGCCCTCAATTTTTTCAGAAGTTCTTACTAAATATGCTCCAATTGGTGAAACCTTTTATACAATGGAGATCCCAGATGTTGAAGAACTTTTCTGGTATTTATAAATTACATAACTAAAATACCCAAAGTTTCTGTGTTCTAACAAATTAGTTCCTTTGTTGGGGTTTGGTCACTAACATAAGTGGGGTTTTTTTTTGGTGTTGGGTTTTTTTTTTTGTTGGTTTTTTTTTGTTTGTTTGGTTTTTTTTTGGTTTTTTTTTTTTTTTTTTTTTTTTTTTTTTTTTTTTTTTTTTTTTTACACACACCAGAGATTCACATGTGAACTTACAGACATGTACACACATTAAAGGAGAAAGAAGAACCACTTTCATGTTAGATTTTTGAAAAGTATACCTTCAGGATCTGGAGTAACTAAGAGTTCTACTTCTGTAGAGAGGCTCGTGAAAAAATCCTTCAGGAAAAACAAGGCATCCTGATGTCAAAAATAAAATACAATCAGGTTAAAAAACAAAAACAAAACCAAAACCAAACCCAATTCTCTACAATATATTATCCACTATTCCAGCTCTTTATTTCTATACAGATATGAATCAAAAAACATTTCTTCTTTTTGATCCTTTAACAAGTCCAGAAGCTACATAGAAATCTAGGCCAGAAACCAGAAAGACCCTCTTGGTCATTGCCCCCTGCTACATATGTGATTTCATAATCCATCTAGCTCTGTCTTAAACTCCAGTGTTGTCTTCATTATCTACTCTCATTTTGGAGACTGTTCCATAACCCAAGTGTTTTACTGCCTATGAACTTTTCTCTGATTTCCAATAAAAGGGTATTCAAGTATAGCTTATATTCATCTCTAATACTGCCAATGTCAGACAAATTGTTCCAGTTCAGATCTTGCCGCTGCTTCATTAAAACTCATTAATATCTCTGCTGTTAACGTCTTGTCAGTCAGATGCATCACACTGCTGCCTTGTTCATCCTATAATTAATGACATCTGGAGTTTGTTTTCCTTTTTATGTTTCCAACTGATAAGCAGAAAGCTTAAGTAGTAATACCAAGAATTTCTAACACAACTGCATGCAGCCCTGTGCTTCCATGACAGCTGTGGTTAATTTGGCAGAAGTTGTAAAGGTGAATTTTGTTTATGGTATAAAAAGATAAAAGACTTAGAAAAGTAATCAAGAGGGAACACATTTCCTCACTAAATGGCAGTATTTCCATGCTATTTCTCTTATGAAGTTATTACCTATGCAATGTTCAATTTTTCCAACAGTAAAATGAAAACCTGGCCTCTAATGTGTGTTGAGGGAAAGAGAAGGTAGGTATGGGACTCTTAATTGTGCTCCTGAAAAAACCCCTACATCGCTCTGCAGATGACAAATTAAGCAAGAAATGCCTCAACAGAGTAATAACTGCACTTTAAATCTGAATGCACAAACATATGTAACTTCCTCACTGGTGTAGAAAAAACTCCCAACCATTTCTTGAATAAATACAAAAGTATTTTCCACAAATGCTTGCTAAAGAAAGTAAAACAATCTCTCCCACTTCTGTTCTTGGTATCAAACCAAGTAAACAACGACATAAGACATGCATGATGGTTACATGTATCTGGTAAAGAAACCCCAGTATCATTAAATAAATAAAAATGTATTTTATATTTTTTCATTGGCACAACAAACCTGGTCAATATTGAGGCGAAGTGGCATTAGTGAAACACGTAAACAGCATTCCTGCGGGGATCTGCCAGACTCTGGACGGACATGTAATGCTTTAACTGTTAACTGAGAAAAAGCAACAAGATAAATAAAAGTAGTACCATTCACAATTGTTAAATCTCAAAACACTAGCTAGGAAAAACATTTACTGCAAAACCCCTGTACTAATCTGATTCCACTTACCAATTATAAAACTAGTGTTGAATAAGTAACTTATGGATGTTACAAAAAAGAAAATTATAATAAATTCCCCAAAAGCCAGATTCATAAATCCTTTATAGAACCAGTAAGGCTACATTATATCAAAAAACTACAACTCTGCATGTGTGAAGTCTAAACATACTCATACAAAAAGATGTTTGTTCAAACCCAAAATCTGAAAGCTATCAAAGTAGTCCTGCACATCTACTTCTTTTGAACTGACAGAATCTCAAAAGCATTAATACCTGATACACTAATATTCAAACTGACTTCTAAATTAGTTTTAATATCCACAGGGAGTCAAGCAAATAACTACCAAGTTATATTATTTCCGTGTTCCATGACCTCATGTTCCTTCTGCAAAATTAAGAAATGTATACAACCTCCACAATGATAGTCTAACCACTATAATTATAATGAATTAGCATATTCCACAACCGTACCATGTTTGAGTGCGCTTTTCTGGGCATCTCCTTACTGCAGTAGAGATAAAGAAATTTATTCATCTGTGATGTAGCTAAGCGATCTCTAATCTCCAGGTCTTGAACAATAAAAACCTGCCGTGACACTGGCTGTTCCAACAGACTGGATTCACCTTCTGCACCACTTGGAGGGTACACCTCATGCTGGAATTTCACCTTTTAAAAAGGAAAGAAAACGAACATAATCAGCTTCAGTGAAAACCAACCTTTAACAATAGAATATTAATTAAAAAACAAACAAAGAAAACACCAACACAAAAAAACCCCCAAACCACACATAAGAACTTGAAAAGCTGTCTCCTGTTTTAAATTTACAGGAGTAATATTAGGATTTCTGAAAACTACTCAGATTCTTGCACATCTAGCAGTAGAAATCTTTCAATTCCTAGTTGTGTACATGTTCATATTTTAGGATGCAAATTGGACCCAAAACAAAGAGTCAGTGTAAGACAAAGGACAAGTTTTGCTTTTTGTTTTAATATCAGCTGTGCTTTTTCCTCTCAATTCTGACATCTATCTTAGACCACCCTGAAGCCTATGCTGGGCAATCTTGCAGTTCTTCAGTCCTGTACCTTCTACACTTTGGAAAGTAAGGTTTCTTCCATACCAACAGACATCTCAAGTAGCTTCTTCCAGTCTCACTTTCCTTTTTCTTTACTCACTTTAGTCCACATAAATTCTAATCCATTATCTTTCTTAAATTCTCAGTAACCGCCATAGCATTCTGCCTGCAATGCAGTGAAGCAGAGCAGACATAGCAAGCAGAACAGTGGTCTCTACTGGCCAGATACAGAGATGTTAAGAAACACTATTTAGTGACCTGTACTCAAGATACACGTGATAATGAACATTTTAAGTGTTGAAGAGAAAAAGTAGATGTTTATCATAAACACTGCTCAGAAACCTTACATTTCTGACACTCTTCCTTTCTCCTTAATTTCTTGTTTAAATATTTTATTATTATTAAGCCTTGTACCAAGTTAGGGGTACAAGCAGGGGGGACAAAAAAAGACTATGCCTCAGTACCTACACCAATTCATTAAATACCTGTAAATTAAGAGAGACTGCTATACTTCTACATATGAAGTTTTCCACATAGAATACTAAATGCTTCCTTTTTTCCTTTTTTTGTCATATTTTTTCTAGAAAATGCTAAAAGAAGTAACAAACATTTCTGGCAAGTTTGAAGGGGTACATTTTAAGCTCTAGAAACACATGTAGACTATAAAAGGCATTTAGCTTCATGTAGTACCTTTCATGTTTAGAGAAATGTTTTGCAAATCCTTATTTTTAAAAAGTGTTGTTATTGATCCATTTAGCATGAGACTTAGTTAACTCCTTGCCGATATTCTTCACAGTGCCAGAATCAAGCATCTAGTTTCTATGTTAGAGCTAAGTACAGGCTTAAAAAGTAAGACACACCTGAAGGATGTTAAATATGTTAGGGGAAATACAGGAATGATATTGTAATATGACTGGATGTCATTTAATATCCAGTTATCATCAACTGTTACGCTGAGTGTCTCAACATATCAACACCATGGCTATTTTGCTAGAACATTTAATTTCATAATAGGTATATCGATTCAGAGTAGAACTGAAGACAAAAAAACAGAACAGCAGTTGTAAAATGAGGTTATAGCAAACAAAAACTTCAAGAATATTATAATAAATATCCTTCATCTTTAGAAACACGTTTATATAGCAAGTAAACAATACTGTGCTAGAAGAACAAATAAATTTTTTTGTTAAATTCTAAATTCATCACCTTCAAATTGATTGCCTAGATGTAGATACTAACGGAAGAAATCCTACTGAATTCTAATGGAAAGCTGTTGTTAAACAGATATTATGTGTAAAGATATTCACACAGAGACAGTCATGGCTGAAGCTATTTCTGCCATTCACCTTGCTTAACTGTATTTCCATTAGGAAGTCTGGGTTTCTTCCTCTTCCCCCACATGCTGTACTTCGTCCATGCCTCGTTGGTGTATGAGAAGGAGAACTATGCGGACTTCTGGGGAAATGAGAAAGAAAAATACACTTTCACAGATTAAACTTAACGCAATCTCACCGTTAATATAACTCTAAAAGCATGTGTGTTTCACTTGATAGAATTTACTAGTACTTTAATGGTTACAAGAGAAAAATACTAGAAAAAAAAAAAACAACAAAAAAATTATTACTGTTCACCAAATACTTTTATTGTTCAAGTAATGCATACTTAAGCAGAATGCTAGGTGTATGCTTCCCACGAATTTAACATTCATAAAACTTTTCCTTAATTTTGGCTGTGGTAACATGAATTACTCTTTGGCTTACATGACACCCTGAAAACTAGACTCCAGGTACCATAGCAATAGTCTCTTATGCTCCTTAAGCCCCAATCTCTAAGGAAATTTAACTTCACTATGACCCTTAAAAGCAAACCCATCCCTCCAACCCCAAAAAAACACCAAAACCAAACCCAGCTAGTCCAGGTTAAGACACAGGAAAAATACGCTCTGGTGTGCAGAGCAGAACTGAAGAAGATTATTCTAGATAATCTTTAAGGTCCCTTCCAACCCAAACCATTCTATGATAGATTTCTTGTGAGGAGAGAGTGAAGAAGCAAGCAAGGGAGACTTGAGATTTAATAGTGCGATTAACCTCAAATCAAAGGAAATTTAAGTATTTTTAAATGTTCTAATCTACAGAATTACATCAAACACTTACGTGAAACTTTTAGCTGGAGATGTTGGTGGTACAGTCCCAAAATCCCTTCCTCCATAAAGATGCCAAATAAGAGAGATTTCCTTTACAACATAGCGTACCAGTGGAACAGGAAAATGAAGGGGAGCTTTGCTCGTATCTGTTTTCTTAATAGGTTGGCTGAAATGATTTTCCTTTATGATAATTGCATCATCAACCATTATTTTTATTACGGGCTCTTCCTCTTTTTCCTAATTAAAAAAAAAAAGTATATAGCATTGATAAGGTGAAATCTTTCTTTATTGATATGTCTAATTCTTTTTTATGAAAAGAAAAACTGTTCTGTACTGCCTTCTAAAGCTTATACAACACAGACTTGTTTTAGAAATGATTCTTATAAAGTAACTTAAATACGAAAGCACATAAACTAGAAGCTGAGTAGTACTTAAAAAAAATCCTCATCCAAACTGTAAACAAAACAAGAGTTGAAAACAAAAAAAAAAACTATGGAAGAGCCAAGGCTACCATATTAGCACTTTTAGAAACAAACAAGCTCAAAGATAACCGGGAAAATACAGCTTCTCATCAGGGATCCAGAACTATTTCTGTCTATTAAGAGGAACACATCCAGAGATGCTACGAAAAATGTGAACACAAGTGTTTTCAGAGTTTTGAGTACAGTTTCCTAAATCTTTTAATGTAGTGGACAGAGTGGTGTGAAGTGCCACACAAGCTTTCCTCTGAGGTTTGGGAAGGATCTTAGGCCCATAAAAGCATTGAAAGCTTAGACTATGAAAGGAATGAATAAAAGATTAGAAGATGTGCAAAGCTGCTATTCTGATAAATACTGCATTTTGTTTAAAACCTTTTTTTCTAACTATGCCATTACTGTAAGTAAAAATGGCAATGATAACACATGACCAATATGTAGGAAACCTGCCAATATAGTTTAACATCAGATACATATCAGAAATCAATTACATACTGCTGAGATACAGAAAAATCATATATATTTGAAAATACCTGCATTCATTCCTAACTGTAACAATGCATGACGTCCTTACAAACAAAGATTTATTTTTTTTCTGCTACTCTTCCCACTGATAAAAGCATCACTAAGCAATCACAAAAAACTATGAAGCCTAATTTGTCCAGGTCTTACACAGGCTTTTCTGTAATTCAGTTTATATATGGATTTATTTAGCAATTCTCAAAACTTCTTACAGCAACAGCAACTTTGGGTGCAAAAAGAATGCAGAAATCATCACTTTCTGCAGGAACATCTCCCATGGCCTCATTTATCAGGTGATGAGTGAATGAAGCGTAAGTGGGACTTGGATCTTGTGAGACATTTCCACTTTCATCTGGAAACAGGAAGAGGTCTGAGCAAGATGGCTCCTGAGTTTGAGATCTGTCATCCAAAACTCCTGGGAGTTGAAGGAAGGTGGAGAAAAAATATTTCAGGGGAAAAATCCTTACAAAATTTGAAAATATGAACAAAATAACATAACAGTTAACTAAAACTTGTTACTTCAAACTACATCAAGGAAATTTGCTTATTATATCTTGAATCAATTCCTACTATAAATAAAATACAATTTTCAAAAATTAATCTACTGTACAATTGAAAGTGATTACAACATAATCATAAGTAGTTACTAGTAGAGATGAACTGACAAAATATAGAAAAACTATTTGTAAAAAACCCCACAGATAAAAAAACCCCAAACATTTCTATCTCCAAGTTTCTCATTCTGGTAGTAAGACCACAGCATCAATGATTTTTAGTACTACACGGACTGCTTCTACCATCAAAAAGGGGACCAGACATCATGGAAACAGTGAAATTCTTTATTTGCAGTACAAAACCCTCAGCCAACTGAAATCTGGATTTAACTCCAGACATGATGCAGAAGCCATAATGCTGTCATAAAATCAATTACCTTGTTCCATCTGTTAATGAAAAGATTTCCTCCTAGCTAAAAGTTCTTTCTGTGACTCAGAACTGTATCATCTTCCTGGACTGCCTTCATACACAGAATAGAGGTCTTTGATTCCTTCATGCTGCAGTAGACCGTATCAACTTACACCCATACTAATTTATACTCCTACAGAATTTGGGGTCTTGACAAACTGCCACAAATTGAGATTCCTTCCTTGCTGTTTTCAGTATCTCGGGAATGCGTATTTGGCTAGAATCTTAAATTACTTTTGCATTATTGTTATTAAAAGCAAAAAGTTGTTTGATAGCTTGAAGACTTCAGACATCAAAGGTACCTCACATTCTTGTTGCAGCATCTCTACATACACAAAACTTTCAATCCCACTTTCCTTCCAGAAAGGCTGTATTTTGTGTGTATTTACGCCTCTAGAGGATACTTACCATTAGACTCTGGCTTCATGGCAGAAGCAGTCTGTTGAGTCTCAATTTCCTCCATTGCATCACTCATCAAATCCCGTAAAATCTGTTGCTCTGATTCAGCAAGGACTGGTCCGTGGGAAGATGGCTGGCTAAAGGTCTCTACCTGTAGGAGAGGAACTATACATACTTACATCTTAAAGACAACTGCAATATTCTGCGAGCAAGATTTTGCTGGAACGGCTTGATACACAGCTCTTATCTGTAATAAGCAATACCTTATCTTTATAAATAATCAAGTGAGCTGAAACTCCGATTCATAAAGTAGAACATTACAGTTCAGGGTATTTAGATCATCAGAGTACTTGGACAGCTCTTATGTGTCCTGGAGTTTCCTTCTTTAGACAAGAATAAAGCACAATAGGTAAACAGCACAAAATATTTTAATATTTTAAGTATTGACCAAAGCAGAAAAAAAAGGCACTATTTTACTCTCAAATATATTTTAACTTAGATGCAATCTGTTATTTTCTTTGGAGGCAATCTCATATTCTTTGAAACTAGAATGGGGATCTCAAAATTAAGACACATTACCAGGAAGTGTAAAGTTACGTTGATATTATTTTCCCGTTTTATACCTTCATTTTTGGCTTGCTAACTCCACGTTTAATCTCTGTCTTAGTTGGTGGATGTAAATCACCGTAACTTGCAATGTACTGTATTAGATTCATCAGTGCAGCACATGAATCTGAGCAGGTACGAATATGGATTATATCACTGGAACAGTGCAGCTCAAAACGTGGTTTAGTCTAGATAGCAACAATAAAAAGATAAGAATACACTTCAAATCAACTTATGGTTCCATAAAAATAGTATCTATATACAGCTGTTTCTAAATTAATTTACTTAACTAGTCAAAAAGGACTTAAAAAATAGTACACAAACTGAAAAAAACCTTCCTTGACTGTAAGTATAACAAATAATTTTCAAATCACAATCCGTCAGGCAGATTTTACATTTTATTTTATTTGGTATTAAATACTTACTCTTTCCCCATCAGAATCAGACTTTATTGCTGTAATGGTTAGTTCCAGCAGTCCCATATCCATAACACGAACATAATCTGAAAGACAATGAGCAATAAAAAAAAAAAAAAAAAAAAAAGATTAAGACTTAATAACAAACATCATCCTTACTATGTATTTTTTATTACTAAGCCATTAGAAATAGCATGAACATAAAAAGGCATCTTTTTTGTCAAAACCTTTTATATCTCTGCATTTCCTTCTTTTATGAGGATTACTCTCAGAGTTCAAGTTTCAGCTACTCAAATCAAGAACTCATATCTTTTCAATCCAATGTATTACTCCCACTGCCACCATCTGTGTCCAGTGCAAGCTTTTAAGATGTTTATCCTCATCCCATCTGTGTGAGTTAGAGAAGTAGAGGCACACAGAAGTTGTGTGACTAAGCATCCTAGCAGTTGTTTAGTTGGAAGTGAGAGAGAAGACTTTTTCACATTGTACTAATCTTTCAGTACCATGAATAACTTATTTCCCCTCTTCCTTGTTTAAAGAAAACAAGCATATCTTTACTCTGCCCTTCACTAGAGATCTCTTACATAAGCTAAATACACACATTTGTGGGCACAGGATTTCATTATTTCTCCAATTCATTTGTTAAATATTGATTCAAGTTCCTCAGCCCTTAAAGGTTGTTACTATATGAATGAGAGCAAAGAAGTTGGTATCGTTATTTTTCAGAACCTAGAACTCTGTGACGTATAACACCTTTCAAGTTCAACTATTTATAATATATATTATCTTATAAAATGAGACCTCTTTCCTGTGAAGATTTCTTTCTGTGCCAACTCCAGATTTTTAACAATATGCTTTTTTCAAATACCCACTATGGAACTGTAACAAGAAAATGAAGGACTTGCAAGTTGCTGTTCTCTGACATACCTCCGCATCCACAAATCCAAACTAGAGCACTCATTTTCATCAACACTACATTAGTCATTCATATTCAACTTGCTGCTCCTTATCTCCTCAGACCTCTTCTTCAATAATCTTTATATATGCTGAATGTGCCTATAATTTTGTTTCTTTAGGCTCTGCAATTCATTAGTCACATCTAAAATACCCTTACCTCTATGCAGGTTCACCGTAACCGTGTTGCACTTGTCAGACAGATGCAAAGCAGCTTCATCTAAAATTATCCTAAAAGATTAAAAAAAAATTAAATAAACATTCTAGAGAAATGTTGTGTAATCCACTAAAGAAATCAGTATAGAAAAAGAAATATTTAAACACACAAATATATCTACCATATCTTAAATCCAAACTCTTCATTTTAACCTTTCATAATTTCCAAATCCATTGGTAATTAGCCACTTGCAATTATATTTTATTTGCATTCCAATTTATATACTTGATCCTTCCTACAATGAAAAGTAAATTAACACTTATTTCCTTTTTCAACTTTGTTTCTTTTTAATAAAGCAAGACACTTTTGTTTCAAAGGTCATTTATAACCTTTTCACATCAGAACAGGCATAACAATGAATATTCAACTAAAGATGCAAGAAAAATTATTAGAAACTTAAAGACATGTTCAATAATCACTAAGTATTTCCTTAATTAATATAATATCTCCAAATAACAAATCTTTAAGAATTCTTAAGGTGCTACTAATTAGCAGAATAGACACAGTTTCATTTCAGGGCATCTTTCAAGCATA
This sequence comes from Gorsachius magnificus, assembly GCA_034008185.1. Taxonomy (NCBI): domain Eukaryota; kingdom Metazoa; phylum Chordata; class Aves; order Pelecaniformes; family Ardeidae; genus Gorsachius; species Gorsachius magnificus. The sequence goes on from CM067086.1 coordinate 54,463,697, forward strand.
TTAAAAAACACAGAATGCAGTTGTTAAATAAAGCAATCCAATAAAAAAAAAAGCATCTAACCTAATAAAACAGAAGGATTACACATGAGCAAAGAATATTTCAAAATATGTAAGCCAGTGTGATCACTTACACAACATAAATACTTCCTAGGTCAAAAAAGCAGACAGGCATTATGAGTTTTACTGGAGCTTCCATATTTCACAATGACTTAAGTCATACCTGAGAGTAGAAGAGGATTTATCTACTGCAACACTGCTGGAAATGCTGAAAGTTTCAACAGTAAGTAGAGATCTGACTGGCAAAAACAAGGGCCTAGCAACAAATAGGAAAACAAAAAAAAATTAATACCCTGTACTTATTTAGAAGTGCAAAGTCTTATAGGTTACCTAAGTAGATCTTCCCAGGCTAGGCAAGTGCTTACCCTACTTTAAATTGCTTACAGTTTAAGGGATTTCCATTAAGTACTTTTTCTGAACAAGCCTAAATAAATATTCTTTACAATATGCAAACTCAAACATTCCTAAACAATAGATATATAGCTGCAGTGCCACCAAGTGACATACACTTGCATTTTATTTACCTGTAATCAAGAGCACAACTCCACAGATGTACATGAAAAGTTGTAATTGTAGCTGGAGGATTATATCCCAGAACAGGCTCATCAGAAATATTCAAAAAATATAAAATCTAAAAATCACAAACATATTATTATAATACTTCAATAGCTGTTAAATTAATAATTATGCATTAGAAAAGAGAAAATCTGTAACAGATATGACAATAAAATTATTAGTAGAAGAAAAATGGAGTGAACAATCTCAGATATTTAAAGGTGCTTACCCAGTATCTGAATACAGAAAAGCACAGAATGTAAGCAGGGCGAAAAATACAACATCCAAACTGCAGCCTCAGAGGTATGGAAAAGACCAATCCAGAGACACCTAAGTGTCTACTTGTACAACGCCTCATAATCCACTTTTAAAGCATTTCCCAAATACAGTCTCATTCATCTTTCTTTGCAGCTGTTATTATACTGTTAGTATTTTCATTGTTGTCTATCTGAAAAGCCAACTTTTCTTGTAATACTGTACATAGTTAAAGTTATCTTCAAGTTATTTTTCATTTTCTTTGGGGGAAATGGGAAATATGCTTAGAATCAGAAATATGTGCACTTGTATCATATATACTGCTTTTTTACGTATTGCCGCATAAACCAAACTCCTATCTTCCTCTTTAAGGTCTGTCATAGTTCTCTCAAATCCGTTAACACTATGAAAGTTGTTCTTAAATTACTCCAACCCTGCGGCATACCAACACTAGCCTTTTAATCGTTTCCTCTACTTATCTCTTTGCTCAATTTTTTTATTTCTCCCCCTTCAAAAGATTCCCAAGTGCATTACAGGCAATGTTAATTGAGCAAAATTTCAGAGAGCAAATAAGCGACATGGTGTAAAGCAGGCTATGTGAACACATACAAATGTCATGCTGAGAAGAAATTAATGACACAGCAGAGTCCAAAGCACTAAGTTCAGCTCCATGCACTTATACAATAAAAATGCATGTAAAAATAAGCATATCATACATACTGGAGTATAAGCAGGATAAGCTTGAATGTCAGGGTTTACTATCTGTAATCCTGTACTGCATAAGTACATGTAAGTACGTGCAACTATACTGCTACTGTGCTAATGGCATGTCCTAGCTCATGCGTGTTTACACACATCTTCCAGATCAAGCGTCTCGAGCCCTGCCTGCTATGCTGCGCCTCTGCATCCACACATATCAGTACAACCCTTCCAATTCAGAACTTGGCATTACAAGAGTTTACATAAACTCCTGCTTACTACTTCCCTAAAGTCTTATTCTCCATTACTGTTACTGAAACGATGTAAAACAGGAAACAGGCAAGGGAGAAATCAGGACTTGAGGAATGAAGTGAGCAGAAGGGGAAAATACAGAAATGCTTTCAGTGCTGGAAGTAGCATGTTTGTTTGTTTTGAGGGTGGTTTTTTAAGTCAAGGATTATTTAATGCTAATTACTTGAATAGCATTGGACTACTGAGATTCTTCCATCTGAACTTCAAACAAACAAACAAAAAGAAGATCCCCAAAACCCCCAGAACCTCCCTGACATGTTGTGGGCAGAGATGTAGGAGGATGATGAGAACTGTAGCAAATGAATACACAAGTAAGAATTTAAGAGCGAGACTAAAGACTGCCAATGATCTCAAAGAGAGACAAGAAAGAAAGAATAACACTTTCAAGAGCAGAGAAAGATAATAAGACACAGCCTCACACAAAGGTTTAGTTTGACACTTAAAGCAGCTGTTAAAGCAATGAGACTGAAACTGAAGATGTAGTTAAGAAAACTGTAGCAACCTGACCTGTTCATGCCAACTTAAACCTGAAGGCAGTACTCTGTGCTGAAGGGTGGCTCCTCTTAGTCCAACAGCAACTAGAAATTCCTGCACAAGAAAGTTGCACGAGTTAGTTTACATAAAATACATGTCACTATTTGACACTTAGATTATGAAACAGTCCATCACTCTGCTCCCAGAACCCCAAGTGTCTAAAAATGAAGAAAGGACTGGGCCAGGATTAAATATTCAAACTAATACCAAAACCCTGGCTAATACAGTCTAATATTTTTTGCAACAGGATAGTTTAGGAATGACAATTTTGTGGTGGTGGTAGGAAGGAAGGCTACCTATCCATTCTGGAATTCATCAGGAATTACCAGGAGCACCACCCAATATAGTTTTTTCTTGTGCTTTTCAAATCTGAGTCAACTGAGGCCCTCTGACATTGTGCTGGTCTGCAGATTCCTTCTCTAGATAACTACTAAACTGTTTGTCACCACTATGCCAGTTAAGGGGTCATCTTTTAGCCATGCTAATGAATGCTACTGTCAAAGCAAAACGTACCACTCATTTACCAGTGCCATAGAATCATAGAATCATAGAATCACCTTGGTTGGAAAAGACCTTTAAGATCATCGAGTCCAACCGTTAACCTAGCACTGCCACCCCACCACTAAACCATTTCCCTAAGCACCTCATCTATCCTTCTTTTAAATACCTCCAGGGATGAGGACTCCACCACCTCCCTGGGCAGCCCATTCCAGAGCCTGACAACCCTCTCGGTGAAGAAGTTTTTCCTAATGTCTAGCCTAAACCTGCCCTGGCGCAGCTTCAAGCCATTCCCCCTCGTCCTATCGTCTGTTACCAGGGAGAAGAGGCCGACCCCCACCTCACTACAGCCTCCTTTCAGGCAGTTGTAGAGGGCGATCAGGTCTCCCCTCAGCCTCCTCTTCTCCAGACTAAACAACCCCAGTTCCCTCAGCCGCTCCTCGTATGACTTGTGTTCCAGACCCCTCACCAGCTTGGTTGCTCTCCTCTGGACCTGTTCCAGCAAGGCAACATCTTTCTTGGAGTGAGGGGCCCAAAACTGAACACAGCATTCGAGGTGCGGCCTCACCAGCACCAAGTACAGGGGCACGATCACTTCCCTATTCCTGCTGGCCACACTATTCCTGATACAGGCCAGGATGCCATTGGCCTTCTTGGCCACCTGGGCACACTGCTGGCTCATATTCAGGCGGCTGTCAACCAGCACCCCCAGGTCTTTTTCGACCAGGCAGCTTTCCAGCCACTCTTCGCCAAGCCTGTAGCGCTGCATGGGGTTGTTGTGACCAGAGTGCAGGACCCAGGACTTGGCCTTGTTGAACCTCATACAGTTGGCCTTGGCCCATTGATCCAGCCTGTGCAGGTCTCTCTGCAGAGCCCTCCTCCCCTCAAGCAGATCAACACTTCCACCCAGTTTGGTGTCATCTGCAAATTTACTGAGGGCACACTCAATCCCTTCATCCAGGTCATTGATAAAGATATTAAACAAGACTGGCCCTAGAACTGAGCCCTGGGGGACACTGCTTGTGACCGGCCGCCAAACAGGTAAGCAAAGGCTGCCTATTAGATGACACTGCTAGTAAACTGAGCAGAAAGCTTTTAGCTCTCTGTATTTGTTCTTGCCTGGTTTGGCACCAGATTAAAATTCAACCAAAGAAAACCAAGAAAAACATCAACTGGCCAAGAAATGCATTTAGTAGAGAAACACAGTGTGATCAGCAAAGTGAAGCATTGGAAGAATTATTAAATTATTCTCATACTGAAATTTTACAATCCTGCCAAAAGATTCTAACAGAAAATTGCAGATTGAGGATGAATATCTCAGAATTAGACGTTTTCTTCATCTGTAACCCTTGTAACGCCACATCTAGATACTTCTGTATAAACTGAGATAACCTAAATAATTTATAAAAGTGCAAATTTGAAAACACAAACCTTTGTATTGCTCTCTATTTTATCCGATTGGATTTTGACTGCAACAGTCAGCATACTTGGACAATCCACTCCCACACCATCTGAAGTAGTCCTACTGAGACCATCTTCTTCAGAAAAACAAATAGTAGGTTCTAACCAATGGGGACGTATTGTGCTGGGCAGTCGTACTTCAGAGGAAGGAACAACCCCATCTACCATACCTGTAAAGAGATTTTAGAATGAGCTACTTCGTGCTTCAAAGGTGTTACTGAATAAGAGTTAAGAAAAATTGTTTTTATGGTTAATACCTTTAAAATAATTTTAATTACCGAAGTTAGTCAACTAAAAATTGTGAAGGGGAAGTTACACGTGATCTAATAGTTAAAACCAAGCTTCTAGCCAAAATCTTCAATGTGACTATAGGGTTTGTTTTTTATTTGCCCAACGAAACAGCAAAGTTGAAATAAAGAACAGAAATCTCCTATGGGTTACATGGACAGACAGGAATACACCTCTCCTTTTACATTTTATGATAGGTGCTAGGTTAACCTCTAAACACACAATAATTAAGCCTTGCACTGAAAATCCATTAACTTGACCACTACTGATTCAGAGACATTTGACGGGAAAACCTTAAAAGGTTTAACTATATGGGAGTTACCAGCCATACAAACTACACAGTCACCTTAAAATGCTTCACCTGCTGGCTACAATTAACTACCCAGGAAAGATACAGCAGCCACTGGTAACTTGTACCTTTTTAAATTAAATAACCAGTAACATGTAGGAAGTGTGTACTTTCATAATAAAGAACAGACTGTACAGCTAATTTGCCACAGGACCACAATATCTTTAAAGACCAACAGTTGCCAAGGAAAGTTTGAGCAAAACTGTAACTAAGTAAATACATTTATCACGACCTTTTGTTTCTTAAGCATTAGGAAGTTTTGTTCACGACTAATGCGGTTGTGGCCAAATGATGCACTACCAAAGGGAAAAAAAAAAAAAAAAAGACAGCATTTCTCCTAAAAAACTTCAGGCTTATCTCATTTCAAAGCCACCTCAATCCCACCCCTACCTTGATGATATAAATTGAGGCTGCTAGAATGGAGACAAACGTAGTGTCTGTCCTCAAAGCCTTCATACTTAGTCACACTGAAAAGTGAACCACTGTTGAACTCAAACCAGAATTCACCATATTTTCCTTCCAGTGTACTTCCATCATCCTGCTGAAGGAAGAATAGAAATGATAAAATGCCTGCTTGCTGACTTTTCTGCAGTTAGACAGTCTAATCTAACATAACATTTGCTACCAATACATGTTTTCCTGCTTGCATTTAGTTCTTCTCACATAAAACAAAAGAATTACTAAAATAGTGTTGCATTATTGTCTAATTATAGTACAGCACAATAGTATGACAATTACAGAATTATTGTTATAAACATTTGTTCCTTCCAAAAACAGTACATACAGCATGAAGGGGATCCCATGGTCAAAACAACAGAACAACTTTTTCCAACACTGGTGTCTCACCTTTACATCTGTGAATATTGACACTAATCCATGTGTCACATTTAGCAGAACAGACAGAAAGCTTTGAGAGTTCTTATTCTGAGAGTCAAGCTTCTTCCTTCGGCGTGAACGATAGTTTGGATCAACAGTGGAATAATACTGTGATGTTTCTTCCTCAGATCCACTCTCATCATCTAACAGATAAAATGAAAAACAACTAACTCTCTAGCTAGTACACATATTACGCTAATAACTCATTGTTTTTCCATCAATGCAATTCAATTTTACCCTTATGTACTTAATTAAACAGTAATTATGTTTTTTCTTCTTGTTTAAATAAATCCTTTCTTATAAGTTTGAAAATCTTTCCACTATCCGCTTAATCACTTCAGCCAATTATGCTTTTGAATCACTATAGTTCCAGATGATTTATTAAGTGTATTACCATAATGAACTGCAGATTTAAATTGACTAAAGCTGTCTTTACTGAAAGTGTTGATGAGCTGGCTGGCCACAGATAGTCCAACACCGTAAGAAAGGTTTTCAAATGTTTCTACAGGAGATGGAGCTGTGGGTTCCCACAACAATAAATCATTGCTGATCCTAGGAAGAAATCCATTATCATTATACAAAATACTTAACTCTATTCCCACTTAATATAAGGTCAGTCAAGCAGTATTTCCCTTGCACACTTCATATAACACATTTCAAATTTCATAAACAAGGAAGAGAAAAAAGTTCAAAAGCACAAGAAAGAATAATGTATTAATGAGTAAAAGCAACAAATAATGAAAGTAACTTTTTTTCTGTAATTATGGTACCTACATACTGAAGTCTAACATTTGACAATGACACAAAAGCCTCTATTGGTATATTAGCTCAGTAGGTTGGAGAGGGGGTGACAAAACCCCATTTTGATCACATCATTTTCAAGTAAAGTTGCAGGAAACATTAGTTCTTTCAATTTCAAGTGAGTCTGTGTCTGTTGGGGTTAAGATGGATGTGACATTCGGTACAGAAGTACACCAACAGAATATTCAATGAAAGGTTCAGCTTTGCCGCTTGGGAAATGAAAAAATGCTTTGGAAGTACAGTAATGGATGTGAGGCTAAAACAGATCAGCATCTCTCTTTATGTAGCTAATTTGTAGCATAATACCTATTTTTAGTTGATTTAATCTAGTTGTATTTCTTTGTTTTTCAGACAGAAAAATAACAGAAAAAAAATGCTGAACCACCTATCTGAAAGTTGTGTTCACTTTCTCTACGTTTCTGTAAGCCTTTGGAAGACTCAAAACTGGATTGTTTGGGGTTTTTTTTCCCCTGCCCGCCTTGTGAACTCTGAATTTTTAGATGGAGAATCACTGAATAAAAGGGGAAGAGTAAAATTGAATGCAAGAGCTTTTGAAGTACAATGATCTACCTATAATAGAAAATTCCGAAAGATTAGAGCAAAATGAAACATTGCAAACAGAGATCTGAACAAAGCATTCACTGAAAGCAAAAGACTATTTAACTTTACCCTTTGTTCTCAAAATCTGCCAAACACTTTTTAGCAGCTGGCTGCTATGGTGCCAATCAGATATATGACACAGCGGCATCTCTGATGTTAACTTGGAAGAATATTTATACAGGCTTTTATGTTCTTAGAAAACTGTACAAATGAATTCCTGCTATAGCTGCTCATTCAATTGCTTTTATCAAATGAATACAGAACTAAAAGTACAGGTCATGATAACCAAGCAAAACAATTATTATACTTGCCTATTGTAAAGCTTTTCATAAAAGTTTTTGTTTGGTAATGTTAAGTGAATGTTTGGTAACATGAGTTCCAGTACATAATGAGAATTGCTAATTGTTTTATCCTGAAACTCAGTCATTTCAACTACATCTCCTGGCATCACCATCTGGAAAAAAAAAAAAAAAAAAAAAGAAAAAACCTCTCAAGTAAAATAAAAACAAAACCAGAAGCATATAAAGTAGTGAGAATATATTACTTTTGTCTACCATAAGCACAAAGCAATAAGAAAATTTTATAGTACCTCTTCATTTTCAAACATGACCCTACGAGAAGAAAAAGGAGAAGGCTCTGGTCTTCTAATATCACAGACATCTTTCAAAGAATGAGACCCTCCTTCTTCTTCCTCTTGAAAGTTATTATCACCTTCTTCCTCCTCAGCTGCTATCCTTTCCAGAATAGAGTGCACAGCCAGAGGGTTTATTTTCAATACAATCCTGACATTGGAGAAGTTATGCAGAATAAGCTGTTAGAGATGCTTCAAATTTTTAAGTTGATGCAGAGTCACATATCCCCTAGCTTTACTAGCTAGCCATAGACTAAGTAGGTCAAAAAATCAGGGTTTTTTATTAGACAATAACGTATTTTATTAGACAAAGCAATACCATTAAAAAACCCACCAAACTTAGGCAGAAAGGGACATGGAAGAGGAACCATCAGGCAAAAAGGATAGTGTCTGCTTTTTTCAACTCCATCAGGTGACCATTAGGTGACCTAAGAAAAACCTAGTGCTCTCCCAAAATAACGCCTGTATCATTAGACCATCAACAGCTATTAAAAAATGCTCTGCTACATGATGTAGTAGCGTGTTACAGTTACACACTGTTATAGAAAAATTTGTATCATTATAAAAGAAAACCACCCTGAAAAAAATGTCCATACAAACATGCTGTCAGAAAGCCACTAAATTTTGTGGCAAAAAATGTATGTGGCAAATTCTGCGACAATTCTAAAATTGCCTCTTTAAACATCTTATTACACACTACAGCTGTTAGGCGTTGCTTTGCGTGTGATATAAGCTGCAAAAATTCAGTCACAATATAGTTATTGTTGTTACAGCTTTATGCCAGCTTGTATTAATATTTTGATGCAAAATTTGACTGACATTTTTTTTTGTTTGGTATTCAGTCTGGAATGTAAAGTAGGAGAAAAGGTAAAGTGACAAAAAAAAAAAAGGGAGTAAGTTTCAAGTCTCTAATCATTCACCTAACTTTCACTGACATTTACTCATGTCTACACAGAAACCATTGTACATTAAAACTATCTTGCATTATTATAAATGGAGAAGTTTGGGTTTGGTTTTTTTTAATAAATTTTTGGGTTCTTTTCAATAGCTACATGTTCCTTCTTTGAAAATTATTTTAAAGCATTTATCACACAGGCAGTCTGCATTAAAATTAGAGAAATAACAGTGCCTCACAAAAATCCAAACAACCCGCATTAAAAAATAAAACTTTATTTTACCGAGGCCAGTCAAAATTGTCTGATGATGATGTTATATCTCCATCTATGCCACCAGAAACTTGAAAAAATTTTATTGGTGCTTCTGCATTATCTTCTTCAAATGAACCTGAATAGAAAATGATTTTTAAAAAATTAACATGGGAATGACAGCTGCTAACTTCAGGTTGCCCACTTCTCAGGTTGGAGTCCAACAGCCTAACTTGTCAATGCTGTTACTAAGGTACTTACGCAAGTTCTGTCATCTTTTCGTCCAAAAGTTAAATAGCAATTTTTCAAAATAAAAATTATTTCACATTATCTTATAGCTAGCAGCAGTTAAAAAAACCAGATGCTTGTGATGCATATATACCTGCATTTACGTTTATAGCATCACTACATTATGTCACAGCCTTGAAAAGTACACGGAATGACAAATCAGCAGAGAAGGTTACCAATATAAACCAGTCTCGCAGATTTACTACTGTGAAGGATATTAGAGGCATAGAAGTATTAAAGTTTTCTCAATGACAGTTATTTAGGACATTATTCACTTCATTTCTCGACTAGACTTGAGATTCCTAATTTGCATAGCTCTAGTATTCCCCTACAAATCTACAAAACTTACCCTAACACCATGATAGAGATCCCAGAGATAGCAGTTTCAAAACCAGTTTGTTTCAATTTAGGGTATAACGATATAAGAGAAAACCACAGAACTAATAGCTCAGATCTCAAAAACAAGAACCCAAGTACTACACCTACATACATTAGCCTCTCCTAGTAGTATTATTTTGACTTAGGCTGACATTTAGTAGAGAACACTAAAGCGCAGCAGAGATATCTGCTCCAAAATTCAGGTGGAAAGACACTGCCTGCATTAATCCATATGAGGGGACCTTTGTCTCAACGACGTAGTATCTGGGAAAATAAAAAAAGAGTATTTGAAGATAATGTTAACATTCTTACCAGTTAGTTCTTTAAAGGTAAGTTCTAATTTAACTTGTTCTGGAGTTGACCCTCCTATAAACTCAGTTTTAAATTCCATATCTGTAAATTCAAGATGAAGAATCTCCTTCTGAAGTGATTTCTTAAACCATGGTCCTCTTTCCTGATCTGACCGTAGGTCCGGTATTGGGAAGCGAACAGAGAGATTTAATGCTGGGGCAGTGACTTGAACTGAAACTCTACAGTTTGCAGGAGTATGCGAATCATCCAGAAAAACTTCAGTAAATGCTTTATGCTAAAAGAGTAAAGGGGGGGGGGAAAAAAAAAAATCTAAATTAGGGAAAATAGCACTAAATTACTATGGGGAAAGCATTTGATTATGTAACATCTAAAAATGAAAAAAGATTAATTTTTAATATATCACACAAAAGACATTAGGACCAATTGTTATTACACCCAGGATATTCTTCTATTATTGGTGCTGTTAAGATTCTACTTATTTAGAAGCCAAGTATTTGCAGAGGTTAGCAATCTTTCAGAAATGGCTAACTTTCTATTTTCTCTTAAATTTGAGAGTGAGAGAACCAAACAATACTCAGCTGCACTTAGGTAATACCATGCGTCTCAGATTTTTTTTAAAAATGCTATTGTTGAGAAGCCAGGAACTACTATCATGCATATTTGCCCCTTTCAGTAAGTCATGGCTTCCAGCTCCTGTCACTGATGTGTCACTCAAAACCTCCTCAAGTGTAGCTTATTGCTGACCATCATTGAAAAGAATCAAACTTTCACAACATAACCATATTGATAGAAATTATTGATGCCTTACAAAATGTTAAATGAGGATTCTCTTAAATAAGTTTTGACAACTAATTTTTCTGTAATCAATCATTGCAGCAATAAAATTACATGAAGATATGTGTTGATGTGTAGAAAACCAGTTAATTATATTAATCCTTCCTCATATTTCAAGAAAAGCCTTCAAATTTAATGTTGTTGTGCTAAATATACTAACACTTAAATCCTACTGACAACCTGAACCAAGACAAATAAGATCCAACTTCTTCTGTTGGTACTCGATCACTAGAATGCAATCCTACCCCAAAAGGCAGTAAGGCACAGCAGAAGCAACTGGGCTGACTCTGACACCTAAAGATTTCAATACAGAAGTGGAATTGTCAGCAACAGTTTATATCAGCTGCTGCAGAACATGACAGGACAGATGAGGGATTAGAAATCAGTCAAGATTCCTCTTTTTTGCCCAGTTCTGCTTGCTGCGAGAAGCTGAGAACTTATGCAGTTTGTGAAGCAGCTCCCACTGTCTTTAGCTCTGTTATCATGCACGCAATCACTGAATCTAAAATGAGTATCTATGTCAGATGGCTACTGATCTGTATCAGAAGTAAACAATAAATAAATAAAAAACCCACAAAAAATAAAAACAAACAAAAAAACCCGAACCACCACAAATTAATCAGAATTAGCAATCTTAGGCTTAGTGCCACCCTGCCTTCCTCTTGCAAAAAATCAGCAAGTTTATTAATCAATTTTGCTTTTAACTTACCAGACTTATGTGCTTGTTGTAAGAAGCATACATATGAGATGCCATCATCTCCACCGAAGTTAGTTTCTGTGGTTGAAGTAAGGAATTTAATCTGTCTACAATACTAATATCAAGCTCACAAAACACTGGACTTAACTTTATTTGTAACTCTGCTTTCTGTGGAACAGAACTGAGTCTCCCTTGACTACCCTGAAAAGAAAGAGAAAAAGCACTAAAATCCTTAAAAACAATATAATGAAACAAATTATAAAAACTGAGAGTTAATGACTCTCTGTTTTACACAAAAGATACCTTTCTGTCAAAATGCACAAAATTAGACGAAGGCTATTACACAGAAACATGGTGGTTTTAATCTCCCACCTTACCTGAGGTCCTCTATTATCTGAATGCTTATAGTGAAGCTGAAGGCATGGCATAGCATGAGAATCATTTCCTTCTTCAGAATGAAATGTCAGCAGCTTTAGAATAAAATAAGAGTTAAAAATACTTAAGAGATAAGGAGGAAAGAGTTGTCACAGGAAAAAAATATTTATTACATTTTACCTAGTTCAGACAGGTAACCCTACATTCAAGTCAGTGAACAAAGCCCCAGCCCAACCACTTACTCAACCCTTTTATTCAGCCACTTTATTGAACGTCTCTGACCATTAAAAGAGCTGGAAGAATAATCATCACCCAAAGAAATCTTTGCATTGCTCAACTCCATCGGTTAATTTTTGGAAAACATTTACTCTAATTCCCAAACTGTGTTAAGCATATTTAAGAGAGAAGTAAACTAGCAAAGTTTGGCTACTTAATGCTATTCCTGTCAGGTACGACAGCAGTCTGGTTCACTATTTAAGCTTACAATTAAAATATAAGTTTATCTTAAAACCATAACGTATTTAAAAAATTTTAAAAGATTAAAAATTTATTAAATTACAACCATTTTAAAATCTAGCATTTTAAGTTGTACAGTTAACATTTCTTTTCTATGGAACTCCCTGTATTTTTACATACCTCTGTATAGTGAGGCTGAACAGAATGAGAGTCAGTAGAAAAAAGGCATTCCAGGAACTCCATATCCCCAATGGATAAATCAGTACTAAAACTTCGAGAGGCAGTCCTCTGTCTTTGTTCATAAGACACTTTGATGCCAGTACCTATGAATCTGAATTATGAAAATTATGAATTATGAAAAGCAGCATAGAATAAAAATTATGAAGAGTCAAGATTTTAGTATGTAAAAAAGGATCACTACTTTTAAAAATACTTTTAAAAATCATTAAAACCACCATAATTTCTTCAAAAAGAAGAAAAAAAAATCTAATTATAGCAGATTATAGCTTTAGCAACAAAGAAAATGGAGCTCACTTATGTTACATGTTCAACAATGGTCAGTGTAGAGAAATTTGTAAAGAACACTTTAAACATCTAACCTAAAGTGGAAATTCACATAATGCTGGGAATCTAATATCCTTATATAGACAACGAAAAAGTCAGTATCTCAGGAAATCTGATTTACATACATAAGGTAAGAAAATATATACACAAACTTAAATGTTTTACTTCATATACTGCACTGGGACAGTAAAAACTTCTGGAAAAAAAAGAGATGGTTGACTAATTTTATGATTTTGCTCACACTTACTTTTTATCCCTACTGATACACTATTTTGCACTAAGTAAAATCCTAAGCTCCTTCAAGCACAAATCCCTTGGAATAAAGATGGTCCTGTAAAATACAGGTATATCTAAACAAATAATTTACTTAATGATTCTTGACTCTCTAGACTTTTGTGGTAGAAACGGCAACTAATTTAATTTATTTTTTGTTGAAAAGAGCTAGGCTGACTTTAATGTTTATGCACTACTTTTTTTATTAAAAAATAAACTGTCTTGGACAACAGATGTGAAAATTCAAGACTATTTTGAAATTAACAGAGACGTCTAATGCAATTCAAATATTAAGTGACACAATTCCTATGGAAATAAACTTACTTTATTCAAATTTATTTAAAAGATATTTTTGTTAATTGTATTTATTAATAAGCAAAGTTATACCTAAGGTGATCATGAGAACAAGCTTCTGCAAATACTTCTCGGAAGGACAGAAAATCTTCTGTTGAAAACTTAACTGGCTCAATCTTTTCTATTCTGGTAAAGAAATCCCGAGCCATTGGTGTCAATGGGTTAAGGTTCAGTGAACTTTCAGGTGGGGGTAAAGGGTCAATATGAAGTACAGACACTGAGAAAGTTCCAACTGCCAGTCTAATAAGAAGCTCAGGTCTGGATTCATCCACAGAAACAGATCTGGATGGAATAGCTGAAATACAAAATTAAGTTAACGTAATTTTTCAGCAATAACACATTTATAAAATCATCTTTCTTTTGATTTTCATTTCTTTTCACCAAGTTGCTGCATAACAATTAGTTTCCAGAATTATCTAGGGAGCAGAACACAAAACATTTTTCCTTACATGTCCTTCTTAAGGAAGTCTGGTGAACCATGTTGGCTGTAAGTGAAGAACCTCTTGGAGGTTGCAGTTCTTGTTTGTTACGATCAAGAAAATCACCCCAAGTTGGTTGAAGCTAAAACAAAAATATATATGATCTCAAATTTGACAAATAGATGTTAGACATTACATCAAACATAAATAAGGTAAAGAACAAAATGAAGATAACATGCATAAACAATCAACAGCATGCCTTTTCACGACATATTAGTGCTCAACTAAACAATGCAGATATGCTTTACTTTGGGCTATGCTTTCTAAATCTATGATCATCTTACAGCCACGTATTTTTAAAGCTGAAGTTGCTCTCTCCATGAGCGTATATTCTCCCGTTTCTCTTTAAAAAGCACAACTGTTCTCCATGGCTTTCATTAAAGAAAACATTAGGCACATCACAGATTTGGGAAAGATAGCAGTATCAACAGGGTAATTTTTATGTTGTCTGAGGAATAATGTAATACCACAGTTCTGTACTTTTAATTGTAATTGCCTGTGTAGTCCATATTAAAAGAAAACACAGATGGCAAACATACAGTTATTAAAAAGAAAATAAATAAAAGTGTCCTATATAAGCTTCAGGGCGTTTGAAAACAAACATGTTCTATTTCTTGTCTGGGTAGCCAAACAGATGAGAAAATTTCCAATGCAATTTCCATAGCAGAAAAGGAATACTATCAGCTCTGAACGTTTTCAGTTGTCCCAGAATTTCGCAATAGTTCTTGATATTGTAAAGAATATTCATGCAAGTTTCAGAAAAAAGTGTTAATTTCAAAAAGATTTTAAATGTAGTTAATACTATACCACTGTAGTGCTCAGTGGAGATCCTGCTGGTGTAGTTGTATATGTACTGGTTAAAGACAAGTCTAAATCCATAGTTGGAGGGTCTCCAAGAGGTGGAAGGGAGGAAAGGCTGTGAGACATGTCCATTTCAGCCATTGAGAAGAAAACTTCTTCTTCTAATGACAACCATAGATAGTAAAGAGTTAATTTCTAATGAAAAAAAAAACCTCTGTACTTTTAACAGAAATGTATTTGTAAGTTCAGAAATCTAACTGCTAGACAGAATAACCAGCTAAATATATTATTTACAGAAGTTCTCTTGACACTGATACTAGTAGTATCTATGGACAGAGATTATTTTTAAAAAGTGAAAAACCTCATAAATACTAAAGCAGTTAAATATTCCATTTTCATGTTCAAGTTGGCATAATTTCTATAAATTCATACACTCTCCTTTTGACAAATCAAAGTTCATACTTTCACATTAAAAATAATCAGCAAAAAATTATTCAAATAAAAATATAAATATCAGGGCAGTGCAACTATTATTCTGTATTTAATCTCCTCATCCATGCATTTGAAAAGATGTTACACTGCATGTGTATTTACTGTGTTGCACAGTAACACAGAGATTACAGAACGGTTTTCATGAAATACTGAATCAAGTTTAGCCTGATACCTAAGCTAGGCGTTAATTTTTTATTCAACAGTACAATTAATAGCATACAATTATTCTATGGCAAAGTTTTTAAGTTAGTAATGATACTTAAGTAGTAAGATTAAAAGATGAACAGTCAACTTATATAATCTTAACAACAGGTTATTTGCTAAACTGCATAATTTTTTATACTTGCCACGACTAGAAGGTGTTCTGGCACTCTCTGTCTCATAAAAGCTTTGTTCAGATGACGCTCCTGCAGATAAAGACTCTTTTCTTAAATAACGTTTCAACTCCATCTGAATCCGATACTCATCTTCCTGTTGCATTGGCCGGTTCTTCCTATCTTTATTTGACAATTCTATCCTGCTCAGGCTCTCTGAATTAAAAAAAAAAAAGACAGAAAGCCCACTGTCATTTCCTTACCAGCATTCCAAAGAAAATTCAAAATTTAATCTGAAAATTAACCAGTTGTTGTATATACATGCATCTGTATATATACACATATATCTGTTGTATATCAGATGTGTATATACCTGCATTTTGTTGGTTTGGAGATCTTATTTGTCCAAAACCTATTACTTTCTCCCTAACACTCATTAATCATAGAATCATTTGGTTGGAAAAGACCTTTAAGATCAAGCCCAACTGTACCTGTCCACTACTAAACCATGTCCCTAAGCACCACATCTACACATCTTTCAAATACCTCCAGTGATGGAACTCAACCATTTCCCTGGGTAGCCTGTTACAGTGCCTGATAACCTTTTCTGTGAAGAAATTTTTCCTAATAGCCAATCTAAACCTCCCCTGGTGCAACTTGAGGCCATTTCCTCTCATCCTATTGCTTGTTACTCGGGAGAAGAGACTGACCCCTACCTCACTACAGCCTCCCACCCCATTTGTCCCACCACGTTTCTGTGATGGCAACTACATCATAGTTTTCCTGTTGCACGATGGCTTCTAATTCCTCCTGTTTATTGCCCATGCTGCAAGCATTGGTATAGATGCACTTCAGTCGGGCTAATGATCCCACCACTCTTCTGAAGGGAGAAGTCTTAGGAACTAGAGTGACTAACCCATCAATAACCTTTGCATCTTTATGGCCACTTGGATTACTATCTGTCACTTCCTCTGAGGTGACAGACCAAAGGACCTCGCTAGCATGCTGTCCCTCACACATTAGTGTGTGTCTGAAGAAAATATTTTAAGGTCATATATGCAAATGTGTTCACATATAATATTAGCATATATTTCTCTTCTCAGTCAGCTTTAGGGACTAAGGACACAATGTCTTAATGATTTTACTGTTAAAGAAATTTCAGGTTTGAAGATGACACATATGGGAAATGGTATGTAATGTTTTTCCAGTTATCCAAACACAATGAACAAGTCCAGTATAACAAATATATCAGTAATATCTTAATATTCTCATTAGAGAATATTAAGCATCTACCCAGGACATGACAAATGTTTTAAAAAAGACAATTAACTACCTTCTAATAGTAAATGTTGTTACATTAGGTAGACGGGGGGAACAAACCAAAACACCCTCATCCTGCTAGTGCAGTACTCTAAACACTGCTGTTATCATGTAGCAAATATGGACAAATGAACTCAGTTACTGTCTGTTCTATGTTTTCTGTGCCTGTCACTAAAGCATAGGACAGAGAAGGAACCAGACTGCTAAGCCCCTCTCATGAAACAGAAGCTACAAGAACTTGTTATGGCCTCCTGATTTTCTCCACCTACCATTTCCCCATCCCTTGTCTATAGTCACTTGTTAAGCCGTATTTGTTACCTAGACTTCCATTAGCAGCATGTACAATTTGCAACTGAAGTCAATAAATTGATCATAGTCCTTACTCAGAGCAGCTACAAAATATTTTGCTAAGATCAGATAGAAATTAGTAATAATCTACCACCACATTTTTTTTTCCCACAGAGGAAATTTGTTTATCTTGCAAAGTTTATTTTTCATCCACCGTAATACATATTTAACATTTACAGAATGTTCACTTGCCTGGTCCAGCAATAGCTGCTACCATGTCCAACAGAAGATGCACCTGCCTTGGTGACAGAAATAGATGTACAGAGTCTATTTGTCCATCTACATCCAACTAAAAAAAAAGAAAAAAGTTTCAAGAACACATATGGATTTTTTCTTTAAAAGTCTTGAATCAACTATTATGATAATAGATTTTGATGCTGTAAAGGATACAGCCATTCCAGTAGTATCTTCATCTTCTACACAACAACAGCTAGAAATTGTGTATTGCTTCCAATCTGTAGCTTGGCAAGTTAAACACAGGTCTATCACGAACAATTTATTAGCTTAAAATAAATACACAATCGCCTAATAGGAAAATTCAAGAATACCATTAACCTGCTAGCTGTTTTGCTTCTTTAATAGTTCCAGAAGTAATCCACAATATAAAATTAGCATTATGTACTAATTATAAAATACTGAAGGCAGCACCTTCTGAAGTAACCTTAAAAACTGTAAAGGTTCTCTTCAGGACTTCTCTTTAGTATAGAGATTAATAAATTCACATACTCTCTTCATAAAGAGTGGGATGTTTATAGAAATCTAACTGGTTTGATATGGTATACAACAAAGCAAGCCACTTATCTTTTGAGAGCAGCTCAAGCTAAATTTATCTTAAGAACTTGTATAGATTTATGTTTCAATTCTAGAATCCTTTACTCCTAGCCACTGGTTCACTCGTGGTTATTACTCATTGTATCGGGTGTAGGTGGCAAGGTGTTGGCAGCAGGGCATGCTGCAGGGGCAGCCTCTGTGCTAAGAGGTCAGGGTCTGCCCCATGCTGAGCAAAGCTGGCTCCAGCCAGCCCTGTAATGGACCCACCTCAGGACAGAGGTGAGCCCATCAGCAAAGCTGGTGGTGCCTCCATGAAAACATACTTAAGAAAGGTGAAGATGCTGTGCAGGCAGTGAGGAAAAAACAGGAAGAGACAAAATCCTGCAAACACCAAGGTCAGGGAAGAAGGAGGGGGAGAATCTGCTCCAGGTGCTACAGCAGATACTCCCCCGTAGTCTGTGGAAGATCACGTCAGAGCAGATATCCACACTGCAGCTCACGGAAGACCCCACTCTGCAGCAGGCAAATGTGCCCTGAAGTAAGCTGTAGCCTGTGGAAAGCCCACACAGGAGCAGGCTCCTGGCAGGTGCTACAGCCCACGGAGAGTATGCCACACAGCAGCAGGTTCTCCTGTCAGGAACTACACTTCATGGAGGACCCATGCAGGAGCAGGTTTATCTGCTGGACTGTGACCCATGGAGAGGACCCACACTGAAGCAGTTTGTGAAGGACTGCAGCCTGAGGGACCCACACTGGAGTGGAGGAAGAGCATGAGGAGGAAGGAGGAGCACAGAGGAACTGTTATGAACTGGCTGCAATCCCTCAATTCCCCATCCCCCATGCACTGCTCAAGGTGGTGAGGAGGTACAGGAGTTGGGAATGAAGAAGTGAAGTTGAGCCTGGGAAGAAAAAACACGTGAGGGGATGGTGTTTTAGTTTGTTTCTCATCATCTAACTCCATTCTAATTGGCAATAAATTCAATTAATTGTCCCCAAGTTGAGTCTGTTGTGCCTGTGACAGTAATTGCTAAGTGGTCCCCCTGTCTTTATCTCAATCCATGAGCTTTTTCATCATGTTCTCTCCCCCTGTCCTGTTGAGGAGTGCAAGTGAGAGCAGCTGGATGGGTGTATGACAGCCAGCCAAGGTCAACCCATCATGCTCGGGGAGGGGAGGGGGGGAAGCATGCAGTGGAACACATTTATATGAAAATATACTTTTGCTCATAAGCACCTTAAGGGAATAGTTACCTAAGCAGGGAAAATAAACAATCAATTAGTTCTGCATACTGTTTCCTACTACTTTTTTCCATCCTTTGGAAAGAGTTGAAGGAAAATGGAATTATTGAAGCGTGTCATACTTGACATGAACTTAAACAGCATATTTTGTAGTTTACATGATTGAAACACCTATTCTAATCAAAGATGTTCTAACACAATTCAGTTTCCAGAGTAAAAAAAGGTTAACCTAGACAAAGCAATATACTGCATCCATGTTCTTTCCAATCTGCATGAACTCAACCTGATAAACCAAAAAACAGGTCCTTCCTCAATTTTGTCATCTAGCATTACATCCATTCACTAGTTCAGATGTTGCTGGCATTTAACGTACCAACAGTGTTTTGCCTGTACTCAACCCCAACTTGCAGAGCCCACTGCTCTGCATTCTATTATATTCAACTTCTATAAAAAGCCATGAGTCTCAAGTCTGACCTTGATGGTTTTCTTCTGGCTACCTTAAAATACAACTAATGATATCAAAGTGAAAAAATTTTGATTTTTAGAAACGGTTGGACATAAGTTAATTTAAAGGTGTTAACTGCATTAACTATTCACAATTTTGAAACAGTAGCATTTTGCTATTTCACTTTTCAAGGACTTTTCTTAACTGAACAAACAACTTATAAAGACTGACTAGAAATTGCTGGATATAAACTTTTCTACTGCAGTAGAAATTTTCTGCTTTCTGTAGAATATAGTACACTACACAAGACGGGTCAATAGCCAATTTTAAAATTGGAGACAAGGGGAATATTTACACAACTTTATTTATCTAGTCATACTTTTTTCTTTTTTTTTTTTAAATTGGGCTTTATTTTCAACTGCTTTGCTTCCTGCATCTTTATGTAAGAGTCAAATTTTTTTTTTAACTAGTAGCATTTAAATTTGGCATTATTATCTGATTTACAAAATTTTAATATAAAAATTCAGGGGTAGAAATATTCATTTCAGTTTTATAATGCTGCAACCCAACTAATCATTTAAGGTTTACTTCTAATTGTTGAAGTAAATTATACCCTTTTAAAACCAAAGTGATTTTAATCAACCATTTAAACATTCCACACATACACAGGCAAAGTCAGTCACAGTGCTACAAGAAAAAAAGCTAAATGAATAGCAGCAGGAGTTTCATGAAAACAAAACAACTTTCTCAGGAGTTACTTCAATACATAAATTCAGTCTCTCTAATATGCAGGAATTCTCCTTTAACAGACTTCAGTGTGCCATTGACTTGTCTGGCCACTGTCAAGATGTCTTATTATACATATACATTGATTTTAAATGCAGAGAATCTAAAGCAAAACCAAGGAGATTCCATCCTCTTCAGAATCTCACCATTTTTTTTATGCAGTTGAAAAAATAAAATCCTACATAACTATTAATTTAGTTAATTAGGAAAAGCATGACTAACCTTGGCTCCAGGAAGCACTTCATTTTGCTTTAATGTTAGACTCAACTCCATTCTACCAATCAGCTTACTGATCTGTACGGGGTCAGAAGGAGTAATTTCTGGCAAGTTTCTTGTTAACTGTGGATGTGGCTCATAAGTGATTTTTGGATTCCAGCTAGGTGAAAGCTTTGGTTCAGTTGCCTTAATGTTACAGAGAAAGGAATAAGAATGTACCTCATTTATTTAAAAAAAAAAAAAAAAAAACAACACACAAGCATCTCCAATAAGCTTATCACACAAATGATCATTTTTACACAATGAAATTTGACAATGGCATTAAAAACATGTATTGATAACTGTGAAAGAAACAAGTAATGTAAAATGCGAAACATTAGGCCTTTGCAAAAAAGTGGAGCATAGTGAATCGTAGATGACTTCTACATATTAAAGTTGCAGCCAGATTCCAGTACAATACATCCTAAATTCTACTGGGTTCTAAAGTCTATTTCCTTCCCCCTCCTCAGAATCAACAGGAAGTGATTATGAAACTTATCGAACACAGATTCAAGTAAAAGTTCAATTCCTATATCCTTCAGAATTAATTTAATATATGAGCGCGACAATATCCTTTATCAATTTACATTCTTATATGATGTATTTAGTTTACCAGCTGTGTAGCTGAACACACTGGGGAGGACTTTGCTGATGCAGGAAACTCATCCCAGAAGAAAGAGACACCTGAGAGCTGCAGTAACTTGTGAGCAAAAGCTGTAGGCTGATGTACGTTAATTCCAGAGCACTCATCTGCAGTTTCATCACAGTACATAGTTCTGGGAGACAAAAGTGAGGAAATAAATATGGTAGGTGCATGCAAATTGTTACCTTTATTGTGCCATTTAGCCTCCAAGTTTTTACATGCTCGCTCGCTCTCTCCATACTCTTTACAATGCCATTGACTGTCCTAAAAGGAGGAACCACCACTCCCAGGGAATGAATGCAAATCTTACATTTTCTACAGGACACCACAGGACAATTGTGACATCCTTCCAGGGTGAATATATCCTAGTGTATTATCCTAGTACTTATGTCTGATCCACCCACAAAGTGAAGGAGTCCACCCAACGCTTCTGTACATACGTTTCCATTAGGGGACACAAAATTCTTGCTTCAGAATCTGAACTTTTTAAAAATGCAATCTAGCATTTTTCTGTTGTCTAAAAGTACTACTTGAAAGTAACATTCTGTGACAAAATGAAAGTTGAAAATTGAGAGAATAGGCTCCGGTCCTGCAAAATTTCCATGAAATTAAATTTCTTACATTATAATACTGAGAGACAGCATAAACAGTAAACTCTTAAAAAGATGCAAGTCTCCACATAATAGAATTTACAGTGGGGTAAACACACCTACCATTCCATAAATAATAAGTATCAAGCATGAAAACACCATGCTATTTAATCGTCTGCTTCAATCTAGTTTTTAAAGTACAGAAAAGGAGATTTGTTCTGGGGCATGGATAAGAAAAAATATTTACAGTTTTACTGACATGTCTCCTGAACTGAACATAGCAGCCTGAAGTTTATAAATGTTTAAAACCAAATATATTTCATTAGCATTTCTCGGTAAGAATCAGTTTTATTTGGTAATGATTTCAACATTTTGCAAGAAAATATGATTACACTATCCCATAGGTCAGAAAAATACTTTAAGAACAAGTACAGTATTCAAGTTCAAAGTAATTACAGGATACACATGGGTTCTTCTGAAAGCTCACAGAGGACTTAAAATCTTCCAGTTTAAATATGTTCAGAAAAAAAGACAGTCCTGAAAAAAATTAAAGTGTCTTCAATATACAACAGGAACTGTTAAGATATTAAAACCCCTTTGCGTAAGAGATGGCCCCATTGACTGTTAAACATCTGAGAAATGGTATTCATTAATTGTAAAGTGGTCATTAACTTACCTTTGGAAAATCTAGAACTCTTCTAATTTGATGGTTAAATATCTTTAGCTTAAACATGTTAAGTGGAAGTTGAGTGGAGAAAATGCTCACTGGCGTTATAAAAGAGGTGCTCAAAAGTTAGCGTCTGTACATTAAGAATGTGTGTACATGGCTAAAATATATCATACAGGAAATGGCAAAAAGTGCCTTAGGGAAAAAAAATTACACATCTTAAAAAAATCTTTACCTTTCGATTCTGATTTCAAGTGCAGTTCCACTTTTAGAGTTTTCCGGCACATGTTCTATTCGCAAAACAGTATCTAAAAAGGTAACTTTCACTCTTCTTAGAACTTAAATGAGAAAACAAAAAGATACCATGCAAGCATTTAAGTCAAGTTACTCAACAATGACTTGATTATAATCAATTTTAAATGGTCTTTCATTTTGTTTAAGTTCTTAATATTTATTTCAGTGAAAATAAGCAACTGAGTCTAATAACGTAACAAGACATCAAGTGACAATGTAAACTCCTATTAAATGTCTAGTATGTACACCCATACCAAGCAACAGACCTTTAATGCATGTATATTTGAGCAAGTGACAACTCAAATCAAGCTGTTATATGGCTCTGTGTGGATGGTCCTCAAAGAAAGTACCTGTTTCATTGTGCACCATGTTTAAACTCCTATACATTGCTATACCACCACAGTGCTTTGGCTGAATACTTCTATTTCTAAATCTGATTTTAAACATTTCTCTTAGCTCAGATGTTTTAGCATGAGGTTCTCCACCACATAATGTGGTCATAAGCTCTTAGTTTCTCCTACTTAAAAAAAACAAACACCACCACCAAAAACAACAAACCAAAAAGTTTCTAAAGTACTTCCAACAACGTGTTGTGATTATTGAAATACATATGTCACAACAGGTCAGCTTTGCGTAAAAATAGCTGAAAAGCCATTCTCTGTTTCTCCCTCAACAACATTACCACTAATAGTCTAAGTTTGTGTGATGAACTAAATTGGAACCTCCAAAACTAAGGCATCTCGCCAACAACTAAAGCACAGATTTAGCTGGATTTTTTCTGGTGTACCAACAAACACAATCTGCTCTGAAGTGGGGTTCATTCTGTCCACTGAGGGAAGTACACACATATTTTAAGTAAGTAAATGTTGTTGGGGTTTTTTGTCCTCTGCTTCACAAACAAGTTCAATTGTCCTCCCTGTTTAAATTTTACAGGTAACAAGTGAAAATTTGTGCGACAAGTTATGGCAAATGTGATGCCGTTTTGTAAAACTGAGACACAACAGAAACTGATTTAATTTCAGATGTTCACTGGGATCTCAATAGTTAATTCATACCTGTTTCAATAGTTTCCGCAAATTTCTCAAGTCCTTCAAAAGGCTGGGACCCCTCTCCTTGTTCATCTGTCAGTTTTTGGCTAAGACACTCTTTTGCAAGCTGCATACTACTGGTCATAAAACTTGACCAATACATAGGCTCAGACCCAGATGCTGTGGAGTAATAGAAGTCTTAATAAATTTGACTATGAACATTTTGAAACAATAAAACCAAAACAAAATAATGCATTTGGCACACGTACAAAAGAGCTTCAACAGCTTAGTAAGAAGTCATACTTAAAATCAAATCCAGTTACAATCTCTCTATATACACTTTACTACTTTAAAATTACTTTACTCTTTTAGATTCCATTTGGTAAGAATAAAAATAAAAAGATGAAACCAGAATTAGTGTAACCAATCTTCGGTTTAAGGGAATAATTTCTCAAGTTCTTTTATTATATTGGTATGATTTTACAGGCATAATTTGGCAAAATGAAATCAAGGAAATCATTCTTTTTCATTAAGGATTATTATAAGATTTCTTATTCCATTTGAAACATATCCTAAATGAGGAAGATTAAACAAGGTTTAAGATGTTATCTTAGCATATTAGAACGCATTTTAAACGTGTAACACTGACCTAATATAATAAGTAGAACATAATAAAATCCTAGAGCACAGCACATATTAAGCTGCACAAGTTTCTTCGTAGCCAGATTAACTTAATTGACAGTGCATTCCTATCGGCTAATGCCAAGCCTATTGTGAGCAAACACTATAAAACTAGATTAGAAAAGTTGATCAATTTAAACTATAACACTTTAGTATAGACAAAAAAAAAGTAAAACTAGCACAAATACAAACATGTTAAACATGCAAAACATTCCAGTTTAGCATTCAGGTCTGGAAACATCCATATGGCTAAAAAATTGTGATAAAATTCATGTCATGGATTTTTTTCTACTGTATTACAAAGCCTTGTGAATCAGAGAAGTAAATGGAAGCAAGTGAATAAATAAAGCTTCCTCTAATACTACCATTCTTTCAAAGCAATAATCTTACATGAGAAAGTAAGATAGCTCAAAATCTAATTCCAGTTAAACAAGTAAGAATGAAATGCAGAGTATATATAAGCAAGTTACGTAAGGTAACTTGCAAAAGATGGAAAATAGGGTTTATGCATTTTGTTTTCTTCTTTATGATGCATTTAAAGAACTATTTTCTTCCATCTTCTCTACACTATAAAAAAGAAAACAAATTAAAATCCTTCAGAAATTCATTTAAAATTCTCCACACACTCAAAACGCAGTAGATGTCCTACACACTAACACATCTTAACAGAAATTATGGAGGTTTGATAGTGAAATTTTATCAGTCCTATAGATCAGCTAGATTCATACGGATACAGACAAGCTAGAAGAGCTCAGACAATCCTCTCAGCATTATATCAAAGGTACTAAGTATTTAGGATCTTAAAAGTCATTATTTCAGACTGTGATAGCAATTACAATGTATTAGTTGTTCTCCAAATATACAGGACAATTCGTGTTTTACTCTAAAGTTGCCAAAGGAGGCCAGCACCTCATTGTAACCCGCCTCGTAGTCTTACACTATTGTGTTATCTTACTTACCAACAGCCAGCTCCTAATGCTGACTAACATCACTTGGCATACAATACCCAAAAAACCTAGCTAACAAAAACTCCTTTCCACACAGCATCATTTTCATTTCAATATGTCTGAAACAGTTTGGAAGAAGAAATACAACAGTAGAAATGTTATAAACAAGTTATTTAACAGAACAACCACCAATTGAGAAATACTTGACAACCAACTGACAAACACCTGACAGTTTCTTTTTTTATTACATTCTCTAACATTAATGTATGTAAATTAAATGGCACTTTAATTAAGACTAAGAACTGACTAAAGCAAGTGTAGCCTTTTGCCTCTGAAAAATTGCAAAGAATCTCCTTTTTGAAAATTAAAAAATAAGCCTACCAAGCCTTGGTCTTGGCCTGAAGACCATCTCTAATCCTTTTACTTCTAATGCACAGTTATCCTGTAGCAACGACCCCCATGGCACAGATAAAGAAATTGATTGGATAAATCCATCTGTGACTTCCAGAGGAGCATCTGCAGACTCCAGGATCTCATTAAGACACTAGAAGAAATAAAAATAATAATAATTAAAAAGGAAAAAAAAAAATCACATCCATAAATTTGAGTATAATAAATGAAACATATTGAGGCTCCAGAAAATGAATTATGTTAATTCCATCATAATTTGTTTCACAATAATTACTTAGTTTTCAGCATAATACAGATTTCTCTGTAGCAGCAAAAATACAGGTTATAAAACATTACACCGAAAAATTCTGTTATCTTACTGCTAGAAATACTACACTACTGACACAAGTTAATCTATTCTTTCTCTGGCAATATGTGAAGAAAGCTGAAAACAGGCTGACAGTAAAAATGCAAAAAGTACCTGGTTTCTTGGCAAAAGTATTTCACTTGCATGTAATTTCAAAACAATGTTCATTTTACCTTTCTCTGTGACACTGGAACAATCACGTCTTGCTGTATAACATAGTTGCCATTTCTAAATCATATTTTAATGTGTTCAATTTCAGCACTAATTTAAAAATCAAAGCTCAGTGGACCAATAGTCTACAGAAACTGTTCCATTAATCCAGTCCTTTATAGTAACATTATAAACAAAACTACAATCAAGTTGCCCTCAGTATCACACAGAGTAAGAGTGAAGTTGATGAAAAAAATGGAACACCTGCTCTGAAGTAACCTGTGTTTTCTAAGTTTTCCACAATCCTCAGGAAAGACTCACTTATTGCACTATATAGCTTTCATTACCTCCATAAAGAGTCCAAAGAGCCTGTTTGCAAAGGAAACACATTCTTTGCATTTATGTTAAAAAAAAAAGAAAAAATAAGAAAAAAACCGCAAACCCGTGTTTGTGCCCTGATCCAAAAATTTAGTTAAACCTAAGTTACTGAACAAGAACTATCTAGGCTGCTTTAATAAAATAAAAAATAATCACAATCACATACCAAATTTGCTGAGTGCAACTTACTAATATATACAATACCCTACTAAAGCCTGTGGTTGTAATATTAGGACATAATCTTCAACTGGCAAAAAAAAAAGTGTGGTTTTGATCTTCCTGTGTTGAACAGGGCCATTGATTTTACCTGAGAAAATGTATAATTTCAACACTGAAAGTTTGGGGTTTTTTAAATAAGGATTTAAAAGTTGCTTTCCATTTTATTTGTATTTAGAATGATATTATAATTATGTAGAATAATTAAAAAAGACCAAAAAAGTCTTCAGAAAATGACATTTTTCACTTATGTCTCCAGGTGCAATTTTCCCACCATGTTAACTTGTTGCTCTGCTTATGCTCTTAAAAACTTTGCTTTTAGAATCTTGTTTGCTTGCATGTTCAGCTTTTCTAGTTTCTGTTCAAAGTCCATTCAAGTAGCAGAAAAAGACACCAACTTTAAAGAAACAGAACCTCAAACAGTTCTATTAAGAAATTATTTTAGAATCAAATAA
The DNA here is from genome assembly GCA_034008185.1 of Gorsachius magnificus. Taxonomy (NCBI): domain Eukaryota; kingdom Metazoa; phylum Chordata; class Aves; order Pelecaniformes; family Ardeidae; genus Gorsachius; species Gorsachius magnificus. The sequence goes on from CM067086.1 coordinate 54,491,342, forward strand.
TAAACTAAGACTAAGATTCAGCAAAATTAAAACTTTATTTTGAATTAAATGTAAGAATTATAGATGTAGTAATAGCATAAGACAAGGCAAAAATAATTATTTGGCATGAAAATCATACTTGAAAATATCACAGATTCACTTAAATTAATTGAACCATTACAAAGTAATTTGCTATAGCAAGAAGCAAGCTAGTTACCAAAAGCTATTGTGAATAAATCTAATCTCGGATGCTTTTTTGCTACCAACATACATGGCAATAAAAAAATCAGTGTTTTTTAGTACCTTCCTTATCTCTTTGCAATAGAAATTTACTATCTAAAAGCAAAAAAATATTTAAGTATTCTTATAGTTAAATTACTTCATAAACTAGCCAGTTGTTCCTAGAAAGTAGCAATTAGAGCATTCCAAGTGAAATTTTAAAACTGAAGCACAGTCTTCACATCAGGACTGATTGCCATGTTTTTGACTGAAAGTCTCCAGCAGGAATCACAGTAATTCTAGCAGCAAAAGTACCATTTGATGTATATTAAAATTCAGCCACAAACATCGTGGATTACATTTTGATTTTGCTAAACAGTCCAGGTGCAAGAGGTGAAGGGGTTACATTAATAACCCCGGGTATTCCTACATACCTCTATAATCTACAAACACATACAATATGGGCTAAAATAGCTACAATGTTCAGATGAACAGAAATATCCACAAAAATGGATAATACGTAAAAATACAGTCATCCTGGTGATTCATAGAGAACAAGCTTACAATGACTAGGGGAAAAAAAGAGCTGTAGTACTTCCGCGACATCTGTTTTTGCAATCTGTCATACATGAGAAAGTCACGTGCAGAGAACCTCAAACATGTCATTGTTTACAAGCAAAAAAGAAAAATGCTGATCTACAAACGGGGAAGATAACCTAAACATTATTGTATATACATTTAATCACTGTGTATACATAATTAACTGTTCATTTAGTACTGGTCCATAACTGCTGCTGTTTCAAAGTATTTACACTTTAAATAATGTCACTTTGGCTAGTGAAGAGTGCTGTGATACCCACTAGAGGGCATAGTAATGCAATTAAAGCGAGGCAGCCTTACTGCCTGCCACGGAAAACAAGCTGCAGACACAGCCAGAAAAGAAAAGAAAACAAAACAAGCAAACAAAAAAACCCACACTAAACCACTGGTAATATCGAGCATTTCTGTAAACGCCTGCCTCCTGCCACTTTCAAACACATTTTCACACAAACAACTGGAAAAGCATTATTTGAAAACATCACATATTCACAAGTATTTTAAAATGTACCCAGCCTGGCCTAATACCAGAACGCAGTACAGTAAAAGCGCGTTTTGAAAGTACTCTGTAAAGCAACAACCCTGTGTACCTACTCCATCGTATGCGCTACCCTGGAAGTCAGCGACTGACGCACAGCAGTGCTTAAGGCTCCTCATGACAGTCACTTGACTGGCAGGTAGAATTCACATTGGTGATTAACCCCAGAAACTTGATGAAATATTACAAGCACCGACACAGACCTTTGGATTACTACAGTAGGCTGGAAGTATGAATACGTCCGTGTATGTATAGTCACATACATATATATAAAACCATACACACCAGGACTGAAAAAAAAAGCTTCAGTCGGTTCAAAGCGTGACAGCCCACCTGCCAAGCAAACCCCAGCTAAAACAGCTTTCCATCTGTCAACAAGTACCTTCACCACTGCAAGACTGGGGAGCAATTTTTTGAGATCTAAATGGACTAAGCTCAGCATAACACTGCTGATAACAACCAAGATACCTCCAAGATGAAGACAAAGCGCAGACAGAACAGGAATTACTTTGTGGTTTTTATGATCTCTGGTAGCAGTCAGTAAACATGCTCCTCAGTAACTACAGCAGCAATTTCTAGTAGTTTGGGCTACACTAGCTCGTGCTCCCTGAAATTTGAGCAGCTATTGCCTTTACTTTTTGTTTCCTTTTTCATAATTTAAAATAACGAAACCAGAAGTGTGGCTAGAAAAACATATTCATAATAAATGCCCAGATTTTTTTTTTTTTTTTTTTAAAGCGCTCGCATATCAGAGAAGAGTTCCCTGGATGAAATGCTAATTATGGCTGTAACTTTTTACATAAAGGAGGCTGGGTATTGAAAATAAAGTGGGTGGCAGCCGGGGGCAGGGAATCAGCTGGTCCCTCAGACGCAGCAGGAGCCGAGGGGGGGAAGCGCCGGCATCTCTTACCCACTTATCCAGAGGGACCTGCGTCAAGGAGCCGGTGCCCTGGTAGAGATCCAGGCTGAGCTGCTCCAGGCTGAGCTTCTCCTGCAAGAAGTGGCCCAGGTACCTCTGCAGCAGGTACCTGCAGGCCCTCTTCTTGATGGACTCCGAGAAAGGCCACGGCATGGCGGCTGCGCGCCGGGGGCCGCAGGGCCAGGCGGCGGGACGGGGTCGGGGCCGGGGCTGGCCCCTCCAGCGGGCGGAGAGAGGGAGGTGAGCCGCCGGGGGCCCAGCCTCGCCCCTCGGCGCGGGCTACCGCAGGGGCCTCCCGCTGCCAGGAGGCGCCCCCGCCGCCCCTCACACCGCCGGCGGGGCGGCACTGCCTCCCCTCAGGGCGAAGAGGCGCTGACAGGTAGCTCCATCCTCACTCGGACACCGTCGCCGCCATCTTCCCGGCGTCCCGCGAGCGCGGAGGGGGCCGCCGCAGCCGCGCTGCGCAGCAGAGCGGTGCGCGGAGCGGGGGATGGGGCCGGGGTCCGGCGGGCGGGCGGCGGACCGGCCCCCACGCGTCAGCTCTCCGCCGCCAGCGAGGGCGGCCGGGCCGAGCCGGGCTGTTTGTCTCCTTCCTCCCCGCGCGCCCCCCCGCCGCCGCCGAACGCCGTCACCGGTACCGTGACGTCCGCGCGGAAGTGGCGTCGCCGAGCGGGGGAGGCGGGGGCGGAAGCGGCCGCGGGAGGTGCGGGAGGGGGCGGTGTCGCGCCGGAGGGGCCTCGGCTGCCGGGCGGCGCCGGGGCGAGGCGGCGGGGGCCGGCGGCGCCGCCTCCGGGCGAACGGCCCCCGGGGGCGGCAGCGGGGCGGCTCGGAGCGGCAGGCGCCGCTGCGTCCGGAGCCGTTTGGGGGTGGGCGGCCGAGGCCCCGCCGCCGAGACTGGTAGGTGGGCTCCAGG